>OY747125.1:88327709-89548312 GCA_963556465.1 Berberis vulgaris | reverse complement strand
CACTCTTAACATCTTTGCTGGTCAAATTCATCTTATTGGCTGGTGCGTGATTTTTGTTCCTTTTTGGCTAAAATTGAAAACTCTTTGTGAATGAGAGGAGATTAGCTGCGATAGGAAAGGAGAGCGCTTACTTTCTTCTCTTGTTGCGATCTCTGCTTGAAAGAAGAGCTCTTCCTTGCTTGCTTTTGCGATATGTGATTATTGGTTGCGAGTTTGGATGACCTCCCTGCTACTACGTGATTTCTTATTGGCTGCGAGAGGAATAAATGAGAGAACGTTGACTGCATGTGGTTGCTGTGTGAAGAGAAGGAAAAAAGATTTGTTTCTAGCTCAATTTACTAGCGTGAAGAACACAGGGGAGGGTGATCTCTTAGGCTGCGATTTGTCATCATGAGAATCTTTTTTATTTTATTATGAAGATCCTACAATTCTACTTTATATATAAACTAGAATATAGTTTTGATTTTGCTTCCTGCAGAACATCTTTACAGTAATATATGCTTTGACTAAAATATCCAAAATGAAAGCATGTTTACTGCATAAACATAACAAATCAGACTTTTGTTGTTAATTAAACAATAAAAATGGGTAAAGACAAAAACCAATTACTAAACCTCATACTCCCCAAACACCAATTAAACAAAATCCAAACTTTCTAACTCCTTGATTACTAATCAAAACACATAAAAAGAATTGAAGACAAAAGAAGCCCAAACTACTTCTGTTCCAAACTAATTGGAGAGGCAACATCTTCCCTGTCGCCAGTGTCTGTATAAATACTTTCACTTGCTTCAGCCATGGTTTCGCTGTCATCATCACGACTTGATATACAATGATCGCCAGTTGCTTGATCATTTCTTATGATGATTGCAAGGTCGCCATAGTATGAAACTTTTTTTACTTCCTTGTGTGCCTAAATAATGTTAAGAAATATAATTAAGAAAACAACTAATAGATTATCACTAAGCATGTGCTTTCCTAAATGAAACAGAAAAACATTCACATGAGATACATAGTATAAGTCACATTTATGAAGGAGAATGCCATGAAATTGATCATGACAACTGAGAACACTAAACCTGAGTCAACAGTTGCAGAAATCCCAGAATGACATGCATCTAATGCACCACCTACATAGAATTAAGACATCAAATGCTCTGCATTAAAGGTCACATAATCAAAAAGATCTCATGAATGAACAATCAATAAGCCAAAGCCATCCCATGATAGGTAAGAAATTTGCATCATTGGCTAACCCAACCACATAGGGCTGAACAAAAAATCGATCAAACCGATTAAACCGACCGAACCGATCTAAACCGAACCGATTGGTTTGGTTTAAATTCGGTTCGGATCGGTTTCGATTTGAAAAAACTCAAAACCGAAGTGGTCGGTTCGGTTTTCGGTTTCTATGTGATTTTAACCGACCAAACCGAACCGACCAAATATATATAATAAATAATATATATTTTATATATAAATAATACAATATGTTTTAAATAGTCGGTCGGTTTGGTTTTATTTCGGTTTTGGTTCGATTTTAGTCGGTTCGGTTACGGTTACGGTTACGGTTTGCATAAATTAGAATCGGTTCGGTTTCGGATCGGTTTTGTTAGTGGTCGGTTCGGTTTCGGATTGAAAATTTTAAAACCAACCTAAGTCGGTTCGGTTCACGGTTTAGGTGAAAAATTGAACCGTCGGTTCAATTTTCAGCCCTACAACCACACATAAACAAACCCAACCAAAAATGTATACAACCCCAATCAATGTTCTACACTCTCTCATTATCACCAACACATGAGATACCAAGAGAAGAAATTCTCAACCACAAATGGTTGTTACTTATTAAAAAACATCCTAGTTGCAGTAAGAACCCATCTATTCCACACCACCTCCCTCCCCCCAACACAAAACTCACCCCATCCTTCACTCTTTCCCTTTCCATCTCTTCCTCCCAACTGCATGGAAGGACAAGGACCACCAATGAAGTTGTATAAGTTTTAAGTACACCAGTGTATTTTGATATGTTGATGTTCATGCAAATGGTTATATGGGTACAAAATCAATCTTGTCCATGACCCCACTCTTACAGAAGAAGAATTTTTGCAGAATCAGATGAAAAAACAGTCAGAGACACAAATAACTGTTTTATTAAGTACATCCATTATGGATGAGGAGAGCAAGTACTTGTATGAAGAATGAAAGAGTTTGGTGGAGTGAAAGAATAATACTTGCTTTATATCTCCTTTGGGCACTGCGGGATAAAAAGGACGAGAACGATATGGTTGAAAGTACTGTGATGGATGACAATAATTAATGTATTTATAGAAACCCTTTACTCTGGGAAAAAAGAGCTGTGTGAATTATCTTGTCTGGTTGCATTCGAATCTCTGAGTTGGTTGTGTGATCTTTTCATCTGTTTCCTACTTTGCTGATTCTTGAGGATGAGAGAGCTCTTTATTTTTGTGCGTGAGCTGATTTGTGAAGGAGATTTCTTTTTGTGTTGGCTAAGATTCGTGAATGAGGAGATTTCTTTGGTTGCGATTTCAATATCTGAATTGGATGCGATTGTCTCTCTGAATTGGCTGCAAATTTGTTGTGGTCAACTAGGGGTGAGCACAGGATGGGATGGACCTCATCCCTGTCATCCCGTTCGTTCTGAATCGAAATGGGATCGGGACAAGATTGACCTCATCTCAACCTCGTTCCATTCCAAATGGATTCAAGCATGTACTAAATAGTCCTCCAATGAAAAATAACAAAAGAATTTCATCTCACATTGCTCATACACCCATAATGTCAAATTCATGTATATATAACTTTCAGGATCACAATATTAAATGTCGTACAAAATTTGTGGAAGGTCACCTTACAATGGAAGTAAGTTTGTGAAGTGAATGATGGAAGATGGAATGAACCCTTCCATAGATCTATCTTGCATATTTTAGATCCATCTTGCATATTTTTGCAAGAGTTAAAATATCATTCATACAAAATAAAATTATGAGCAATTTTCTCCAACTACATAATTCATAGTGCAAAACTAACACATACCATCATTTGCCTTTGTTTTCTACAAGAATAATTGTCCTATAACCAATCTACAATGTGAAGAAGAAAAAATTTCATGGGTTTTATTTGACCTAAAATATCCAAATTGAAGTTTTTACCTAAAACAAAGAGTATTAAATTAAGCAAGTAAAGTTCAAACATTAGATGTTTTGATTTAATTTCAACACATCCTAAACTTTCCTTTAGAATAGTAATTTGATTATAATTAATAATAATAAATATTAAATAAATAAACTCGGGATGTGAGGGATATTGAAAATATCAGTATCCATCCCGATCCCATCCCACTCTAGATCGGGACAGGACAGGATCGGGATCACGGGATGGGATGTCCACTCTTATTATCAACCAGTTTGCTCATTTTCTCATCTATCCAATCTCCAATGATTTAATTGAATAATTATTTTTATTGCATTAGGTGTAACTAAAAAATTTAGTTAGGGGTAGATTGAAGCACTAGCTATGGCTCCTTAAAAATTAAGACATACCTTGATACTACTATATGATGTTTAACTGATTAATTTTTATTTTATTTTATTTTATTTCACATTTCACATGGATCATGTTTATGTTTGATCACCATATAAATAATTTGTATGGAGATTATTACATGGATAAATTTAGATGGTTGAATCTTGTGCCTATGCTAACTGACAAAGATAACCAAGTAAGATCGATTCATAGATTTTGATGTAGTCGATTTTCGCTCCTTTTTTTTACCTTGACTTGCAAACCTGCTGACCTACACAAGGAACACACGTAAGCCACGGACCACCATTGTGGTGGCCGATGGCATTCCGATGCTAAAGTCAGACAGGGATTTTAGGAAGGCGTAACGCTGTAAACAGGAAATTTGTAGCATATCTTAGCTTGCCAACCTCATATCTTATTTATAGTGCTAGAATCCTGGTTCAACCGACCCATCGGTGGCGTAGTTTAGGGAAGAAGATCTTCGTGGAGATCCTTCTCTAATTAGGAGTTGTGTCGTGAATGAGAGTTTTCCTGTTAGCTTTGTGCTCCTAGATACGCAGGATAGTTCTCAATTAGAGAGTAGTCCATAGATAGAAGTTTTCATGTGCGACATATACTATAGTATTTGCTTCCTAGTTGGAAACAAAGAGTTGTTGTCTTACTTGTCCGAAGCTAATCCTCAAGATACTTGCCTTAGCAGGGCTTACGAGTACTAAAGATAATTATGAGACGCGTAGGCTTAGCAAGTTGTAATGATTTGGGTCCGTCCGGCGGACTACATTGTGCGGGCTTAGAACCGCTTGGGCCGGATCAATGTTGGCCTGACGCTTGGGCCTATAATTTTTTGAGATCGTAGTGACACATGTACAGTGTAGAAGAGATATGGTTTGAGTGTATCATCAGCTACTCTCCCCGAGTTAGTGGGCCATCGCATCGGTTCACTAAGTCACTTTTTGAAAAGATACGCACTCATGATAATTGAGTCTGAATCGTTTCTTGAGTTGCGCACTTCATTAATTAAGTGTGCGTTGAGTCAGTGGAAAGATGCGGGAAACCAATCCCAATTTAGATTTTCCTTTCTGTGGAGATTGACTCTTCCATTTCTTTGCTTTTAGAAATTCTGCTATGTTCGTCTTTTGATTGAAAGCTTGTTCACCTTTTTCATGGTTTACCAAAACCATATTGATGATGAGAATTTGGCCAAAGGCCTCCAATTTTTTGAAGATAAGTAGATTTTCGAGTCGAGACTTGACGAAATCCCAAAAACGTTCGGGGTCCCTGAGGACTTGCCATTCTATGCTCTGAAGGATGATCAGATGCCGATGTTTCCTCTAAAAAGGATCGTCTGTTTGCACCGCGGAATACTTCAAACTAGAGTGTGTTTTCTTGTTCTTGACGAGATTTGGGGCTTCTTAGATTTCCTTAGAATCCCTCCTACCCAGTTGGTTCCCAACAGGTACAGGGTCATCCTTCTTATTTTGAACAAAGCGAAAGATGTTGGCGTCCGCGTGACTCCGCGGGTAATTTAGTTGTTGACTTTTCATCGACTGAATGATCACACCGTTTGCAAGATGATGTCGTCGGTCTATTTTGGAAAGCTGCCAGATGATTTCAAGTTCTGGCAGAAATACTGCTTCTTGGCTCATTCGGATTCGAAGCGAAGCACTTCAAGTTCAAGGGTCGTCTGCTTGAGCAGGAGTTTAGGCCACTTCGTAAGTATAACTTAACCCTTTGATTTTGTTGTGTTGGTTGTGTACTGATCATGCACATGTTTCTTTATAGGGAGGTTCCCCACCACTCCACTTTCTCCAAAGGAGCGAGACACTATGAAGACATTCTGCGACATGCTGAATATGAGTGTGGATGAAGTCATATGTCCTACTGACTTCAGCTGCAGTGGGTTGTAGGCCAACTGGCATGTGGTTCCCACTCTTTACCAAACATTGAAGGTTAAGTCTGAAGGTGGAGCCCTTTCTAGAAAAAGGAAGGCTTCCAAAGTCAAAGCTCCTACTTTGTCTGACACGGAGGGGCTTTCTGAGACACTCGCCTCCTTTGTAAACTCGAAGAGGTCCTGCATTAGGACCGAGTCGACTCCCAAATGGTCTGCTCCAGTGATGAGGAGCGTGAACCTAGTTAGCCTGCTAGGGTGAAGGCTGAAGTATCCGGTTGGGAAAGGGACCATTTGCGATTAGCATGGGTTGCAGATGCGTCGAATCAGAGTACCGAGTAGGCTGAAGCCTTGAGTGAGAAGCTGATGTTGGCTGCTATGGAGGCTTCTACTAGTGATAATCAATCCAGAATCATTTTACTGGAAGGTTCTGATGAGGATTCGCCTAAGGTCCTAGAGTCCAATCATTATGTTGATGGGTCATCTGACAGTGGTTGCGATAACACAGGCTATCCTTTTTGTAGTCCGTATTGTTCTCCATTTCGTTCCAAGCCGTATATCAAGGTGATGGAGGGTCTGTTGGACAATTCGATTCCTTTCTTCCTTTGGACTCCGCTGAGTCGTTTCGCAGTAAAGGGTCGGCGGATGGTGACAAAGGGAAGGTCGTAGATGAGGGCCTGGGAGCGGTAGCGGCGGTGCTGGCGTAATTTTGCGTCTGCGAAAGCTCCATCCGGATGCACGGGTAAGTTTGTTTGCTCCGTACATAGTGAAGATGAGCAACCAGGTTTGACACCAAAAAGGTGATGTGGACTATGTTTCAAGGAAACACATAAGCAGGCGTTACCGCTGACTAATGGACCACGATCCGAAACCCGAGGAGGATACGTTAGAAGGGCGTATTGACAAGGGTTTAAAGCACTTTATGTTGGTGATGTCTTATTTGAGCCAAGTAGTTGTTGCTGGGACGAAAGTGGAGGTGGCTCATGAGAGGGTGTACACCATGGAGTGTGTCTTATTGATTATGTAGAAGTTGTATTCTGATGCACCATTCGAGATTGAGTTGTTGAATAAGAAAATTGAGAATAAGAGGCTGGACAAGTCAGTCGTTGTTTCTGAGACTCAATGCGTTCGTATGGAAGCCCTTGACTTTGATTTAGCAGAGGTGGTGTCCGCGAGGGACAGATTCAAGCAACACTTGGATCTGATCCGCCTTGATCTGGAGGTTGTGCAAGAAGGTGCGGCTAAGATGCACTCAGAGTTGCAGTCTTTTGCTAAAGCGAACGACGTGAAGGAGGCTTAATGGGTTGCCCAGAGACAATACTTAGAGGCCGACGTGGAATTCAATGATCGGATAGAAGGCTGAAAACCAGCTTCAACATGAGCTCAGTGCTGTTAAAAGTAGTTGGATACAGAGCAGTCTCGGGTTGATGCTCTAACTGGAAAGCTGGAGCTATTGGATCGTGAACTTGCTAAAGCAAATGTGCGTGAGGAAGAGTTTCTCAAGGCGCAAGGCAAGTGTGAATTTCGTTGGGTCGTGCATGGGAGATTGAGTTGCTAGCGTTGATGAAGGAAGAGCATCCGGAATGGGACCTTGTGTATTATAAGAAGATGTCATACATAGACTTAGTAGTGGTCTCTGTGTCATCAGAAAAAAAAGGCAATCATGATGCTCAGATTAAGGCGCATATGGATGCAACTCCTATTCATTCCTCTATTAAGCTTAGTTCTCATGTTTCTGTACCCCCTCCTGATGAGGAGTAGACTTTGTGCACTTGAAATTTTTTGTCTCAAATGTTAATGAAAACATGTTTATTCTGAGTACGCCTTCTACCCGCATTGTATTCGATCTCCTTGTCTCGCGCTTTCCATTTTTGCCATTGTCGTTTTACTTTGACACGAGTCTGGTTGGGTTAGTAGAAAGTCGAGTGGTCTCTCTACTGTTGAGAGTTTGACCATTTATGTCGTTAATGATTTTGACCTGTTCTTCTGTGAGGTCTCAGAGTCATATCGCTTAGTTACATCAAAAAACCGGTGTTCTGCGGATGTTTAGTGGTGGGCTACGCGATCAAGCTGTAGCTCATCCTTAAGGTAAGCCAGTGGGGACTTAATTTGTGAATCTGACTGTCGGTTGTGGTTACTAGAATTTTTGTAGCCGAGCACATGCGTTGTCTCGGAGCTAGAGCGTTTGTCCCAAGTCAGGTTTCGTAAACTCGGACTGACATTCCATGTAGAGTTTGTTCGCGTGTCAGCGGGCTGATTTTTAGGTTGACGTGAGTGGCCATTGCTAATAATAGAATGTCAGTCTATGTGAGCGTGAAGACACTGCCTGAGCTTTGATTTATTTTGGCGACCACTATTTTGAAAGGGAACGGTGGTCACGTGGCGAGCCATCAAAATAAGTTCGAGACTGACTGGGCTCCCACCTTCTAATCTATCTACAACCGCGTGGAACGGATTACAGGTTAGGGATGTAAAAATTTGGCTATTATGGTCTGTTGAAGAGCAACGATCCCGTGGTGAGTCGTCGACATCAGTTTAGGACTTACTAGACTCCCACCTTCCAAACCATCTACACCCGCGAAGAGCAAGCTACAGGTTTGGGATGAGGGATTCGGCGAAAGGTCTATAGAAGAGAGCTGGTCCCGTGGCAAGCCCTCGAAATCAGTTCGAGACTGACTAAGCTCTCACCTTCCAAATCATCAACATCCGTGTGCATCGAGTTACAAATTTGGGAGTTTTCGGCGACCATGGTCTGTAGAAGAGCATTGATCCCGTGGCATGCCGACGGAGTCAGTTCGGGACCTACTAGGCTCCCACCTTCCAAACCATCTACATTTGCGCGGAGCAAGCTACAAATTTGGGGTTGCTAATTTGGAGACCATGGTCTGTAGATGAACAATGGTCCCGTGATGAACTGTCGGCATCAGTCGGAACTAACTAGGCTCCACCTTCCAAAGTATCTACACCCGGGCAATGGGGGCTATAGGTATGGGCTTTGATAAGAAGTTGTCGTTGTCAGTCGTCACTAGCTAGGCTTACCTGATCGGATTCGGCGACCGCTGTCCACAAAGAGGGCAACGGACCCTGGTGAGTCGTCGTTACCAGGCGTAATAGCGCTTATCCGACTCCCACTTCCTAAACCATCAACGTCTGCGCTGGGTGATGATGCGCTATTTTAGTAGCACACAATTTAATACCTTGCTTTGTGATTGTAGTATAGAATAAGTAGGGTTCGTTCTGGACAGGGGATTATAGGGCTTGCCAACTAGCACTAAGAATAACTAAAAGACAACTAACAACCTAATTAAGTAAATACTGGGGGATTGAATTTTCTAAGTTAAACTATGAAAATAACTACGAAAATTACTGTAAAGATAATAGAACTAAAGGGATGGCAATGATGAGAAAATAACTAAGGGTTTATCTCCACACACCAAACATATGCTCATAAATCAATCTTCAATAATCACTTGCTAATTCCTGAGTGACAATGCTCAAGATTAACTGTGATTAGCACTGCATTAATCTTAATATTTTCCCAAGTTTGTTGAATTAAACTTAGCGTCTCTTTCAAACTATTCTTATCATGCTATCTAATCAGGAATCGAAAGTTAGATAACAATCTAAGATCATTAAGTTTTGTGAAAAATATGAACACTGACTAGGCAATTACAAGTATGATCAGCATCTTGTTCTTACTCTGTTTTTAATTTACCTTACCAACGTTCCTTGGTATTTACTACTTGTGAGTCCAAGATTACAACGATTAGGTGAAACTCTCTTATACTTTAGCCCCAGATCCTAGCATGCTTACTAAGTTTGCCACCTTAACTAACATACAAAAAAAAATTTCTATAAAGCAGTTAAGCAAAACACAATCACTAATAGCAACGAAGATTAAATTCAATTAATTCATAAAACACGTGTTTGGGGTTTCGAATCCACCCCTAGCTAAAAGGGAGTTTAGCTAGACATATTAATTATGTTCAAACAGTAATCCATAATCAATAATCAAGCAAAATAAGAAAAAGAGAGGTTTAGAGATGAAAAATGTTGTCGCCTAATCCGTGGTGGTATAAAATGGATTGCAGGTTGTGGATAGAAAACAGAAAGAGAAATAAATCTCTTGAGTGAACTTGAAGAGGGGACGACGAATGATGAAGGTGAGAAAGAGGGAGATCAGTTGGGCGAAGGTCGACTGCTTGAGTGAAGATAGATGCACGAGAGAAAATTTTGGATGGTGGCGTTGTGGAAGGGCTTGGCGAGGTTGCTGTTTCGAAGAGTAGGGTGACAGAGATGAAGATGATGGTGTTTCGATTGAAGTGTTTGATGGAGATATTGTTTCGAGGAGAAGGGTGATGGCTAGCTTGAAGATGGGTTTGTGGTGAAGTTGTGATCTAATTGTGAGTGAGGGTTTCGATTGGGTTGAGGGTTGGCTGCGATGGGGTCTGTGCTTGCAATGAATTGCGAGGAGTGGGATGATGATGTGGTCAGGGAGTAAGAGACTGGTGGCTGCGTCGGAGAAGGGACTGTGTCTGGTTTGTGAAGGACAAAGGGATGATGGTGGTGGTTTGCGGCTTTGATTGCAAGGAAAAGGAGGCTGTGGATGGGTGATTTCTCCAAAGCAAGGTATCGTCCCTTTTATAATTGTTTTCTTCTCGGTCTCCTTCTTTGTGTGGTTTCCTTTTGCAATCGGTATTTCTAAATTGCTAATTTGTTTCACTTAGCTTCTATTTTGAAATCTTGTAATTGGAAACCTACACAAACACGACAATAGCAATTAGTACCATAATAAACAAGTAAGAGCCAATATATATATATATATATATATATGGTACTAAAAATAGCCTAATTATGCTCTTATCGAATTCCCCCACACTTATCTTTTGCTAGTCCTCGAGCAAATCCAAGAAACAAAAATAAAATACTCAAATGACTCAATCTATATTTTCCAACATTTGTCTTAGAGATTTTCAACGGATCACGACATGTTAAGATTCTTTGTAAACACAAAATTAAATCCACATCATTCGAAAATTAATACATGTTCATAGCAATGATATAAAAATTCACAATTAAATCAATCCAAGTGACTGTGAAACTCAAGCGCCTGCCAAGAAGAATTAACCCAAAAATCTAACTGGGTGCACTTTTTTCTTTTTCACTGATTGTTTTGTAAAATCACTCTTCTTATTCTAGTTATATGTGAGAGGATTGATGTAAAAAGGAAACAAATAGCTCACATATGATATAACAAGAAATAAATTCATTTTCTGACATTCTTTCTAGATATATGATCTCATGGAAGGAATGATACTACTTGAATGCAAAAACTAGTGTCACCATATGCTTATACCTCATTTGAATCTCCACATCGTGACATTGCACAACACACTCAATCAAAAGGTCTTAATTCAAGTTATAATGAGGCCAAGGGGTTAAAGGAAGAGAAAGAACGGATAAAGAAGTTACAAAGGGCTTAAAGAAATAGTGAAAGCGTGCAATAAGATTAGAGACATTAGCAATGAATCACATGGTTCAAGACATAAGTACGAAAAGGAAAACGAAGAGGTGGCCTACTAATAATGAAGAGTTTCAGCCATTATTTTGTATCTACTGAATGAAAAGAACTTGACTATCTGTATGCTACTGTAATACTGAATGAATATAGACAATAGCTTGTATCCCTTCTGTAACTTTGTATCAATTTTTTTTCCTTTTTTTTTTGTAACTCTTTCTTCTTGAACTATCTACCATAAGGGTCTTCCCCCACACTTGCTTTTCAACATACCTTAAACCACAATAAAGTCTCTGCAAATCAAATTATGTTTCACTCTTCAGATTAGGTTAGGGATAGAAAATGAGGTTAATGAATCAAAACGCTTAATAACAGGCTCAACGGGGTTAACCTAAAGGAAATATATCATGGATCAGGCTTATTTGGCAATGGTGGAAACTAGATTTCTTTATCATGTTAAGCAAGTCGTGCAATTCAAGTCATGTAATTAACAAACAAATCTCATCATTGTAATGGAAAGTATCCTAAGACTCAAAACAACTAAATTTTTTTAAATGACAATAATACCAACAAAAAAAATAAAAACAAACATTATTTTAATTTTATGGACTGACACTTTTTAATATTTTTTCTTTTAAAATAAAAACAATATTGTTCCCTCAACACTTAAACCTAACA
Organism: Berberis vulgaris; assembly: GCA_963556465.1. NCBI lineage: Eukaryota > Viridiplantae > Streptophyta > Magnoliopsida > Ranunculales > Berberidaceae > Berberis > Berberis vulgaris. Next base: position 89,536,685 of record OY747125.1, on the reverse strand, counting down.
TTGTCCTCAATGTTAACAGATTATAGCACATGCATTGAAAGATTTAAAAGAGGAAAAAAAAACTACTAACAAACAAAAATGTTGAAAAGTAAATAAATGGATAGAGAAAGCAAATCTAATTGGGTTGCCTCCCAAGAAGCACTTGTTTTAACGTCGTGCAGTCTGTCGGTATCTTCAATCAATCCTCGTGAAGTGATATGTCCTCCACAAATGACTCATAATAGGACTTAAGTCGATGATGTTTCACCTTAAACTCCTTATCGATTGTGACATTTTTAATCTGTTTAGCACCATGGGGAAAACCTTAGTAACAATAAAAAAACCAACCCATTCAGAACGTAACTTACCAGTTCTAAGACACGATTGGAAAAACAAGACTTTCTTTCCAACGCCAACAATATTTCCATGGATCATCTGATCATGAAAAACTATGGTGTTTTCCTTATAATTGCTTTTACTATCATAGGCTTCATCCTAAATCTTTTCGAGCTCATTCAACTGTAATTTCTTCCACTTCTTTGTGTCATAGGGAGCTCTTTTGCTCTCATATCCAACGACAGTAGTGATGGTGGTCTAAAGTTCATCTTTGTTTCTGACGTTTGACAATTTCTGGGCCAAATTGTCATTCACATTAATAGAAAAACAAGAATGATTTTTAATAGGATATCTCATGGCTTCAAAGATGTTGAAGCCAATCACATCACCATCAAATTCCATGGTCAGTCTTCCCACATGCACATCAATATTTGTCTTCGCAGTTTTCATGATGGGGCGCCCTAAAAGAAGAGGCAAAGGTGCTGAAAATTCCGAATCTTCCATCTGAAGCACATAGAAATCTGCTGGGAATATCAAATGGTTAACCTGCACCAACACATCTTCCAACAAACCTCGAGGATATGCATCAGAACGGTCAGCCAATTGTGTAATAACACCATCATTTTTTAGCTTCCCAAGATTCATAAATTGATAAATAGAATACGACATAACATTAATTGAAGCACCTAAGTCTAACATTGCATTTTCAATTTTAGTATTACCGATAACACAAGGGATAATGAAACTACCTGGATCCTTACACTTCGGTGGCAATTTCCTTTGAAGAACTGCGAAAACATTCTCACTCACCTTAACTACCTCTCCATCTCGAAGTCGGCTCTTTGTTGTGCAAAGCTCCTTAAAATTTTTGCATACTTAGGCACTTGCTTAATAGCATCAAGAAGCGGAATATTGACTTGGACTTTTTTGAAGGTTTCCGAAATTTCCTTCTCCTGTTCATTTTTCTTAGTCTGGGCAAACTTGCGTGGGAAAGGCAAAATAGGTGGATATGGGTTAGCAAGAATTGAACTTGGAACACTCACCTTCTTAACTGGGGGTTTTGGTGTCTCAACGGTGGCTAGATCATCTTCCTGTAACTCAACTTTCATATTCCGATTTTGTTTGGGAACTATTGGCTCATTCTCAATTTGCCTACCACTCTTTAATGTAATTGCTTTTGCGGTTTCAAACCCGTATTTCGGATTTTGAATGGTAGAACTAGAAAGTTTTCCTTGCTCGCCAATTTGTCCAATAAACTCAGTTATCTGTCACATTTGTAGTTTCAAATCTGTTATATCTTTTGATTGGTTCTGCTAAGAAATAGTTAACGATTTCAAAATTTCATCATAATTAAGGGCATACCTGAATTGTGCTGAGGTGGTTCTGGCGGTTCTTGACAAACCAGAGGGTGGCCGATTTGAAGCTTGTTATTGAGATTGTTCTGAATTTCTCCATCCAAAGTTGGATGATTTTTCCAACATTCGGTTATTCCTATAGTGATTTTGCCCCTGAAAACCTACTGCATTGACATTCTCCCAACCACCATAATCAATCAGTTGAGGACATTGATCAGATGGATGTCCTGGCTTAGTACATACACCACAAACTTGTGCAACTCCTAGCACATTCGACTTCCCTAGAGCCTGAGTCACAAGTGAAGTAAGATTAGCCATTTGATCTTCCAAACTAGAATTAGTACTTACCTCACGGAGTTGGTGTGAAGGCTCTCCAATTCCTTCATACTGTTGGGCGTTTAAGGCTCGGTTTGCAATCAAAGTCTTTGATGTTGCTGGAGTTTTATCAACCAAAACTCCTCATGCCGTTGCATCTAACATATGTCGCTCAAGATGAAGCAATTCCTCATAAAAGTATTGAATCAGGAGCTCCTCCTTCATCTGATGTTGCAGACATGATGCTATGAGAGTTTTGAAGCGCTCAAAGTAAGCTGGATATGATTCTCCTGGACCTTGCTGTATACCACTGATTTTCTTCCTCAACAAGATAATTTTGGAAGTTAGGAAAATTTTCTCTAGAAACACCTTTTTCAAGTTATCCCAAGAATATATTGTTCTGGAATGTAGTTCATAGAGTCAATCCTTAGCCCCATCAGTCAGAGAAAAGGGAAATGCTATTAGTTTCATTATGTTTCATCCACAATCATTAGCATCAGACTGGAGCATACAACTTCAAATTCCTTTAAATTTTTATTTGGATCCTCCATAGAAAGACCATGATACTTTGGAATATGATGAAATAGGTTGGATTTCAGCTCGAATGACTTTGTCTTGCCCTGCGCTACTGTTGGATACTGAATGCACAGAAGTGCGGCATTGTCTAAGGTTGATGCCGAAAGTTTTTTAATAGATCTATTGTCTCCCTTGTCGAGCTTTTCTGATTCAGATTTAGAACTAGACATTTGTGACTCTTTTGTTTCTCTCCTTCGTCTTCTAAATGTTTTCTCCTGCTCTGAATTGTATTCTAATAAGTTTTCGTTGAATCTCCTATTGTGCATGAACTAGTACCTGAGATAAAGAAAGGAAAAAAATCAACAAAAATAAAAAAAAAACTAATGAAGTAATTAACAATTTTACTAATCCTTGGCAAAGAAGCCAAAAATTGATGCGCTTAATAGCAGACGATTTAATACCCTGCTTTGTGATTGTAGTATAAAATAAATAGGGATCGTTCTAGACCGGGGATTAGAGGGCTTACCAACTAGCACTAAGAATAACTAAAAGACAACTAACAACCTAATTAAGTAAATATTGGGGGATTCGATTTTCTAAGTTAAATTATGAAAATAACAACGAAAATTACTATAAAGATGATAGAACTAAAGGAATGGCAAAGATGAGAAAGTAGCTAAGGGTTTATCTCCACACACAAAACATATGCTAATAAATCAATCTTCAATAATCACTTGCTAATTCGTGAGTGACAATGCTCAAGATTAACCGTGATCAGCACTGCATTAATCTTATTATTTTCCCAAGTTCGTTGAATTAAACTTAGGTTCGCTTTCAAACTATTCTTATCATGTTATCTGATCAGGAATTGCAAGTTAGATAACAATATAAGATCATTAAGTTTTGTGGAAAATATGAACACTAACTAGGCAATTACAAGTATGATCAACATCTTGTTCTTACCTAGGTTTTCACTTAACATTGCCAACGTTCCTTGGTATTTACTATTTGTGAGTGCAAGATTATAACGATTAGGTGGAACTTTCTTATACTTTAGCCCCAGGTCCTAACATGCTTACTAAGTTGGTCATCTTAACAAACATACAAAGAAAAATTCTATATAAAGCAGTTAAGCAAAACACAATCACTAATAGCAAGGAAGATTAAATTCAATTAATTCATAAAGCACGTGTTTGGGGTTTCAAATCCACCCCTAACTAAAAGGGAGTTTAGCTAGACATATTAATTATGTTCAAACAATAATCCATAATCAATAATCAAGCAAAATAAGAAAAAGAGAGGTTTAGAGATGAAAAACGTTGTCGTCTGATCCGTGGTGGTACATAATGGACTACAGTGTGTGGATAGCGTAGAGAAAGAGAAATAAATCTCTTCCTCCTCCTTCCTCACGATCTTCCCTCTGTCTATGAACTTGAAGAAGGGATGACGAACGATGAAAGCGAGAAATAGGGAGATCAGGTGGGCAGAGGTCGACTGTTTGATTGAAGATACATGCGTGATAGAGAGATCTGGACGGTGGCGTTCGTGCGGACAAGTTTTCCTTTGAAGAGATGGGAGTACCTTAAATCAGTTGGTGATATGCAGGTGTGATCCATGTTTCAAAAGTGACTAGGGTTTCCAATGTTCGTGTCAGGCGTGTGGTAGAATACCGCTTGAATAGTGGGCTAAGCCCACGGGTCCATAGAGGAAGAACTAGGGTTTATCATAGAATCAAGATGCTACGTGTACAATATAGATTGCATGGTGACACGTGTACGGCGTAGATCATGAGGCGGCTGAGTATCAGTTACTTCCTCTAAATTAATGGGGTTGTGTGTAGCATCATCACTCGGATGAACGTGGTCCTGTGCAATTTTCTTGGGAACCGTCGTGTCCTCGTTTCCCATATGGTATTCAATGCTGACAGTCAATGTTGAAGCACCTGTTTGGTGAACCACTATGTCTATATAATGGTGTTTCTTCATCGTGGTAGGCATTATCTTCCATTGAATGCACCTCCTCAGATGTTATTACTCAAAGAACATGCTTTGGGTTTTCCAAAGGCTGAAGGGAAATCTCCAATGTTGGAGTCTTCGAATGTTCTGACATTTACACCAATGATTCACGATAAGACTTGTTGTTATGCGTGGTCACCTGCTATGGGTGAGCACCCAACTGGTTCGCCGAGACCTTGTAATTTCTTCTCATATTGTGAAGAAGAGTTACAAACTCCCTCCCTTTTGATGAGTTAGTCATTTATTTGCCAACACTTGGGTGTTACCTTGTGCCACTCTGTCTATCAAGAAACACTTCCTGTCGCTAGCTTAGGGTTGATCAAAATGTTGGCAGATGCGGCATTGCTTTCGGGGGTGGTATCTCTGGGTCACCCTGAGTATCACACATGGAAGAAGTGTCCTCGCTTGGCAGCACTATGAGACCTTAACTGCATCGTCGCTTGCGACCATCTTTTTTTATCCTCTTCTACCTCTTTCGGAAGGCCAGATGCTTGATTGAAGATGTCTACAGCTCGTCGCAAGATCTACATTGCCATTGGCGGGCCATTTTTCCGAGATGATTTGGTGGAGCAATTAAGTACACTGTCTTTCAGCCCCTTTTTTGCACATTTTTCCTTGATCGTGGGAAATTTTCTTCGGAGGAGCCGCTGAGCGGAGTTTACTTTAAGTACCTTAGCTCTTGCTTCTGAGTCTTCTTCTAGAGTCGGACTGTTTAAGCGAGTCTTTACTGTATGTCGCATTGGATTTAGATGTTTTTAGTTTTTAGTCTTTTGTACCCGCCTCTGGGCGATCTTTGTTACATCTTTTCAGTACTCAATAGAGTGTGTTTGCATAATTCTCATTTATTTCTTAAATGATTGCAAATCACATAAGCTCCTAAGAATTAAAATTCTACATTGACTATGGAAAGGAAGCTAAACAATTGAATAGACTAACTGTTGGCGGAGAAAGGTCGACCCAACCCTAAAGTGAATTCGCATGGTCCTTTCTGGATTGTTAGCACCTTCAACGAACTGCCAAGTTTCGCTGATGCCGTTGAGGTTACTGAAGAGTAAACCTTGCATGGGCGTTTTCTTTTGCACCGACTGATTGTCGGGGGGTTGTGCTCCTGTCTGAAGTGACCTCTCCGTTTTGATGGGTTGAAGAGCGGATTGCTCCTGTTATGTTTGAATGTTTTCTATTTCTAAGTTGAACCGTCATTATTGGGATCTTGTTTCCATGTGAGTGGAATGACTCTTCCACAGTTACTAGGTATGGCTTCTATTCAACTTGCCCTGTGGGCTCTAGTTGGATCTGGGAACATTCTATCTGCTTTATTGCAGCGTAATGGCAGTCTTGTGCCATAGGTTGGTCAACATGTATTGTTCCTTTCGAGTAGTTAGCGGTATACTTGACGCACTGGTGAAGGGTGGAGACTACTGCTTCCATCTGGTGAAGCCACAATTTTCCCAGGATGAGGTTATAGGTAGACGGAGCATCCACCACCATGAAGTCCAAGAATAGGAATTTTCTTAGTTGTGGCTCTCCTGCCACCACTGCTAACCTTATATTTTCAATCGAAAAGCATTTCTCTCAGCTGAATCCAATCAGTGAGTAATTTGAGGATGTCAGGTTCTCCTCCTTGAGGTCCAAAATGCGGAATGCGTTGTAGAAAAAAATGTTGAGGGAGCTTCACACATCCACCAAGGCCCTCTTCACTTCCCACCTTGCGATAGAGACCGAAATGCCGAGGGCGTCATTGTATGGAGCGCGAAAGCCTTCGAGGCCCGTGTCTGTGAAGGTTAAGGTGGGGATGGGGCTTAGCACCCTCGAGTAGTATACGCATTTTTCCTCGTCTGCAGGTTGCGTCCGCATATCTAGTAGAGTTCGCTTGCGAGATTTGTTTAACTAGTCTTTGCTGATCCGACTCTGTAAAGGACATAGATTATGCCCAGAGTCTCCTTCTCAATCTCCTTGACTGCCTCTCCCCTGTCCCTGGGTCGATCTTGTCGCTACTCAGAACCCAGGAGATCTTTTAGCTTGCCCTTGCAATCAGTATTTGATATCATACCTTAGACTCTTGCAGTCGTTGGTGTCATGGCCACCCTCCTTGTGGTATGAGCAATACTTGTTGTTGTCACGTTTGGAGAGGTCCCTGCGCTGCTTTAAGGGCCACTTCATATCTTCCCAAATTTTCATGGAATTCAGGACGTCCGATAGGCTAGAATTGAGGGGGGTCATGGATCTGGATTCAACGTAGTTGGAAGCTTTGTCTAACCTGAGCCGGCCTATTGTCATTGCGCTTTCGCTTGTTCCTCTCTTCGTCCTCTTGTTTTCTTCCCTCTTTCCTGTCCCTAGGAACGGATGGCTTCTTCTCAACTTCGATTTCCTTCTTCGTTGTTCTCATCTCTTCTAGGGTGATGTACCTTTGGGTGCCCTTCAAGAGTTATGCCATATCAGAAGAGGGTTCCAAGGTGAGGAAGTCATAAAGTTTTCCCTCTCTTAGGCCCGCGGTAAAAGCCATCACGGCTGTGTCGTCGCTGTAGCCGTCAATGGGCGTCATCTCGTCATTGAAGCACGTGACATGTTCCCTTAGTGTCTCATTATATTTCTGCCTCAGAGAGAGTATGTAGTGTGGGCCATTCTGGAGGTGCTAACTTCAGACAAAACGCATCAGGAATTCCTTTGCCAGTGTCTTGAATGAGTCAATCGATTTTGGTGGGAGGTTGTGGAACCACGTCAATGCTGACTTGTTTACACTGGTATGGAATGTTCTGTACATCACCGACTCAGAACCTTTTTTGAGTGACATTACATGTTGGTAGTGGCGCAAGTGATCGGATGGATCAGTGGTCCTGTCATAGAAATCGAGTTTTGGAGGCGTGAACTTCTTTGGAAGAGAGGGCGGTATAGTACGTCTAGGTCGTGAGCTCCTCGGCGGAGGGGTTTTGCAGGGCGAGTCTTTCTACCCTAAAGGTGGGTTCGCGTTAGTTGCGTCGTCTCCTCTAGTCCAATGAGAATTAACAGGGGCTTGACTCTCATATGTTTCCTCTTTGTTGTCTTTCGGAGATGGGGGCATGTGTTGCTTTTGATCTCCATTGGCAGGTGGAGGGTTCTGATGTATGAGAGCCTCTACTGCTTTGGCGATTTGTTGTATTTGTGATGACATCAAATCTATCCCAGGGTTTGTCATTGTTGTTGCCGGTGTGGGGGTGTGAGTCTGTTGCTTATGTGCCACCAGCACTATTGAGAGCGGTGGTATAGGGCTAGTCTGAGCATTTGACGTGTCCCTTTGTTCTCTATTGTTGCGTGATCTGGTGGTCACCATCTTCTTGTATTTTGAAAAGATATGATGCTAGTGATTGGTTAAGAACTTTGTCGGTCCCCACGGACGGCGTCAAACTGATGAAGTCGATTTTCGCTCCCTACTTTGACCTTAACCTGCAAACCTACTGTCCTGCACAAGGAACACACATGAGCCACGGACCAACATTGTAGTACCCAATGGAATTTCGATGCTAAATTTAGACAGGAATCTGAGAAAGGCATAATGTTGTAAATAAGGAATTTGAATCGTACCTTAACTTACTAACTTCATATCTTATTTATAGTGCTGGAGTCATGGTTCGACCAGGCCATCGGTGGCGTTGTTAAGGGAAGAAGATCTTCGTGGAGATCCTTCTCTGATTAGTTGTGTTGTAAAGGGGAGTTTCCCTGTTGACCTTGTGCTCCTATATACGTGGGAGATTGTTTCCAATAAAAAAAAGTAGTTCATAGATAGAAATTTTCATGTGCAACGTATACTCTGGTATTTGCTTCATAGTTGGAAGCAAAGTGTTGTTGTCTTGCCTGTTTGAAACTGATCCTCGAGATAATTGCCTTAATAGGGCTTACGGGTATTGAGGATAGTCGTGAGACCTGTAGGCTTAGCAAGTTGTAATGATTTTGGTTCACCTGGCAAACTGCATTGTGTGGGCTTAGAACCGCTTGGGCCGGATCAGTGTTGGTCTGACGCTTGAGCCTATTATTTCTCGAGATCATCAAGACATGTGTATGGTGTAGAAGAAATACCATTTTTGTGTATCATCAGAATTAATCAACATGAATGACCAAAATAGATACCATGTTTTAGATTTTATTTTTTTGTTGATTTCCAATAATTTATGCATTCTTGATGTGCAACTTAGTAGATATCATGATAAATTCCTTTAGAATGAAAAGAGTTAGGGTAACACCCATACCTAATTTATTGTTTAGGGAAATCAATAGCTTAAGGAGTAGACACCCATACCCTTAAGTTGGTAAAAATTTGAGCATTGGAATTTAGTTTGTATCTTGTGCATGTCGAAGTTCAAGAAAAGATGACTAGTAGTGGATATCGAATCCCTAACTTATTTTCTCATTATTTGAAATCTAGTATTACCTTTATTTTCGTTTGAACATCATCTTTATGTTTTTGTCTTTGTTTTCATTTTAACAATTATATTTTTCATATTCAATTATTTATTTCATTGAAGTAGAAGTAGAAGTATTAGAAAAGATGTTTTAAACACAATTAATCCAATCCTCGTGGGAATGATCTCGTTCGTGCTATCTATACTATTTGATTGATTTTGTGCACTTGCGAGTTATAATGTACATTTGTAAACTTATTATTTAGGTTAATATTTGTACAACAACTATTTGATGTCGTTGTCGGGGATTGTGCTAAGTTGTGTTTAATTCTTTTTTCCTTTATTTTTGTTGTTTTTATTAGTTAAAAACAATAAAAGAAATTTGCTCAACAATTGCACTTTTGATTTCTTCAATACCTATTATTTTTCATGAAACACTTACTCCATATGTGTTGTCTTGCAGGATTGAATCCCGTTTATGCACGGTCGTCAGTCCCATGTCGTAAATATCAGTGTATGTGATCCAGAGATTGAACGAACCCTTAGACTACTTCAAAAGCAAGCTGGGGAGGTAGAAACTGGAGTGAAAATGGGCCAAAAGCAAGTAGAAAATCCACCAGTGCGGAAGGCAATAAAGAACTCTTTTATTCCACAAAATCTTAATCAACCATCATGCGTTACATTCCAACCTACATTACAATACAACTTGAATTTATCTCTTCATTTGCTTAACATGCTGCCACATTATAGAGGCACACCTTCTGAGGATCCATATATACACATTAGGGAATTATTTGATCTTTGCCAGACTCAGAATATTCAAGGCTTAACTCCAAAAGGAATCAGGTTAATCCTTTTTTTTTCCTTTTTCCTTAATAGATAACGCTAAGTTGTGGTTGAACTCTTTGGCTGCAGGTTCAATTAATAGTTGGGAGGGGTTGGCTGCTAAATTTTTAAAGTTCTTTCCAGCACAAAAGACAAGGCATTCAAACTCTCCAACAGAAAGATGAGAACTTTTCTATGAAGCATTGGAACATTTCAGTTAGTTGTTTCTCAAATTCAACCCCACAATATATCTCAAGATGATCAGGTACAAGCTTTTTACAAAGGTTTAAATGATATTATTAAAAGTATTGTTGATTGTACTTGTATAAGTGTGCTTATAGAAAATAACAGTAACGAAGCTATTGAGCTGTTTGAGACCCTAAGTGAGAATTCTCGTAAAGAGGGAGGCCAAGAGTGAAAGGTAAGGGTGTTTATGAAGTAAGCACTAATGGTGGGTGTCAAGCTGTATGGCAATGATAGAGAGGAAGCTAGATATGCTTGTGAAAGTAATGTCAACCCAGAACATCTTTCCAGTTCAACAAGTTGCTCAAGTCGAGGTATGTGTTATATGTTCTCATTCCAATCATACTACTGAGACTTGTCTTATGTCTTCTTTTATAAAGTGGGAGTATGCAAACTATGTGCTAGAACAACTATTCTCCCAAAAACAATCCATTTCCATTACTTACAACCCAGGGTGGAGAAATCACCTCTATTTTTCTTGGAGTGGAAATCAGAACATTCTAAATACACTGAAGCAACAGAGAAATTTCCAACAGGGAAGTAATTTTCAACCTCTACCACAAGTGGTACAACCGAATTCTGAGTAGAAGAATGATGGTCTTGAAGGTGCCATACTTTAGTTTTGGTTACACAACAACATACCAACGCTCAAACCAGTCAAGCCATTTAGAGATTGGAGACACAAGTAGGGAAAATGGGCAAGGAGTTGAGTGAGAGAAAGAATGGAGAGTTTTCAGCACAAACCATACAAAACCCAAAAGGACACGAGCAGTTTACGATCGTGACAACCCTTAGGAGTGGTACATTATTGACAATAAGGTGGGAATAGACGAGAATGAGAAAGAAAATGTGGAAGCACATCCAACAGAAATCACAGACTTCAACAAGGTAAGTTAGAAGGAGAATGTGATATTGTCACCATTCCCTCAAAGGTTAGTCAAGCAAAAAGAAAGATAATCAATTTCTTGATATTTTTGAAACTTTAAGAATAGTAGAAATTAATATTCCTTTACTTGATGCAATTCAAAAGATTCCCTCTTATGCCAAGTTTTTAAAGGATTGTTGTACTCACAAAAGAAAGTTTAAGGGATATGAGAAAGTTGCATTGACTGAAGAGGTAAGTACGGATTTGCTAATAAAAGTATCGCCCGAGCTAAAAGACATAGGCAATTTTACTATTCCCTACAGAATTAGTAATACAGTCTTTCAACATGCTCTGTTTGATTTAGGAACTAGTATCAATTTACTGCCCTATGTGGTTTATGAGAAACTGAAGTTGGGGGAACTTAAACTAATTAGTAATACATTCTTAGATAATTTTCTTGTTTCCCCTCATCATTACGCCAAATTGATTTAACATTGAGGACAATGTCAGATTTAGGTTGGGGCATGTGGAAAAGTTGTTTTTCTTTTGTTTATGTTGTGATAGTTGCTGGTAGAATTTTTTTAAATTTTTAAAAAATACAAAAATAAATAAATTTGCAATAATGTCTTGGCATAGTTATGTTGAACTCGATGATAGATTAAATTGTTTTTTAAAGTGTTGTTGAACTTTAGTTTTGATTCAAAATTCATTAGCGAGTTTAAAATGGTGAGCATATGATCATATGTCTAGGAAACCAAATATGCATGCTTATATCTTAGGTGCATTTAGTAGAATTGTTGGATGAGTAACCTTGGCAAGATGTTAATGTATAAATAAACTAGTTTAGTTTCATAGTCTTTTTTACTCGAGTTAGTATACTCGTAGGGGTGTTTCTACACCTAATACCCTAAATCCATTTTGTTAGAGAGTCATTGGTCTAAAGCTTGATAAATGATTCAATAAGAAAACTTAAGGGAGCTAAACGTTGCACATGTAAAGTTGAGTTGTGGCTAGTTTAGCTTTATAGTCTTTTTTACTTGAGTTAGTAAACTCGTAAGGGAGTTTCAACACCTAATGCCCTAAAGTCATCTGGTTTGGAAGTCACTGGTCTAAAGCTCAATAAATATGTCAATTAGAAAACTTAAGGGAGTTACTCCATGTGTCTCAAAATGCTTATACGGTGACACTTTGTTAATCATAACAAAATCCACCTTTTAGGGGACACAACAATTTTCATGAACAAATCTAAATTTAGCCATATCCAGTTATTTTCAAATTATTATAAAGAAATTTATCAAAAATTAAACTCCATGTGTATTTATAAGTTCAATCATGTAGTGTGTAACTTAACTATGTGACTTGACCTTCTACATACATTATGGATAAAGTTCATAAATGATGTAAATTTTTCACTCCATAGAATAAAAGTGTCTTTATACAATACACCATCACTTAATTTAAAAGAAATAAATAACACAATTCATACATAATGATGCGTATAAATCTGGTCTTAGGGCTGAACAAAAAACCGATCAAACCGATTAAACCGACCGAACCGATTAGTTCAGTTTAAATTCGGTTCGGATCGGTTTCAGTTTTAAAAAACTCAAAACCGAAGTGGTCGGTTCGATTTTCGGTTTCTATGTGATTTTAACCGACCAAACCGAACCGACCAAATATATATAATAAATAATATATATTTTATATATAAATAATACAATATGTTTAAAATAGTCGGTCGATTCGGTTTTGGTTCGATTTTAGTCGGTTCGGTTAAGGTTTGCATAAATTAGAATCGGTTCGATTTCAAATCGGTTTTGTTAATGGTTGGTTCGGTTTCGGTTTGAAAATTTTAAAACGACCTAAGTCGGTTCGGTTTTCAACCCTATCTGGTCTTTTATAAATCTGACCTGCAAAATAAAGGTTAGATTGCCAAAGACCACCTGTTTGATGGCCGAAGACACTCTGATGTTTAAGTCAGTAAATTTTTTGGAGATGGAGATTAATCTAGACAGAACTCAGTTAAAATTGCATACCATTGTCAAATGTTCCCTTTACCTTATATAGTGATCATTATTAATTCTCTACGTAACTTAAGCATGTGAGGCTGAACGAGGGGAGACGTTCTCTGTAACAGTCTCCTCCTTTATGAAGATATGTCCTTGAGGGAGTAACTCCCTCCACGACACTTTTTCTTTGTATCGTTCCTCCTCTTTAAGGGAGAGCTTCGTTGGGCCTAGATTTGAGCATCTGACTATGATTTGTTCTTCAATATTTTTTTGGGCTTTAATGACAGGATCCGCTTTTTGGGCTTTGTGATTTGGCCCTAACTTGAAATACTTGGTCCTCGTGATAAATGGTTTATGCCACGTGTATGGTCGTGATGATAGTCTTGTTAGATATATCATCAGCTACTCCCCCTTAGTTAGTGTTTATGTGACGTGGGCACTAACTCTATGACGGTTGGACTTTTTAATTCATCATTGCAGTGCATTTAATGTCATTAGCAGCTTTCGATGAGGTTGTTATTCTGATATCTCATATGTCTGTTCATTTTCGTGCCTTTTTTAGAATTTCATGCAACCGTCATGTATTGCACGTCATCCTACTAGTAGTATCTTCACTGCTCAACCCTATAAAAGGGGGCGTGATGGTTGTGTTTTTCTCTTTAAGCTATCTTTGAAATCAGAGTTTACCTTTTTCCTCTCTTCTTTGCTTTCTTCGTTGTTCAATTCATTTCCCATGTCTACCAACAAGATACTAGATGGTGAGGCACTCAGCGTCTGTGAGGCGTTCTCTCGCCCAAGAAGACATCGCAGGCGACGTGGGAGAGTGTTTGTTCCGAGTACTTTTTGCCATCCGACCTTGAGATTGTTCCACCTAGGAAGAATGATAGTCCTTGTCGTCCACGATCTGGCTACATTGTGCTTTACCTGTGTATGCTTCATCCAGGTCTTAGGTTTCAGGTTCCGGAGATCTTTTAGGATAATCTGGATTTTTTTTGCATTGCTCTTGCACAGATGGGCCCCAACGGCTGGAGGGTGATGGTTTCTACTTGTGCTAGAGTCATTATGTCTGGTTTTCTTTTAACTGTTAGGATCTTGCATTCCGTGGTGGGGCTTGTTGTGGGCAATAATAAGGTTTGTTTTCTCCGCTCCCCTGCCTGTTTTGGGAAGCTTAATGATGATTACAGGGACTGGTCGAGGTTTTGGTTTTATGCTTTCGTCAACTCTGGCTACTTCAAGTTGCGGAGCCGACCAATTTTGAGGTTGTTCCGAGTATTTTAGAAATGGAAAGATTTGCACTTGTTTGCAAAGAAACAGAAGATCGGTGGCCATTTTTCAAAGCTTCCTCGAGTTGTTGTGGAGTCGTTCCTTGCAACAGAGGCTGGGGAGCATAGTGACTTGTATACTATGGATGAGGCGGAACGGACGTCGCTTATTGAAGCTCGGGCTGCAGAGATCGCTGCTTGTGTTGATCTTGTTGGTGTTAATGATGCGATCATTGATGGAAAAGTGAGCTCTGACAAGGCGATTACGGATCTCAATGCTCCTATTAGCATTGGTGATGCTAGTTTAGCCACTAGAAAAAATAAAATTCCAAGGCCTGCTAGTCTTTCGAAGCAGCTATCGATTAGTTTTGGTCATGTTTCCAAAAAGAAACGGCTTGTTGGTTCCACTCATGGTTCTTTTCAAACTACTTCTTGTCCAAGGTTATCTGGTAAGGAGGGTAGGAAAGATGATCACCTATCATTTGAGGAGGTTGAGGAGATGAATAACACTCTGGAGAGGAGCAAAAAGGAAGTGATCCATCCGTTGGACGAAAGTGAGAAGAGGCTCTTTCTACTCATGGTGTGCCCGACTTTGTCGAGCGGTCCAACGATGGCCCTCACGTCATCAATAATAAGATGCTTCAGCTTGATGTTGAGCAGTCAAAGGATCCAAATACGACGAAGACCTTGGCCAACTTCGAATTTAACCCTCTGTGCGAAGAAGAGGTCATTGGTCATTGGTCATGGTCATGGTAAGAGCTCGAAGGCTCCTTCTCCTATTTGTGCTGATGACACAGTGGAGCTTCCTTCTTTTCCTCTTGTTTTTCACATTTCTGCTACTGCTTCCATTATTGCATGTCTCGTTCTTTCCATTGTCGCTTCTCAAAGAAAAGGCATGAGTGGCTTTTCAGTTATCAATGCTACTATGATCGTTCTTCCGACTGTTGGGGTGGGGCTTCAGTACTTCTGGATCCCTGAGTTCTTCATCCATTGATTAGTTGCAAGAAACCCAACCAGAAGACATTTGTATTAAGTCGGATGGAAAGTTTAGTTGGTTTAATGAGATTGACGTGTAGGACAGTGCACGCAATTTGATCAACGAGCGGCATAAGCGGTTGGTAGAAAAAGCCCCAATGCCTGCGCGGAAGCCTAGTAGTCATTTTGACCACAACCTTAAGCATATAATGGAAGGGATGAATCACCTAACTTATGCTGGGGTGATGGGTCGGATTCACTACAACAAAAAAAATGGCTTTAATGACATATATTTAATAGCATATTATAAAAAGTGTTATAAATATATTTAGATTTTAGTACATTTTTGATGCAATAGTTTTTCACTTTCTGCTTTGACCTAGTTCCTACTAACCTGTTAACCTGCACAAGTAGTACACGTGAACCATAGACCACCGTGGGGTGGCCGATGGCACTCCGATGCTAAAGTCATACAGGACTCTGAGGAAGGTGTAATGTTGTAATAGGGAATTTGTAGCGTACCTTAGCTTACCAACCTCATGTTTTATGTATAGTGCAATGAGTCCTGGTTCTACCAAGCCATCGTATGCGTAGTTTATGAAGGAGATCTTCGTGGAGATCCCTCCCTCATTAGAAGTCATGCTGTTAGAAGGAAGTTCCATGTTAGCTCTGTGCTCCTAGGCACATGGGAGATAGTTCCCAATCCAAGAGCAATCCGTAGAAGAAAGTTTCCCAGTGTAGAAGATACTCTGGTGTTTGTTTTCTAGTTGGAAGCAAAGAGCAGTTGTAGTTGTCCATTTGAAACTGATCCTCGAGATACTTGCCCGAAGAGAGCTTACGGGTATTGAGGATAGGTGTGTGATGTGTGGACCTAGCATGTTGTGAGAGTTTGGGTCTTCCTGGCGGACTGAAGTTGGGCAGGCTTAGAACCGTTGGGTTGACGCTTGAGGCCGTAATTCCTTGAGATCATCATGACACGTGTACGGCTCCGGGGTGTGACTGTTTTTATGTATCATCAATTTATATAATGAAGTCATTTTTTTTAATAATGACATTTGATATATATAACGATCTACAATGACATTTGGTAAATATAAAATGCTATTACATAATACCCAAAGCCAAGCCAAGGTTACGTGTTCGAGTCCCACATCTCTCTTTGTTAATTTCTTTTATTAATCATCTTTTTATTATCATTCTATTTTTTTCACATTCTCTTCATTAAAACAAACCAGAGAACGAGAGATCGACAAAACTCTTCAATGACAATGAAGACCAATAGAATAGATAAACCCTAATTGTTAGAATTCGAGAGGAATCGACGAATCCTATTTGTTCATTTGCTAAGGTTTCGAGTCGAATCAATCGAGCATTCAAAGAGATCGGAGCTTCTTCAGCTTCTTCAATTCCCGAAATAACTTTAATGTCATTGAGAACAACATTGAATCTCTCTTATTCGCGAAGATTCTCCCCGATTTGATCTGTGTTTTGTTCAAAGACAGGTGAGTGTTCAAAGACAAGTGAGTGTTGCTTGATTTTGTTAGAAATTGGTATCAGAGCCCTGTTCATCTTCTCTGGGGGGAATAGTTTTGTGAGTCCTAGGTACTGTTGGTCAGCCGTTGATGACGTTGGTCAGCCTTTAGGTATGTTGGTCAGCCTTAGAGCCCTTTGTAAGTCGCAGAGTTCGCGCAATTGCTAGGGTTAGGTGGTCCCATATCAGTGGTCCAGTCGTAGGTGGTCCGAGTACAGTGTTCCAACCCGCAACCTCTCAAGATTTTGAAAATGTCTTTTATTTCAAAATTTACCCGAGCCTCTAGCTCTAGACAAAGCAACCCAGAGTTACAAAATAGGATGGAATGTAGAATTCCAGAAGTTGAACAGAATTTACAAAAATGGTCCATACCAAAAGTTCCTTTCAAACAAATTTACCAAGTTTCACAATCAATATTTTCTCAAAAATCTGAAGATCTCATAGACATTGTCTAACAGACAGTGCCTCTTGATGGTTCTTTAGAATCAAAACAACTGATTTCTACAATTACCCTTGAATTTCTCAGAAATCAAGATTACAAGTATATCCATATCGGTCTGATTCAAGTTGGAATCAAACCTCTTACAAGAACTGGCCTTGACACTTGTGCCTTAATCGCTCTTCGCGACTGTAGACACAATAGGTTCCATGATTCTCTGCTTGGAATTGCAAAATCCACCTTGGCCATGGGTCCAGTATACTTCGACTGTTACCCCAATTTCTCAGTGTCTCTTAAGGATCCAAACGTTCTTGAAACACTGACCCTCAACATTCAGACCTCTTGTTTCGACATGTTACCAGGATCTAAGCCTCTTGCTCTCATTTACAAAATCACCTACAAAGCCATGAAGACTCAATTGAGTCCAAAAGCTTTGATGGAGTTTGAAAAGGGTTATACAATCTTGTTTCAGGCAAACAAAGACAAAACCAGTGTTATTGTCCCAAAGACAATTCATTGGAATCAAGTTACTCTTCCAGTAACTTGGCAAGTCCAATCAGCCCCTAGAAGGCCTCCTCCTAGTTCTCTTAGTCAGGTTCTGACTCTTGAAGATGGAACTGTTGAATTATAGTTCTCTGAATCAAGAAAAACTAGATTACAACCTCTAGATTTCCAATCAGGGCGTAGATCTGAATCATCATTCAGAACTGCTCCTACTCAAATCCCCAGAGCTCCTCCTCCTGAGGATCTTCCTCATCTTGATCTGGCTAACTTAAGGAATCATCCTTATCATCCCCAGATCCCTCAACCAATTTACAATCAACCATCAGAACATCTTTCTGATAGATCTCCCACTCGATCTGAGATGGCAGATCCTGCACAATTAAACACACTTTCAATTAATTTTGTTTTAGATAAACAAAAGGTTAAAAATGAATTTTCTATGGATTACAATTTTGACAAAATAGCAGCATTTTATTCTCAAACTACTTCTGATCAAAGAACTAGTTTAGGAAAAATGTTTTATCAATTCTGTGAAGATATCAAAGATCATATGCCATTCTTAGAGTGGTATGAATCCATTTATCTTTCACAATTGAATGTTGTCAAAAATGCTTCTAAACCGTGGCATCTGAAAAACAATACCATTGTTGAATCAACTTTACCACCTTTAGAAGAAATCCATATACAAACTCAAAGACAGACTATCACAGCCTCTCCTTTCAAAAATCCAACTTCTCTTTCTGATTCCACAGGAATTTCAAAGATTATTGAGCAGAATAATTACATGAATATTTTGCTTAATGAACTTGGTCAGCAATTGACTTCTCTTCCTGTTCCAGAAATGAAAAGTTCTACAAATCAAAAAATTAACAACCCAATTACATTTTTTCAACCTTATACAATTGAACAAAATACCATTTATTCTCCTCCACACATCATGGAAGAGATTAATCGAAGACTTGCAGCTTTTAGTATTCAAACTTCACCTGTCTTCGATAAGGTCTTAAGCTCAAAGAGACAAATTAATACTCTGTCTCATAGTGGTTCTAATTATTCTGACAATGAACCAGACATTATATCTGAATTGGATCGACTTCAAAGTCTTGAAAGACTTGAAGCAAATCCAATGCGTTCATCCAGAGCTCGTGCCAATACAAATCCTTTACCAACAACTAGGAATTATTATCCTAGGCCAACTTACCCTGATATGCAATATGAAGATAAACATTTGCAAACATTCGGTTCCTTTTCTACAGGAAATATATATACTTGGTATATAGATGGTTGTACTGAAGAAAATATTATCGAATTAACTCAAGAAATGGTTATGATGGTTGTTGCTCACCGCAGTGAAGGCAAATCTGACCATAGTATTGCAGGGTTAATAATTGCTTGCTTTGCCGGTCAATTAAAAGGATGGTGGGATAATTACCTAACCCCTTTAGAACAACAAAGCATTTTTCAAGCTATAAAAATTGATTACAATGGGCAACCTATCAAAGCTGAAAACATTCCTGACATTGTTAGTACATTGATTTTCTCTATTCTTAAGCATTTCATAGGCAATCCTTCAAAATTTCAAGACAAATCTCGTGATTTTCTTATGATCATTAGATGCAAATCCCTTAGTCATTTCAAATTTTACAAGGATGTTTTCTTAAAGAAAGTTATGCATCAAAATGAGGCTAACAATCCTTTCTAGAAAAGGGAATTTCTTTCAGGATTACCTCCTGTTTTCGCAGATATCGTTAGAGATAAGCTGCAATCTGAATACAATGGTGATATTCCTTTTGAACGACTTACGTTTGGAGATTTAATTGCTAAGATCAATGAAGTTGCTCTGCAAGTTTGCAATGATATCCGCCTCAAAGCCTAACTTAAAAGACAAAACATTTCAGGTTCTAATGAACTTGGATATTTTTGCCAACAGTATGGTTTTGAACCCTTAGCAAGCCACTTCCCTAAGACTTCCAAACAAAAGTATCGGTCTAATCCAGCCCATTACTTCAAGTCTAAAAAGAATTATGGCCCAAAACAAATTAAACAATACAACAACTATTACAAAAAGCCCACTAAGCACGGCACGCACAAGACTACCCATTTTTCAAAACACAAAGGCCCAATGTTCAAAAACCCATTTGTTTCAAATGTGGAAGACCAGGTCATTATGCAAAAAATTGTAGAACAGCCCAAAGAATTCATGAGCTTGACGCTGATGAAAACATTAAGCAAATGTTCACTACAATTTTACTCAATTTTAAGTCTGAATCTAACCCATCTGATGATGACTTTCAGGTCTATCAAATGCGTTATGAATCTGATTCTTCTGACAATGAAGCATCCGCTCAGAATCAGTGTGCTAAAGCATGCACATGCAATGCTTTAAACACTATCAATATGCTCTCAAAAACTAAAGAATCAAGTATTCTTTTAGACTTTGTTGATCGCATTGATGATCCCAAACTCAAAAACTGGGTATCTGACTCATATCAAAAATACAATCACTCACAAACCGGTTCCTAAAATAATGAACCATTTTTACAATCATAAAAATATCATCAATAGATTCCGAACTCTTTCCCAGAATTCAGTTTCTATTCCTGATTTACAAGCTGAAGTTAATATCATGAAAAAAAAAAATTGCCCAGCTTAAGCAAGGTCAAACTTGGCTTACTCAACAGCTGTTGAACCAACAGGTTCAAAATGCAATCTCTGTTCCTGATATTCCTTCTTCCTCAAATCAAGAGAATCAACCAGCAATTGATGACGAACCAGTTTTTCTCAATGAGTTAAATACAGTCACCTATCACAAATGGTATATTAATGTGACTCTTATCAGTAAGAATTTCACAGTAAATACCTTCACTCTTGCTGACTCCGGTGCTGATTTAAACTGTATTGCAGAAGGAGCTATCCCTTCTCAATATTATGAGAAAACAACTCAACAACTATTTACTACCAATAGTAAATTAGATGCTAAGTACAAATTAGTTGGTGCTCATATTTGCTAAGAAAAAAATTGTATTCAAAAGGATTTTCTGTTAGTTAAGAATATATCTCAAACGATGATTTTGGGGACACCATTCCTAACTACTCTCTATCCATTTGAAGTTACAAGTGAAGGTATTTCTACCAATATCCTTAGTAATAAGATTATCTTCAAATTCTTGTGCAAAACAAAAACTGTTGAAATTAATTCTCTCAAAATCGACAAATGTTTTCTAAATTTTATTTCTCAAAAACAACAACATTTACATTTTCTCAAAAACGAGATTGCTTATCGCAGAATCGATGATCAACTCAAAGACACACAAACACAAACCAGAATTGTTCATTTTAAGGAACAATTATCCTCAGAACTTTGTTCTGATCTTGCAAATGCTTTTTGGTGGAATCGCCATTGACATGTGGTTCGTTTACCATATGATCCTTCTTTCCATGAATCCAAGATTCCTACCAAAGCTCGCCCTATACAAATGAATTCCGAATTGATAGAATTTTGCAAATCTAAAATTCAGAGTTTGCTTTCCAAACAATTAATTCGTCATTCCAAATCCCCATGGAGTTGTGCAGTATTCTATGTCAGAAAAGTTGTTGAGCTCGAACGAGGATCTCTTCGTCTTGTTATCAATTACAAAACTTAAAACAAAATTTTACAATGGAATAGGTACCCAATACCTAACAGAAGAAACCTTATTAAGAGATTACACTCAGCACGTGTCTTCTCTAAATTTGATCTCAAATCTGGATTTTGGCAAATCCAAATCCATCCCCATGATCGTTACAAGACATCATTCAATGTTCCTTTCGGTCATTACGAATGGAATGTTATGCCTTTTGGCCTCAAGAATGCACCCAGTGAGTTTTAAAATATCATGAACGATATTTTTACTCCCTTTTCCCATTTTACAATTGTGTATATCGATGATATACTTGTCTTCTCTTTCTCCTTGGACGACCATTGGAAACACTTGTATCAATTTTCAAAAATTATCAAAGAAATTGGTTTGGTCCTTTCTCCTACAAAAATTGACCTTTTTCAAACAAATGTCAGATTTCTAGGTCACAAAATCCATTTTGGGATGATCACTCCAATCTCTAGAGCCATAGAGTTTGCTGATAAATTCTCTGATGAAATCAAAGACAAAAATCAATTACAAAGATTTTTAAGTTCTTTAAATTATGTTGCAGACTTTTAAACAAACCTTAGAGTTTTACTCAAGCCCTTTTATGCAAGACTTAAGTCTAACCCAAGCCCATGGACTGAAGCCCATTCTCAAATAGTTTGTCAAGTCAGAACCCAAGTCAAAAGTCTCCCTATCCTAGGGATCTCAAGTCCTGAAGCTTTTAAGATTGTAGAAACATATGTGTCTAACCTAGGGTATGGGGGTATCCTTAAACAACGTCTTCCTGATTCTACTCAGATACAATTGGTCTGATACCATTCTGGTATTTGGAATTCTGCCCAAATCAATTATTCAACTGTCAAAAAAAAGTTTTATCAATTGTTTTGTGCATTATGAAATTTCAAGATGATTTGTTTAATCAAAAGTTTTTATTATGTGTTGATTGCAAATCTGCCAAAGAGATTTTAACCAAAGATGTTTTAAATCTCGTTTCAAAAATCCAAATGGCAAGGTCTTTTGTCTGCATACTTTGATATTGAATATATAATTGGAGCAGATAACTCTCTTGCAGATTTCCTGACAAGAGAATTCTTACAAAAATGAGTTCTCAATCATCTTCATCCTTCAGATCTCAGCCCCCTCCAAAACCTCAATCCAAAGCCTAGTATGCTATGAAGCCTTCTGCTTCACAACTCAAGACCCCTCTTTCTTGTGCTTTGTCACATACAAATCCCTATCAACCCCTTACAAATGCAGAAGAATCAAGTTTTGCAATGACAAGCTTTCCAAAAACCCAAGTTCTTCCTCCAAATCCTTATCTTACAAAGCCCAGTTTTGATCTGATCATAATGATCGAACCATGTTTTTATTCACTTACAAAATATACCCATGCAATTGCAAAGAATCTCTTCAATACAAATGCCCTTTTTGAGGAATCTGACATCCTCAAAACTCAAGAGTTCTATGAGTTCATACTGGTCGATACTGACTCAGTTATGATCACTCATCATCGAGATCCTTCTCATCCTGAGAAGATTTCTCATTCCAAATGTCAAATCGAGAAGGTTTTATCTGAGGCCGATTGGAAGCAGCATCCTCGCTTCCATAAGAAGTTTTCAGTTAATTACCTCCCAGCTTCCTACAATTATCTGGACTACAAGCAAGCTTGGTCCAGAGCTTTTTTTGTTTTTTCTCGAAATTGTTCCCATTCTTGGTTTTTTATCATCTGCCACAAGTTCTTACAAAGATCTGTTCCTCTCTGGTTCCAACACACATGTTGGAATCATTTTGGTCCTCTACAAGACATCTTGCCTTCGTCTGTAAATGAAGGATGGCAAGTCTTCAAAAGAAAATTCAATCCTCCAATCCCGGTACAACAACATGTACTATCTTTCTGGTTTTTTGTCAAATTCAAACTCTCTGGATCTGCTGCTGGGATTACACTATCACAGCACTTCGTGGTCCAAGTCAATCAACTCAGCCTCCTCTCTGGATCTGTCATCGCTACAAAGTCAAGTGGTGGTCATCTTTTGATCATTCCCATGCTACAAAAGAAGCAGTTACAAGATTCTTTTCAGGAAAAGAACAACTTCCTGCTCAGCCTCTTGTCAATCCAATACAATTTCCTTCAGAAGTAAAACTTCTTCATCAGTTCATTAAGAAGTCGCTTCAAGGAAAACCTACAAAGACGCAACTGATGGATACCATGTCCAAAATCTGTGCTGAAGACTCAGACTCAGACGAAGCCCCAACAGTTCCACTCAATGAAGATGATTGCTTTGGCATTTGGATGCCACATGCATGAATCTGACCCTACAAGCATCATTGTGTTTTAAGTCATCATGACTTTTACCACAATTCCTACAAAGGTTTCTTCCACTACAAGTCAAGGTCACTTTCGGCCATCAAACAGCATAATTACAAAGCAAAGTTTTCTTTCACTACAAGCCAAGGTCACTTTTGGCCATCCATCAAGCACCTTTACAAAGCATTCACGTGAATTCACTATTCACGCACTCAAGTCAAAAGTTGAAGCATCTTCAACTATTCCAACCACTACAATTACTTCAAGACAAAGGCATCTCCTTTTCCACCGTTCCATGATTACAAAGGACGACATGTCCAAATCTCACCTGTCTTTGAACATTTATACAATTGCTCTATCTTTGAACACTCACTTGTCTTTGAACACTTTCATGTTACAATTTCTACCCAGGACTACTAACATGAAGATAGAGCAAAGAACAGGTTTACAAAGAAGATAGATAATATAAAATAGGAGAGAATAAAAGATACAAAAACAGAAATATAATTATAAAACTATAAACAATTACAAATAAAACTAAATTTTCAAAAGACATTTCTTTGAACAATTCAAGATAACGGTGTCGATACTAGGTGCGAGCTAGTATAACGAGATGTTCAACAGGAATAGGTCTTAGAAAATTTTGATAAAAGAAGAAGATAAAGTTTTGCCTATTCCTGTTGAACATCTTGTTATACTAGCTCGCACCTAGTATCGGCACCGTTCTCTTGAATAGTTTAAATAAACGTCTTTTGAAAATTTAGTATTATTTGTAAGTGTTTATAGTTTTATAGTTATATTTCTATTTTTGTATCTTTTATTCTCTCCTGTTTTCTATTATCTATCTTCTTTGTAAACCTGTTCTTTGCTCTATCTTCATGTTAGTAGTCCTGGGTAGAAATTGGTATTAGCAGGTCCAATCAGCCGATAAAATTGTAACATGAAGATAGAGTGATTAATTTTTTGATTTGTAGATAGATCTTTGGTTAAATCAGCTTGATTTTGTTCAAAGGACGAAATGTTCAAATAACTTTGGTTTTAAATCGAAATTTCTTTCAATTTCAAGTTTCTCTTAGTTTTGAATTTAGGTTTAGTGATGATTTCGATCTTATCAGTTAAAAATTTCTGAATCTCATTCAATTTAAGCTTTCGTAGCTGTGAATTCAGTAGTTGTAATGGCTAAAATCGGTAGTTGAGATCAAAATGTATTTCAATCGAGTGATCTGAATCTAAAGTTTCGCGAAATACAGTATGTTTGATCGGTCTGTGATTCTGGAAAAACTTAAAATCGACTTGAAACCTTCAATTTCAGTTGTAGTGCTCACCAAGTAGTGTTTTCTAGTAAAAACTCTATTCTCATTTGAGATTTCATCTGGTTTTCTGCCTGATTTCAATGAATTTTAGCCGTTCGATTGTCGTTCTGCATTGAAAACTCATAATGTTCTTCATAATTGATCAGTTTATTGCAAAGCTGGCCTAATTCTTTTCTTGTATTGATAAATTATTATATGAGAATTTGTTCAACCTTTTCGAGATTTCTATGTGATTTTGATTACTTACTGTTGTTTGTTGCGTCTTAGTCATGAATAGGATATCTGGATAGAGATTGCAAAGTATTTAGGTGGAAGAAGCTTGGTGAAGCTCGGATTAACTACCTGTTTGTTCCACCGCCTCATCTTTAAGGAAGATTGTGTGTGGATGGTTAAGGCTGTGGTGGTTTAACCCCTACGTCTTGGGTTCTATACCCATCGGCGGCACGCTTGCCTTTCAAAAAAAAAAGTTTTGAATCACTTAACTATTGTTTTCATTACGAAGGCATCTAAGCTTAAAGAATGCATGCATTTACAAGGCACATGATATCTAAACAATCTTACAAAACTAAAGCATTGGCTTAACAACTAGAATTGTCAATCCATTCTTGTATCCATATTACATTGTCTTGGCGTATTGTAGTCTTTATTTCTTAGGTTTACAATCATCCTAAGAATCTAACTATGGCATATTGCACTGATCTGCCTAAGCCATGTGAACCATCTGATAGAAGATCTCATGCATGTATTCGACATGATGTTCCTTGTTATTTTGCATTGTATATGTCATGATATTTCTAATTTGTTTGCCTAATTAACCAAATATTTCAGCAAAAAACTTTATAAGCCATTAGGAAGTTATGAAAATCAAATGTTTCTTTGATGCACTGATAAGTGATAATGTTGTTGAAGGAAGTAGTGTTCAGCTTGTTGGATAAGTTTTAATAATCTCTTAAATGAACTGTTTCATGGCACTAATAGTTTTTTGTTTGTGTTGTTAAATGCAACTGATGGGAGTAAGCATGCATGTTACCTCTGGAAGAGAGTCATCAGAGAATCCAAAACCAGCTCAAGCCCGAAGGCAGCTTCACAAAAGAAAGACACTTTTCATGTTGCATCTTCAGTTGTAGCTTCGAAAAAGAAAAGAAGTGATCACCCACCAGAAAAAGATAGAAAGAAAGATGTTGTAGAAGCCAGTACAAAGAAAGATTTCAAGGAAGGGAAGGTTGTTAGCCAAGTTTGTAAATAATGTGACTTATTTAATTGGGCGAAATTTGTAAATGATGTTGTCGAATTGACGAGAGCACTTTATGCCCAGGCCTTGTAGGTTGTATTTATTTATTTTATGTATATTGATTGTGTTCCACACTTTACATTGTTGTATATTGGTACGTGGGGCATTTTTGTCTCTGACTTGTTGGTATTGTTGTTTGATTTTAGTCAATTGAATAAAATAGTTATACTTTTCTTATTCATTTCAAATTTATAAATTAATGTTATTATTATTATTATTTATTTATGTATTTATATTATTGTTAGTTAATTAATTATTAATATTCATTTTTTTAGATAATAATCATATCATAGCATTTTAAAATGTTGGGATAACATTCACAAATGTTATGTTGGGATATCATTCAAATGCTATGTTGGGATAGCATTAACAAATGTTATGTCAAAAAGATAACATGGGCTTCTATGACTTGCACAAAATGCTATGATACTTCTTTTATAGCATTCTTGCAATGCCTTAAAATGCCAATTTTGTTGTAGTGATTATTAGAGTTGCACGTGGTCAGGTGGTTGCTCTTGAGTGGAAGATGGCATGGCAGTTATTGGTGTTTTCTCACATTCTCCGTAAGTTGGATATGATGAAAGCTCATTGTGCAAAAAAGGAGAAGGAAGTTGGGATTGCTCTTAGGGAGGTGGAGGGTGCACAGGAAAAGTTCACTGCTGAGCTTGAGGCTTCGAGGACTGAGTTGAACAAAGTCCGTGACTGGCTGGAAGTTGTGGAGAGGGAGTTGTCTGTTGAGAAAGATGGTCATGATGAGGCCATGCATTCTATCATTGAGCAATCTGTAGTCGTAAAGTTGCTGAGGAGTGGGTGGCCTAGTTAACGATGAAGTTTTCTATGTTAGGTGGGATGCTTCCGCAGTGCTAACCACTATTGGAGGAAAACTCGTTTTGACCAAGAACGAGTTGGCAACAATCAAGGACAAACTGAATATCACGGAAACGGCGGTTGGAGAAGAGTCGTTGATGGTCGAACCGATCTTCTCGATTACATGGAAAGGGATGGTTTTGATTGACTCGATATCTTGGTTTGGTCGACCAGGTCTTTAAGGATGATGACAATGAAGAATGTGTTGTGGATCCGCCAAGTAATCTGGTTGATAAAGAACCATCGTCTCCCCTTCCTTCCAATCCTACCCCATCATCTATCATTGTTGAAGAGAAAGTTTCGTCTCCTTCTGCTGCTGATGTCGTTGTCCATCCTATTTTGAGTGCTCCTGCCAGTGATGTTTTGATCACTTCTATTATTTCCTCTCCAGCTGTTGCATCTTCTTCTCCAGATCTAACTGAATAGAGTTATGAATAACAAGTTCTTCTTTGTTGATGTTCTTATGCTTTGTCTTTCTTGTATTTATTGCTCACGGATTTGCATTTCTTTCCTGCATGGTCATAATTTTTTTGTCTTGGATCAATCACAATATCTGACCGTACACTATAAATGTGCATTGATCTCATTACTCGTACTTTTTATATCTTGGTAGTTTAGGCTTGTCCGTATTTTTGCCTTTGCACTCGTTTTTTGGCCATCTGGAGCTTTCATTTCTTCTGGCTTGTTAATCTGGCCAGAAAGCTTTTCGAGTAAGTCTGGCTTATTCATCCAGACTTGTAAGTATGCTTCTTGGTCCGATACATATTTGTCGAACCAAAAGGTTTTATGAGTAAGTCTTGACTTTTACATCCATACTTTTGTAGATTTACTTCTTGGTCCGACATATTGGTCGGGCTAGAAGGTTTTACGAGTAAGTCTTGACTTCTACATCTAGAATTTTGCAGATTTACTTCGTGATTCGACATATTGGTCGGGCCCTATGGTTTTACGGGCAAGTCTTGACTTATACGTGCTGACTTTTGTAGATTTACTTCGTGATCCGACATATTGGTCGGGCCCGATGGTATTACGGGTAAGTCTTGACTTCTACATCTAGACTTTCTTAGATTTACTTCGTGGTCCAACATATTGGTCGGGCTATAAGGTTTTACGAGTAAGTTGACATACGTCCAAACTTTTGTAAGTGTACTTCATAATTGATCTTATCAAAAGTTTTATGTTTATGTCTAACTTATACGTCATGACCATTTACTCGTAGCTAGATATGTAGGTCATGCTAATTGTTTTACGAGTAGATGCATAGTCTAGCTTTGATGCCAGGGCTGAACTTGACTATTTGAATGTGAGATGGAGGGTTTGAATTCGGAATTTTATTGATAATCATGTTTCAAATGCTTAACATTCCATGATTCTATTAGTTGTTCTTCCTTTGTGGCTTTCAACTGGTATATTCTCGATTTGTGGACTTTTGCCAATATTTGTTCTAGTTGACGACACTGAGTGTGTGATCGGATCTAATATGACTCAGTGCTTCGTTGTCATCCTTCATCCAAAACTGTTTGGTTCAGAGTATTGGTCATCTTGGTTTGTCTATTTGCTTGAGGGTGTTCCGTTACATCATACAATCCATTTGTGAATAGTTCATACGTTGTGTTTCTCTGTTTGATTGTTGCTTTTGATGTCTGTTGACATCATTCCTTCTGATGGTAGGGGATTGATTCCTACATGCCCTTGTCGTTTGAGTAGTACTTGTATCCGCTTTAGATCGGCTTTGATTCGTGTTGTCTTGAAGTTTGCTTTGGTGTTGTTTCGCCTGTACCGAATGCATTTGACTGTGTTTGATTTTTACTCGAATTGTGTAAATAAGGGGGTGTTAATTTGCAACAACCTTTTTCTTCGTTGAAGTGTGTCTTCGAGGGAGTGATTCCCACTAGGACTTTTTTTCTTCTTCACGGTTCTCCCGTAATTTTGATGGTTTGCATCACATGTACGGCCATGATGAGGTAGCTAATGAACTCAGAATGCTTCTTGATAAAATTCTTGAGCGTGCGCCCTTCACGGTACTTCAATTGGTGATTTCCTCGGCAACAAGGTAAGTTGAGTAGGATCCATTACCAAATTGTCCAATCATGCTCACATCAGCGCCAGCTGCCAAGGCTTCCATGAACTTCTGGGTTCTAGATCTTGCAAAGGTATCGAGTTTATTTACCGAATCAGACTTATTCATGTCAGTTCCATTGTCAATGATGGAGAAACTGTTGTTGGCATTGTCAAGAATAATGTGGATAAAAGCTCTTGATTGGGAATCAAGCTCATATTTGTCAGTGAGACCCTCAAACTTGATCAGTTGATTGATCTTTGCTTCAAATGCAAACGTCTCTATGTCTCCCATTGTGAGTTGTTGTAGTGGCTCTTCCGGTCTCCTTCGATGATGTTTGTTCTCCTGTTTTGATTTAGATCAACTCGAGTTGGCGGTACTGCTAATCGCTTCTTTGATCAATCAGATCGCTCTTTTTCTTCAACTATGCAATGTAGGGCATATATCAGTTCTCTGGGTTGCTCTTTCGATCCCACAGTGGTGTCTACCTTATCTTTTCCTTTAGACTGCTTGTCTGGCAACCGACCAATTCCTCGAGTCGCCCTATTTGAATCCAGTGCTCAATTTCTTCCTTCAAATTGCATCAGTCTTCATTGTCGTGCATGTGATCCTTGTGGAAAGAGCAGTACTTGTTCTTATCTCATCCATTTGGGTCTCCTCTTATCTTGAGCGGCCAGTTGATATCCTCCCACTTCGCCATGGACCTTGGGATGCTTGCTCAACTTGCTTTCAAGGCCTGTATGGTTTTTATACGACTTTTTTTTACCATACTCGTCACCTGTTCATGTCTGGGCTTTGCAAATTGTAGTTTTTCGGGTTCTCGCTGGTTGAATTTTGGATATTATGTTAATCTGATGCCTCTTCAACTGAGCATTTTCCTCTCGGGGTTTGTCGTCTCTTATTCTTTCTTCTCTCCTCTCTCGTCTCTTCGATTGCCCCCCCCCCCCCCTTCGCATTTGTTCTTCTTTTTGGCGGCCAACATCTCCTCTAGGGTAATGTATTTCAGAGCGGTCTTCAACAAGGTTTACATATTCTTTAAAGGGTCTAGATTCAGAGAATTGTAAAATGATCATCTCTTCAATCTAGAAGTGAAGGTCGCAATGGTTTTGTCGTTGCTGCAATCGTCAATCATGGTCAATTCATCAGTAAATGAGTAACATACTCCCTTATAGTTTCTTCGGGTTTTTTTTCTAATGGGGAATAAGTAATGTGGGCCCTTTTCTCATCCGCTGGTTGGCAATGAACCTCGTGATAAAGGCAGTGGCTAATGCTTGGAAGGAGTCTATCGACCTAGGTGGTAGACTGTTGAACCAACTAATCGCTATGGAGGAGAGACTGGTCGGAAATGTTCGACATATCATGGACTTTGTACTTTCTTTGAATGCCAACATGTGGTGGAAGTGTCACAGATGGTCTATCGGATCGGTGGTGTCATCATATGCTTCAAACTTTGGGGGAGTGAACTTTGGTGGTAGAGGAGTCACCATGAGTGCGTTTGAAAATGGCGGTTTGGCCAATTCATACAACACGCTAGGATCTATGACCCCTATCCTAAATGGAATTTGTGCAGGGATTCCATCGCTCTAGAGACTATCTTCTTGTGGTTCGCTGCTTTCAAGATTCACTTGTTGAAGTTCTGCAGGAACTTCATTGTTTTCTTGGACGTTGTTGGCAGAATTCTATTGCGGTGGTGTTTGGACATGGTCAGTAGATTGAGTACACTCCTGAGTATGCTTATCCACCACTATAATCAGATGATCCCTCTGGACCAAGTGTTGATCCAGTAGGGATCCGTCAAATGTCTGAGATGATTGGGCTACCGCTTTAGTTTGTAACATTGTGTTACCCGGCACAGTTGACCTGGTTGTCGATGGATTTGGAGCATGACTATTGGTAATTCAGCTTCGCCAGTGGAAGGGTTGCCTTGATTGTTGCTGGGATGGGAATCTGTAGAACTTCCATTTGTTCTAACTTTATATTGTTGATTAGAACTAAGGAAGATTCCACTTACAAACTCTCTTTTTGAAAGGAAACTGTCGTTTCTCATGGACGGCGCCAAATTGATGCATCCAAATCTGGTCTCTTGTAAATCTAACCTGCAAAACAAAGGTTAGATTATCAGAGACCACCTGTTTGGTGGTCGTACACACTTCTATGATTAAATCAGTAAATCTGTTGTGAGATTGAGATTAATCTAGACAGAACTCAGTTAAAATTGCATACCTTTGTCGAATGTTCTCTTTACCTTATATAGTAGTCGTTATTAATCTTCTGCGTGACTTAAGCATGTGAAGCTCAACGAGGGGAGACATTCTCTATAACAGTCTCCTCCTTTATAAAGATACATCCTTGGGGTAGTAACTCCCTCCATGACTATTTTTCTTTGTAACGTTCCTCTTCTTTAAGGGAGAGCTTCATTGGGCCTGGATTGGGGCCTCTGTCTATGATTTATTTCTTTAGGCCCTTTTTGGGCTTTAATGACTGGATCCACCTTTTTGAGCTTTGTGAATCGGCCCTGACTTGAAATACTTGGTCTTCGTGATAGATGATCTCTGCCACATGTATGGTCATGATGATAGTCTTATTTGATGTATTATCACACAACTATAATTCTAATTTAAAAAAGAAATAAAGAAGGTTGTTTCATTCTTTAATTAAGATTAATTATATATAAGAACACTCCTAGGAACTTGAAAAATTAACACCATGTCATATGCCACCCATAGATTATATAGATGGATATATGTTTGGGACTCATGTGAAATAGTTAGTATATAACTATAGTACTATTGATAGATATAAAGTTTGTACTTTAGATGGGGTCACACTCAACAAAAAAACTAAGTCTCCAATAGCACATGACAATGAAGGTCAATTTCAAGTCACCAAGAGTGTACAAGAACTAAATTTTCTTGATCTATAACTCCAACAATATATGAAAATGAAAGTCAATTAAAAACTAAAGTCACTTTGTGTTAGGGGTGGGCATCCCATCCCGCAATCTTGATCCCATCCCGTCGCGTCCCAATTTTTCTCAGGTTTTGTTGGGATTGATCAATCCCATCCCAATCTCGTCCCATCCCAATTGGGATCAGGATGAAGATTTTTAATCCCGCCAATCCCGTCCCGTCTCGAATTGATTTTTTAAATATTTATTTTTAATAATTTCATTTGAATTTCATCTTTTCCACAAATTTCATTCGAATAATATTTGAATCATAACCATCATTATACGGGCAAAGGCCTTCATGATCGGTAGACTCTCGTGGTGATATTTGTTGATAAAATTAAAAAAAATTACCATGATAGCCATATATAAAAGAACATCCAATTGTTTTTTTAATCACCTCAACTGTACTCCTCCAACCCCAACGCCGCCAGCAAAGGTTTGAACCCTGAACTTGTTATACCATCCACCACAAGCCAATTATTGAGCTAGTACCCCTATTAGCACAATCATTTGTGTTGATTTGTTAAGCAACGACCTTGTGAGGTCGATGGTGATGTGTTTGATCTTATTTGAGATGATAAAGAACTAGAGATCACTAGACCTTAATTTTTTTGTTATATTTTTTATTTATAGAACTATT
Organism: Berberis vulgaris; assembly: GCA_963556465.1. Lineage (NCBI taxonomy): Eukaryota > Viridiplantae > Streptophyta > Magnoliopsida > Ranunculales > Berberidaceae > Berberis > Berberis vulgaris. The sequence continues at coordinate 89,504,092 of OY747125.1, read as the reverse complement.
ACTTTACATGATAGCAAATTAAAATTTTGGTAATAGGAACTCAGTCTCACAACTCATACTGGAGAAGTTTTTTTCATTTAGTCCGGAAAATTCTTTAATGTCTATTTAATTCCTACTTACTGGACAACATTTTTCAATTATCCCGGAAAATTCTTTAATGTCTATTTAGTTCCTAGTTTTGAAAATCAAAGAAACCGTGCCAAACCCACCTCATTCAAATTTATGGTGTTTGGAGTCAAAAAACAAGCAACCACCACCACCATGCCCACCTCTACCAACCACGCATGATTCAGCCACTACTATCCCTAATTCCAACGACCCACATCATCTAGATTTTGGATACACTAGTGGCCCTCCACAAGGAGCCATCATGCCATGCCAGTGGCTCACCACCGGAATCCATTTCCATTATCTACTTTGTTTTCTACTTCATATACCCCAAAACTATATATATATTGGATAAGCGAGACTGGGTTATGAACATGACCGTAACTGCTAAGTGCAGATACTACTGCATCATGGCACTAGATCCCCAGTCTTCCTAAATCAATCTAGGGTTATGCAAGGGGTGTCTAGTTATTCCTTACCAGATTTTGACACTAACTGTACTAGGAATGAGAAACCATAATAAATCAGGTAAATCTGGCACAAATTGAGGGAATGAGGGATTAGTAGTCAAATACATGACTTGCGGAAATATGATTAGCATCATTTGTCCAAATATGAAACAAATGTTGATATTAGCTAGAACGGATGATTAAACAAAGGATTGTTAATGATATTGGGGATCCTCAAAATCCAAGCTCTCTATCCAAGAAAAAAATGCTGACATAAGCTAGATTAGATGATCAAACAAACTATTGTTGAAATGGTGGTTTTGAATTTTAACACAACTACCTCTATCGGCTACTATTTGAAAACATTTGAAATCTTATTAGGTAAGAGTCTTGATCGTGGTGATTCCATAGAATTTGGCATCAATACCTTAGAAAATGCAAGCATTCCAACCACGCAAGAAAATGACAAAGATCCACAACATAAAACATTATCAGAAATCAATTATATATCAAGACAACAAACAATACCATACTAGCAGTGGCGGACCCAGGAGTTTAGTCTGGATCGAAATCGAATATTATTATTAGTTGATAATAGTACTTATTAGGGTCACAACCAGAAATGTTTTTCCTACTCGAGCTAGTTATAATAAAATAAAATACAACTATCAAAAGTACATTAAATATATCAAGTTGAATTCAGTGTAGTCCAATTTTAAGCCAAAATAAGGTCACAACGTACCAGAAATCCCTAGAGGCATACCATCAGAGAAGCTTCCTTGACCAATTGGGTAGATCAAAAAAACTGCAGTTGCAGCTGCAACAGAAATTGAATAAGCAACAATAATCCAAGGGCGCATACCTAGACGGAAACTAAGTTCCCACTCACGACCCATGTAACAAGCTAGTCTATAACCTTAGCAAAGGCAAACGAGCGTAATAACTAGAATAGATAACTAAGGGTGTGTTTGGTTGGATGGAATCCAATGCCATGGAGATCCATGAAGGGACCCCTACATTTAAGGTTCAATTGATACAGTACTCAACATCCACCGCTAGATTTTGTTGTCAATTGTGAGAATGGAAGTCCTATGAATATGAAAATCACATGCTTTGGAGGGACCAAGGAGTGTAATTGTTATGTTCATGGGACTTTCATTCCCACCATTTGATCACTAAATCTAATGGTGGATTGGTGAGTGAAACTCAAATTAGCTTAAATTTAGGTGGTCCCCTCATAGATTCTCATGGCATAGGATTCCATGTGACCAAATACATCTTAAAATCACAAAATAATTAAATATGTATCTAAGTTGAAGCAAAACAATCCTAATACATTTTCATAGAATAAACAGTTTTTATGAGCCTCAAATTTTGTATGAGTTGGCTAATTGTATATATTTTCGTTGAACTCTATAGTTATTATTTTAGATTTTAATTTCAAAAATATTTTTTGTTGGAGGTATTATGCCACTTGTGAACAAATTTTTTTTTTAAATGTTTTCAATTACATATAAGATTACTTTGAAAAAATTAGGGGCAAGTCATAGTGACAATAATAGTAATTGTCAATAGCCATAAAAATCATACGCTCCTCGAGAACTAAAAATGAATTTTTATTAAACTAAAAAATATTTTAATGTTTGCAATTACTAATAAAATTACATTGAATATAAAAAATATATATAAATCAACGGCGAGTAACAATGACGGAGAATGTTAATTCAATAGACATAAAAATGTATAGACAATAGTAATTGTCAATAACCATAAATAAATCTTAAGCTCCAAGAAGATCGAACTTAGGGAACTTGGGTCGTTGATAAACTTCCAACCATTGCACCAACAAAAACATGTAAAAAAAATGAATGTTAATTTTACATATTGTTACATTATATAATTGATTTTTTGTGAAGTTAGGTATATAAAAAATGTTTTAAAAGTGGGTTGGTGGGTGGCGGGGTGGGGGGGGGGGGGGGGGGGGGACATGAACTTCCAACCACTCCCACGAATAGATTTGATAAGATGCCACTGCTAGACATGAACTCCTAAACTTTGGTTACGACCAGATATAAATGCACCCACCGATCAGAAAAATGCATTTTTCATAACAAAAAGAGGTATTTATTGCTACCGAGTGAAACCATTCGGACTAAAGAATGCGGGAGCCACGTACCAACGTCTTGTGAACAAGATGTTTAAAGATCAAATAAGCAAAACCATGGAGGTGTAAATTGATGATATGTTAATCAAGAGCCTGCATAAAAGCGACCACATCAAATACCTCAAGCAAGCCTTCTCTTAGCTTCAAAAGTACAAAATGAAACTAAATCCAGAAAAATGTACGTACGGAGTAGAATTAGGAAAATTCCTTGGGTACATGGTCAATCAAAGAGGAATCGAAGTTGATCTGAAATAGATAGAAGTGTTCCTCAACATATAGTCGCCTACCAACATTAAGGGTGTGTAAATCCTCAATGATAGAATAGCAGCCTTGAACAGATTCATCTCTAGATCGTCAGATAAATGTCTTCATTTCTTCAAAATTTTGAAAGGACACAAAACGTTCAAGTGGAGTGAAGAACGTGAAAAAGCTTTCCATAGCTTGAAGGCATATATTGGAGGTATTGAAGTGCTATCAAAACTAAACACTGGAGAAACGTTGTACTTGTACCTATCAGTGTTCGAACATGCAGTCAGGTAAACACTTATACTAGAGGAAAAGGGCACACAAAAGCCAGTTTACTACGTCAGCAAGACATTTACAGATGCAAAACTTAACTACCCAGCTTTCGAGAAGCTAGCACTCACCCTGGTTGTATCTTCAAGAAAGCTACGACCATACTTCCAAGCTCATCCCTTCACTGTCATGACCGAACATTCACTTTGGTTGGTGCTGCACAAACCGGAGCTATCTGGAAGAATGGTAAAGTGGGCAATAGAGTTCGGTCAGTTCGACATCAGTTATGCTCCTAAGACTGCAATAAAAGCTCAAGCATTAATAGACTTCATTGTTTAATTCACAGGCATCAACAAATATCGACTGAATAGCAATCAAGTGGAAGAGCACAACAAACAAATTATTTATGAATGGATCTGCGCTGCGACGGAGCATTCAATGAGAAGGGGAGCAGAGCGAGAATAATTCTGCATAACTCGAAAGGCATAACATTGGAAAAGGCGATAAAATTCAGTTTCAAGGCCTCAAGCAACAAAGTTGAGTATGAAGCAGTGATTGCTGGATTACAATTAGCCAAACACCTCGGAATAAGAGAAATCAACATTTTCACTAACTCCAAATTGGTGAACAACAAATTCCAAGTCAAAGACGCTCGGATGAAAGTCTGTCACCAGAAGAGAAATGAGTTGATTGAAAGCTTCAAAGGTGCAACCGTTCAACGATGTGCAAGAGTAAAAAACAACATAGCTGACAAATTGGCCAAGAAGGCATCACGATTTGAAGAAACTGATAATCCATTTTTAACAATACAGGATAACTCAATACTAGAAAACCAAGCGCAAAAAACATGTACAACAAATCAAGAGAACAATTGGATGACTCCAATCCTGACGTATATACAAAGCGGAACACTGCCAACGGATAAGATGGAGGCCCGTAAACTACGAACTCGAGCAACACAGTACACACTGATTAACAACAGACTCTACAGAAGGTCTGCCACAGGACCATTGCTAAGATGCCTCTTACTTTGCGATGTTGACTATGTTCTACGATAAATTCACTTCGGCATATGCGAGAATCATCCAGGAGGAAAGACAATAGCCCACAAAGCCTTAAAATTAGGATACTACTGGTCAACAATGCAAAAGGATGCAAATGACGTCGTTCACATTTGTGACAAATGTCAAAGATTCCTCTATACACTCACACGTCGGGCCAAAACCTAATCCCGATAAGTAGTTCATGGCCATTTGCACTATGGGGAATGGACATCGTGGGACCACTTTCAGTATCCGACATAATATGAAGTTTATCGGGAAGGATATAATATGCAGATTTGGAATACCATAATATGGGGAATGGACATCGTGGGACCACGTTCATGGCCATAATATGAAGTAGAGCCATTGGCAAAGATTGAAGAAGCTCAAATTGAAAACTTTATCTGGAAGGATATAATATGCAGATTTGGAATACCCAAAGTAATTGTCACTTGCAATGGGAAGCAATTTGAAGGCAAGAAAGTCAAAAAGTTGTGTGAAAACTTGAGTATCAAACGTCACTTCTCAGCACCCGCCCACCCACAAGCTAACAAACAAGTAGAGGTGACCAACAAAACAATCCTAGAAGCAATAAAAAATAATCTTGAAGCACCTAAAGGATTGTGGGTATCTGAATTGCCAGGCATCCTCTGAGCCTACAGAATAGCTAAGAGAACTCCGACTGGAGAAACACCATTTGCCCTTGCATACGGATCTGAGGCAATGGTACCAGTAGAAATTGTCGTGCCAACATTCAGAACCGAAGAGTTCCAAATAGAGGATAACAATGAAACCCTACAAGTAGGACTAGACCTACTCGATGAAAAACTAGAAAAAGCCTCAATCAAAACAGCAGCTTACCAACAACGGATGGCGAACTACTATAATAAAAAGGTAAAGGCCCGCACGTTCAGCATCGGCAATTGGGTGCTAAGAAAAATCCAACTCAATACAAAAGAACCAGGTGCGGGTAAACTGAACTCAAACAGGGAAGGGCCATATAAAGTGGTGAAAATCAACAGGCCTAAAACATAATGGTTGGAGGACTCGAAGGGCGAACAGTTACCACGACCATGGAATGTCAAACACTTAAAGAAATATTATCAATAAAACTTCCAAATTCCAGGAACCCTTTGTCTCGAGTTCAAATAATCTAATCCAGTCAGGACATTAAAGTCAAACTAGGACCCCCACTCGAAAAATTTTTGACCCGACAAAAATGTCGAATCACGAATTAAGCTTTAAAAAGAGTCAGGACAAATAAGTCAGACGAACCCATAAAACTTCTGGTCTGATCAACTACGAAGTGTGTTTAAAAGAGTTTGGATGAATAAGTCAGGCTCACTCATAAATCTTCTGGCCCGACTAACATTTCGAACCATGAAATGTATTTATAAAAGAGTTTGGACAAATAAGTCAAACACACTAGTAAATCTTCTGGCCCGACAAACATGTCGAACATAAAATGTATTTATAAAAGAGGCTAGACAAATAAGTCAGACTCACTCGTAAATCTTCTAGCCCGACTAAATATGTCGGACCACAAAGTGTATTTATAAAAGAGTCTGGACAACTAAGTCAGACTCACTCGTAAATCTTTTGACTCGACTAAATATGTCGGACCAAGAAGTGTGTTTAAAAGAGTATGGATGAATAAGTCAGACTCACTCATAAATCTTTTGGCCCGACTAAATGTGTTGAACCATGAAGTGCATTTAAAAAAGTTAGGACGTATAAGTCAGACTTAATCAAAAAATCTTTTGGCCTCGACTAACAAGTCGAACCACGAAATGTACTTAAGGAAGTCAAGACAAGTCAAAAGTTTCAGACAACCAAGAAGCAAGTTCAAAGGCAGAAATTCAGCCAAGTCTAAACTACCAAGTTAGACAAAGAGATATACAAAACAAAAGTAAAGTCAGACCATATTTATTGTCTATGACCAGATATCATTGTTAGTCCAGGCATTAGACAAGCTACGATATGACAATTTCCAAAGACACAATATATCGAAAAAGACATGCAGATCAGAAAGCGATCAATACGAAAAAACAAAATAACAAAAAGCATGAAAGTGTCAACAAAAAGGGATTTTTCATTCATTTTTCTATTTGGTTACATCAGGATAAGAAGATACAACAGTTGGAAAGAAGACAATCAAAGTAATCAAAGCATCACTTGAAGGAATACTCAGAGGAGGTTGAACTTTGATGTCAGCAGTATTGTCGGCAAGAGGAGGTGGAGTCTTATCGCCAGAAGGAGATGAAGTTTTCTCTTCAGTAATAAAAGCATATGATGGCGCAGGTTCAGAAGGAGGAGGAGACGATTGTTCTTAATCAACCGGATCACTTGGCGGATCCGGAACATATTCGTTATCGTCGTCGTCTTCAAAGACTTGGTCAACCAAGCCACGATATCTCGACAGATCGAGACCCTCATTCGTTTCCATAAAGTTGATGAAATCAATCCAACCATCAACGACCCTTTTCCAGTCAGTTGCTTCTGCAGCTTTCAATCTATCCATGACTGTTGCAAGCTCATTTTTGGTTGTCACAAGCTCCCCCTCAACATTGATAAGCCTCGCTGAAGCTTTCGACTGAGCAGTAGCAAGCTCGGCGGTCAACTGCACCACTTGCTCCACAACGACCTTACGATAGGCAAAATGTTCATCAACATAACGCATTGCCACATCGTGACCAGCCTTCTCACTGGACAACTCCTTCTCAACAACATCCAACCGATCACGAAGTTTGTTCAACTCCATCTTCGAGTTCTCTTAAGTTCAGAAGCAAACTTGTCTCGAATAGTCTTTACTTCCTTCAATGAAGCCTGAGCATTCTCAATTGTCTTCTCCTACTCCGCATATTGCGCCTTCAACTCATCAGACTAGCGGGGAACGTGGGAAAACACCAATGCTTGCCCCACGAACAACCTTGTAATTTAACCCCACTATCCCAACATAAGTGAGGTGATTCATCCCCTCCATTATGTGCTTAAGACCATGGTCGAGGTGGTCACCAGGCTGACGCACAGGCATTGGAGCTCTCTCAACTAACCGCCTATACCATTAGACAATGAGATTACGCACACTATCCAACTGAACTTCCCATTTGATCTAATACGGATCTCTTCAGGGTTAGGTTCCTTCTGACCAATCTGGATGAAGGATAGTGGGATCTGAATAGCCGGTCAGACAGTCGGAACGATGGTGATAACAAAAGTACCACTCTTGCCATTTTTTTTCAAGACAGCATGAGCAGGAATGTGACGAACAGGGGAAGAAGTAGGCAATTCCGCTACATCAGCAGCACGACTCGAAAAAGGAGGAGGAGACTTAGAACTTTGACCATGATCAACTTCAACCTCGTCAAATATTATTCGAAGTCAGTTATGGTCTTCGTGCTAGTTGGATCATGAGATCGCTCCAGAGCAAGTTGAAACATTCTATTATTGATGACACAAGCGTCATCATCCAACCACTTAGCAATGTCGGGCCCACCGTGAGCAGAGATGAGGTTGTTCTCATGCTCGTCGAACGGATGAGATACCTCTTTCTTGCTTTTCTCCGGAGTTTGATATATCTCCTTAGCCTCTTGAGCAGCAAAACGAGCCTATTTTTCATCACCATTTTCTAGATAATCTCAAACGAGGTGCAGTTCGAGTAACCCCTGGATAGAACCAGCAAGTCGCTTCTTCTTTTGAACATGGTTAGGACTAATTGCCAGCTGCTTTGACGGGTTGGTGGGCCTTCATTTTCCTAGTGCTCGAGCCAGCACCAGCAGCAAGAGCATTGAGATCCGTAACCCTCCTAACAAAGCTCACTTTCCCATCAATGCTAGCATCACCAACGCTAACAGGAACAACACATTCCTTTTCCTCGTCAGAAACGATGACATGGCTAGCATGTGCAATAGTGACTTCAGCAGGTCGATCCTCAATAAATGTCACACACTATGCCTCATTCATAGTGTACAAGCCACTACGCTCGACCACATCCGGAGCAAACAAAGCCTCCACAGCGACTCGAAGAAGCGAGAGAAAATGATCACGGATCACCTACTCCTCTGCAATCAAATACAATTCCTTCTACTTCTCGGGCTCTCGAAACTACCGCAGAATGTGCCGGTTGTGAAGGTTGAAGTACCCAGAATCAATGGACACGTAAAACCAAGGCCTCGCCCAACCCATGTAATCATCCTCGAGCTTCCCAAAACAAGTAAGAGAATGGAAAAAGCAAATACGACTACTACTTACCGTAAGTCCCACAACAGTGTGCAAAGTCTTATTGTCTAGAGGAATTCAAGATAGAATGGCTCTTGCCACGTTTAAAACCATAACCCTCTAGCTGTTGGGGCCCATTTGAGCATGAGCTATGCCAAAAAAAAGTCTTGATACGACCAGAAGATCTCTGGAGCTGAAAGTCGAAGACCTGACTTGAACATGCTAAAGGAGAGTGCAATGTAGCCAGGCCTCAGACGACAAGGACTGTCATCGTTCCTAGGTAAGACAATCTCGAGATCAAACGACAGTGAGAACTCCTGACGAACACTTTCCAAAGTCCCCCGTGTCGCAAGTTTAGGGGAGAAAAATGCAAGTTCTGATAATGGAGAAGAACGTCCCCACTCAACATCTTGTTAACAGCCATGAGAAAGGAATTGTGCAAAGAAGAAAATGAAGAAGGAGAAAAAAAAACAAGTTCTAATAATGGAGAGCGTAAAAAAAGAAACACAAATCTCCTACCTCTTTTATAGGGTTGGGCAACAAAAAGACTACTAATGGGAAGACGTACGAGATATGATGACTTCACGAAATCTCAAAAATTGCGTCGAAACAAATAGGCGAATGAGACATTAGAATAGCAACTGTATCGATAGCTGTTAACGGCATTAAACGCATTGCAATGATGAAGTCGAAAATTCAACCGCCGTAGAGTTAGTGACCATGCAAGCATGCCTTCTAACAAAGAGGGGAGTAGTTGATGATACATCAAATGAGACTCGAATCACGACCGTACACATGGCAAATATCATATATTACGAGGACTAGGTAGTCTAGTTCAGGCCCGACCAAAGAAGCTCGAAAAGACAGATCCAACCATCAAAGCCCAAAAGGGCCCTTAATAACAAATCATAATTAAAAGCTTAAATCCAGGCCCAACGAATTTCTTCCCCTAAAGAAGGGAGACGTTACAAAAGAGGCAAGTCGTGGTGGGAATCACTCCCCCAATGACGTACCTCAATGAAGGAGGAGACCATTGAAAAGAATGTTTCCCCTCATCATGCCCTACATGCTTAAGTCACACAGAGAATTAAAAACGAACATTATATAAGGTAAACGAAACATTCGACAAAAGGTATGCAAGTTTAACTGAACTACATTCTATCCAAATTTAGTATTCTCCTACAAATTATCTGACTTAAGCATCGGAGTGCCTTCCGCCAACAAAAATGTGGTCTTGGACAATCTAACCTTGTTCTGCAGGTAAAATCTCAAGAAGACCGGGATTTGGACGCATCAGGCATGTCGCAGAACTCCTCATTCCCAATATCAAATGATAGAATCACATTACAATGGTTTGAACCACTGTTGTTAACTGAACGGATTGAGATCCAATGAATGGATTTATTAACAAGTGTACCAAATTATTATCTCTTGCGGATATAGCCCAGAATGGCTCCAATTATCCTCCATGAATTGGTGCCAAGTGTGTGAACCTTGATTCCTGACTTGTAAGGGTCAACAATTGACCAAGCTGGATAAAAGAAGACCACTTCCAGAACCTTGTATTGTTGGGTGAGGGAGGTGAACCTGAACTTGTGAATGGGGAACAAAATCCCCCCATGACCTGGGTTCTAGACTAGTGAGTTGGGAAAATGGATAAATAGAGGAGGCCATTATGGAACCCAACCACTTTGGGGATTCCTAAAGGGAAATGTACTTTGGATGGTGGGGTGGGTGAGTTGAAGTCGATCGGGTGGTAGAGATTAAGGAAATCGGGACTAGATTTTTTTTTTTTTTGGAAATTGAAATGATTGAGGAAAATTGGATTTTTAGAAGAGAAGATAGAGATGATCAACTCGGGTTGAGTGATTGAGGTGTAATTTGATGAAATGGAGTAGAAGATGAGAGTGAGCCATGTTTTTTTTACACACTTGAGTAGGAGAAGGGGCTTCACTGGAACCCATAAAAGGATTTCAATGATTGCCTCTTGTGGAGAACAAACTCGGAAATGGTGTTTTGTGTCTTCTTTGAGCTCTTTTTTTTCTCTCTATTCTGGTTGAAAGTTTGAACAAGGGAAAGTAGTGTTCTTGCAATCATTGAAAGAGTTGAGCCAATTGTGTGGATATTGATTGGGAAAGTGTTGTCAAAAGTAGTCTTGAGTTTTCTTTTGGAAAATTTGCATGACTAGGACCATGTTAAAGCAATATTTTAAGCAATCCTAGTCTTCCACTGCACGCACGTGTAAGCAACAATTGGAGGGTAGGCGGTTAAATGTTTTTTCCTTGTACTTTTATGTAATTTTTAATTATAATAACAAAACAAAAAAAATGTAATGAGTACTTCTACCATGACTCAAATTTTATACTCACAAACTTGTACAATTGTACTCAATGATGTGGCAACATCAGTGCCATCATCATAATAGCGCTAATTATCACATTGTTTAATTGTGTAATTTATTGTTGCCACATCATTGACTACAAGTTTTTTAGTATAAAAATTGAGTAACAAATCATAATGGAGTTTTTGAAATATGATTAAACCTGATTATGATATCTATATGATAAAACACAATGGACTGGTTGCACCAAAAGATACAAGTTTGTCTCAACTTAGCTCACATCCCGATTTCTCCTAGATGTCAACAACATTAGATAAACATGGAAATTAAAACAATGTAATACAACTATTTTTTAATCCTTTGTTTCACTCCCATCTCTCATCCTCTCGACTTTCCACAACTCACAACTCATCCTGTTATTTCTCTTGCTAACTCAAGGCTTTCTTTCTACAACTCTTTTGAATCCTCCTGCAAACTATCTAGCAAGAAAACATTCAACAACTAGGGAGGCAAAAATGGAGAAGTCTTCCTTTTAGAGAGTCTTCTTTCTAAAGAGGCAAAAAAGACTTCTCCATTTGTGCTTCCCTGGTTGTTGAATGTTTGCTTGCTAGAGAGTTTGTGAGAGGATTTAAGAAAGTTAAAGAAATTTTTGTAGAGAGAGCCTTGAGTGAGCAAAAGAGATAATAGGATGAGTTGCAAGTTGTGGAGAGTTGAGAGGATGAGAGATGGGAATCACGAAAGAAATGATTAAAAAAGAGGTGTGTTACATTATTTTAATCTCCACCGTTTATTCTACTTTCCTGCTGCTATGGGTGGGTCTAAATTTCAATCTACCTTTTGCATTTCAAGAAAAATTTCTTATTTTGATTTTGATGATAGGGACAACGTTCTACATATTCAGAATCTTTTCACCTGCAAAAGATACCTAAAGGTTAGATTCAAACTTATGTGGATATAGTATATGCAAATGCCAAAATCTCTTTTGGTATATGGTATGTACAAATGATGAAGGATGTATATGTGAAGTGTCATTTGGCCAGTTCTCAAGTAAAGTACATCTTTTGAGTGAGGCTAGGGAACCAGGTTTTGCAACCATGTTTTATAATCAGGATGATGTGGCATCGTTAGAAGAGGTTTTTTTACAACCTCGAGATACACATAAACACCCTGGAGATTTCATCATTCTTTCAAGATCATGCCACGTCACCATGGTTACAAAACCTGGTTACAAAAACATGGTTACCTAGCATTTTCGGTTTCAGATAGTGTTTTACAACAATTCTAGGCAGCTAAGGTTGGTAAGCACTTTTGGGCTAGGTTTTAGGCTTTTTACACTTCTACCCCTTCTATAAATGATGTTTGTGGTTGTGTTTTAAAGAGAATGGGTAAAAGTATAAAAAATCCAAACCTAACCAAAAAATGGCTGCCAAACCTGGCTGCCTAGACTTACTCTACTTTTTTTTTTTTTTTTTTTATAGTTTTGTTGCTGAACTTTTTGCGTTTGAAACAATTATGAGGGAATGGTCTTTAGTCTCTTCTGTGTTTCATGCTTTGAGTATTATGAAATGTTTTCAACATTTAAAATACCATAATGATTTTTTATCCATTCCTCTCACATGTCAATGTATAGTCCTTAATATTTGAAGTCTTTATTTTTCTAAATAAAACATGCAAGAGCAAAGATAAATCCTTAATGTATAGTCTTTTTTTTTAGCTTACTCAGTACGTGCCTTAAAGAGCAAAGATAAATCTAATCTTGTGGATGTGTGTATGTTGTATGTAATCATCTTGCTTTTTTAAGTTTACTGACAATATTACTTTAGGGCGATAAAAAGTAAATATATTTTTTTTCTTTTCATTTTGACCTTCTCCATTTAAATTACAAATGAGATTTGGAAAGAAATGAAATTCTCTAATAAATTAATGACAAAAGCATAATTGATCATTTGTAGTAGCTAAAAAATCCACCTAATACAAACTATATGGCATGCCTGAAAATCTAAATTATATAAGAGTTGGGCTTAGGAACAATGATTTGTATGTATGTCTTCAACCTAATTTTTGGGTTGCCCGAAAGGCCCTCCAACTTTATGATATTTTACAACTAAAAATCAAAACGTGGGTACAAGTAACAAGGGTATTTGTGTCTTTAAATGAAAAAATACACTATTACATTTTTTTTTAACAAATTTGCCCTCCCAAAAATTCAAATTATTTATGATCAAACTCAACCCTCCAAATATTCATTAATTATATCTAAGCATTTAACATAATTTATTTGAAGCCGTCAAAGAATTTATAAATTATAAATAGGCCCTTACATTTAACATTTGTATTTTCCATTTGCCTTCCACATTTCATAATTTTTACAATCCAAACTAGTCTCTATTAACATTGATAAATGGGTTAATTGTTGTTTACCCCTATAATAAATAGCTAATTAGGATGTGCCCTATTCTTTAATCCATATTGCACTTATCCCCTAAGACTAGACGTCAACGTGCCTTGATTGTCAGTTTTGAAAATAGATGACCAACATACCGTTGACAAATCACAAGTTGAGATTGACTGTTTCGTATCTCGAACATCTCATCCCGAAGAAAATCCTAGGGTCCAATTGAAATAGTGATCGTATCTCGGGGAAAATTCAACAGTTGATAAAAATTTGTATACATCTCATCCCGAAGAAAATCCTAGGGTCCAATTGAAATAGTGATCGTATCTCGGGGAAAATTCAACAGTTGATAAAAATTTGTATTTCAAACATCTCATCTCGATGAAAATTGTAGGACCCAGTTGAAATCATAAACATGTCTTGAAGAAAACTATAGAGCCAAAATCAAATCATACACACGTCTCGAGGAAAATCTAATGGTTGTTACAAAAACTTACCCCTTTTTCCTCCTCATTTTCCTCTTCCCCTTATTCCTCCTCTATTTCGCAACCCCGCCGCCACTTTCCCCTTCTTTTTCTTCCCTCCTCCCCTTTCCTTCTCATTTGTTTTGCAGCCCCGTCGCCACCTCCCCTTCCTCCACCTCCCTCCTCATTCCTCCTCCCCCTTCTTCCTCATTTGTTTTGCAGCCCCGTCACCACCTCCCCTTCCTCCACCCTCCCTCATTTCCCCCTTATTTTTCTGTAAATCACCACTGCCTACTCCCTTCCCTTTTCTCTGGTTCGCATCCCCGTTCTAAACTCAAGATGATTGTAGCCAAAGAAATGGAATGGCATGTTGTGCTACAAGAAGACGATTTAGATGTTGAGATACCACCCGAAGACTATGATATCTTCAATGGTGAATGGGTTTTTAATAACATTATGCATCTTTTAAACAAATAAGATGAGTGTGAGTTCTTGACTGCACAAGTGACTTGCACGATAACTGGTAGAAAAGATTCTCTTTATCAGAATTAGAGATGGCAACCTAGACATTGTTCCATGCCTAAGTATGTTAATCAAATTGATTGAATTCTTTTCTTTGATTGACATAAAATGTCTCATTTTTTTGTGATTATAAGAAATGGGTGTTTGGTTTTGTTGTTAATTTCTTGTGGGGTTCAGGATTCTCCTCCTTCCATTTTTTTTTTGTAGTGTGACTGCAACTGCCCTAATCAAATGAAGGGTCCAGATAAAACATGCATATGCAATGTTAATGAGTAAGATTAATAAATCATCTTCATCCCCATCTCCTGCAACTAAACCAAGACCACCACTCTACCTTATTATTCTTCTCGAATTCATAATACCATCGCCCCCAATCCTCTATCTTCTTAACTGATTCACCTCTTGGAGGAATGAGTTGTCTTCAGAGTTGATAGTGATATTGTTCTTATCGTAAGGAGGAAAGAAACAAAGGTTCTTATCAGCGAAGATTCGATTCTTCTACGTGAGAGAGATGACAGAGGGGTTTGTCTGATTGGGTGTATTATTCGTGATTATGGTTGGTGGGTGATTCGATGGACTAATCTCACCTTAGTAAAGGAAGAAGGAGGAGGGAGGGGGATGAATGAGGAGGAAGGGGGAGGTGGCGGCGGGTAGGGGAATATGAGGAGGAAAAAGAATGGAGAATTTTTTACCAACTGTTAGATTTTTCTCGAGATACGTATATGGTTTAATTTGAACCCTACCATTTTCTTCGAGATTTTGTTTATGATTTCAATTGGACCCTACGATTTTCTTTGAGATGAGATGTTTGAGATACAATATTTTTATCAACTGTTGGATTTTCCTCGAGATATGATTACGATTTCAGTTGGACCATATGATTTTCTTCAAGATGAGATATTCGAGATACGAAATAGTCAATTTCAGCCTGTGATTTGTCAAGGGTATTTTTGTCATCTATTTTGAAAAATGGTGATGAAGGCACGTTGATCGCTAGTCTTGGGGGTAAATGCAATACAGATTAAGGAAGAGAACACATTCCAATTAGCTATTTATTATAGGGACAAATTGCAAATAACCCTTGATAAATTATACCTAAGTTCTTAACATAATTTTTTTAAAGCCCCCAAACTATATATAAATTATAAAAACTCCTAAAATTTTAATAATAAGTTTTTATTTATTTATTTATTTATTATTAAAATATTATAATAAAATAAAAAATTACTAAATATTCGCACACCCTGTCCTAGTGTATTTAGCAGTTGATACACTTTCTATTTTTAAATATTGTTTTCCTTTCTTGGCAGTGTTGTGGTGCTGAAAAGTGGTGAAACGAGGAAGTGGTGAGCGCAAAGCTTCGCGTCGCGCCGAAAACCAGCTCTCCCGCTACTGTTGTTGGCGAGGTTTTTATTTAAAGCGGGAAAGAGCAGAGAAGGAGTTGGTCCGGAGCTTATTAGGTTAAAATCGAATAAGAAAACACAAGAAGCGACAGAAGAGGAGAGACGGGGAGGTGATGTTACCGAAGGAAATGAGTGAAGAGAGTTAGCTCTACTGTCGTTCGTTCGAATGGCGGAGTTGACGAGGGGTTATCCTCCTCCAATCACGTTGTCCTATACTCTCTATCTCCATTGTGGCTTCATTTCTGCACTATCTTTGCCTAATATCACCACTTCCTGTGTTTCTGGAGATGAGGAGTGCAGTTCCCCGTACCAAATCCATGGACAAGTACCAGGTCAGAGACACGGAATTTGCTCCCCCCATTCAATTTCTACATGTATTTCTTTTGCATATTCTTCCATTATGGATCCAATTGATTGTTGGAAAATGTTGTAGCGACTAACCTTATAATTTGATGGGAATATAAAATCTTTACTTGATCGCACCTTGTTGCCATCATCATTTTGTTTTGTTTTTAACATCTAGGAAGAGAAGGGTAGTGCTAGATAGTTCGACTAGGCGATTGCCCAAACTAGTAGTAGGCGAAGCAGTCATTTCAGGAGATGGAAGATCTTCTGTCTTTGATTTCCACCAGTGAAACCTCAAAAGAAATCCTTCATGTAGAATTTTATGCTGGATGCAAACTAGTCTGGGGGAGACCACAATACAATATCTTTTAAAGGGTAACCCTTAATTACCTATTTGTACTGGGGGTATTGTAAATTAACCCTTCTTGTACTAATGGTTTATAGTTTTGAAGATGAGAGGGTCCACAAGAACAAAGTCCCAGGTGCTATGAGAACTATTTCCTAGTTCAGTTGTTTGGATGATATGGAATGAGAATTTCAGAGAAACATAATTATTCTTCAAAGCCTAATGGTGGATGTTGGGCCCAGTGTTTAGAATTTGGCTTCCTTTAAGGATGTAGGGTTTGAAAATTTTCTTGTAAATTGGGTTAAACGTGCAGAAGATCTCTGATTTCTCTTTGTAGATCTTTTGAGAATCTACCTATAGCTATGCTAGCACTATGTTGCGGTACCACAATATTAACTAGGAAGCATAGTCATAAAAGAGAACATCATGAACAGATTCGTTCAGATCGTCATCAGAATCACTCAATGTAAATCATACTTGTCCGTTTGCAAAATAATTGATAGTAGGAGTCTCTTTTGCTGTGCATCCATCTTTGCCTCTAGCCTCGTTTCAATAGTTTTGTCTATCTTACCTGAAAGATTTTATGCAAAACCTATGAGTTCTTCCTTGCGAACCATAGTGGATTGTTTTCTGAATTGCGACCGTCTGTTATTGAGTATCCTTCTAGATCTATTTGCTAATACCTATATATGACAAAGTTGCATAAAAGCATATAAACTAGCAAACTCAAGGTTTTATAGTAGAATCCTATCTTACAATAAAATGAGTGCACATCAATGCAGAATGCAAGAGTTTACAGTAGAATCCTAACTCACAATAAAGACGTAAACCCAACTTTTGTTCTCTTCAATAACTCAAATTTGCTGATAAAGACGCATATTTTTAACATTATGTTACTTGGGCCATGTGAAAGCGAACCCTTATTAAGCCAAATTTTCAGAAGCCAATGAACAAACACGTCAGACATAATTAAAAGAAGCATATGGGCTTATTCTCCAGAGCCCAACATGCCCTCTAACAATCTATTTCCTATAATGTATCAGATGCATTGAAGAAATGAAGACATGATATATGTATTTGATGTTTTGCATAATTAATAACTTGCTTATTCCCGAATGTATGTAATTTGAGTTATCAGTTATGAATTTCTTATTCATTTGAATGATTGAGGACTACATGTGTCTGGGCATAATATGAACAAATTATTAATTGTAGATATTAAAATATTACTGGACCTGTCCTCACATTATGTGTATCCTAGGTTTGGCATTTAAGATTTACCATATTACCAAGTTCATATTGTATTTGAAATGAAGATGTTTATATCCAGACTTCTTAGAATAGCACTGAAATTATAAAAAAGGTTATGTATAGATAATCCCAGTGATAGATTTATTATCACAGAAATCCTACCGATTTCACCTGGCGCGCGTTTATTATCAATTACATAAACCATACAGATACCCTTGCAAACAGGTTATATAACAAGAAATTGGCTCAATAAATTTTTTCCCCTCATTTTTCTTATATGTGTTTTCCTGCTCACTTTTGTTATGATCCTTTGGTCCTTTATTTCACGATGAATTCCTATAGCAAATCTCAAACGTTGCTTCAATTGCTCACGCTAATGATGAACTTAAGTAGTGTTTTTGATATGTAGACAGAAACTGTTCTTTTTGCTTTGAGCTATTAAACTTAATACAACTTGAAATATTATTGATCAAAATGAAGACAAGAAAATGTAGTACAAATTTTATAGTTAATACAAGAGAGAGTTTGAATTTTTTTATTAACTTTGATGTTATTCATAAAATTCAATGACGACAGAGACAGTTATATTAATGGTTAAAGCAATTTAAGAGTTCAGTTAAACATCTATGCTTGGCTTTGTTTGCATGATGGCTCATCTGAGGCTGTTCATTCAGTGAATAATATTAATTAAAATATTTATTATCACTAAAATAATTTAGTTCATTGGGTTGCAGGAGCCATATGTCCGCAACAGAGACCATCCCTACTTCTATGGTATAAGAAAAGGCGATCCTGTGATTTTCCAAGGTCCTAGTTTTGATATTCAGGAAAATGTTACTCACCAGAACTCAGTTCCTTCTTCATCTAAGAGTGATGACTTGGAATCCAGGCCAACTATTCAAGATGTTCCTGAAGATGTCATAGAGCAAGCAAGGAAGCCAGCTTCAAGTATTCTCCTTCTTGAAACCTATGGCCGGTCTTTGTCAGGAAGGCACTCAGAAGTCCTTAAACCACCACCAGGATTTTCTTTCCCAAATATTCAATCTGGTTCTGATATTGACTTGAATGAGCGTAATGATTTAGCAAAGGAGCCTGTGTCAAGAGCCTCTGAAACAAATGAAGGTTGCGAAAGTGTCCCTGTTTCATCGAGGACCATGTTTGAGAGAAGTTACTCTATCGTTAAAAAATCATCAGAGATTTCTAGAATTCCACTCCCTCAGTCTGCAGCATTATTTTATGTGGGAAGTTCACCTCAAATTGAAGTTGTTGAATCATGTGAAAGCACTAATCAGCTAAACCAGTATTTGAAAGCCAGAAAGGAAGACATCAGAGTTGGTGTTCCAGGAAAGTTCTTACATGTTGTTATTGGTCAAGAGCTAATGGGTAATGCCTTCTTACAGTTGTCCTCTTTTCATTTTTTTTCTTTATGCATTTGTTACTTGATATTTTCGTTTCAGAGATGCAGTGTTACCAGATGACATTGCAATAATATTTTGCTAACAAAACCAAGGTTGTATAGTATTTAGGCAGGTGCACCAAATGATATCCAGTCCCAACCCACCCACCACCCCCCCCCCCCCCCCCCCCCCCCCCCCCCGCAAAAAAAAAAAAAAAAAAAAAAAAAAAAAACCTGATCTGGGAATCGTCTTCTTCACTTGTCATACTTATATATTATGAAGTCTCTTATTAAACCTCCTTGTTTGTGCATCAGCCATCACCTAATAAGAATTTTTTTTAAAATCCACATTAGGGCATGTAAACAACATTTGTCATTTTGGAAAACACAATGTTCCAAGTGTAAAATAAGCCATGTTTTAGTAGTTGCAAACATACAATAAATGATAATTATTTATTGTATATGAATTAAAGATATTAATTTGCATTTTTTCATTTTGTATAATGGTTATTAATTTAACATTGGTCATTTTGGAAAATATGGTGGTCCAAGTAATTAGTTATTGGTGATTTGTATTATGCTTATGGATTTAGTTTATGATTTGTTTATTTAGGTTTCATTTTTGAAAAGGAAAAATGTCTTCTTTGATCTATTAGAACAGATCTTCACTAAAGACTCTTCCCTTCAAATATTCTTCTTTTTCCGTCTTTCCAAATATCTCGCACAACAAATTGAAACCTGTGTACCATATCCAGCTCCCCTCTCTTCATAAGTTGGCTTGGTTCCACTCCATTTACCAATACTGAACTGTCTCTCCATTAGGCCTGTAAATTCTGAATTCTGAGAAGAATTGAGCGCAAGTTAACTTAGCACATTAACAAATCACTAATCTTCACATATTATTAAAAATAAATATAAAAAATCTGTCTCTTCACCCAGCATGCAGTTATGGGTCTGATTTACTTGTTTCTTAAAGTTATCCATTGCGAGTATATTCCCTTGGACCGCTGTCTAAAGGAAGAAGTTGAGTCTAGGAGGATATTGTCTGTGCCAAATCTTACTCAGATTGCTAACAATTAGAGGATTCTCAAATCTGTTTTATCATTGTCTTTCGGCTTCAGAGAAACTGTACACTGACAATTCATTAGCCTTCCTTTCCCACAACAGCTGGTTACCCCCTCTATCATTTGATTCTGAATTGACAACAGCAGGTTACCCACGTCGTCTATTTCCATTCATTTGAAGTGTCTTCAGAAATGGAAATACCTTCCTTGAGGCTCAGACTCATGGTCCCAAAATCCTTCACTCCATCCTCTTTTTTTTTTTTTTTTTTTAAATGAAAAAAACATTGTATTGTATTCATATGTTAAAAAGGCTAGTGAAGGCCACTAACCAATACAAAATCTGTATATTATTATGTGTGTCACGTAAGGACTATAAAATCCTAGTTAAACATACAAGAAGAAAATGAAACATCTCTGAACATATCCCAATTAGAAACTCACAACCAAAAGTAACTTTGACATCAGTCCAAAGATTGGGCCGTAGTAAACACGGATAATGGACCCTTCGCTCTCCAGGACTGATTTAAGATTTAGCGGTTTTAGTCGATCTACTTTTTCAAAGTACATTTTTATACCCTCACTAATGTAAATTGTAATGAATAACATATGTTGACAATAAAAATTAATAAGACAAGTATTATATAGCAACAAAAGTCATATTATAGAACAAATTATGTAATTATGTCTAAAGCACCACATTATAAAGCAACAACTACCACCACCACCCAACATGACAACAACTATCACCTAACATAACAATCTCGATTTATCAATCGGTGACTCACTGATTTCTCACCAATTGATCGGTGACCGCTAAACCCAACCACTAAATACCTAGTTCGGATCGGTCTACCTTCAATTTACACTAAATCACCGCATAAATAACCCAGGATTGGCAAACGATTAGCAACTTCCTTATTTACATCCTTGAAGATTCTCATGTTTGAAGATTCTATTGTTTCTTTCCCTCCACATAACCTAGACCATAGCATGAATAAGTATCTCCCAGACCCACTTTCCAAACAAGGGGAGAGGTTGGACAGGGTTAGTCAGTAAAGGACCAAAGCTCAACCCATTCAAGGAAAGACCCACAAAAGGTTGTTTGCATAAAAGAGCAAGAAATCAACAAGTGATCAATTGATTCTCCAACGAAAACACAATGATTATGGAGATGGATGAAAGGGTGAAGTTTTTGAATTCTCCCCTGAAAGTTGGAACTAGGAATGGAAGGAGATAATTATTTGTACCAGTCCTTTACAGAATAATCACTAGATTTACCATTCCATATCCATTTGTCCTCAAAACCGCTGAAATACCTTCTGTGAGAGCAAGTAGGTTGGCCATTTGAGGGACTTTCCAATTAAGATTTTTTCCGTGTGGGAAATTCTAGCTATTAACTGCTATCCCATAATTCATAAACCTTCCCTTATTGGTGGCTGCATTATACGTTGCTGGACAGACAGATCTCAAATCATTAACACCAATCCAATGCTGGTCCCATAAATTAATCCTAGTTCCATCATGTACTTCGAAAGATATGTTAGTTTGTATCTACTGTTTCAGCTTCATAATTGCTTTCCACAAAGAGCATAAGTTGGTTCTTTAGTAAACCAATCAAGCTGAGAAGCACCCTACTTAGCCGCAATTATTTGTCTCCACAAAGCATTTGTTTCACTACTAAATCTCCATATCCACTTCAAAAGGAGAGCATTATTAAACTCTCTAATCCTCTTAAGACTTGGATCTCTTTTGGCTTTTGGTTGACACACCTTCCAGTTCAGCAAGTCAATCTTCCTAGAGGTGGGAAAGAAACCCCAAAGGAAGGTTCTCATGCCTTTTTTTTTTTAATGTGATTAGCAACTGAAGTAGGTATAACACAAATAGACATCATGTGGACAGGAGTTGAAGCAATTGTACTTTGAATGAGAGTAGCCCTGCCGGCCTTAGAAATATACTTCTATTTCTAGTGGCTCAACCAATTTTCAGTTCTCTCAACTAGTTCATCTCACACCTTGATACGTCTAAACTTAGCACCAAGAAGCAAACCCAAATAAGAACAGGGGAAAGATCCTTTTTTACAACCCAGATGAGAGGCCCATTCATTGATTTCTAGAACATGGCCAATAGGATAGATGAGATATTTAGAGAAGTTGACCTTTAGGCTCGAAATCAACCAAAACCACAGTAAAAGGTCTCTACTACTAGGAACTTCCTCAAAAAGATCATTGTATTATCATTCATCAGCATATTGCAGAAGTCCAATGGATGGAGATGAATTAGAGACTGGAAAGCCTTTTGTAAGGCCCTGGCTTTGAGCTTTGGAAACTAAACATAGAAAGTCCTTCAACTGCAAGAGAGAAAAGTAAAGGAGAGAGAGGATCCCTTGCCTAATTCCCCTGCTGGATTTGAAGTGTCAAACAGGAGATCCATTCACAACATTGGAGAAAGAGGCTGGAGAAACAAGAGTTTGGACCCAAGCTCTTCATTTTTCACCAAAACTAAAACCACATATCATGTTTTGCGAATAATGCCATGAAAGTGAGTCAAAAGCCTTATAAAAGTCCATTTTGAGCATCAAACTAGGCCTCTTCTCTTTCAATCTAGAATTAATAATCTCATTTGCTATCAAGACACCATAAATCAACTTCTATTACAATTTCCAGCAAACTGGAAAGGAGAAATAATCTGATGAAAACCACATTGAGCCTGCTAGAGAGAACCTTTGAAATAAACTTGTAGAGAGAATTCAAAATGCTAATATGCCTAAAATTCACTGAAGAAGATGGTTCTTTCACTTTTTGAATCAAAGAAATAATAGTATTCAATCTCCATTACAAGGAGTTAATGTTGAAGGATATGATTAGAGATATGTTGCTGATCCAAAGATATTGCACCCTCAGTCTGAAGGTATGAAGTAGAATTTGAGATCCTTCCGTGGTTTAGCAGTAATTCCCCAAATTTCTCCATTTTGCCCCTGCTTTCCTCTTCCAGAAAACATGCTCTCTTTTGAGAAGCTTGTTCATCTCTGCTTTCAACTCTACTCTTTTGGGCCCATTCACTATCAGTCAGGTCTAAGTCCTCCACCAAATCCAAAGTGTGAAGACTGGATTGAGCATTATTAATAAGAGTTTGAAGTTTACCAAACACCTCCTATTCCAATATTTCAAACAGGACTTCAACAGTTTGAGCTTCTTCCACAAAACAAAACCTTTCCTGCCTTGAAATGTTTAAAGAGACCCAGTACTCATGAGTATCCAAGAGAAATCTTGCATGTTCAAACCACATCTTTCAAATCTGAAGGGTTAGGGCTAAAGGTAGAGATATTGGGCTTTAAACAAATAGCTTGATGATCTGAACCTCCCGTTTCCAGTAGAAGTTCATTAAGATCAGGAAATTGATCCCACCCAGTCATTATTATCAAGAAATCTATTAATTCAAGACATGCAAGGATGCCTTTGATTGTTACACCTAGTAAATGAACCACCCTTTAGAACAAAGTCATATATATTATAGTCGTTAATAAACTCCACAAATTGACTTCTTCTATAAGGTCTATCCCTACCCCTTTCTTTCTTCAATAGATTTGATAACATTAAAATCACCTCCGATCAACCATAGCTCCCTAAAATACCCAATAATACTTTGTAATTCTTCCTAAAATTGGAAAAAAAAAATCCACAGGACCATACACATTAGAGAGGTTCCACACCCGATCTGAATCATTACATTTCAATCGAACTGAAAGAGAGAACCCACCTTTCACTATCAGTTCGCATCCAAATGTGTTTATCGCAGACAGAGAGGATACCACCGGAGCTTCCCTCAGCTTGAATATAGTCCCAGTCTATTACATCACGCTCCCAAATCTCATGAATCAGATCTTGATCAATGGAGTGAAGTTTACTCTCCTGAATGAGAGAGATAAAACGCTTGTGCTTAGTGATCAAAATTATAAGACTAGCTCTGTGATCAATAAATCCCAAACCCCAGTAGTTCCACGAAAGAATGTTGATGTCAATCATTGGAAACCTCCAAACCCACACCATTGTCACTGCCATCTTCTTACGTTCTGCTTCACGCTTAACATCTGCATTAGAGTTGGCCAGCTAAAACCCTGTTATCACCCCATTTCACTCTAATTCTTACTCCTAACGACAAGAAATGTTCACACCTAGAAGGCTGAGCTGAAGGTGATCCTTCCAGATTGACTACCTGATCAGATTTACCCCTCCACTAAGGTTGAGCATTACTATTGACTCATTGCTCAAAATTAGAAGGGGGAGAGTGAGTACTGAGTCGTTGAAAATCTTCAAGTGACGCAACCTCAAGGGATTTTGTTTCACTCTCTGCAAGAGTATGGGAGGGAGGTTGTTGAAAATCTTCAAGTGACAACCTCCTCAAGGGATTTTGTATCACTCTCTGCAAGAGTAGGGGAGGGAGGTTGTTCAGAAAGGGATTACACGATTCTTTTTAGCTTCTGTTGCACCAATGGAGATTTAGGGCTATGCCCTTCTGCTTCATTAGAGGAAACACCTTAGTAACACGACGATACTGAAGGGTGGTGTCGCCTTGAAATATGATTCTTCCTTTCTTCTTTTCGTATGATCTCGAGATTAAGTGATGCACACGACTTTTCTCACATCCTCTAAAGAATTGGGACCCGTTGCAAAAATGGGCTTTGACAAAAGTCTAGGCCCAACCCCCATAATAAATTTAGGCCCAAGAAGAGGAATGCACTGGCCCAACACGTGCTTAGGGTGCAGTTATTCTGTGTGCATGTGGGGTGAATACTCACATGCACCATGCATGTGAGAGGGAATGGAGCTTGAACAATGGTGCCAACTGTTTGTCATATTAAACCCCACCCATCATATCGATCAGGACCAATATGAGCATAAGCGAACGAATTGTGTTCCCCACCATCACCCAATTGAGAGATTGGTTCAAAACGATTAGCCATGGTGATTTGATTGCCCTCCGATTTCCGATAGGACTGAACCACTTTCTTGCCATCTCTGACACCCAAGACAAGGAGAATGATGACACCTTTTCATTCCATGCAACCCTAGCTGCCCATCACCACCATTAGATTTAGAACCTTTCCAATTCTCAGTTCTAGTATAATAAAGATGATTGGTGAGAAACCATACCACCCTCACAAATACAAGCAACGACCTTCTCACCATCAGACACCACCAACGGCAACCAATAAATAGGAAGCAAAGGAACACGCATAGACACCCATTGAATCCCATCCTCTAACAAAAAGGAGCAAAATGACAATGATCGAGGAGAGGAAAGCGAGGAAAGCCCCAAACAAAAATGAAAGTGGAGGAGGATTTGAGGGTTGTAACTGAAGAGATGGAAAGGCTCGCTTAGAAGAAAGATGACCCTGTTGAGGGGAGTGATAGGAAGGGGAAGAGAAAGTTAGTGGATCTTGACAATGATGAGAGGAGGTGGACGATAATTTTGTGTTGGTGGGGTGAAAATACGTTATGTAGAATGAGTGTGTTTATTTCTGATGAAGATGTTGTTGCTGTTTTTGGGAAGAACAATGATACTTGCATCCCTTTTCTTAATATTCTTATGAATGCAATCTTCTCCTATTTGCTTGCTAGAAAAACAAGGTGCGGTGAAAGTTTCCTTGTCAGAACCTTGTTCTAGCAAACTTCCCTGTGTTGTTAGAAACGATTTTAAGGAGTGACCATTTCTTAACATCACGCCACTTAGATTTTGCAAACGGTTTGTTTTGATTAACAACAGAGCGGAGAATGGCATCTAACCATTTTGCTTGGTTTTTCTCAACGAACACTTTGAAAACACCTCTGCTAGATTTTTCAAGTAACACATAGCATCTATTAACAATTTCTGAACCCCAAACACTTTCTTTTCAATTTGCAACTAATCCATTTGGGTAGACAAGCCGAAACACCGTATCACGAGGAGCACGAGGAAAGCTCATCGGCCAAGCACGAACACCAGCCGCCCCTTGGACGACCTTGACCGACTGTTATAGGAGATCACCAACTGGCTAGAAATGCCTGACTTACGTTGTTTCCATGCCGTGTGCACAAACACTTTTGGATAGGGACCACAACTTTCCGTTTCAGTGAGTATTTGAAGGAACTGGAGCATGGTGGTGCTTCCAAGGGATTGCAGCCAGGAGGGATTTGATATGTATCATAGATAATGAAACTCCAGTGAGGATCAGCGAAAGCAAAAACAGAGGACGAGGAGGAAGAACCAAGTGAAGTGGAGATTGGAGATGAGACAGATGAAGAAAATGAGATATAACAGAGAAGAAGATGAAGGTCAAACCTTTTCTTAAGTGTTTTGGTTTTTGGTTACTCTTTTGGGAAATAAAGCAGCCGATAGATGAGAAGAAAAACAATGTAAATGTTGTTGCCTTTTGCTTTTTGAATTTTTTGTAAACCATCACTCAATGAGTTGAAAAACTAACAAGAACTTTAATGCTAGGGGAAGATAATAGATGGAAACCACTTAACAAAAGCTGTAGATCTGATAATGAAAGGAATAACGATGCGAGAGAAATAACAATGATTTACCAAAACTAGTAGAAAACATAAAAAAAAAACCCTCGCTAGAAAGATGAAAACCACTAACACATACCCCAAAATAGAAAATGCGCATGACAACATAATTTTTCAAAAGCAAAAACCCATTTACTTTCTAAAATGAGCACAAAGAAAAAGAATATTAAAAGGACAAAATCCTAGCCTTCCAATGACAAATGGAACATTCACACAATCCACTTTTGTTTTGGAAAATATCATACAAACCAAAAAAGATTCTTTTGGCACTAGGTTACTTTATTTATCTAACCAAAATCCGGTTTCTCTGCCAGAAAAAACTTTCATGAATATGTGCAACTGGATTGATCAGTCTAATGATTTTCTTTCACTATAGCCAAACTACAAATAGTTGTGCAATTGTTTCACTCATCCTTTACTCGGCCGTATTTGTCTGCAATCACAATTCAACACAAAGATGATTTTTCTTTGGCAAATCTGCCATTTCCCCATTAAAGTCCAAATTCTTCAAATGCCAGCGCCTCCTTTGTTTTTAAGACAACAAATTTCATCCGACGAGATTATGTGGAATTTTCTCTTATTTACTTGAGACCCAGAGGAAATCAAGCATTAATTCTCCATTCTTGTTGCACTGTACATTGATTGTGCATAGGGAAAGAAGATAAATAGAAATGCTAGTGAGAGAGGATTGGATTAACACCACTGACCTGCTTTGGGGAGGTATTTAGTCTTCCAAGTTGACAAACAATTCTCCATTGTTTATAAAGCTTAGTCCACAAGATTTGGACTTATATTGGTGCCTACGAGATGTCTAAATACTGACTAGGCATGAGCTTAGTTTCACACCCCAAGATTTGCAAGAAGATTGAGATATTAGGAATGTGACCAGCAAAAGACAAATATGATTTAATTTGCAAACCTGAAATTGATTTGAACCATAAAATAAATCAATTAAGAGCCTTCAGTTGATGATTCCTGTGCAGTTAAAACGCCATTATAACTGGTAGGTAACATGTCGTTTACCCATTTTCATGGTTTTGTTTAACGTTATATAGGTGTTTTAATGCAACCGTTAAAACATAGAGAAGAGGATCGATTGATTGACCGAAAGAGATAGCCAGAGAAGAAGAAGAAAGAAGAAGGGGATCAATCAACTCGATTGTTGTGTGTTGCGATCAATCGCATTCGTTTGCAATCTATTTTTGCAATCGTTCGTTGAAGAAAAAAGAAGAAGAAAAGAAGGGAAGAAGAAAGGAACGGTTTTGTTTGTGATATGTCTTTGCGATCAATCGATTTTGTTTGTGATATGTCTTTGCGATCATTTGTTTATTAATACTTAGTGGGGGTATAAAAAATATATTAAAAAAATAGTCCGTTAAACCCTGTTATATCCCATTGTATCCTATGACTCTCCTGTACCGTTATGGGTCCATTATCCATTTTAACTGCATAGGTTAATCCATATTAGCGTCACAACAGAATATATTGTTTGAATACTGGGTATGCGAGATTGGTGCACCGTTCTGATGGGCTCTGTAGTCATTGATCAGACCTTGATTAGACACTCTTTTCTGTCTTCAGCTGTCATTCTTACATTTACAGAGCAAAGCTGGCAGCCACAAGCCAAGGCTCCCTTCCTTCTATGTTTGGCCATGGCATTTTTTATATGAAGGGGATTCCTCCCACTTGTCAATTTCTTCATATTGGTGCTAGCTCGTGGAAAAATTCTAACAGTGGATGCTTTGCAAAGAAGGGGTTTTAATCACTAACAGGTGCAGTCTTTGTGAGGTGGAGGAAGAGTCAATTAATTACTTGTTTTCCACATGTTCTTTTCTCAACAAATCGGGAATCTCATTGGGCAGGGATTAATTGCTCCCATCCCTTTTGGTTTTTGCTTTCTTATAGGCTAGGAAGTGGAAGAAGGATGGTTGTTCTATGAATGGAAGATGGTTAGGGATTAGAGTTCTCCTAAGAGGGCTTTGGTTGATTTGGAAAGAAAAAAATAACAAGATTTTTAAAGGAGCGAAAAAGACACAAGACATCATGGTCAAGGAAATCAAATCTATTGTTTAGCATTGGGAATCATTTGGGATAGGCTAAGAGAATACCCTTTACGTATGTGTATTTCTGAGTGGGAAAAATTATTTGGAGAATGGATGGGGTTTGTGTATCTTTTTCTCTCGTAATGTGACTCGGTCATTCTCTTTTTATTATGAATGTATGGCCTTAACGATAAGTGGGGAAACAGTAGATGATGGAGATCCAATCACTACTGACACGTTCGAGCATGCGGTGAGAGAAGCTATTCTGGGTGTGGTCATTGGTGATATATTGGTAGGTACCCTTCCAGTCGACTTCTTTTGCCTCCATTTGTTGAGGAAGGAGAAGCCCACCAAAAATTCGAATGGTTTTCTCTTGAATTGCTACAACCATCGTCATTGACCATCGAAGGAAGTCAATTAGACCCTTCAGATCTGATCATCACATCAGTTTAGAATGCCAAACAACCAACTGTAGTAGCCTGCTAGATTTGGTTTGTTGGATTGCATTGACCAACCCCCAAAAACCAATAAATCCACTATTACACTCCACACCCAAGATCTTATGGCTTTTTGTTTATTTATTTGTTATTTTTTTTTCAAAATCTGAGTCTCATCTCCCAATCTGAACCCCATCCACCAACAGGACATCGAAGAATAATAAATAGATCAGATGAATTTAGAGAAAGAAAAAAAGGTAAAAGAAGGATGTGAAAAAGGAAAAGATATTAGAAAGGAAGGCCGGTTTCAAAGCTTTGCAGTCTGCTTCATTGTCCTCCAAAAGCTCAACATCCACTGTGTAAACATGGAGATCGTTAGTATACTGTTGGGAAACATGGTTGTTGTTGGCGTCTTTGGCACACCCTCATTGACAATTTGGGCTTTTAGTTGGTGGCATCGCTCTATACTGCAGACTGCAGTGACTCACATCTTTCTCGTCTTGGTATGTGTTTGGGAATTTTGACCTTTTTTTTTTTTTATCAAAGGTGGGCTGGGGTTCAAGGGTGCCTTACATTGTGTACGTTTCCTGATCTTTATAGATGGGTGCAAAATTTCGATGATCATTTCGCTGCAAAGAGCTATCTCAAAGGAAGCTTTAGAGGTTGGCTGGTCAGCGAGCTTCTTCAAGTGGGGGAGATTTATGTGGTCTTCGTTGATTTTATCAAGTATTTCTTGAGTTTGTTCATGCGATTAAAATGTAAGTATGATGAGAAGAGTTGCATGGAGTACTACAAACTTCTAAACCACAAGATTGGTATCTTGTCCAAAAACTAAAAAATTTAAACGAAAATGAGAAGTCATGCCATCATTGTTGTCAGTATTTGACATATTTAGTTTGTTTACTATTAGGGTTATTTGCTTATTGGAGGGTGGCAAGCTATTGCTTGGGAATAGTGTTAGGTTTTAGGTTTTTTTGGGTAGTTTTAGTTGTCATTTTCTAATCAAAGAATTATTTTTAGGTTTTATGTGGAAAACTACTGTGTATTGACTAGATTGGTGTGATTTATTTTCACGATTCCATGCAACTCTGTATGCATCAAAGAATCACACCAAAACTAATATCCTGGAATCTATGATTTATTTGCAGATGTGGGATCAGCTGTCTCAACCATCCTGTATGCTTTCTATTTGAACGTAACAACGAGCAGTTGCCAGGTCTCCATTGTACCTGTTATCAACATGAAAAGAGCAGAATGGAACTCTCGTGCTGAGATCAAGTGGTTGTTTGATTTGTGTCAAATTGATGAGTCATCCTTGATTTTCATTGATGAGGTACATGACATTCTAGTAAAAAGCTAATTCACACTGTTTCTTCTGATCGCATGGTTCATGCACTCACAATTGCTACTTGTTTGATTTCCATTCCTTCATTAAAAGCCCAACAGTGCATCTTATTTCGCAAAAAGGGCTATAAAATAGAAAAGAATCTTATGAACAGTGTTGAAACTGAAAAAGGTAATTAATAAAATAAAAACGGGAGATTTACCCCATAGTTGAATAGCCTTAGCTTACTAAGTAAATAAACATTTTCTTGTAAACTTAAATTATGAGATGTCCATGTTTAGAATATTGTGGTGAGTAAGGTGGATATCTCAAAGCAAGAGACATTGTGTATGCACATATGGTTATTGAAATGTTAAATTTCTAGTCGAAGCTTACTGATGGTCCCTTTTGGACAAAAATTCAACTTTTGGATTGAAAGGAATGTAAACTTGATGCAAGATAAACACATGCACACAGTCGATGTGATTTGATCTTGGTATGTCTTTCCTCCTTTAAGTATCATGTTGAGGGTTTCCTTGTATTCCCTATTTATTCATAATCTTATCTAGTAGACATCTTTCTTCCAACTGAGATTTGTTTGTCTCTCTCTTATTTTTTTTTTTTGTGGCAATGATTTTACAGATTGACATTTCCTATTATTATGGATTTGGGAGTCTTAAGCTAGTGTTGTTAAATGATCACAAGCTACCGTTTGAGCTGGAGGTAATATCTGATTGTAATAATACAATTTGTTTATTTTTATCTTCACGATTGAAATGGTTGATTAAATTCCTGACATTGTTCAGGTATTCAAGGAGGCTTTGGTTGAAATCTTCAATTGCAAAAAGGTTGGCTGACGGTCCGAACTGAAACATTTTACTTATTAATTCAGTGGAGATATAATTCACTAGCTTATCTGTTTGTTTTCTAGGGTGATTCTGTATATCCTTGGGTTGCAGCAGTTACTACTGGACAGGTACGATTTCTAAAAACATAGATGTTATGTCAAAGTGATAAATGATTTATCCAAAATTATAATTCCTAACTGATGGTTGGATGGTTATCATTTTGATTTAATGCAATGAAAGTAAGATCTGGAACAGCAACTGGGGTATTTTCAAGGATAAACATTTTTCCTCTTGTATGTTAGCTGGGATGTCATTGATCTTCCAAAAATCCCCAGCCGAAAATAATCTTCCAATACAGTCTGAATAGCTGACTACTTTTGTAAACTGTTGGAAGTCGTGACGGTGACTGCAAGCATTGTCACCAACAGTACCTTCCTGTTTCTTTTTTTGCTTGGAAGCACAAATCAATCAACAAGCACCCCTCCCCCCCCCACTGGTCAGCTCTCACTCTTTCTATCGCAGCCTGGCAGCCCCGAATATCGTTGCTCAAGGCTCTCAACCCATTCAGCTTGGCTTGTTTGGGTTTGCAATCCACTTTCTTCTCCCTTCTCCATTCTTCTCTATCCGAAATCACTTTAGGAAATCTTTGATACCAGCGTTCTCCATGTTGTATCCTCTCTTTGACAAACATCATCCCTTCCAAAGTCAAGTATGATTTCACAAAAATCCAAGATTATGCTCTGGTATAAATTTGACCTATGCAATTGTAAGAGGAAGCGTAAAAAAGAAATAAGCAAGATTAGCTAGAACCTGAACTTCAGTTCCCTAATTCCCGATTTTGTAAAATTCAATCTTCACAACGTCAAAAGAAGCAAAACAATATAAACTAGAATGTGTTAACTAGCACTTTGGACAAGGGCAAGTGATTTTAAAGTCTATACAGACGACAATAGGGGTGAAAATCTGATGTATCTTGCGTTGAAAGCAAAAACACAAGAACACACCTAAACAAATAAAATGGGGAGAAACTTCTGTAAACCCTAAATGATGTAATATGAGTATTTTTATTTATTTTATTATTTAATTAATAATTGGATCTGTCCATGTTAAGGCCCAACTAGGAGTACAAGTCCAATTAGAATCATGGATTCAATTCAAGTAGGAGTTTGGGTTTCTATTTGTTTAGGAAACTAGTTGTTTGCTTAGCCAGCTAGGTCAATTATAAATTAAGGCCATTGGCCAATGTAATAGACAGTTTTAGTTGAATTTTAAGAATTAATTGAATTTGTGAAACTTTGACAAATACAAGTTTTGATGTTTTGGTTTGTAAGCTTTCACTGAACTTATCAATTTAGTATCAAAGTGGTAAAATCTTGGAGAAAGATGCTACGAAAAGTCACCATTGATTTGGGAGAAACCATCTGTGTTTGATGTGTACGAAGGGTATACAGTTATCTGCAAGTTGTTGCTTTGTGAGACTGAACACATCACGAAATTTGTACACATTTTCACATCGTAGAAAATTTGCAATTGAAGTTTGCAAGAAAGGGTTGGTTATGGAAAATAACCCTAATTTTCCCATGTCTTCAAGTCGAGAATTGCGATTTGCAACTCGAAATTCCATGGTTAATTTTTGAAATCAGGAAATCAACAAAATTTTTGTTGAACACCCTAAAAACCCAAATACCCAAAATAAAAGAAAAAAAGATGAAGGATCGGGTTTTGTTCGGTTGTGATAGAATGAGTTGCAAGAGACAAGTTATTGGCCCCCACCCATCTTTCAGTACCACCACATAGTTTAGTATCCTATTGAGGATCAGGTTATTCCGTACCATACGAGTGACTTTGTTACACCACAGACGTGTGAAGAATCACATTCTGATCACAAGACATTTGTACAACCGCGGGACAACTTTTGTGATCAAATTTGGAGAGTTTGGAAACTCAATTCGAGAAGAAGTTTCCATGCAAAGATATTGAAATTTTGCGATGGATATCCTTTAAGCCGGGGATTCATCTTCAACATTATATTTGGTGGTAAATTTGAGACTTGTTTGATTGTTCTATTAACTACTACAAAAGAATAATTCGAGATCGACTCTTACTCATACATTTTAAGATATCATCCTCAAAGCTCGTGGACGAGCTTTTTGAAATGAGGGAGAATGATTTAATATGAGTATTTTTATTTATTGTATTATTTAATCGAAAAATTACTTTTAAGGCCTACTTATTCACAAAATAGATCATTTAGATATCGTAGTTGATGTAATAGCTAATTTGTGCATATTTTTATACTTTTATGACCAACATGGATTTTTTTATTAACTCAAGTAACTCATAAAGTTATAAGTCATCTTTACCCTTTCTAAACAAATAGAAAATCTAATTTTATACTTTATGACCAACAAAGACTCTTTTATTAATAATTCTAATTTTTATTTTTTTTACCCTTAACCCTCCCACCCCATGCCGTTGGTAGGTATCGATATTAATGATTCTAATTATAAGCAACCAATTATAAGTTTTTTTTTAAGTTTTCATTGATGGACAAGTTAATCAAATTATTATGCTAAGGTTTAGTAAACTTTTCATAATGTAGTTAATGATGATTAGAAATTTGGTTTTAATTATTTAATAAAATTAATTTGATTAACTTGTCATAAATTTGATTAGAAAAGTTTATAAGTACCCGTGTATTACTTTCTTAATGATGATTAGAAATTTGGTTTTAATTATCATTGTTTCTTATTCTAGAATGTAGTTAATAAAATCAATTTTCCCACTATCAAAATTTGATTTCTTATTTTTCAATGCATGGGTACCTGTAAAGTTATATATTTTATTCTTTACCGCTATTTAGTCACAAGCTATCTACCACATAGCATAATCATAGCCTCAGAGGTAAAATGAAAACCAATATTATAAGATAATTTCATGTAAACTAAATAGTGACAGAGAATTGAAGCAACAATTAATTGAAACAAAAAAATAATTGATCTTCAAACTCATATATACCTTCAGTCAAATCAAACACATTCAAAGTGACAAAACATTCAAAAATGAAAAATACTAACATAAAAATATTAATGTAACATTTATAGCTAACAAATGTCATAAAATAATTACTCAAACTGCAATTAAAGAACAAGATAACATAAAAAAATAAAAATTAACAAAAAAACAATAATGATTAATGGGGTGGGAGGGGTTAATGGTTAAAAAAAGTAAAAATAACAAAAAAATAAAAATTAGAATCATTAATAAAATAGTCTTTGTTGGTCATAAAAGTATAAAAGTAGGCACAAATTAGTCATTACATCAACTACGGTATCTAATTGTCTATTTTGTGAAAAAGTAGGCCTTAAAAGTTATTTTCCGTAATTTAATTAACAATTGGATTGGATTGTCTATGTTAAGGCCCAACTAGGAGTATGAGTCCAATGAGAATTAGGGACTCAATCAAGTAGGAGTTAGGGTTTTTATTACGTTTAGGAAACTAGTGCTTAGCAAGCTGATGTCAATTTTTTTTTTGCTTAGCAAGCTTGTGTCAATTATAAATTAAGACCATTGGCTAATATAATAGACAATTTTAGTTGAATTTTGAGAATTAATAGAATTTGTGAAATTTTGACTAATACAAGTTTTCAATGTTTTGGTTTGCAAGATTCCGCTGAACCTATCACTAAATCTCTTAGTTCATATTAAACTTCATAACTAATCACACTGATTGGCCCTTAGTGTTATTTATAATTTTTAAGCAAACCCTAATATTAACATTGGAAATGGGAATATTTGTGCACTTTTCTAGACTTTTTATGTATGTGCTACATCAGTACAGATGTAACTTCAATTCACAATCACTGTAGTCTGAACTAGGTTCTCAATCTGAAATCCTAAATCACTAGTGTAAAACTTATTCTTGGTTTTCTCAATTTCATCAAATCGACCTAAATGGAATGCCAATAAGTGAGTCCTGTTTTATACGCCCAAGAGGTTGAGCCTACAAAACATAAGAAAATAACAAGACATGGGTGGTCTTTTCCTTGTCCAATATCTACCAATAACCCCGTGTCTTCTAGGTAATAGCTACTTTTTGACGTTTCTAGCCATTTCTTCAAATTTTCACCGATTACAAATTTCTTTGGATCAAGAACTCACCCTCAAAAGCCTACAATTCTACACAACACCCAAAATGGTCAAACCCTTACCTGCACAAAAAAATGAACTCTTTGAGAAATTAATTTTCAAACTAGAAGCATTCCCAAGGAGGTTGTGGATGATTTTTGTTGATTAGAATCTTACCATCATCATCATCGTCAAAACCTATTCCCGATATTTTCGAGGTTGGCTACATGGATTTTGGTTCTCCAAGCAATGCGGTCTTCTCACATATCCTCGCCTAATCCAAGTTCAATGATGTCTTCATTCACCGCCTTCATCCAATTTTTCAATGATCGTCTCCTCTGTCTACACCCTCCATTAACTTGCCAATCTAGACTATCTAATTGGCGTCGTGCTTGGTCTCCTCCGCACGTGACCGAACCAAGTTAAACGTCTTTCTCTAATTTTGTCTTTTATGGGCGCTACACCTAAGTATCTCCTAATTCTTTCATTCCTAATTTTATCCTAACGGGTTTTACCACACATTCACCTTCACATGCGCATTTCTGCTACTGTCATCCTATGTTCCGTAATAGCCCAACATTCTGAACCGTATAGCATGGCTGGTCAAACAATTGTCTTATTGCATTTCTTTTTTAGCTTTGCAGGCATCCTTCTATCGCATAATACTCCTGACGTCATTCTCCATTTCAGCCAATCAACTTTAATCATATGGTCTACATCTTCTCCAATAGCCCCATTGCATATGGGCTGCCATCCTTCATTTTAAAACTCAATAGCAATCACTAATTTGGCATTGATAAAAATGCATATTGAACAATTCCAACACCATGGTGACGAATAATGGAGGTAAAGGATCACTTGCCAAATACCTTTCCTCGTTTGAAGAAACTGGTAGAACTATTAATTGAAACCTATGTAATGACAACACTTTATTTCTACAAGAAAAAAAAACTGTCTACATTCACGGATACTCCCATCAGATACTCCATACTTAGATCATCAACCTTTTACATATATCTTTGTAATGTTTCATTCTATATTGATTTTACAATCATATTATGGCAAGTTAGTAGCGCATGAATAGCAATATTGACTTATAAGTTAATAATATGAAAACTTATTGTTGAAAAGTAAATAATATTTAAATGTACAAAAGTGTCCCCCAATGTATCTTATATTGAGTTTTTGTGGCCAACATCTCCAATACTTCATATCCATGTCAATATCGATACCCATATCCCTGTCGTTGTTACATAGATTGAAACAGAAAAGCGAGTGAATGAGAAACAAACTTTCACCAATCCAATCCACTTGTTACCATAGATACCTATTTTTCTCATTGTATAGAATAGAAAGCACTGATCAACATGATCATAAACTTTCTCAATGTATTTGCAGCTCAAAACCCGACTTATACGTCATGAAGAATTTGCCTCTCTCTTTTACAAAACCATATTGGAGTTTGCTAGAAGTTTACACAATCATGACTTGGTTGAGGAGCAAGTAGCAAGTCAGCTGATTACTTGGGGAGTATTTGAAAAAAAGGGCAATTCATACCAATAAGCATTTTTAGCTTCATTCCTAGTGATAATTAACAAAAATAATATCAACAAATTCAACATATCATAAGCTACAAAGTGCATATGAATTGAAATAAGAGGAGAAGAGGGGAAAAACAAAGTAACACTTAACTAAACAACCCCCCAAAAAAAAGTTTGAAAACAAATTAGAGCAGCAAATTTTGGAATTTTACAGAGAAAGGAGGTATCTCACAAGTTGCAACAATGTAGCAATATCATCTGAGCAAGCAGCAGTAGCGAGAGCAACCCCATTCTCTTTTTTTTTTCTTTACCTTTGTGATGCAGGAGGGTTTCTAGGTTTCCTAATTTGCTCTCGAAGTTATTTACTAAATAACTTTGAATAATCTTTCAATTTAATTATGAATCATTTAGTTTCCTTTTAGAATTAGGCATTATTTTCTTTTAGGAATAGACTGTTTGTTAATTTTTGTAGTTTATTTCCCTTTATAGTAATATTTCAATTATTGTTTAGGAAGTGATTCTGAATCCAATTTGGGTCAGATTTCTGGCAGTTTATTTATTTTATTACGTATTTTGTTTTAGCATGATTATTGGGGTTTTGCTAATTTTGGTAAAATTCTAATAATTACTAGTTTTAGCTATAAAGCCCAGCTTGTGGGCTGATTTTAGAGATACCTTTGATTTGAGTAATTTGATTAAACATTAGAGTTATTTTCTTTGTGTTTTTTGGGTAATCTTCTTGTGTTCTTCCCTGTCAATTATGTGTTGCTATTAGCCCAACAGATAATTGACAGGGAAGAACACAAGATTACCCAAAAACACAGAGTAACACATAATTGACAGGGAAGAACACAAGAAGATTACCCAAAAATACAGAGAAAATAACTCTAATGTTTAATCAAATTACTCAAATCAAAGGTATCTTTAAAATCAGCCCACAAGCCGAGCTTTATATCTAAAACTCATAATTATTAGAATTTTACCAAAATTAGCAAAACCCCAATAATCATGCTAAAACAAAATACGTAATAAAAGAAATAAACTGCCATAAATCTGGTCCAAATTGGGTTCAGAATCACTTCCTAAACAATAATTGAAATATTACTATAAAGAGAAATAAACTACTAAAATTAACAAGCAGTCTATTCCTAAAAGGAAACTAAAAGATTCATAATTAAATTGAAAGATTACTTAAAGTTATTTAGTAAATAACTTTGAGAGCAAATTAGGAACCCTAGAAACCCAAATTAGAAACCCTTCTGCATCAGTCACCTCGGGTTGGAAAGAACTTGTCCTCGAGTTCACAATAGCTTTCTCGGAATTCACAATAGCTTTGGGTGGTAGTTCAGGAGGAAGGTCCTCTGGCATCAGATTAGAAAACTCGGCTAGCGGTGACTGCGCCTCCGCTGGCAAATCTGGAATCACTTCTGCTGTACTAGTCCCACAAGGCAGCAGAGCATAGACCACGTCTCCACGCTCAATCTTATCTAAAAATATGGATCTCGAAAACATGTTAGTATTATTGGTTGCCGGGGTAGGAGTGGTTCCTTCCCGACGAGGTGCCAACACAATTTTCTTCCCTTTAATGCTAAGGGAATATGTATTTTTTCGCCCATCATGAATAACACGACGATCATACTGCCAAGGTCTGCCTAACAATATATGACAACACAACATACCAAACATTATCAAAATATTTTCTACCAATCGAAAAAGATACTAGGCATCGCCTATTTACTGATACCTCACTGCCTTTATTCAGCCACGACAATTTGTACCGCTTGGGATGACGATCTGTCTTCAACTGTAATTTCTGGACAGCCTCTTCAGATACTACATTCTTACAACTGCCACTGTTAATGATCATCTTGCAGACTTTATCTGCAACTGTGCATGTTGTGCGAAAAATATTGGTTCTCAACCAATCATCCCCTGAATCACCTTTAGGAGTCAGTAGGCTCTTACAAACAATCAGAGTCTCATGGCCATCCTCATACAACACATATCCATTGTCATCAGTGTCATACACAGGCTCTCCAAGCTCCTCAGTTTCGTCTACCACATCTTCCTCAAGCTCCTCATTGTCATACACAGGCTCTCCAAGCTCCTCATCGTCATACATATGCTCTCCATGCTCCCATAATCAAGCATGATTGTGATACGGGTTTTTGAAACTGGAATTCACAATCGTGATCTTCCATCTCACGATTATCGAAATTCTGCGACGTTAGACGCCGGGTTAACTCTGCAACTTGCCTCTGTAAATCCTCAATCATCATATTCTTAACGTTACGATCACGGTGAGGGGCTTTCTCGTTCAGAA
Organism: Berberis vulgaris; assembly: GCA_963556465.1. NCBI lineage: Eukaryota > Viridiplantae > Streptophyta > Magnoliopsida > Ranunculales > Berberidaceae > Berberis > Berberis vulgaris. Next base: position 89,464,873 of record OY747125.1, on the reverse strand, counting down.
TCTGCTTGCGACGACCATGACCACCAGCCATAGAAACTGATTAAATCTCACCCCAAGAAGATGTTGAAGCTCTTATACCAACTGATGTCGGGCAGAATAACGATTATTCTGCAGGCTAATAGCAACAAATAATTGACAGGGAAGAACACAAGAAGATTACCCAAAAAACACAGAGAAAATAGCTCTAATGTTTAATCAAATTACTCAAATCAAAGGTATCTCTAAAATCAGCCCACAAGCTGGGCTTTATAGCTAAAACTTGTAATTATTAGAATTTTACCAAAATTAACAAAACCCCAATAATCATGCTAAAACAAAATATGTAATAAAATAAATAAACTGCCAGAAATCTGGCCCAAATTGGGTTCAGAATCACTTCCTAAACAATAATTGAAATATTACTATAAAGGAAAATAAATTACTAAAATTAATAAGCAGTCTATTCCTAAAAGAAAATAATGCCTAATCCTAAAAGGAAACTAAAAGATTCCTAATTAAATTGAAAAATTACTCAAATTTATATAATAAATAACTTTGAGAGCAAATTAGGAACCCTAGAAACCCAAATTAGGAACTCTAGGAACCCAAATTAGGAACCCTAGAAACCCTCCTGCATCACTTTGCTTGTGTTCTCAATCGTTTCTCACTGTCTTAAGGTTTGGGTACGAGCACAACGTAATCTTAATTCCACAGCCCTTTAGCGAGTACTCACTGAGTAAACTACCCAGGGAATTTAGCAATGGCGCTTTTCATACATTTCTTCGCTCCTGTAGGTATCACCTTTGCAGTAACTTTGTTGACTGTGCTAACGAGGCTTATTGGTGTCAAGTCTTTTAGGCACAAACTTGGTGAGTAGCTGTATATTGTACAAGTTATTTATTTATTCAAGATAGAGATACTGCATATGCTTGTTACGAATAAATTTTTGTTTTCTTTTGAATTTATGTTGCAAGTATTAGCTTAATATACAAGTTGTGTGAAAACACTTAGTGAAGTTATTGATTTAATAGAGTCCCAATGAGTTTTCTGTATCTGTAAATGGACCAAGCAAGTGAAACACATTTCATTAATTTGAATCCCAAGTAAAGTGAATGTAATTGCTTGGTGCTTATCATTATTGTTTACTCCATACGTCTAGTTGAACAGGTTCATTATAATACAGGACTGCTCATGCTGTGCACTAATTGCTGGAACATTCTCACTGGTTTCTCCAGTGAAAAAGGACCAAGCTAGTGAAACATATTTCATTAGTTTGCACCCCAAGTAAAGTTAAATGTAACTGCTTAGTGCTTATCATTATTGTTTACTCCATAAGTCTAATTGAACTGGTTCATTATAATACAGGACTGCTCATGCTGTACACTAATTGCTGAAAAATTTACACTGGTTTCTCCGGAGATTTTGGCTGGGAGAGGCTTCAGTCGGCTTATGGTATCTCTCTTCCCCCATGCTCTGATGCCTACTTTCATCTTACATGGAATCTGGATTTATAAAATGCACCTCAATTTAGCTATTTACTAACCATATAAAGCGAATACAGAGTAGGTAGTTGGTATCCTGGTTTTTAGGTAACGTACAGCCTTATCATTTGATCATAGCCTCAAAGTTTTTCAATGAGATTGACTACTGGAATACAGTTATGTTCGGGGGGAATTTAGAATTAGGAGACCACTATAATCACTGTTAAGATTCAGTTTTCTAGATGTTTTATCTTTTTAAAAATATGACTATCCTTGAGAGGAAAAGTACTTTGTTTATCCCAGTCTTGAGGTGCAGGTCACAAATGTTATACCATTGATAGATGGACTGCTGATAATTGGCTATGAGACAACGCATAGTCGATAGCTGAGATATCAAAGAAAAGAATTTATATTGAATAAACCTGAACTGCATGGCCCAAGTATCTTACATGAAGGACTTGAGATGCAAAGTTTACCTTGTGATGTTGCACTAATACTAAACACCCAAAACTCTAACACCAAGCTATGGGCCCTCTATCTATAGCATTCCCCTCTAGTTGAAAGTTAAAACGTCTGTACTAAAATTTCACTATTTTTAGTAAATACAAAATTTAACACTTGTAGTAGATCAGGGATTTGCTTTTTCTAATAAAAAGTAGGCTTTGTTAAAATAGAAAATGTAAATTTTCAGAGATCCGACAGATATCGCACTGCAGAAATTTGGATTATGGCCTTCAGCCAAGAACTAAAAAAACCTTTATATTTTGTAACATCATAGACTTTTTTTTGGCATTGATTTACTTTTTATTTTTGTACAGATATTGTCGAAATTTTATCGAGCATGAAAATAAAAAAGATCCTGAGAATCTCAAAGGAGATATTGCATGAAACACTTTCCCCAACTAGTAAAAAAATAAAACTTGCCGACCCCATGAGAAACACAACAGTCATATAATCCATTCTGATTACTCGCTCCACACCCTCCTCAACTTTCACAAAGTAGAAGATGTTGATACTACCATCATTAATTGGCCAAAGCACTTCCTTCCTGAAAACTTTCCTTGTTTTAATTAAACTTCGAAAATTAATCGGACTTGTCCGTAGTTGTGTGTCCTTCTTGACATCCAAAGTCAATACCCATTTTCCTTGTGAAATTGTACAATATCTTCTTCTAATTTGGAGATTGAGTTGTCTTTCAGACTTGAAGGTTCACCTTTATTTCCTCATATTTTTACATTTACCATACCCACACTGCATGCCCTTGAACAACCTCCTCACATTCGCTGAACCATCACATTTCTTCCTGTTGTGCTTACAATTATCTTCATGATTGATCCTAGTTGAAACTTTTATAGCCTTTCCCTTGCTTGGGGAACTTTCACCATCATCGTCTCCTTGACTTTGGATCCATCAAAGATATGTGTTGCTTCTTCTCCACAAAAAAAGTTTCTAAAATATACCAGTGTCTTTTCTTTCACCACTGACTAGAAGATGTACCAAACAGAACAGTGTCAAGACAAGAATCCTTGAAAATCACCAATATTGATGGATCTAATACCAAGTGAGAGGTCTGATTTACTGAGATTTTTTGTCCCCCATCTGGTGCAGACAAACAATCCCTTCACACCCCTCCCAACCCCTCCCCCCCCCCAAAAAAAAAAAAAAAAAAAAAAAAAGATCAAACTTTCCCTGAAACCAATTACGCAATTAAATAAACCTAAAGTTTATTATTACCTAAACATGCTACATGCTTCAATATATAACATATGCTCTATTTGTAATAAGAAGACTAGGGGCCTACGCAACTCAATCAATGGCGGAAAATATGTAGACCAAAATTCTAACAAATCAAGCCTAAATCGTCACCCTATATAATATCGGACACATTAATGAATGTGCATGTACAAAGGGATTCTCGTAGTTCAAATAGCAATCCTCTTTAGATGTTCAAATTCATTAATTTAAGCTTTTTGTACTTTTGAACAGTTAGCTGCAATCCTCTTAGACACAGGAAACCTGAAGAATCCTCAATGCACCTCCAAAGATAAGTACATGGCAACTCTACTTATTAACGGTGCTGGTTGGTTTGGATGCAATGGCCTCTACCAAATATGTATGTCCTTTGGGTTGGTTGTTGAATAGATTTGGTTTCTTTCTTAATTTGAGGTGATATCACAAGACTCATTTCGTGCCCTCATGATTAGTGAAATACAAAATGTACGACATATCAGAGCTTAGAGTCAGGGATATTCTACACAAGGATTTCAAGAAGTGGACAAGAGTAGGTATGTGAACACACCCATACATTGTGGTATGTCAAATCATTTATAATACAATATACCTGGGAGATGATGTTATGCAATTGCCAGATTGATCTCTACCGTACTATATTAAGTTAAATTAAGTGGTATATGGAGTTCAAACTTCAATTCTCATTGAAGTTTGTATGGAGGAGACACTACATCCCTTATTATGTGACCATAACCTGAAATTCTTGTGATGTATGAAAGATCTATCGGACCTTGTTGTGGTATTTTTGTTATATGAAATACCTTTGTCATCGTTCATATATTAAACTACGTGCTTTGTTTGTATATAGTTCTTATAGAATGATTTTGTTATTTGTTGCTATAACCCAAAAGAAAGAAAAGAACAAGATTTCACTAATAAAATTGCATTCTGGAACTTGCATAAAAGCTTGAAATGCTATACCCATTTTCAGCCCAAACTCACTTAAGAATAAAACAGTTAACTTAGAACTTTGAGAAACTAGGTAAGTAAATTGTGTGTCTAAATAGAAAATTTGAGAATTGAAGGGGAGAGGATAGGTTCAAGATGACATTCCATTTCCAACTTATTTGAGGAGATGTGGGAACTATGCTCCTTGCTCTCCCTAAAGAATTCAATTCCCATATTTTTATGAGAAACTTGATAATGTAATTCCTATTCTTTTTGTAAAAAATCTTTAGGTTGGCCATCATCACCTCTTGGATGAGCGTTGAGATCACATTCCCTGGAATCAGATTCTATGCAAACAACCCTAAAAATTAGAAATACTTCCTGAGTTGACCCTACCAATGAATCAAATACTAATAGGAACTGCAAACTAGCTTGACAACCCATAATATGACTACAATAGAAATCAAATCAAAGTCAAAATCTCGCAAATTGGTCTCTAAAGAGATCCACCCAACCCTGACCATTCTTCCATATTGTCCATCTCTAGTTGACCTCCCCCTCAAACTCAAGAGTCACGATGGCTAAGTTTGAATAGCCATCATGAATTTGTCCAAGTAATTGTGAAATCATTGCACTATATGAGTCTTGCCAAAGAAGTCTGCATATTGTAACTGTGTTGTCAAATAGGAAGATGCAAAGTTCCTTGCTAGCGATGATGGAAAACAAATTGGCAATTAGACCTAATAGGTTTTGGACCCTTAAAACTAAATTTGTTGTTCCAGTACAAAAAAGTCGTTCCAAAAATTGAAATTCTAAGATCTTTGAACAAGTCATCCGTGAAAATGAAGTTCTAAGATCTTTGAACAAGAAATGAAGCCAGGCTACTTATTTTGGAGTAACTGTGATTGCACAATTCTACACCACAAACTGGATAACCACCCAAGAATATGCAGAAGCTGAACAAGAAATGACACCTGCTATTTCCTTCATAATAACTGCCTCGGTGGATGATCTAAACTAGCGAGTGTTTCTTGCTGTGCTAACTGCTAAAAAGCCAGATATTCTTCCAAGAATATGAAAAAAAGTAAGTAGTCAACTTATTTGCAGTTGGAAACGCTTCTGTCCAACAGCTTATATGCTGTAGTTCCAAAAAGGAATACCATGAAATTACCTAGAATATGGAGAACTAATGTAGTTTTGGAGTCTTAATCACAAGTTGACTAACAAGGTGGATAACATAAATACATGGTCTTGTGATGGTTAAATCAATCAATTTATACCCCAGGTCAACACATTGTATGTATGATTATCTAGTACTCACTTGCTGAAGTTGTTAACCTTGCATTGAACTCCACAAGAGTACCAACTCAACGAGTATCAGTTAGATGAACTTTTTCAGTCACACCCTTGGCATATTTTGACCAAGACAAATGTACCCACGAGGTGACTAGGTGCTTAAGATACCAGAATCTTTGTTGTTGATTGAGCTATTCTTTCATAGCTAAAATTATTGTGACATCTCCAGTCAAGGACCATATCTAGTAATGAATTCACTATAGTACAACCGATATTATACCTACTGAGCTATCCTTGGAGTTATGAGATTGATATCAGAGATTATATGCTTAAATTAATAAATTGGTGTTGGTAGGATTAGAACCCCTAACCGCTTCATCGAGCATAAATTTAACACCTGAGCTGGAGAGGCATTGTTTTATTTAAAAAGAAAATTTTCTCAATACACTACAACTTCAAATTTTCTCAAGATAATAAAAGTCATATTTAGAGAAAATTAGTGGGTATTGTTTATTTGAAAAGAAAATTTTCTTCTTCCTCAAAGCCACTTTACTTTCCCTTCTTTCTACTCCATCACCACCACCCTCTTTCTTCTTTGTTTCTCTTTTCCTCCATTTGACTCAACATCAACCTCTCTGTTTCACAGTTTCCCACACTAGCACCGAACACCACCACCGTGCCAGATTGTGTAAAATTCAATATTAGACTAACATCAACAAGATAATATGCTTTTCACACAACAAATATACACAAAATTTAAATTTCAGTAAAGAATTTTCAAGCGTATCAAAGGAAGACCTAGAGAACACAATCTCACTCAACAAAACCCAAATTAGAGCCAAAATACATCCATCCAGTACTGCAAGTCTCTGATCCAGAGCATACAAATCTCATCAACACTCGTCGATTTCTGGGCAGCGCGCGAGACTGAAGGAGGAGGAGGTGAAGGTGGACGATGGGAACGTGTGCCCCCGAGAGAAGGCGTGATGGGGAGGAGAACATTATGCTTGCACTGAGTTGAGAGAAGCAGGAGGGAGGTAATGCTTACCTCCTTGTAAACATAGATCTATGACTGGTTTGAAAGAGATTCAACTAAATTAATGGCCTTGGTGTATTGCTATGATTGTCGAACTATGGGTCTGAAGCATTTTGAAGAAAACCAAAATGAGGTGGGAGTTGGTATGGGAACCCTATCATCTCTCTTGGGCAGAGTTGAATCTTGGATGGGGGAAGAGAATACTGAGATTGAAGCGGTGGATGGTCAATTGTGGTAACAAAAATCTAGTATCGTGTATGGCGCAAGAGGGGGTTGTTGTGGTGGAGGGCGCCGATGGGGATCAGTGGCGGAGCAAAGAGAATGGGAAAAGATGAAGTTTTTTTTTTTCAATTATTCGTGGCCACTAATTATCTCTTGAGATGGAAGTTATGATCTCGATGAAACCTTGAGTTACTGTATTAGGATTTGTGGAGTAAGGATTTGGAACCATTGGATTTGTTTAATCTAGAGGTCAAAAAAATATGGGTCATATGCATAAGAGAGTATTTTTGTCATTTCAAAAAGAGGAACGTGCGTGTCGATAGAGTCGTGACGGAATGTGTACGGTTGAGTTGCAAAACCAATTATTGATAATTTTGAGGGTCAAAATTGCTTGAGCCAAAATTATTGGGGTGCTAAGTGCAAAAAAGCCCTAAAGCAAATTCAACTAATTTGGCAAAATATTAACGTACTCTGTTTTGCTTTGCTTACAGTTATAGTAGAAACAAAGAATTTGCTTAAATATCTGTAAAAGCATCCATCTTTTTTTTTTTTTTTTTTGTGGAGGCTCTTTAGGAGGATGGAACCCAAAAGTTGAAAATCATTATTTCTACCAGAATTCCTAAAAAGATATGAATAAATGAAAAAGTTGGTTCTTAAAGGTAATTGAATAGATAGATAATTCCATCACAATAAACACTCTGCAATTGTTATCTTCTTCAAAGCTTTACTCATATTAGTTGTTGTTAGATATTAATGTCTTTTGATAAACTGATTTGTAGCAATTCAATTGATTCCATGAATTATAATTATTGAAGCAGGTAAACCTGATCATACCGGTTCTAGGTTGACGGTTTCGCATATTGGAATGAGTTCTATTGGAATTTCAGTTCGACAACTTCTCATTCACGAGGAATCAGCTACAGAGGAAATCGTTCTTTTCCAGCGTAAGTTTAAGACATTAAGAATAATTCTTGGCATAGAGAAACAATTGAAGCAAATGGGGATTATAATTAGCTATGTGACATGATTAATACACATGAAATATATGCTTGGGAATGTAGCATTTACTTTCAGGAAGTCTCATTTAGTAAAGCAATGCATATATGAATGATTGTAATTGTTCGCTTTCATATGATTGTACAAGTGTATGAAGTAATAGCTAACAATCTAATAAATGCTTGGATTGTCAAAATCATATCGTAGACTTCTACGGTAGGTTTTTCTTTAACATCCAGATGATCAAACATGCTTTATTGATCAAGCCTTGTTACTTTGGGACAAAAGTTTCCATTGCAAGTGATCTCATGATGGCATTCTGAAATGACCAGATATGGAAAAAATCTTTTCTTCTCTTTTGACTTGTGAAAGAGACAAAATGCTAGCCTATGCAGTCATTATCCTAGAAAAAAAAGCTTTCTTACCTCTTTTCTATGCAACAATGACACTCAATTTCCCGCCCCCCCAAAAAAAGGTCCCGTGTGGGACACACATTGGATTCTTCAACACCCGTGCACACTCTTTGGTCATGGTCAGAGTAAAGAGGCTTTGGTGTCAAAAGAGTGCAAGTTCACACTTAAGAATCCTCACTTGGAGAATAGCTTAAGTGTGTGGGCAACCTAGCTCAACCATCCTCTCCTCTTCATACTTCATAGGCTACGCGTTTTTTTCAACACACCACTTTCCTCCCTTCATCTGATACTAACTGTGATACCTTAGAATAGAACCGTGACACCTTAGAACAGAGTCGACTTTGGCTATGATACCAACTATGACAACCCACTGATGTATTCCATTTAATCACGGCCATAGGGTGTGGTGTTTTTAGCTCAAACCAATTAACCAACAGATTGCTCCAAGTGGATCAAACCCTTGACTTGCGATACCATCCATGACAATCGAGTCTATACTTAAAATCTTAACTTGATGGTTGCCTAGACGTGTGAATAAAACTTTCAACTTTCACTTCTCCGTAGGGGCTAGTTTTTTTTTTTTTCTTCCGATATATCACTCTATTCCCCCTCATCGGGATTTGGGGTGTCACAAAGGATGCACCACAAAATATTAAAGAAACATGCTTATCTTCAACGTCAACGGCTCCGTTATTCGTTTTTCTCTCTCTCTTTTTTTTTTTTTTTTTTTTTATCAGCGTTTCACATGGTATCTTTTTTTTATGATTTTTTAATTGTCAATGTATATCATCTATTTCCCATATTTCTTACATGATATCATTCAAGGTTTCAGACTTCATCTTACACTAGACATTGAATGAATATGCCATTGAGATTTGGTTTGGCATTTGGCATGGATAGATAATAGAGGAAAATTGTTAAAGGATTCAAACTTTCTGCTGTGTTACATGCAAAGAAGTTTTCATTGATCTGACATTTTTATGTGCATTGTTTTGCTTTCTATGCTACCCTGAACAGATCTGAAACAATAGTTGTGTTTCTTACTTCTCAATAAGATTTAGTTATAGCTTATGTAACTTTCCATGAAATTTCAGAGTCAGAGAAGCTGCGCCTACTTATGATTGTTTCAGGCTATTATGATTCGCAGAAAAATTTCAAGGTGATGGTTAGGCTTTAGTAGCCTTTTTCATTTGTGAACAATCTTACTACTCCAATTGTGATATATAAGTATCTGATAGTGGTAATGTTACATGAAATGTATTTCTGATGAACTCCATTAAGAAGACTGCAAGGCCATATCATGCAAATCTGATAAATGGATAAAAACACGTGTAAGAAGAAGAATAAATAAAATAAACAAAATCCAGGGAGGAAACCTTCATAACATACAACTCATTATATCAGGTTGACTTAATAATTCGTGGCAATTAGAATTAGAATTAACTTATCTAGTTCAGTTGTTTATTTATTTAGATGCTAATTAAGCTCGTAATTAAATAATTAGTGATTAGGGCTCCAATAGAATTTAGGGTTAGGTTGCTTGATTAGCAAGCTGGTTTAGTCATAAAGGCCATTATTGTGTCACGACCTGAGGACTTATAGGGGAAAGAAATATACAGGCGGGAAAAAGGAGCGCCAAGTTTTGAATTGTTAGCAGGGCATAGTAATAATTTTGTTACTTTTGTTAGTTAGATCCACATGAGTCAAACACGTGGCAACTAATGGTTAGCCAATATGATTTTTTTTTTAGAATTTGCTTTAAAAAGAGAGAAGGGGGACAAACAAAGTAAGTAAGAATACCTTGTAATCTTCATTTTCCATTTCAAATTCTATCCATTTGTTCTTCAATTTGTTATCAATTACTTGCAAAATAGTTACAATCGTGACAATTGGTATCAGAGCCACAATCGATCCATTCCACCATGGAAATCAGAGCTCGAGAGATCGAAATGTTTATGAAGGAAATAAAAAAGCAACAAACTGAGACAACCGGACAAATAAAGGACACATCGCTCAAGCAAGCGAGACTCAAGAGAAGCAATTTGAGTCAAGGATGGAGCGGATTGTTCAACTGTTGCAGAACCATCAGAAAGGTACTGGATCTACTAGCTCTCCTTCAATCAACTCACTGGAACTCCAGAACAGTCACAAAGACCTTTATCAAATCCTTCCATGGAGATCCAAGATTCTAGGTCCATAAATAGTGATTATGGAAGCACTTAGGACGATGAACAGAAGCATGTCGGCGCATCCGATGCGCTTTCCACTGGTACCTTTCAAGTTGCATCTAATTACAATTCGGATAAGGAAGTTGTTGCGGGTTTAACCGGCCTAAATAAACAGGCTAATTTGACCCACTTCTAATAACCGCAAGTGCACGGTGTCTAACTGGTAGACAACGGCAAGTACGGGTCGATCCCACGAGGAAGGTGGATTAAATTGAATTTAATAATTTAATTAAACTAATTTGGAGAAAATGGGGTTACAGTGTTTTTAAAACTAAACTAAAAATATAAAATAAGAAAAATAAAATAAAAGGAAAAAATGGATGAGATGGATTTTGTGGGGTTTGGACTCACCGATGAGTTAGCAAATATATTTAAATCTAAATTACTGAAATTATAAACGAGACGCTTTAGGGATGAGGATCCTTTGCTTGCACAGAAGATGTAATCATTAAAATCCAATTCCAATCATATCAAGTTTCTGTCAAACATTAACAATTTATCTCAAGCAAATAAACTCTTACCAAGTATTAAGTGTTTTTTTAAGGCACACTTAATCAAAGTCTAAGCTTAATAATTTTTAGCACATGCTTTGAATATTGATAAAATGTGAATTTAACTACCAAACATATCAAATTGTAATCGAATATGAAAGGTGAAATCAATTTATCAAATTTCTGAAATAAAATTGTAATTAACAATTAAGCATTTAAGTCAGTAAAATAAATTAAAATAAATTATACAACCCTCTTGGTTTGTCACCGCCTCAGTGCGGTGGTACTCAACAGTGAATCCAGGTGGTACACAGCAAGCTCGGGGTGCTCAGCATGAAACAGGGGGTGCCAGTAACTTGTCTCTTAATATTGCATGTGGTGGTACAAATAGTAAGAGGACTGGGGTGCGTTTAGCGCCCCAAGCCTTCTTCCTCATTCAAATGGAGACATGAGGCGGGAATGGAGCAAGCAAGGTCGCTACTCGCAGGAGGGCTGTCTGGTGTGCGAGCAGGTGAAGCAGAGCGCTGCCAGCAGGCGGGCTGCGCAGGCGTGGTCGGAGGGCGAGACGAAGAGTGGCCGAGAGAGAGCTCGAGCAGGACGAGCAGGTGGCGTTGGCGACGTTGTGTGGCTGAGAGAGAGGCGACAAAAGAGGTCCAGATGGTGGTGGTTTTGTGGTGTTTAATGGAGAAGAAAAAGATGTGGTGATGAGAATCACTGTGAGGAAGAGGGTTTGATATGCTAATATTTTTTTTCTTCCCTTCTCTTCCTCCCCTTTTTCTCATTTATTTCCCTTGTATTTATAGATAACTAGAAAAATGAATATGGGCAACTTAAAGGGGAGGATTCAATGAGTGATTTAAGGCCTAAATCAAACCAGAATATTGGATAATTAAGAGAATATGCTTTGGGTTTGATTGGGCTTGGCAATGGGTTTGGGTTGATGGATTTGGTTTTGGGTTTAAGCCAAGGGCTCAGGTTATTTTCACCTCCACTTTCTCTGAAGTCACCATCTGTGATTTGTTCATTTCATTTTTTTTCGATTTCTTCATTATTGCTCCAAATTCTACAAAAACACAAAAATTTAATAATTAATCTAAAATAAGATAAAACAAGGATTAACAAAATTATAATAAGAGGTAATAATGTTATAATTATGTGATTATTAGAAGCACCAGATGTAGAAGTGGAACCTTCAATGTTGGGCTTACAGAGCTATTGGGATGTCACATGCAAGATGAATTGACAAATTTTCATGAACATAGTCATACGGGTGAAGTTCGGTTTGGGGCTAAAGTCATGGACATTGTTGCAACGTGACCAAAAAGTTGTGCACCAATATTTCTCAAGATCATATGGACAAGCTCCTTGATGATGCTAGTTGCGAACCACGATCAGTTGAACAGAATTCTAGTGATTTGTCTACACGGAGGGTATTTGGTGAAATGTCTACTATAGAGGTTTTGGATTTGTTGCCTACACATGCAAGGCTTCTCGGATAAAGGTTAAGATGAAAGTCCAGGATCGTGACACGGTTCAAATTATGGCAATGCTTCTTGCACATATGAAGGAAATAACGAAGAAGAATTTGGAAACGTCCATTTCTGATTGTGTGATTGGGGTTTTGTCCTACTTCACGGATTTGTAGAGTCGGGCTTATTTGAATGCGGCAGATTAAGGCTTTTGAGACTGTTGCATGATTGTACTGCAACAACACTTGGTTATGGGATTTATAAGACAGATTTTGCTACTGCATGTCCAACTTATGTTATATTCGTTGACATTGGTCATTGTGATACTCAGGTGTGTGTTGCATCTTTTGAGTATGGTCAAATGAAAATTGTTTCTCATGCTTTTGACAGAAGCATGGGAGGGAGAGACTTCGATGAGGTTTTGTTTAATCATTTTGCATACAATATTGAGGGCATGCATACGATTGAGGGCAGCACATGATAAGCTGAAAAAAGGTCCTTAGTGCAAATGTTGAGCCACCTCTACATATTGAGTGCTTAATGGATGAGAAAGATGTTAAAGGCTATATGAAAAGGGAGGAATTTGAGAAGCTAGCATCAGGCTTATTGGAAAGAATTTGTATTCCGTGTAACAAGGTTTTGTGTGAGGCTGGTTTGAGAGTGGAACTTGTAGGGTCAGGGTCTCGTGTACCAGCTATTACAAGAATGTTGGCTTATGTATTCAATAGAGAGCCTAGACGGACACTTAACACAAGCGTGTTGTAACTGGATACTCTTCAGTGCGCTATGCTTAGCCAAATATCCCGAGTCAGAGATTATGAGCCTAATGTTCGTATGGGGACTGCACTCATTGATATGTATTCTAAGTGTGGGTGCTTGGAGGATGCTACATTGGTGTTTGATAGACATTTTGGTGATTTTAGATTGAATATGTATTGGAATGCATTGATTACAGACTACTCAAGATCGATGCAGTGAGGAGGCCTTGCATCTCTTTGCTACAATGTGTTTGAAGAATGTTGAATTAGATCTTTTTACATATGCTAGTGTATTCAACGCCATTGCAGATCTGGAGTGTTTTAAGTTTGGGAAAGAAGTTCATGCCATGGTTATGAAATTTGGATATGGTTTGCAAGTTTTGGGTCTGACAAATGCAATTGCACATGCATATTCCCAATGTGGGTGCCTCAAGGATTTTGAGAAAGTTTTTTGAGGGGACTATTAATCCGGGTGGTGTTTCTTGGACTGCAACAATATCAAGCTATGCTCAACATGATTCTACAGATCGAGTGCTTGAATTGTTTGGGAGGATGCAAGAATCAGGTGTCAATGCAAATGAACTGTTGTTTACAATCATAAGAAATATACATCTGTTGTTTATAGTCATAAGGAGAATACACCATCTGAGGCTGTATATCCCAATTGCGCTATAGCTACTAAAGATTTTAAGGTGTCCTATCCAACTTCAGTTTTTGAAACTGGACATGACATTCTCTACTTTTGGATTGCTCGAATGGTGATGTTAGAAATGAAACTCGGAGGTACTCTTCATTTGCTCTTGTGTCTGATAAAATTGGATATCCAAAGAATTGTTGGGTACTGACAGTGGTGTAACAAATTGTAGATTGCTATACGTTTTGCAATGAGCAAACTAGGAGATGCTAACGTCCCTCCTATGAATCTAGATCATCAACCTATGCCACCTAGCTGCTAGTGGATACTTTCAACTCTGAACAAAGTCATATCCAAAACTGTGTCGTCACCTGATTTTTACGAGTTTTCAGATGCAGCCAGGGCAGTATATTCATGGTTGTAGTTTTAACTATGGTATGTATTCATTGAAGTGATCAAGCCTTACTTTTCTGGAGAGGATCCACAGTTTGACTCTGCAAGGAGAGCTACCCGTGACACGCTGTGAGTTTGTTTGGATCATGGTTTGCAGTTGCTTCATCCATTTATGCCATTTGTTACTGACGAATTATGGCAGTGCCTTCCTCAACCTGCCGGGAGCTGCAGCAAGGAGTCCATAATGACATCCAAATATCCGTTGCTTAATGTGTATGACACTTGGAAAGAAATTTCCGGGAAGGATGGGTCTCACATACAGGCCATTTTCCTCTTTTAAATCCTTGAGGACAAGGATTGTATGAAGGGGAGGGCATTGTCACGAACTGAGGACTTATATGGGGAAAGAAATACACAGGTGGGAAAAGGAGTGCCAAGTTTTGAATTGTTAGCAGGGCATAGTTGTAATTTTGTTACATTGTTAGTTAGATCCACTATGAGTCAAACACGTGGCAACCAATTGGTTAGCCAATACAAATTTCTGCTAAAGAGTTTGCTTTAAAAAGAGAAAAGGGGGAGAAAAAGAGTAAGTAAGAAGAGAATTGTTAGGCTCTGTTCAAGGGGAACCAGAGAGAATACCTTGTAATCTTCATTTTCTATAAGGAAGCACTGACTCTTCGGAAAACTGGTCGTATCCGTGTCCGACACGTATCCGACACCGACACTCGCTCGACACGCCTCCGATACACTCAGAACTTGATCAAGACATAGTCAAGACTCGAAAACTATTTTTTTTTTATTTTTTACTTTTAGATGTTTGCAAATAACCACCTAATTTAATTGTTGTTGATCCATCCGACATGAACGACTCTTTCAATTGCGATTTAAGACAAATAGGACAAAAAACCACTAAAGCATAGATGTAGTCTATACTTCTTCTCTCTTCTACTTTTTCTCAACTCTACTTTTTTTTTCTTGCAACAAAGTGTCAAGACCCTCTAGGAAGACACTTTATTAAATTATTATTTATGTTTATATGACTTATTAAAAAAATTAGTATAACGTGTCGACGTGTCCCCGAGTCCTAGTTTTTGAAAAATTGTCGAGTCGGAGTGTCGTGTCCATATCCGACATGACACACGTGTCCATGTCCATGTCCATGTCCATGCATCATTGATTTTCCATTTCATGCCTCTATAAACCCAATAAGGTTTTGTTTTCTATAAACCCATTAAGCTTATTGTTGTTCTCTCTCATATCAATATATTGAAGTTTCTTTATCTTTAATGGTCTGATTGTGAGTTAGAGGGAGATTCTTGTATCTGCTGAATCAATGGAGCTTATGAAGAATCTGCTTAACTTCTTCAACACCAATGCTGCCCAACTGCCACTCAAAGTTCTCCATCAACCAGGTTAGTGATGTACTTTGTCTATCCAAACAACATTATTTGAAAAGGTTGATTAATTGAGAATCAAATTGGGCAATGGTGCAAGGCTTGTAGATGTCCAGATTGGCCTTAAGCAGTAACTGTAATTGGAACAGAAAACAACAAAGGGGAAAACATAATACTCGGGTGTTAATTGGAGAAACACCTTTTTTTTGCATTCCAGTCATGCATCAACTTTGCTTGGCATAGTGAACCTAGCGAGCAATCCCACAAGCTGAGTTAGCCGCAAGCACACAAATGCCTGTGTTTGATGGTCTTTCAAACGAATGCAATTCCAGAATTTACAAAAGCTAGGCATGAACAAAGTTTCTTCTAAACCTCAACTTATCATTAACCAAAAAACCGTCCTCTAAGGCCTGGCATCCCACACTGACTCCTGTTAAAATGTTCAGTGTTCATGTATGATGATCATACTACTAATGCAAAATATCCTACTACCTGTGCATCTATTATTTGCAGTTATTCACTATTGATTATGATGCACGCAGGGCTCAGGGATGAACTCAGGGCATTCGAGATTGATAACAAAATAACATCAAGGAAAACCATCGAGCGGCTCTTGGAAGAATTTGGTGGGAGTGGCTCGAGACGATGATAATCACTCTTAGCTACCAGCTAGTTTACTTCTGTTAAGTATGTATTGTTACATACAGAAAAACTGACAAATTTGAATGTTTTATTTCTTCCAACTTGTTACATGATTTCAAAGAGAGAAAAAAAAAATACAACTGTATGAATTATCCAATTCTCTTATTTAATTTGATCTTGATTATTTCTTTATACATTGGATTTGTTTGATTCCACAAACTATTTTGCAAGTGAAATAACAATATTTGATGTTTGATTAGTCACAGTAGGAACTTTTTATATGCACCTTATTTTCTTCTAACTGCAGGGAGAAAAAGAGATGAGACTTAAGTTTCCTTGGTGAGGAAGATTAGTTAGATTTATCCAATGGAGCCATCCTTCAAAGCACCTGCCTTTATAATCCAAAATGTTATCAGACTTATCGAACGCTACTATTTCGAATTATTATTATTATTATTATTATTATTATTTTCCTTTTCTGGACTCTCGTCTTTCTCATATTTCCTATTTTTTTATGGACTTCAAGAAATGCAATGCAATGCAAGGCAAATCAAGTGACCAAATCATACCTAGATCTTCCATTTGATTCAATGTTTCAAGCAAATTGTAACAATGAGGGAGCCTAAATTCATCATTATGTACGAAGGGGATGATTTGGGGAGGGTTCTTATCAACTTATCCAAGCTTCCCACCATTGTTTGCTTTTAAGAGCATCTCCATTGGGCAAGCTCATAAGCTAAGTATGAGAATTGTTTGAACATTGAGAATAAATTTTATGCTCCAATGAAAAGCCCAAAGTTCAATTATCAGTTCAAATCATTGCCAAGTGGATTTGGGCAAGGTAAGACAATCAAAGACGCAAAACTGTTATGTACTCTAATTTTATAAAAACTGGTTATTTGCCCTCCCACCCCTGGAAAAAAATACTTTGATTTGATTCATATTTTGAGATTTTGTTGAATTATCCATTGAAGTACGCTGACCCTAAACCTCAAGTTGGTCTACATTTTTTAGCTTCAGTTGCTCTCAATTGGCAAAAAAATGATGAATCTTTAATATATCTAAAATTAATAGATATTTACTGAGCACACTATCATTATTGACGAACATTGGATTTTTAGTTGGAATATCAGGTTTATGTGTCAGTGTTATTGGGGGTTGGATGGTGGCAATGATGAATAATGGGGAAGAGCAAAGATATTGAATGAAACCGAGGTCAGGGGCTTAACTGTTGTAAAATTGGTGGGAATGTGACCACTTAACAGGGATTAATCATGCCAAATGAAAGGGACACGAGCAAATTAAAATTAAGCGGGACTAAACCCATTTCTGTTATTCAAACTTACCTCCTTTTTTAAGTTGAGGTTCTCAGCTTGGATGATTTACTGTTATGGAAAGCCAATAGTCCTGAGAATTTCTATAACAAAACTCAAATAAACAAGTCAAGTAGTTAAAAGAATATCAAATGAAAAAGAAAAACAAAGAATTGTTTGAAACTAAACGTTACCACTCATATCCTCCAAGGACAGGGAGTCACCGCCAATAACTCTTTTAAATAGAAAGAGGCCACCATAACGTTTATGTGTTGTGTTTTCTCTGTGTTTTTGTTGTTTTATTAGAAAATAAAATCTCTTGTTTATGTGGTCTTTGTTTTGCAATCATCACCATGTCTATGGAGCCGAAAAAAAACTTGTTTTGAAGAGTTCTGATGATGAGGATTTCGAAATTAATAAGGTTGTTACTATGGAGTCGAGATTATTAAGAACATGATTGGGGACGATTGTACATGAACTTTCATCCTGTTCAAGAAATGGGATGCTAATTTTGTTCAGGTTGATTAGGCTACCCTATTTGATCTTATTCTTGCTGCCAATTATTTCAACGTCTAGAGTTTGTTGGAGCTAACTTGCCAGGACATGATCAAGGGAAAAACTCCAGAGGAGATCAGACACTGTGAACAACTTCACTCCTGAAGAAGAGGAAGAGATTCACAGGGAGAAGCAGTGGGCTTTCGAGTAAATCAATACATTGCAATACATGCACGAGTTTAGTCTCTAGGATAGAGTATGTAGGTCTTCTAGGGTTATCAAATATTAGTAGTAATTGTCTCTCTTTCAGTCTATT
Source organism: Berberis vulgaris (assembly GCA_963556465.1). Lineage (NCBI taxonomy): Eukaryota > Viridiplantae > Streptophyta > Magnoliopsida > Ranunculales > Berberidaceae > Berberis > Berberis vulgaris. The sequence continues at coordinate 89,446,638 of OY747125.1, read as the reverse complement.
GATCTCACTTAGTTGCATTGTTATTGTGAGTAGCCATGTTGTTTCAACTCTCTTTGTTGAATTGGAATATATTTTTACTTGAATAATAGTTATCTCTAATTCAAACATGACAGTGGCATGGGTTTTAAGTGACATATTTTCCAGAGAAGGTTCTCAAAAATTACCCTGTTATTGGAAGCATCACAAAAGAAAACTGAATAGTTTGGCGTTGATATGGCCACTCTATTAATTTTGGTTGTAACATGCTCTAGATTGAAAGCTTTTTAAGGTACACCCTCTAACTCTTGCGTGAGAATTTGGGGTAGCATAAAGGCTGGTGTAATCCGAAACCCATTGTAAACTATATAGCCTCACCTTCTCTACCCTAGCTGAAATTGTACTAGGCAACCTCTATCATGTTCTACATCATTGTTTCTCTCTTGTCTTCAACATCTTGTAGGTATTAATCAGTGAATGATGTTTCCATCTAATGAAGAACAAAATGCTACAAAGAAATTACAGTTAAATACTATCAACTGAAAGAAGTAAAGCAGTGACATTTACTTAAGGGCAGACTAAATAGAAATAACATCATCTAAGAGCCAAGAGAATCTGTCTCTGCCTACCTTGTTTTGCTCCAATTTTTCCTTGTCCTCATATACAACTAACATGAAAACAATGCAGAGCTGATTACCTACGAGAAGTGTCTCCTGATTAAAGAGATCATTCTCATAAAACTCCAAAACATATGAAGCTTTTAAACCTGTCAAATTCAAGAAGAAAAAAGTGTAAACTGTTTATATTAACCATTGAATCTATTGTGCTGAAATAATATCCAGGGCATCTCTATGGTGCAAAGATGATATTCCTGCCAAAAATTAGTTCAAGATTCATCTTTATGTGTCCCATGCAATACGGTGGAGGAAGAAACTTGCCACTTTGTAATGAGGGTGGCAAAAAGTCTGAGATGCAGATGGGTCAGCAAGGGTGTGTGTAAATGTAACCCTTACCATAATCAAATTCCTTCATCAATTTCTTGGGTGCATTCCCTAGATGAACAGGCACACCCTCATTCTGTCCCACCGACTCTACTTGCAAATCTTATAATGCTCTTCCCCAGTTCGGTTGTACGCCAAGTGCTTACATTGAAGAGCTTCTTTAGTATCATCGAAGCTTACAACTGCTACCACTGAACCCAATCCCCCATTTTCTTCACCTGTAGTACTAAGAGCATCACTATTATACTCGTTACGGATTCAAGTGGCAGCTGTTGTTGAAGAGATCTCTAAGGCATTTAAGGCCACCCTAGCATCTACATTTCAATGCAATGAAATTTTTTCAAAAACTTCCTCCTTCGCCATCGCATTAATCCCGACCAAGGAAGCAAAGACTCTTTGAAAATTTGCCGTATCCGTGTCCGACACACCTCCGACACGTGTCAGACACTTGGTCAATGTGTCAGCATGTGTCAGACACATGGTCAATATGTCGAACACGCCTCCAATTTACCCAGAACTTGGTCAGGACACGGCCAATATTCGGAAACCAACTTTGTTTTATTTTTTACTTTTTGCAAATAACCACATAATATAATGGTTGTTGATCCATCTGAAATGAATGACTATTCCAATTGCAAATAACCACATAACATAGGGCAAAAAACCACTAAAACATACAGGTAGTCTATTTTTTTTCTCAACCTTTGCTTCTTATTTTTCTTTCATTTGCTTATTCTCTCATTTACTTCTCTACTATACTTTTTCTCTACTTTAATTATTTTCTTGCAACAATATCATCTTCTTCAAGACACTCTACGAAGGCACTTTATTATATTATTATTTATATGACATTAAAAAAAATTGTATGACGTGTCATCGAGTCCTCATTTTTAAAAAATTGCCGAGTCGACGTGTCATGTCCGACACGACGCACGTGTCCATATTCGTGTATCCTTGATCCCTACACTCTTGCTCAACCCTTTCTCCACATATCCAACAGCACGCCTCAGCAAACTCACTGTAGTATCCAGTTGTAGTGGGTTAACTTTGAGCACCCTAACCTGGACAACAACAGTGTAATGAAATGGAACGACGACTTCTCAATAGTCCCCCCAACAAACACAACACTCCCATCCTCGATCACAGGCAAAAATGAGTCATGCTAGACTTATTAAACCTATGAACCTCATCAAAAAACGAAACAGTTCACTTGTTATGCTTCTTGTATTTTCTAGCTCCCTCAACTGGTTCTCTAACATTCTTAGCACCAGAAGTAACAGCAGACTAGGAAATGAATTATTATCAACGACTGTAAAGTATTGTGAACTAGGGTTTTTAAAGCCACTTATGAGTTCCCATATCAAGCCTAAATCTCTCATTCAAGCAAAATCTAACAATGATACAGATTACATTCATTTGTGTGTACTAAAGGAATGATTTGGGAAGGGGTTGGTACCCACCTTTTCCACTAAAGTGCCCAAAACAATGCCTTGGAGCATCTCCAATAGACATTTCTTTTCCTCTATACTCGACCGTACCAAGCTCCTTCTATTAAAGGTAGAGTCAAATCTCTCCCTATAGGCATTTCTTGGGTCCATCTTTGAGTGGCTATAAGATAGAGGCATTCACTGTTATAAGAGCATCTCCAATAGGCATAGTTAAGAAATGGCAAAATGTGTTGCTAAACTATTGTTTATAATATTTTTTGACTGTGGCATTTTAGTAGAGTGAATAAAAATTGTGGCACCCCCAATAGGCATTAGTTTGCTAAACCAACTTTGGAAAGTCTTTGGGCCACTTGAATAAAACAAAAGTAATAGAATAATAAGAAGAAATAGTTTATGGTTATAAATATAGAATTATAAATAAAAATAAATGCTTTTGCCTTTTCAAAATATATTTCATTCTTCCAAAACTCATTCCGTGCTCTTACAAAGAGTGCCATGTCAAAAAAAATTCCTCTACAACGGATCTTCGACAGTGAATGCCTCTACCATTCAACAACCCAAAGATAGAGTGTAGAAATGCCTATTGGGTGAGTTTTTGCTCTATCTTTGGTAGATGCTCATTGGTAGAGACAAGAAGCAACCCAAAGAAATGCCTATTGGAGATGCTCTAAACAGCACATAGAGGCAACATTGAGTGAGGGTTTTTTGTAAGCGCGCACTTTTATAAAAATGGTGGAATAGGTTTTGGGAGAATAAAATATATTTTAAAAAGGCAAAAACATTTATTTTATTTTCTAATTTTATATTTATAACCATAAAATATTTTTTCTTATTCTATTAATTTTACTTTATTCATGTGGGACCCCAAAAAGATAATCAAATTAATATGAAGCATTGCTATAGCAACTTTACTTTTTTGATATGCCTATTGGGGGTGAAAATTTTTGGTAGAGGTTTACCAAAGTGCCACATAGGCAATAATATTATAAACAAAAGTTTAGCAACCCATTTGCCCATTTCTTAAAAAAGCCTATTGGAGATGCTCTCACTAATTTTTTTATGAGGATTTTAAGCCTGTCAAATTCAAGAAAAAAGTGAACTTTGCATGTTAACCTATCAAAACAATATCATTACTCATTAGTTTCAATGGAAATCCATTAGGATATAACATGTCAATGATTTCCATTAGGATAATATATGTGCAACTTTGTCAAAGTTTATGAATTTGCCTAATAAAATTTTCCCATTGCAAACAGCCAAAGCTGAAGAAGAATTAGGAAGTGAAAATGCAAGTAATTTTATCAAAAACCAATATAAGTTTTCATCTCTTTTCATTACAACGAAAAAAAAGTCAAAATGGTTCAGAATATGAACAAAAGAGATTTCATTTGTAAACTCACCCCAAAAAATGTGCACATTCATTTTACCTTTGCCTGTGTTCTTTAGGTGGCCAGTTGAGAAACTTGTGACCTTGTAATGAGGGTGGCAAAAAAGTTTGAGACGCAGATGGGTCGGCAGGGGTGTAAATGTAACCCTTACCATAATCAAACTCCTTCATCAATTTTGTGGGTGCATTCCTAAGATGAAGAGGCACTCCCTCATTCTGTCCCACCGATTCCTTAACCGCCTCCTGTGCTAACCCTATGGCTTTGTAAACAGCAATAGATTTAGGAGCCAAAGCCAAGTATGCAACACATTGAGCAAGGTTCACATTGCATTCTGGCATACCAATAAAATGGCAAGCTTGATAGCAAGCAACAGCTTGAGTAATTGCATTCGGGTCAGCCAACCCAACATCCTCACTTGCAAATCTTATGAGACGCCGAGCAATGTAGAGTGGTTGCTCCCCTCCTTCCAACATTCTCGCCAGCCAGTAAATTGATGCATCCGCATCACTTCCTCTCATGGATTTATGAAGTGCGCTTATGAGATTATAATGCTCTTCCCCTGCACGGTCGTAAGCCAAGTGCTTGCATTGTAGAGCTTCTTTTGCATCATCCAAGTTCACAACCGCTACCAATGAACCTACTCCATTTTCTCCATCTGTCGTACTAAGAGTATCATTAGTATGATCATTACGGACTCGAGCAGCAGCTGTTGTTGAAGAGATCTCCAAGGCATTCAAGGCCACCCTAGCATCCCCATCACAATGCAATGACAAAAATTCAACAACTTCCTCCTTCACTGTAACATCTATCCCAACACTCTTGTTCACTCCTTTCTCCACATTTCCAACAGCGCGCCTAAGCAAACTTTCTATAGTATCTGGCTGCAACGGATTAAGTTTAAGCACCCTACACCGTGACAACAACGGTGTAATCAAATGGAACGAGGGGTTCTCAGTAGTCGCCCCAACAAACACAACACTCCCATCCTCAATCACAGGCAAGAACGAATCCTGCTGGGACTTATTAAACCTATGAACCTCATCGACAAACAGAACAGTTCTCTTGTTCTGTTTCCTAAACTTCCAAGCTTCCTCCACTGCTTCTCTAACATCCTTAACACCAGAAGTAACAGCAGACAATGAAATGAACTGGTAAGACGAAACAGCCGAATTTGCAATGGCTTTAGCAATGGAAGTCTTACCAGTGCCAGGAGGACCCCAGAGTACAATTGAAGGTAAACAATCACAACCCAATGATGATCTGAGTAGAGAATTCTTACCAAGAAGATGGTCTTGCCCCACAATGTCATCAATGTTGCACGGCCGCATTCGCTCCGATAGAGGCTCATGGGGTGGCTTCTTCTTCTTATTCTTATCTGATGGTGATGGAGTCAACTTGAGTCGCTTTGCATCGGGATTGAGCAGGGGAGCTTGTTGATGATTTGAATGAGGATGTAGGGGTTGTTTGGATTGGAAGAAACGGTCTAGTTTGGGTTGGAAGGGAGGAGGAGTGAGACTAGGGCTAGGGCTAGGGCTAGGGTTAGGATTAGAGGAGGATGATTTGTGGGGGTGAGAGAGAATCCATTCAGTAGCCTTGAGGGTGGATTTGCCACCAGTTGCTGCTAAAGCTTGGGTGGCTAACTCTTCAGGGAATCCCATGCTCAGAAGTTGCTCCATTTCTCCATCCATTTCTTACTTGAGTTTCTTTCGCTTCCCCCTCTCTGTCTCTCGCACATAAAAGTTTTTAGTATCAAGATGAGTTATGGGTTTTTATGAATCTTATATGATTTTATACATACCAAGCGGTTGGGGAAAATGATTTGATTCTAATCTCGCGTGTTTACAAGACCCTCTAATTAATTATTCCCGCTCAATTCCACCAAAACTTTCCCCTTCTACTCCATTTAAAGGTGTGATTGGCTGCTGGGCTGACAAATTTTTCTACAAAAAAATCTAGAGAGCCAGGCCAGCCAATACCATTCATAATCCTAGAGATGCTGGAAATGACCCAATCTTGTAGGATGATGGATGGTATTGGGCTGGTCCGGCGCTGGCCAGCCTAGCTGTGCAGGCTTGGCTCTCTAGAAAAATTGAATTTTCTAGGATCAATTTTGCAGCTAAATATTTGGAAAATTGACTATCCCAAATTGACTAAGTTTAATCATTTTGTAAAACTCATACTTTTACCATATCCTTCAAAAAAATATTTATTTGTGATGAATACTAATAAATTTTAAAAATTATATCCATTTGTTTTTAATCATTTCATGGAGGATAACAAGTCTACTAACATTTCTACAGGTTAAACTTGTCATGGTCAACCTTTACAACATAAGTATAGGTAAAATCAATATTTACTTTAAATAGGATAGGAACTTATTAGAATGATATGTTTGTCTCGTTGATGAATTACATGTTTTTTATTTGCTTGTTTTATTGCGTACGTAATTTCATGTCATCGCATTAATATAGATTATTTTTATTAAATATGAAGATTACTCATACCAGCTACATCACTGACCTAAGTTAGTTTTTGCTTATTGGGTATGTTCTCATCAAAACGTAGTCAATTAACATGTCTCAGGTTTAAAGAGTTTGGACGACATTATTGGAGGTTTGTTTGTGGGGCGATCATCGTCAAAAAGTTTCATGGTTAAGAGTCTTTTTGTTGAGTTCTACTTTGTAATAAACATTTCAGTCGGTAGTGAAATTTGTTATTTTGTTATTGTTGAATTTCATGTCTCAAATTTGGAAAAAATAAGATATTTCTACTTGAATTTAAGGAATGCTTTATTGTCGAGAAATCTGGGTGTGGCACATTTCATCACAAAAAAGACCAGGGTTAGTCATTTCGATACTAAAAAAAGACCAGGCCTAGTCATTTGACAATAACAATTTGACAAGTTCGTTATTTCGACAAGACGGTGATTTTTTCCACAAAAACATAGCATACATTACATGCATATCAATCACAAACCAAATAAAAAATAATTACAAGCAACACAAGAAGCCACATAAAAGGTGAGAGAAATACTAGTTTAAATACAACACAGGTTGAAGCATAATCATGGGGTTATCATGTTCAATATTTTGAACTATTTGGATGTTTGGTTTGATAGAGATTTTTCAGTTATAGAGGTTAGTTTGGGGTGTTTTGTTAAAAAAAAAATTTACTAAAACAAAATGGAAAATGGTTTTTTTGTGTGATTCTAGTAAAACATGGGGTAAAAAAACTAGTGATTTTTGACACCACCATTTAGACTGTTTGACATCACCACCCCTCGCTTTTTCTGTTTAACCCCACCAACTGCTTAGTGATACCATCACCATTTTTCCCTTTCCAGGCACTTCCCTGCCTTGCTGCCACCACCCATCCTTTTCTCTCTCCCATTCCAATCTCTCAGCTAGGTCGAGAAATTAGGTCTCGATTTCGCAAGCGTACCTGCGAGATTGGACTCGCAGCCCAAGTTTTGAACACAGAGATAGAAATAAGATAATATGATAGATGGAAGGGTGGTGGGGCAGAGGCGATGCGGGCGCGGGCGACAACCACACTATTATTGATGTTACCATTCTTTGTAGAAGGAAACATACTGTTGAAATTTTTTATTTTGTTATTGTTGAATTTTATGTCCCAAATTTTGACAAAATAAGACATTTCTACTTGAATTTCAGGAATGCTTTATTGTCGAGAAATTGGGGTGTGACACATTTCATCACAAAAAGACCAGGGTTAGTCATTTCGATACTAAAAAAAAAAGACCAGGCCTAGTCATTTGACAATAACAATTTGACAAGTTTGTTATTTCGACAAGACAATGATTTTTTTTCCACAAAAACATAGCATACATTACATGCATATCAATCACAAACCAAATAAAAAAATAATTACAAGCAACACAAGTGAGTCACATAAAGGGTGAGAGAAATACTAGTTTAAATACAACACATGATGCAGCATAATCATGGGGTTCCCATGTTCAATATTTTGAATTATTTGGATGTTTGGTTTGATAGAGATTTTTAAGTTATAGGAGTTAGTTTGGTGTGTTTTGTTAAAAAAAATGACTAAAACAAAATGGAATTATTATTATTATTATTATTATTATTATTATTATTATTATTATTATTATTATTATTATTATTATTATTATTATTATTATTATTATTATTATTATTATTATTATTATTATTATTATTGTGATTCTAGTAAAACATGGGGTAAAAAAAATAGGTAGTAACTTTTGACACTACCATTTAGATTGTTTGACATCACCACCCCCTGCTTTTTTGTTTAACCCCACCAACTTTCTGTCTAACACCACCAACTACTTAGTGACACCATCACCGTTTTTCCCTTTTCAGGCACTGCCCTGCCTTGCTGCCACCACCCCTCATTTTCTCTTTCCCCTTCCAATCTCGCAGCTAGGTCTGGGAGATTAGGTCTCAATTTCACAAGCGTAACTGCGTGATTGGACTCGCAGCCCAAGTTTTGGGGGAAAACACATAGATAGAAAGAAGAGAAGAGGATAGATGGAGGGGTGGTGGGCAGAGGCGATGTGGGCGTGCACGAGAACCACATTGTTGTTGATGTTACCATTCTCTATAGAAGGAAACACATAGTGAGAGAAAGAAGATTTGTTTATTTCATTTTACATTTTATTCAAATAATGTTTGATGATTGTCTTTTCAACATGAAGTTTTATAGCCTACATAATTTCTTGATAGTTTACAAATCTAGAGACATTTTTCAATTTCATAGATTAAAGATGGAGATTTGATAGAGTAAATAAATTTAAATTTAACTAAAATGACAAAATTCTTGTTTTGCTAATTATTAACAAAAAAATTTTATAGTGGACAGTGATTGAATATAAAATATTCAACATGAAAAAATGTTAAAAGTTGAATAAATAAAAATAGTCTTTGCTCTTTAATACCCTTAAAAGTTGAAATAAAACTAAATTGTTTTTAAATAAATTGGGGTCCTAATTGTACAAAGAGTGAGATAGTTACTCCAATGAATCTTGCACTAAAACAAATTGGGGTTTAGAGGACTTAAAATTACGACTTACTTAATATGCACATCCTCGTAATTTATTTTGATGACATACATAAAATGCATGTCGCAAAACAAGTCATTATATAAAATTATGACATGCTTTTAGAGCACGTATTTCGAAGGAGTCATGAAAAGTTCCCATATATTGCCCTTTTTTAGCCAAAATTAACGAACTTAAAACACCAAGCGAAACCACAAAAAAAATTCGCCCCTTGCACAAAACTCAGTTCATGGAGTCTCTCCATCACCCTCACGTCCCTAACCTAAGCACTATCGATCCATATTCATGAGCAAAGAGGAGAGAAGTGGAAAAGGCAAAAAGATAGGAGGGAAACACAAGAAGAAGAGGAATGTAGATTTAACCTAATAACATAAAACTCTAGTTGATTCAATGGAAACAAAGGAAGAATAGAAACATACCTTGATCCATAGCGATTTCCCTTTGATTGTAATATGTTAGATCTTCCGATTGATTCAAGCGTATATCTTAGCATCTCTGTTGAGAAGATACATAAAACTATACAGAAAACTATATTTTTCAAGCAACGCTCAATCGGGGACCAACCCGTATTTATAATGCTCGTAAGTCATAACCTTATCACTTACGGGCTGTGAACTTCCAATTCCACCCCTCATTGAATAAGAAATTACATCTTAATTTACACGATGTTATTTAATAATACCTTATAGTCCAACACCCCTATTAGATCACATATTAGATGGACTACACCTAAGATAGCAATACACATTGTATTACATATGTGTGCCCACATTAATGAATTTTTTCCAACAATCTCCCACTTGAGCCACATATGTTAACTTTAAATGTGTATAACCTTATGAGCTCAAAAATTGCTATCACAAGTAAAAGTATTCCTAACAATCTTGTCCATTGACTACACCGATATAGGATTAAAGCGATTTTCGTCACATTTAGCGTAACTAAATCCATCAATAGTCACATATACCAATATAATCAAATGACATAGATCAAACATGGATGTAGAGCATGGAAATTATATGTAATGTGATCCAAACATGCATATTTCCAACTGGTCCAACTTTAATCTTTAATGAGATCAAACATATAATAAACAGACAATTGACTGAATACTTTATTTCTGCAGAAAATACTAAATTACACCAATGTGTCCAAAAAATCCATCATAGAACAACAAAAAACTCCCACCAAACCATGATATCCTCATGTGACATAACACCCATATGAGCGGTGTGCTCATGAAAGACTTTGGGTGGTAATCCCTTAGTAAGCGGATCCGCAATCATGGAATTGGTCCCAATATGCTCTATGAAAATCTGTTTATTCTCTACTCTTTCCTTCACAACCAGGAACTTTATGTCAATATGATTTGACTTAGACGAGCTCTTGTTGTTGTTGGCATATAGAACTGTTGACTTATTATCACAATATAACTTTAGTGGTCTTTCTATGTCATTCAAAATGCGCAGCCCAGTGACAAAATAACGCAACCATAATCCGTGGTTGGATGCTTCAAAATACGCCACATATTCTGCTTCCATGGTGAAAGAAGCTATGAGTGTCTGCTTAGCACTTCTCCAGGAAATAGCTCCTCCAGCTAACAGATAAATGTAGCCTGATGTAGATTTCCTACTATCTTGGCATCCAGCAAAATTAGAATCAGAATACCTTATGATCTCCAACTGATCTGATCTCTTGTATGTGAGCATGTAATCCTTAGTTCTCTGTAAATATCTCATAACCCGTTTAGTTGCTTTCCAGTAATCTCCATCCCAGGGTTATCCATATATTTGCCAAACATTCCAACAATGAATGCTATGTCTGGACGTGTACATACCTGAGCATACATAAGACTCCCAACAGCTGATGCATAGGGGATCTTTTGCATTTCTACAACTTCAAGTTTATTCTTAGGACAATGTTTAAGACTGAATTTGTCTCCTTTAGATATAGGGGTGTCTCCTGGTTTACAATCTTGCATGCCAAACCTTTTAAGCACTTTTTCTATATAGCCCTTTTGTGATAATCCAATAATACCCCGGAAACGATCCCGATATATCTAAATCCCTAAGACAAAAGAAGCTTCACCAATATCTTTCATTTCAAATTTCTTTGATAGAAATCTCTTGGTTTCGTGCAACATGTCTATATTATTAGTAGCAAGCAATATGTCATCAACATACAAAACCAAGAAGATATGCTTACTCCCACTGAACTTATGATACACACAATTATCAACAACATTTGTCTCAAAACCAAACGAGACAATTACTTGATGAAATTTGTAGTACCATTGACGGGAAGCTTGCTTGAGCCCATAGATGGATTTCTTTAGTCTGCAAACCATATTCTTTGGGTCACAAAGTTTTCTGGTTGCATCATATAAATTTTTTCATCAATGTCACCATTGAGAAACGTTGTTTTAACATCCATCTGATGTAACTCAAAGTCAAAGTGCGCAACAAGTGCCATGATTGTCCTAAATGAGTATTTATTTGACACCGGAGAGAAAGTCTCTTTATAATCGATGCCTTCCTTTTGAGTGAAGCCTTTAGCTACAGGAAGAGCCTTATATCTTTCCACGTTACCTTTTGAATCCCTCTTGGTTTTGAATATCCATTTACAACCAATAGGCTTTGTATTTTCAGGTAATGGGACAAGATCCCAAACTTGATTGTCTTGCATAGACTTGTACTCCTCATTCATAGCATCTATCCACTTTTGAGAGTTAGAATCCTGCATGGCTTGATGGAAGTTGATTGGATCATTTTCCACCAATCCATCATTTTCCTCATGTTCTTGGAGAAAGACCAAATAATCCTCCGGAATAGCACTTCTCTTTTCTCTCGTGGATCTCCTTAATGGCATTGGATCTTGAGGTTGTTGAATTTGTTCTTCTGGAATATTTACTTCAATTTGAGCAGGGAGTTGTTCAACATTGTCCTGTTGAGGTTCCAGATCTGCTTCTTGATCAATGACAGGTATTGGAACATGTACATTGTCAAAAACAGTAGTAGGATTCGAAATCAATTCCTCCTCAAAGACAATGTTTCTTACCTTATTTCTCCCCCCAAACTCGACATCCTTAAAAACGTTGTTGTCCCCGTTTCTAAAATGGACTTAATAGTGGGATTATAGAACTTGTAGCCCCTTGATCGCTTAGAGTAGCCAATGAAGTAGCTGCTCACTGTTTTGGAGTCCAATTTTTTTCATTCAGCCGATAAGGCCTTGCATCAGCTGGACATCCCCAAATGTGAAAATGCTTTAGACCAGGTTTTCTGCCTGTCCAAAGTTCATAAGGTGTTTTGGCAGCTACTTTAGTTGGTACTCTATTAAGGATATAAGCTGCGGTCTTTAGTGCTTCTCCCCAGAGTGATTTAGGTAAGGTAGAATGACTGATCATACTCCTTACCATGTCCATAAGAGTTCGATTTCGTCTTTCAGCTACACCATTCATGCTAGGTGATCCCGGCATGGTGTATTGTGGGACGATTTCACATTCCTCTAGAAATTTAGCAAAGGGATCTGGACGTTGTTCACCTGAACCGTCATATCTGTCGTAATACTCACCACTATGGTCAGACTTGAAACTCTTAATTCGTTTGTTGAGTTTGTTCTCAACCTTAGCTTTGAACATGTCTAGTGACTCAGATTTCTCATGAATGAGATATAGGTACCCATAACGTGAGTAATCGTCTATGAATGATATAAAATATTGTTGACCATTCCAAGAAGCCGAACGGAATGGTCCACAAATATCTGTGTGGATTAATTCTAAGATGTCTGAAGTTCTGTTTGCGCCCAATCTCCTTTGTTTGGTCTGTTTTCCCTTGATGCACTCAATACAGACATCAAAGTTTGAAAAATCAAGAGAATCTAATATGCCATCTAACACAAGTCTCTCCATTCTCGTTTGCAAGATATGTCCTAAGCGTTTGTGCCATAGTTTTGATGAATTTCCTTCATTTAGCTTACGCTTAGTACCACGTGATTCCACATGCAAGGTTTCGTTATATGATGCAATAGTGTCAAGAAGATAGGTTATCAAATGTGCTTAATGAACCAGTACCAATAATATTGGAATTTAATGAAAGACTAAACTGATTATTTCCAAATGAACAACAATATCCAAATTTGTCCAACAAGGAAATAGAAACCAAATTCCGTCTAAATGACAGTACTACAAAAGTGTCTTTCAGTTCCAAATAACAACCAGTTCCTAATAGTAACCTAAAGATTCCTATTGCTTCCACTTCTACCGATTTTCCATCGCCCACGAAGATGCGTCTTTCAACATCATTTGGCTTTCGGTAGCTTAGACAACCCTGCATAGAAACACTTACGTGAGTTGTAGCACCGAAATCTACCCACCAAGTGTTTCTAGGTATTGAAGCTAAATTAACCTCAGAACATACCAAAGTAAGAAACATACCCTTTTTAGCACGCCATGCGTGATATGTGGTACATTCATTCTTTACATGTCCAGGTTTCTTAGAGAAACAACCCTCGTTGCCATTCTGTTTCTTTTGTGTTGGACCCTTAGCAGCTTCATTATCCTTCTTTCATTTTTTTTGCCCTTATCTTTAGAGGTGCTTGCAAAGTGAGCACTTTCCGTTCTATCTTGCTTTAATCTGTCTTCCTGTTGCACACAGTATGAAATGAGCTAATTGAGAGTCCATTTATCCTTCTGACTGTTGTAATTGACTGTATTGTGGAGGAAGTGATATCAAAACTAGATGCACGAGTAAGTCCTCAGAGACTCAAGCTTTAGTGCCTTAAGTTTTGAAGCAAGATGATACATCTCCATGATGTACTCCCTAATGTTCCCTTTGCCTTTGTACTTCAATGAAATCAAGGTAGCTAAAAGCGTGCTTGTTTCAGCCTTATTGTTTTTAGCAAAACGTTTTTCAAGTTCAACAAGGAACTCATTAGCATTGGTCACCCCTTCGGATATTGCACCCCTAAAGGCTTCTGGAATACCTCGCTTGATGAGCATGAGACTCATGCGATTGGAGCGTTCCCACTTCTCAAAGTATCTCATGACATCAGGAGTACTTGCATCTGTAAGAGGAGCCGGTTGCTCAATCCTTAAGGCAAGGTTCAAATCCATACATCCTAGAACGATTAACACGTTCTCTTTCCAGTCCTTAAAGTTTGTCTCATTAAGCATGAGAATATTATTTACACCAACAGATATACTAGTAGTAGACATAGTAGCTGTACTGAGAATAAATTAAATAAATAACATGTTCACATCATTATTCAAATTGCATAAACTTGAAATTCATACAATAGGTAAATAAAAAACCATATCAAGATACCTAGCATAGCATTGTTATTTAGTCTTTGGACAGAAATATCAATCTGTAAGTGGTACTCTTCGTACATAACGAAACCAGCCTAATATTATGCCGTTCTTTGGACCGACATAATAAAAGCATGGTAAACCAAACTGTATCACATATTCAAGACTATGGATTATATGGTCAAAACAATATTCCTTTGGGCCGATTGTTTCACATGGATTTAGCATGCACACTTATTTAAAATTAACCAATTTTCCTAATAGTGGTTACTTTGGCAACCTATTAGTTAAATTGTGTAAATTTTAAATGAGGAACACAATAATGAAACCAAAATTATAATCTATGTATAAATTTGAAGTATTAACCAAATTATCACCTTAATAAAATTAAAACATGGGTCTAAATGAAATGTAGCCAAAAATTGAATAGGTCCCAATTATTTAAAACAATATTTACCAACCACAACAGGCCCAACAGTCAAAGCAAAATTTACTAACAGGCCTAACAGTCACCAAGCCCAATAGTGAACAATCACCATGGTCAACAGTGAACAGTCACATGGTCAACAGTGAACAGGCACCATACAGGTCCAATAGTGAACAGTCACCATACAGGCCCATACAGTGAACATTCACCTTCGACTTTCGATTCAACAGTGAATCGAAATGTTTTATTTTTATCATCTATTTCACGTTACACCAAATTGTAATATATGTAATCTATTTCAACAGTGAACACAATTACAATATAATCACTGAATACAATTGCAATGAAACAGTGAATATATAGCACTGTAATAGTGAAGATGAATCTATATATAGTCAAAACTTAAAACTCTTTATATACTGAATAAAGAGATACATGAGGGTATCTATATATCACTGTTTATATCTCATGTGAAACAATTAGGTATAAAGAGATACATGTGGTTGATATCCTCATGTGATTTATATATCACTGTCACGGTCCTATATATCGATATAATCTAAACTTTATTCTTCTTTCTGTTTTCACATGGAATCAACAGGAGTTGCTCTGATACTAATTGTAGATTTAACCTAATAACATAAAACTCTAGTTGATTCAATGAAAACAAAGGAAGATAGAAACATACCTTGATCCATAGCGATTTCCCTTTGATTGTAATATGTTGGTTCTTCCGATTGATTCAAGCGTATATCTTAGTGTCTCTGTTGAGAGGATACAGAAAACTATCTTTTTCATGCAACGCTCAATCGGGGACCAACCCGTATTTATAATGCTCGTAAGTCATAACCTTATAACTTACAGGCTGTGAATTTTCAATTCTCCCCCTCATTGAATAAGAAATTACATCTTAATTTACACCATGTTATTTAATAATACCTTATAGTCCAACACCCCTATTAGATCACATATTAGATGGACTACACCTTAGATAGCAATACACATTGTATTAAATATGTGTGCCCACATTAATGGATTTTTTCCAACAAGGAATACGCAAGAAGAGGTGGTTGGATTTGTTCTGCTGCGAGGTGCTATTTTGCAATCAGATCTGTTGCAGCTGCGAGGAGTTGCCTGTTGTTGTTGGTTTCAGGTCTGTTACTTCTCCTTCTCTTTCCTTCTTCATCTTTTGTTTTCTATATAAACTAGGTCGAATTTTCCAATAAACTTCCTAAACTCATCTCCCTAAACTCAATTTTTATTAGAGATGGAAGACTTTAACTTCTCCATAAACTTGATTTTCAACTTAAGCCTGTAGTGATTAATGATTTGCAAGATCTCCCTGAACATATCCATGTTTAGGACCGATCCATATCCAATAAACGAGGGACCAATACATGAGCACTGAACAATGTTGCAAATTGGATCATAAGAGCTCACATGTGCATTTTCTTATAATATGCATTATGGGTTTTGTAACTCACTCCAATTTGCCTGGTGGAACCCAGTCTATGCTTTCTATTTCTTTGCTTATGAAGTTATGCATGTAACATTATCCAACTCTAATCTATTGAAAGGTGAAGAAAAGCCAACAAAGGTAGCAAAATTAGTAGTTTCAACAAGCTAGCAATGTTTTGTGCGCATTAGAGTTCAGATAGGTACTATGCTGGTAGTTAGAAATGGGAAATTTCATATGTTTTTTGAAACTCATAGGGGTTGTATACAATGGCTGGATTATTTTGTCGTCTTTTCAGAGCTTAGTTTGTTTGAAGTGCACAATTTCATAGTAAATATTATGATAGTCTTAAGAGGCAAGCATTGCATTAATTGTTGTTTTAAGCCCTGGATGTTTTATACTGGTCTTCCAAAGAGAAAGCGAAGAAAGGCTTGCTGAGTTATTCTCTTTTGCAGTTGGGAACTCACTTCGATATTATCCTTTTAGTTTAAATAGTACTTGTTCTTTGTTTAAATATAGTATGATATTATCCTTTTAATTTAAAGCAATGGTGTGTCTTTCTTTTATTTATTGTAAGGTGAAAAAGAACAAAGAAAAAAAGAAACAAAAGTGTTTGTTTTTTAAAATGGTCTCTTTGGCCAGATGTATGCGTTCGCAATGTTATTTTTGTACTTACTGAAAAATGGTTTCTGGCCGGTGGATGTAGTCAGAATTTTGACACCATATAAACAAATTGCGGTGTTTCATCTTTGTATTTTATTTTTGATATAATCTGGCTAGCTTGCAAAATGAGCGATTGCTCACACAAGCTTTAAAAACACAAAAGAAATAGACCTGTGCAATGTGTAACTTATCATAGTCCCATGTGATCGATCAAAATGCTTATGTTTCATCCTCTCAACCCCACTAACTTGTGAACAATTGGCCTTATGTACTTTATGTTCCATGACAGGTGTTATTTGCCTCAAATTTTGATCCCTATTGAGAAAAGTCACCATGTCTGACCTACTTAGCAACATTTCCAAGTTCTCCTCTTGATTGGTATTTCACTGTTTTTACTTTTTTAACTATTATTATTTTGAATTTTAGATTCTTTTATCTGTAATGCTTATGATTGATGTTAATCTGGATGCATATTACTCATGAGTCATAACTGAATGATAAGTGAGTTCTTATTAATAATTTATTCTATTCTCTTCTCCAACATTCTTCCTTGTGGTACGGTTTTTCACCATCTTTTCAACTGAGCTGTATGTTTTTTATTAATGCTTTTTGGTATGCACTATCTACAATTGAAATCATACCAGAAAAGATGGGTTCTTATTAATAATCTTTTCTAGTATGATTTTTGAATGATAAGTGGGTTCTTATTAATAATTTTTATTAATGATTTTTGGTATGCACTATCTACACTTGAAATCTATACCTTGTTTGAAATGTATAAACTGAAATCTTAGTAAGTGGTAACAGGAAGAATAAGAAGATAACCGTATAATGTGATGTGTGCTAGGAAAAGAAGAAGATAAATGAGATGTAAACAAATCTAAATATAGTCTTTTATATTATAAGTATGAGAAACTTGAAAAGAATTAATGTTCAGACAGAATACCAAGAAAGAAAGAGATAATGATCTATATATTTTAGGCAGTAACCTGTTGAACACATAACAAAGGAACAAAGGTGCATATGTTGTTGATGGCCAAAGGTACTTTCCTGAAACACTAAATTCTAGACAAATATAACAAGAAATCAGACTTAAAGGGTCCTTCTGCTTTTATGTTGTAGATAATCTTTAAGTAGTTATTCGAAAGCGGAAGATTTAGTAAGATGCCTTTTCTACTTTTGGCATCAACAGTAGAGTTGGTTCGAAGGATGAGTACGTACCTGTAAGTTGGGTAGTTAAATCGCTTTGCGGTCCAAGACCAAATTACAATTAATCGAGAATAATCGGATTTAATTGGTATTTTTTTAAATCATATGTTTTTAAAATTTAATCATAGTCATATACAAATGACATCTAAAATTAACCCACAGAGTGTTAATTGGGGGCAATGTTGAATTTGAATATGACATATATTATCAACAACAGGTTGATGTGAATTGCAAGTTGTTCATTCAAATGTTTGTGTGGATGGACGTACCATTGATACTTGCAAGCAGGATTCAACTGTTAATATAGTGATGTTCAAATTAACTTATCAACAAACAGGTAGAACTGGATAAGAGAAAGAACAAAAGGAGCATCCCTTCGTGTTGGATTTAACTGGTTATTTTACAGTTGTATTTATTAAAAGTTCAAAGAAAGTGGGATGCCAAAATAATGAAGAGTTAAAAGCTCAAAGCAAGATGTTTCAACTGTATATTAAACTAGAAAATCATACCTTAAATTCTGTAGGCTTGACTAGTTCAAACATTAGTGCGTCTCCATCCACCACTTAATCCATTCTTGTTGGAAATGTAGTTTGTGTCACAGTCATCCCCTTCTTCATCTACCAAAGTAATTGTAGCTTCCTTCTTAGGCAAGTGCTTCTCACAAAACCACAAAGGAAGACCCTGTGTGCAGAAAATGATTCCTCAATTTTGATTGCAGAAGATCGAAGCCTAAGTTTTTTTTTTCAAAAATGCATAATTTTACCGAATCGATGAACGAAATCAACAAAAAAGAAGAAGAGATCAACAAAAAAAATTTCAAATTGTTTTGCTTTGCCGAAAGAAGAAAAAAAATCTGAAAGAAGAAGAACAAATATGAACGAAGAAGAAGAAGAAGAAGAAGAGCAGATCTGAACGAAGAAAAAGAAGGATCTTACCTGGAAGGAGGGAGGAAATCATTTTGTTCTTGTTCCAAGGTATGTTCTTTAGCTTTGAAATCAACACGAAATCAGTTCGTGTTCTTCAGTTCATTCGGTTCTTCTTCTTGCAAGGTATCTTCTTCTCAATCTTCAGTTCTTTTTCTTCTTCTTCTTCTTTCGTTCCTCTCCTTCAGATTCAGTTCTTCTTTCGTTCTTCTTCTTTTCTGCAAACGAGAATCGAAGAGTTAGTTTTTTTTCTTATATAGACGATAAATCGGCGAGTCAACTCGGCCGATTATGTGGTGACTCGCCGATTTTTGGCTGATTTAGCTGAGTCTGCGAAACCCTATCGATTTTAACTCAACCCGGATCGGTCTAGTCTCGCATAACGTTTTTCGGCGATTATTCGCCGATTTAATAACACAGCCTGTAAGCTTGTAATGTGATAACAAGGGGTGGGCACCAAGAAACGGCTTGGAATCCAAAAGAGAGAGAATATTGCTTCTAAAGACTGCAGAACTACGGGCTATAGGTAGGTCCAAATCAGTGCAAATCAAGTAGCTTAGTTGAAATTTGTTCATCTTTCGGATATATGAACTACTGGCGATAGAAGGCAGAATCATATTTAATAACTCTTTTTTTTGTGTTTGATGTATTCTGTGCTGGATGGTTTAAACCAAGAACTTACCCAGGAAAAGTGAAACATAATGAAGTATTTAAACAAGGATAATCATTTTAATTTACATCTTCTCTTTCTTGTTTTGGGTAAATTTTTTTCCTGAGTTAAAGCTTCATGGATGAATATCGATGCTTGTTTCCTTGAATTAAAAGAGGGCTTATGTGAAATACTTTGAATGGACCATGATAATTTGTGTGAACTCTCTCCCCCCCCCCCCCCCCACCCAACACACGCACGCGCAAAACCCATGCTTGTTGACCTTTTTTAGAGTTTTTCTTTTTGCCCCTTTCATATTTTGCCCTTTTTATAGGATATCTTAGCATAGTGCCCGTGTCTGTGCATCCTTGTTACAAGTCAACAATACCAAGGTTAGATTGAGCGATTTTGAATTTTGTTTTACTACTAAGCATTTCTCAGTTAGATGTTTCCCAAGTTGATTTCAGTTGTTGTTCTTGTGTTTAGTTGATTGCTTCAGGTTTTGTTGTATGTTTTTTTTAACTGTTGTTCCTATGATTAACTCATTGTTGTAGTTATTATTATGTGCTGAATTTTTTATTTATTCGTCTTTGTCTTATGATCAATTGATTGTTTTAATTACTTGCTGATTTTCTGATAGCTTTAGTTGCCATGTTCAGCCACCAAGTTGGTCCAGTTAATGCCATTCATGTTATGCATATATAATAACTTGTATTTACTCAACGTAGAACTAATATTGTTATTGATTAGGGACTAGAAAACAGTCTATCACCAAAGGAGCGATGTCTATTGTATGGATTGAGCTGGGTTGCTAAATGAGTGGCGTAGCAGTGTCTGACATGACAAAGATTCTTGTCTGACACTTCGTGAAATGCAAGATATTTTGAAAATTGATTACATATCATAAGTTTTATATTGATTATGTGCATAAAAGGATAATTAGTGAATACAACCCCATGTCACTGAATCTTCCTTGGTAGGGATTCAGAGTTGGAACCAAGATGCAGAAATATGATAAAATCAGTGAAAATAAAATGTTGACTCCCATAGAGGTATTGTAATTCGGTCCCTGCTTATATGCTTAGGCACATAGCTTCATTACTTGTGGAATGCATAAATGAATGAGTTCAAAATGAGTTTTTGGATCTAGAATTTGATTCTCGATCTCAACTTCATTATCCATTTCTTTATGGTATTGCTCATTATGGTAGCACGCAACATAAGTTGATGAATTTAGGTATCTTAATGACTAGCCAAAAAGATAATTGAGTTCTTTATTTGTTTCAAAAATTGATAAATGATGCTTCATTTGCATACTTTTTTTTTCTTCCTGTTTTCCACACTCATAAATATTGTCATCTACTAATTGCAGAATGAAAAAGCGTAATCAGCCTCATCATTTTCCCGTTTGTTGGAACAAGGAATACATTGAAGACACTGTCAACCAGAAATTTACTTCTTGTTTACTTCTAGTTCGAGTTTGTTTAATAACTTAGCATTTTATTTTTCATAGTTAAAGCATGGAATGATCCTTGTAGAATACTTTACCTAATTATAATGGTGAAACTCCTTCATAATATTGAATATTTGTTTATTTATTTTGTAGAAGTTTCTAAACTTTGATTATTTGTTGTTTTTTTCGAAGTTTCAAAGTACATGTTGATATTCACATAATTATTACATAATATACCTCCTAACTTATGTTTGTTAGTGTTTCGAATAGTGTATTTTAGTTTAATTATTTTATTTTTGTATTTTTGTAGGATTTGGAGTTTGAATAACAAAAGTGTGTTAGCGTGGCGAATTTGAAAATTCATAGAAAAATTGACGAAGTGGAGTGGGAGACACTCAAGCAAAAAATTAAGAGAACCAAAGAAAAAAATAAAGAAAATTAGTTTTGAATTTTGGTGGAACAAAGAGTAGTATGGATGAACATAGCCAAACCCACCTATCAAGGGGTGGGATCCTTTGTTTGCAAATTGGGCTTCCAAATTCTATCGGGCTTCCAAATTCCATTGGGGTCCAAATTGGATTGGGTTTTTCCATTTGTATTGGGCATTGGATTTCCAATTGGGCCCAATAAGGGTTTTCTTTTAACCATAATAGCAACAGTAAGAGAGAGGATAGCCTTTTGTTTTAGAAAATGTTTTGTTTTCCAATTGGGGGACCAATGAGGAGTTTGGTTTCTTTTTAACACAAATACAGCAACCCTTTTTGTACAATTGAGATTTGATTTCTAAACTGGGGAACCAATAGGAGGAGGAGGACTTTGTTTTCTTCTTAACAAGAAGAAACACGGCAGGAAGAGGGGAGTTTTGGGTTGGAACAAAAATGCAGCAGCAACAACAGAGGGGACAGCAGGCGACGATGTAGCAACGCTGTCCAGGACGCAGCAGCAGTGACGACGCAGCAACGCTGTCCAGAACGCAACAGCGCAGCAGGGAACGCATCAGCAGGGAGTGCGTGGCTAATCCACCACGCACCGCCATGTCGATGAAGCTCCACACCGTTGTTTTTTTTTTTTTGGAAAGCGAGCGGGGGTTATTTAGGATCCCCAAACCTGAAATAAAAGGTGAAGTTACATTCGAGAGTAAATTGTTCCTGATCTATCTTCATGTACAATGTATTTCAAGTCTTGAGCAAACGAGCTCGGTGTAACTTCCAGAAATTCAGAGCTAGGGTGAAGGCTAGCAAGTCTGTCCGCGACTCTGTTAGTTTCTCTATACGCATGGCTGACAGTGTAGTCTTCCAGTGTTGCCAGCAGTCTTCTGATCTTACTGATAACGTGTCTTAAGTTCCACGCACTGTGTCTCGCTTTCGTCAAGTAATCTCGCACTAAAGTGGAATCGGTGCTAATGTCTAACTTTTTGGAGCCTTTTGAGTTGGCTAGTTGCAGCCCGTCCTCAACCCCTTGAAGTTCATGCGTGATTATGGACTGACCCACACTCGAGCCAGCACAAGCAGCCACGACACTACCTTGATCATCCCTAATTACTGCACCATAACCTCCTGAGTTTGCTTTCAATGAGCCATCAGAATTGAGTTTATACCACCTAGAAGGAGGCTTCGTCCACGAGCACATGATCGGGGTCCGAGTCCTAAACTGTGGGTCAAGCTGCCATCGCCAAAGATCTGCATGTTAGCTGCATTGTGTTCAATGACGAGTTCTGTATTCGTGTACCTGAGCCTAATGTCATTATAGATCCTCTTGACTAGCTCGATACTGTAGCAATGTTGCTGCTTGTATAGCCTAGCATTTTGTTCAGTCCATATATAATAGACAGAGGCACTCAATGCAATCTTCTTCACTTGTGCATTAGAACTAGTTCCCTTGAAATTGTTGGTGCACCATTTAAGCTCCTCATCCCAGCCTGATATGATCCGAGAGTAGTTCAAAAGTTGTAACATTCTGCCCCAAACAAACCGAGAGTAGGTGCATTCAAAGAAGATGTGATTTTCACTTTCCAGGTTGCACAACAGGCATATATCATGTTGTGTTTTGCCCCATTGCTTGTGCTTATTAAGAGATTTTAAGGCACCATGACATAGAATCCAGGTTATAAATGCATGCCTGGGAATGCAGCCTTTGAACCAAACAATGCTAGCCCAGTCAACTGGAGGGTTATGTTTCCTGAGTGCTTCATAGGTCAATTTCATTTGGAACTGTCCGTCGCTTCATCTTGCATACTAACATCAAAGTCAACATCGTCGAGGTGAGTGAGTACATCACTAATAAGGTTACCCACGACGTGGGGTATGTTCCAGTCATTACTGCTGATAATGGCTGCGACCTTGGCGTCTTTGTGGAGTGTGGAATCATACAATAACTCCTGTGGGAAGTGATCCATTAGATTGCCCGACGGGTGCCAAGGGTCCTTCCAGAATAGTGTGTTCTCTCCATCCCCAATAGAGTGAATAACTATCTGAGCTGCCTTGGCCCTGCATTCGAGTATCTTGCGCCAGCACCAAGAGGCTTTTTTAGGTGTAGTCATCAGCCAGAAGTCTCGGTGTCTGATCAAATATTTGTATACCCACTTGACCCGTTAGACATTAGCACCTTCGCCATGCGTCACTAAACTCCACACAAGGTGAAGAGACGAACTCCTAGATGTAACACACTTAATTAGTATTTGATTTGTTTTATGATTTCACGATGAATAATGGTGTTTATGATTATCACTTTTATTTAATATAGGAATTTATGCTATTTTAGTGACAAAGATTTCATCAATTTCTTCGTAGATTATTATTCCGGTGGTTGTCTTTTTCTTCTCCATATAAGTTTAGTCACACTTTTTTTATGTGTGGAATTTTTAAGGATCAATTAATTCCGGTAGGTTAGTTATATGTGATCGTCTTTTATTATGTTATTGTTTCCGGATATATTGTAAGTTTAGGATATCACATATGACCAATCTTTGTGCTTTCTAGAAAAAGTGAAATTTAGAATCCATTTACATTAGGATATATTAATGCATTAAAGACTATTCTTTATGTTGTTTGGGATGTGAAACACGTAATCGAGTCATCATAGCGAATCAATACTAGTTGGCGCGTGAAATCTAGGAGGGATTCTTGGAACCTTGTGACTTTTCTAAACTTGATATTTATTAAACTAAATTCAATTTCACATTTTAAAATTGTTAAAATTTCTTGTATTTAGTTTCGCGTAGTTTTTTTCTTCCTTGACCTAGTTTTGTAGATCGCTTTTCCTTGTGGGATCGACACCCCAATCTTTACTGCAATTGACCGCGTGTACTGTTTGGGCGTAATCAAATTTTGGCGCCGTTGCCGGGGAACAAATGTCATTCTACAATGGAGGTTTCGGGTATTATCTTTCTTGCTCATTGTTTTATTTTATTTTATTCTACTTTTAGGTTTTAGGTCCAGTTTAATTTATATTTTATTTTATTTCTAAAAAAAATTGCAAAAAAAAAAAATGACATTGAGAGTGTGAGTTGGAGTAGATACCACTTAGGGAGACTAATTAGGGTCCCAAATTTAGAACACCCACAAATTCACATTGAGACCAAATTAAGTCATACTTCTAATTCTAACACCATGAGTAATCACGAAGATGACCATGTTCGATCGCTAAAGGACTATCTCCACCCCACACGCACTGCTACTCCATCATGTATCATGTTTGCACCAAGTACACCAAAGCTAGATTTTAAGCCGAGTATGATACAATTATTACCCACTTTTCATGGCCTAGAGAGTGAGAATCCTTATGTTCACATTAGGGAATTCGAGGAAGTTGTGGCCACTTTCCACAACAAAGTTGAGGCTGTAGACTCGGTTAGACTAAGGTTTTTTCCTTTTTCCCTTAAGGAAAAAACGAAGAGTTGGCTATACTCTTTACGACCAAGGTCTATAGGTTCGTGGAAGGAGATGACCCAAGCATTTTTTAATAAATACTTTCCTCACCACAAAACCAATGGTCTAAAGAGACAGATTTCTACCTTTACCCAAAAGAATAGTGAGACATTATATCAAGCATGGGAGAGGTTCAAAGATCTCTTGAATACATGTCCACACCATGGGTATGAGAGTTGGCGCTTAGTCAATTATTTTTATGAGGTGCTCACCAGTAGAGAACGTCAGTTCATTGAGATGATGTGTAATGGAGAGTTTTTGCAAAAAGACCTTGACGAGGCCATTGAGTACCTGAATGACTTGGCTGAAAAGGCTCATACTTGGACTGGTCCAAGTGCTACTGAGAGCACTGATAGAACACGGTCAGCTGGAGTCTACCAACTTAGGGAAGATGACAGCCTTAGAGCCCAATTGGATAGAGTAACTAGGGAGTTAGAGGCACTTAAGACCAAGGATGGTAGGCCCACACATACTGTTGCCAGAGTTGAGCTACATGACGCCTGTTTTATATGCGGGGGAGTTGAACACTTTGCACAGGATTGCCCGACCTTGACTGAGATGAGAGGGGTTTATGAGGAACAATGTAACGCCTTAGGGATGTACAAGAAGCCTTACTCACCATTCTCTAACACTTACAATTCTTGCTGCAAAGATCACCCTAACTTAGACTGGAAGTCCAAAGTAGACCAACCTACACACTCACAGGCACAACCCCCTAGGTCATACCCTGCACCTCCATACAATGCGCAATCTAATAGAAGTTCCTTATCAGACACATTACATGCATTTATAGAGGCACAAGGTAAAACTAATAAAAAATTTGAGGTTGCATTGACACAGTTGGCAGAAGAGAACAAGGAGATCAAAAGCCAGATAACCAAGCTGACAAGTTCATTAACAGTACAAGAGCGGGGCCAATTTCCGTCACAGCCTCAAGCAAATCCGAAGGGCCGACTTATGGCACAAACCTCTACTTTAGATTCTCAGAATGTCAAAGAGGTTAATGCTATCACTACTCGGAGTGGTAAGATTTTAGATGGATCAAGCTCGTCCAAGACTATAGGCACCTCCCCGACTGCAAAGGAGAGCATCCCTGAGGATGAGCCCAACAAGAACATTCCAGTTTCAGTTCCTTTTCCTCAAGCACTATGACCTACTGGAAATAAATCGAAAATGCATGGTGAGATTCTAGAACACTTGAAACAGCTTAAAATTAACTTACCTTTGCTGCATGTGATTAAACAGGTACCAACTTATGCGAGGGTCATCAATGATCTATGCACTATCAAGAGGAAGCATCATGTCAAGAAGACTGCCTTCTTGACAGAACAGGTAAGTGCGGTGATTGAGCAGAGGACACCACCCAAGTATAAAGATCCAGGGTGTCCTACAGTCACTTGCTAGATTGGGACTCATGAGTTCGGCCAAGCCTTGTTGGATTTAGGAGCAAGTGTAAATCTAATGTCATATTCTATTTACTTGCGATTGGGTCTAGGAGAGATTAAACCCACATTCATGGTACTACAATTGGCCGATAGATCGGTTAGGAAGCCAAGAGGAATAGTCGAGGATGTCTTGCTGCAGATTGATAAGTTTTACTATCCCGTCTACTTTCTTATTTTAGATACTCATTCTGCGGTCAATATGGAGTCTATAGTTCCGATTATTTTAGGTAGACATTTTCTTGCCACAGCTAACGCTCTTATTAATTGCAGGAACGGTCTAATGAAGCTATCTTTTGGGAACATGACTCTGGGAGGGGTAGAAAAAAAATTCGAGTGATCAGTCGATGAAGTAAGAGGGTAGATGAACTATAACCTCAATCCGATGGTTGAAACTTCACAAAAAAAAAGAGTCTAGCTTGTTTATTGTACCTTGAGGGATAATAAACTCGTGATTTTCTTCTTAACTTTCCTTTATCCGCTATTCAACCAAATTTTTTATTATCTATGTAATGCAAATCTAGCACAAGTTTTTTTTTTCTTTTTTGTTTCTCGATGTTCATATTGACAATAGTGTATGGAATATTATTATCAGTCGTAGATAAATAGATCTATTTGTTTCCGTCCTTCAAAAAAAAAGTTATAGTTTGTCTTTTACTTATAGAAATAAAATTTATTTTTCTTGTGTTTTTAGTTTAATGTTTTGATGTGGTCATGCAATCCAATCTCATTATTTTTATTTTGATTCCAATCTTATCTACACACCAAAATTACATTAATTCAGGTTGGTAACTCAACGGTAGAGTACTCGAATTTTAAGTGTGGCTAGATTCTCTTACACATTTGGATGAAGGAACGAATTTGTCCATACCGTTGGTAGAATTTGTAAGATCATGTTGATCCTGAAAAGGAATGAATGAAAAAAGCAACATGTAAAAACTCTTAGAGGACTTCCTCCTTACCTGAATGAAACCTTAAAGTATGTAAACATTATACAAAGATATAGCACAAGGTGCATTAAATTCGAAAGTTAATTTGACATTTAATTTATTAATTCGTATTTTGTTGACTAAAATAAGGGACCATTCAACTTAAGTTGACATGTCACTCTTTTACTGTATTTAAGACATTTATTAAATACCAAAGTCAAAGTTGTAGTCAAATTATAATATTAAAATAAGAGTCCTCACATTTATTAATTGAAACTTTATTGACTAAGAAACCGTAAGCAATGGCTGATTATATATATCCACTATAGTCATCAACAAAGTAAAAAAAAAACTATTTCAAAGTTATAATGGGAATGAAGTATTACATTTTAATCGTACTCTTTATTCTTTCATCTACCCTATCCGGTAAACTCCCTCTCCCTACCATATTTTATAATGTTAGGATTTATATTACTAGTAATTACTATAAATGTAATAAGATAGTGTACACCATCAAAACTTCCTTCATTTTATCCAAGGTAAGTTTGTCCAACATTCAGGAACAAAGTGGAGCTTTTGTGAATAATTAGGTTTGTTTCATTTGAAATGCTAACATGTTCATATGCATTTATTTATTTATTTCTAGGTAATGCATATTTTGAATGCCAAAGTAAAACGGACACCCAATGACCATGTGACAATGATGCATGTTGGGCGGATTGCCGAAATTAGCATATGAATGCAACCCCCGCTTTGTGTGCAGATGATCATTTTTGTTACTCTAGTTATTTAAGTGGGGTTGAATGTCCTAGTCTACTACTATTACAATAATCATGCTATATTTTTTTGTTCTTTTTTATGGGTTGAAATTAGGGGTGTTAATTGGTTACTGAAAATCGACCAAACCAAATCGAAATATAACCGAAAAAGCCCGAACCGAGAAAAACCGAAACCGAACCGAACTGAGTTGGTTTGGTTCGATTTTGGTTTTTGTTTTTCATACATCCGAAACAACCGAACCAAACTGAACCCTTTTCCTTATCTTGTTTTTAATCCCCTAATCCCATCTCTCTCATTTAATCCACCACCAATCCACTCTTATTTAAATTCTCACCACATTCCAATGCACCCCACGTCCCCACCATCAATGTCATTTTTCTCTTTTTTAACTCTCACTCTCTCTCTATCCAACCACTTGCAAGTTGAGGTAAAGAGACAGAGTTTGACTCAATCTTGTTGAAGAAAATCAAACTTTTCACTTGTTTGCTGCAAAAGATGAGCAATGGTGATGGCGACAACTTCGACACTTCTGATTTGATAAAAAAAAACTTCTTGCAGGATGAAATTACGAGACTTGTGGAATCGTCATAGAAGGTTTCAACCTTGTTTAGATCATCACATGGGTGTGGTGGAGATAGATTAAGATGCAAATAATGTAATTATGGCTATAGTTTTTTGTATGATGTTATAGTATTGTGTATATGAGAGATAGGGCAAAAAAAATTTAATCTTATGGAATTATCAAGAAAAATAGGCAAGAAAAAATTGAAAGAATTTTCTATAAATGAACAGTCGGAACCTTGAAACTATCTGTGTTCATCTGACATTTGTTTTTCCTTTACTGCTTCCCTTTCTCTTTCTCTTTTATTTTATTTGTACTCTCTCTGTCTCTGAGTTTTCTTCCTTTGCAAACCAAACTTCATTTCCTTATTTTCATTCTTTATAGCTCTGACTTATTTCTTTTGTGCTAGAGCCAACTCGATTGTATGTAGCAGCGGAAAATAAATAAAAGAAAAAAATAAAAGGGAAAAAAATCGAAAATAATCGAACCGAAACCGAACCGATCGATTTGGTTATTTATTTGATAAATGTGAAAACCGAACCGAACCGATCGGTTTGGTTATTTATTTGATAAATGTGAAAACCGAATTCTTGGTTTTGTTCGGTCTGATTTTGGTCTAACTTTGAACCGACCAAACCGATTAACACCCCTAGTTGAAATAGTGATGAACAAATACCGAAACTTGTATATAATGATAAGAGTATGTTTCTTTAGTATGTACTAGAGAATTGCCTAGGAAAAATGAACTCCTATTAGAAACATCAAACTCGAATTGTCCGGATGTTATTATTATTATTATTATTAACTCTACTATCTCGATCAGAACTGTCATGTTGACCACGTACTATTGTTGACTACCCAATGCTCAAAACTTGAATTTTGAATTGTAGCCACCTATTGGCTAGTCTTTTTTCATCCCTTTTCAATCCACTTTCTTAGACATTTTCAACCGCCTTAAACTTAAGTCTTATTGATAGTTTGGCTTTGATTAACTTTCTTTTGTCTATAACTTTGGTATTTGATTTCCTTTTATTGTAATTTTGACTGACGACTCTGATTTGATCATTTGAGACGATGCCTTTGGTTAAATCTTCTTGATTGCACTTGAATAATCTAATGTTCTCGATATCTTGCAAACTCATACATCTACCACTTTGTCAGATTGTCACATATTTACAATTTCCCCTTATCATTCAACCTAAAGAATTCTAGTCAAGTGATCAAATGAGTTATGCCTTATTGTGTCCCATTTTCTTTTAGAACCCTAAAAAATAAAAATACTTATTGATATATTAGGGACAAAAAAAAATGTTTTTGTACCATTTGAGTTGAAAATTTGAGGTAAATTAAAGACTAACAACAAAAATAATGTGTCGAAAGTTTCAGCTCGTTTCCACATGTGTGCCTCGAGATCAATGATAAATGGGATAAAGGAATTTTTCTATTAATATTACAAAGAGAGCGAGGGCCCACCTTGAGTGCTACACAAGTCGGCCGGTAAGTCGACTAGCGCCCATTGTCCAATACCATCTGAAAGGGTGATCCTAAAACACCCAGAAAGGCTTTTTATCAAGATATTTAATGGCGAAGACCTAAACACATATCTCAAATAATAGTGTCGAAACGGTCTAAGACTATGGGGGTTGTTTCAGTGCTAATGCGTAATTTTTCTGAAAATTCCAACTTAACGAGGTCAAATGATTATTTTAATTTACAGTGAAAACTAAGAGGGTCTTCTTGAGTAAGTAAAAATCATGTTTCTGTCCCTAAACCCCCAATGACCCAAATAAAAACTCATTATCTATTACTTAAATTGCATACAAACTAAGCTTGTAAGAGTTATAGGATTTCGAATTGAAATTT
The DNA here is from genome assembly GCA_963556465.1 of Berberis vulgaris. Classification (NCBI taxonomy): domain Eukaryota; kingdom Viridiplantae; phylum Streptophyta; class Magnoliopsida; order Ranunculales; family Berberidaceae; genus Berberis; species Berberis vulgaris. The sequence goes on along the minus strand of OY747125.1, from coordinate 89,416,176 downwards.
AATCAGATCCAATAACTTGAAGTCTAATTTAACCATTTTTTTATCCAAATTCGATCAGTCTACAATAATACAAACCCCACATTCATTTCCTTATTTTAGGCGCATAATAATTGCACCCACACAAACACGATAAAATTAGATGGCTCAAGCGGTTAAGTCAATTCTTTCGAGTTTGTTTTCTCTATCAAGCTAGTTGGGCTTGGGCTAAGATTGAACTTTGGCACCTGCCCATTTCATAGTTTGTATTCTATGTGGCAGAAGTTATCTTTTGGCCCTAACTTAGGTGAAAATCTATCTTACAAAATATGATGGTGTTTCACTCTTCAGTCTTTATGTCCTATATGGCATAAGTTATCTTTTGCACTTAAGTGAAAATTGAAAGCTCCATTCTCGCCCTCTCCTTCCAACGAGAGTTGCGACTTAACTCTCCTTGCCTCCTTTTCTGTTTTCTTTCCTTTCTCCATCTTTCAATCTTTTTTCTCGCCATTCCAACCTGGTGGAATTTGTTCAATCTATCTATCATACTCTGAACTTTCATTGCATTCTCGATCCTCACCAGTTGGACAGTAAAAGCATAGAATAGCATCACCAACCATGACCAATTGACCGATCGTCTTCTACATCAACAAGCTCAATTGTTGGTGAATTACCATAAGTTCACAATCAAACCCCATTTGAATCACATCACTAGATACTAAAAATTCCCCATTATCCACTCCATTTTCACTTAAAGAAGCTTTCAAATCTGCCATAACTGCATCAATTTGGGTGTGCTCTCTACCTAATCCGAGATGAATTTGAAGGTAGGTACCTTCACCCATTAGGGACCAATTTTAGGTAGGAGTTTATGGATTTACCCCAATAAATACCCAGTTCACCCTACTACTTAGTTTACCTACCAAAAACTTGCAGCTCACCCATAAGGTAGGGTAAACTTTTCATTATTTTTTCAAAACAAAATCTTGGATCAAAGATCTATAGGTAGTCTCGAGTCTGTGACAATGATCTTGTACTTCTTGTTCTCTTGCTTTTCCTTATTGTTCTTGTTCATTTCTTCGTCATTTTCTATATTTGGTTGTTCTTTCTCTTAGAATTTGTCAAACAATTTGTACGACCATCAAAATTTGTTTTCTGAGCTATAAATCTCATATTGGGTCCTAGACCTATACACCAAATCTCGGATTCGAAAGCAATTTTTATTGTAAATTAAATTTTATTTTACTTCTTTTGTTTTTTTTTTTGCAATTATGCAATCTATTTAAATTACAAAATTATTATCGATTTTTAGTAACACTTGTCAATGAAAGGGAAAAAATACATATGTTTTTCTCTTTCTCTGTGTTTTTTTCACAATTTCTTCTTCTTTAATTAGCTTATTCTTTTTTCACTTGTCATATATGTGTGTTATGCATGAAGAATAATGCAAAATGAATGTGGATGTATAGAGAGAACAAATTGTGTGAATTAAATACCAAGGTGGAGAGAGAAACAATTTGTGAATGAATATTTGGGTTTGAAACTGATCTGTTGGTTTTACATCTTCGATATTCTCTTTTATTTTATTAATTGTATATTCTCTTGCAAAAACTAACGAACTCCTTTCAACGATGTGTTAGGTTAGAGGTGCACATGTATACTTAGAATCTAGATTAAAATCAAGTTTAAGCAAGAGGGAGAGTGGAGAAATATACAAGATATGATGAGTACTGGAGGGATGGGACGAGAATAAACTTAGTAGGTTGTTTTTTTTTATCTCGGACCCAAGACTAGTGGGGTGAACTGAAAGTTTTACTAGAAAGGTGATAAATCCTTATATACTTATTTCTTAAAAAAACCAAAAATGTGTAAACTAAGTATTTATAGGGCCAGATCTAGAAACTCCTATTTTAAGTTGCTTTACTCCAACTGTTGGGTTCCACTTGAGGAGAAGAAATAGAAAGTGGGTTTGGATTTTAGAGAAGTAGAATTTAGGTGGTAGGTGTTGTATCGAGATTTGCGATACCTCAAGATATTGGTAAGGTGTTTTTGGGTAGTTGGTAAAAAAACTTTTTAATTTTATTTTAAATTTTTTTTTGAAAACAAGTTGTATCTCTCAAGTGATGATCAAAGTCCATTTAAAAAGTATTTTTTTCTCAAAATTTAAATAGTGAATGATAGTAATCATAAAAAATTTGCGCAAAAATTATGAAAACACCATTACAATATATTCGCACAAATGATTGTTGAAAAAATAGTAGCTTTTTTCCAAAATCCTTAAAATTTAATATCAAAATTTTAAAATGCCAACAACACGAGGGGTGATACAGTAGTCTATATACACTAACTTAAAATTGTCCCCATATAAAGTTTAATACATAAATCCAACGGGCAATATAAATTTGATCAAGCATAAATCAATTTAATCAAAGGCCATGATAGTGCCAACGACAAGAGTGATACACTAGGAACATGAATTTACTGTACCACAAAGAGAGTTCTAGATTGCATGGGTTACAACAAGATACCTAAAGATCTAAGGGTTGAGATGTTTTTCTCTAACAAAACCCTAGACTAAGGACCTTCCCTTATCCATCCAAAAAAGATTGTTGTTCTCAACTGCCATTACTACTATACCAACAAGTTTTGACGAAGGATCTAAAAACTCTACCTTTTTCTCTCTCTTTAAGAAGATTGCTTTTTTTTGTCATTCATGAAAACCACAACCTTTACTTGGGATTTAGGGTTTGGTTTGGGGAATTTCTTGTAATATTTTTTGGTAGGGTTCACCCAATTTCGTTTTTGAATTTTCGAGTTTTCGATCTCAACCAAGCTTCTTAAATTTCTAATCTTATCCATACCCATACCCATACCCATACCCATACCCATACCCATACGACCATACCCCCCATTAGCTGTTGTGATTTCAACTGCAAAGGTTTAGCAATGGGAACAAAATTAAGAGATTCAACAATGGAATGTAGTTATGCTCCAAGCTTGAAAGCCCCAATCACATGCTTGCATGTCTATGGGTTCTCTTGTCGTTGGGTTGGTGTAGGGTTGTCTTGGGTTTCCTAAGCGCATCCTTAGTAAGCTAATTGTATACCTATGGGATTTGGATTACTTTTCAATATTTTTTGGGATTCAGTATGGTGGTTAAATGTAACTATCCACTATAATCTATTGAGAAGTTGAAGGAAAATGATAGGAGAGAAAAGTAGAAAGTACAAACTAAAGAGGAGGAGAGAGGGAGAGAGTTAAAAGCTGAATGAATGACTATTATTAAAAAAAAATGGGTATTATTCACTTGGGCTCCACTTAAGTATTTCGTCCGAGGGTATGAATTGGGATCAAATGTGATCCCACTTCTATTTGCTTATAGTAGGTTAAGACCCTGGGTAGGGGTGGGCACGGGATGGGATGGACCTCATTCCTATCTCATCCCATTATTTTATCTTCAAGACGGGATGTGATGGGATAGACCTCGTCCCATTCCAAACGAGTTTAGGATGGGACAGGATGAACATGGTTCATAAACCATAAAAAAAATTGTTAAGACTTTATATCAAAAAATTATAGTAGGATTTTTACTTATTCCAAGGTGACTAAACATTCAACACAAATTCATTCTACTATCGAATACCCAAATTAAAGTAATGATTCCTTTTATTATCGCAATTATATAATAGTGTGATATCCTATTTTACTTTTATCAATTGTTTGATAATGCAAGACAATTGGGGGGATTCTTCATACATGCATATTAACGAGGATTCACTAACTCTAAATGTAACTAATTTTAAAATCTGATAGTTATTATGTTTTCGGTTAATTGCAATTTTCCCCTATAATATATGTCATATTCAGCTTTGTCCCCAATTAACATTCATATTGCACTTTCCTCATAAGACTAACAGTCAACGTGCCTTGACCGTCTGTTTTAAAAGCAGATTACCAAAATACCCCTTCAAAGGCTGATATTGAATCTTTCGTATCTCGAATATCTCATCTCGAGGAAAATCCCAAGGTCCAATTAAAATTGTAATCGTATCTCGAGAAAAATCTAACAAAAGATTTTAAAAAATCTTTCATCTAAAAGAATTCATCCCGAGAAAAATCTAACGGTCCAAATTTAATCTTACACACATTTCTAGGTAAATCTAATGATCCAAATTTAATTATGCACTCATCTTGAGAAAAATCTAATGATTCAGCATGCATCTTGAGAAAATTTAATGGCTCAGCACGCATCTCGAGAAAATCTGAAGATTCGACACGTATCTCGGGGGAAATATGACTGCTCGGATTTATTTTTGCATGCATCTCGAGGAAAATCTAAAGTTTGAATAATTTTTAATTTAATTGTTCCCCCTGAAATAAATTTGAATTTAATTTTGCCCCCTGAAACAAAACAAACCTGAGAGATGAGGGGGGGGGGGGGGGGGGGGGGGGGGGAGGAAGGAGGAGGGAGGAGAAGGAAGGAGGAAGAAGAAGGAAGTGGAGGAATGAGGAATGAAGCCATAACTTTATTATCAGGGTTCTGAAACAGAGGATTAATGACGAGGAAGGAGAAGGGAAGAGGAGGAAGTGGAGGAATGAGGATGAAGGGGGGAGGTGGGCGGGATTGAAAATCTCCAAACTTTATATCAAATTTTTTGAAAAGCATAAGACACGTGAAGAAATAGTGCAACTAGAATAATTATTTTATGAATTTTGTGAAAAACTACAAGTCAATATGAAAATAATTATTCAAAGAACTTGAATGTTATAACAAATACAGAACATGGAATTTCAAAGATAATACAATTACAGAATCCAAAATACCTCATCTAAAACAAATACATTACAAAACCCAAGGTATAGAAGTAGTAGCTTCCCCTATCAAACATGCTACATAATATCAACAAACCAAGCAGGAGTTCCATATGGACTAGAAAGAATTATTGAGCAAAATAATTATATAAATATATACATACAATAGGTCAGCATATAGTCAGTGAAAAACCCTCAGATACTCAAGAATCAACAATCACTCCAAAATCGACACCATATTTCATACCATCCACAATAGACAAAGGTATAGCTTCATCACAAGCCATTATAATGGACCAAATTAATAATTAAAAAAAAATAGCTCAATTAAAGTTTAATGGAATAAAACCCACAAAACCAACATCTTAAAATACAAATCAAATTAATTACATATCTCATCAATCATACACAGAAGACGAATCTAATATAAAGCCACAAATAATATCAAAAGTAGCAAATAATAGGTCCAACCCTTTTACATCAAGAACTACACATTTACCCACTACAAGAAATTATTATCCAAGACCCTCTTTTCTAGATCTTCAATTTGAAAAAAAAAAAAAAAAAAGAGACAAAATGTAGCATCCCATTATTCAACTGGTTCAATTTATGAATGGAATATTGATGGCCAAAGTGAGCAAAATATTATGGATATAACTCTAGAAATGACAATGTTAGCGTCAGCTCAAAGGAACAAAAACAAGAATGATAACCAAATAGCAAAAATAATTATAGCGGTTTTACTGGTCAATTAAAAGGAATGTGGGATTACTAGTTATCCCCCGTAGAAAGAACAAGTATATTATAATCTGTCAAAGTAGATCAATTAGGCCAACCCATCAAAACTGTATTAGGACATCCAATCCATAATGTTGTTTCTACTCTCATTTTCGCAATAATGAAACATTTCATAGGTGACCCTACATATTTCCAAGAAAAATCCAAAGAAATCTTTATAAACTTAAGTTGTCCAAAACTCCAAGATTTTAGATGGTATAAAGATATGTTCCTTTCAAAAGTCATGACAAGGCCATAAGCAAATAATATGTTATGGAAGAAAAGATTTTTATCTGGACTTCCATCAACTTTTGCTGAAGCAATTATAAACAATCTTAGAACCCAAAATAATGCAATAATTCTATGTGATAGGTTAACTTACGATGACCTAATAGCAAAAACAAATGAAGTAACATTAACCCTTTGCAATAATCTCAAACTCATAACACAGCTAAAACATCAAAATATAACAGGAAGAAAAGAATTATAAGACTTTTGTTAGCAATACGGTTATGAGCCAATTAAAATACCATCATCAAAATTAAAAAACAACAAATTGTAAAAAAATAGGTTAATAAAAAACCCAAATATGCAAGACCATCTCCTAAGCTCAATCCTTACGATAAAACAAATAAGAAATCACATACAAAACAACCCTTACTACAAGAAATCTATCTTTTACCAACAAAATTATTGCTACGAAAATTTATTTCCTTGTTAATATTGTAGCATTGTCAGCGAATAAAAAATTTCTTTGACAAAGCCATAAACTTGTTACTGTTTTTCAACAAAATATATGTTGTACGAAACATTCCTTGTTAAATAGGTGGCGAAAAACATTCCCTCTAAACCAATTTATCGCCAAATTGATTTAACAACGAAGTTATTTTTATGGCCACAAAATACTTGTTCCTTGATAATTATGGCATCATCTAGAATAAAATATTTTGTTGCTAAAAAAGACTAATTTTAACAACAAATCACTTTCCTTTTTAACGAATATTAAATCTTATTCACTTCTCTTTAGTAACGAAATTTGTTTTCCTAGACAATAATCACATTATTAGTAATGATTCGGTTCGTTGATAATGATTGATAATTTTTTCCATTAGGTTTTTTCTTGTTAAAGCACGTTTATTAATTTATAGCAACAAAGTAATATTTCGTTGAGAATTGTCACACTATTGGCAACGTTTTTTATTTTGTTGGAAACAATATTTTTTTAATGAAATATTTGTAGCTATGAAATAAGATTTTGTTGGTAATTATAATTTTGGTCGTAACAAATTGTTTTATAGGTAAAAGCTGATAATTATTTTCATGAAAATTTGTTTCTCATTAAAGCTCACTAACTATTTTAGAGCGACAAGTCATTATTTTGCTGGAAATTGGTATACTCACTACAAAAAAATGTTTTATTTACAAACAAATTTTATTTTCCTTGTTAATATGTTACTATTTCTAACAAAAATAAATTTCATTGAAAAAACCATGGAGTTGTCACTTTTTGTAACAAAATCTATTTTGTTGGCAACTTTTCTTTGTAAAGAGGTGAAGAAAAATATTCATTTTAAAACCAATTTCCCTCCAACATTATTTATCAACAAAATATTTCTATTTCAACGAAATTTTAGTTTGTTTGTTATAATGACATCATTTACAATAAATTATTTTATTGCTAATAAATATTAATATTATTGACAAACATTTTCTTAGTAAGGCTATGAAACCATGTTTTGTAAACATGTTTCATAACCATGATGATGTGGCATCGTTAGAGGAGTTTTTTTACAATTTTGAGATACACATAAAATCTTCAGGGATTTCATCATTCTTTTCAGATCATGACACGTCATCCTGGTTGCAAAACATGTTTACAAAACATGGTTTCCTAGCATTTCTCATGCATTATAACACTTGTTTGCGTCTCTTCAACAATGAAACTAAATTTTCTCTAGTTAATTATCACGTTATTGCAACGATTTATTTAGTTACTTATAATGCAATTTTTTTCATTAAATTTATTTATATATTTAAAGCTCCTAGCCTCTTTATAGTGGAAAAATTATCAATTCGTTGAAATTTTTTATTAGTAGCATTAATATTATTTCATCTAAAAAATCAAATAAAATTTATTTAACAATACAACATTATTTTACTGTTAATTATAATACTAATGGTAACAATTTATTTCGTTGCTAAATATTGATAAAATTTACATGAACTTTTTTCTTATTAAGGCTTGTTTTCTTATTTACAACAATTTAATTTTATTTCATTGGAGATATAACCAATTTCAATAACATATAGCATTGAAATGCTATTACTATTTTGTTGCTAATTATAATGGTGTTATTGTGAATTTTTTTTCATTGCTAAAAGTGGTAGATATTTAACATAAATCTTATAATCGTGAAAATATTTAGTTCTAATTTATAGTGACAAAATATTATATATTGGTCTCTATTATATACGTAGCAATGATTTTTTTATTGCAAAAAATAAGTAATTTGATTTAATAAGCTATAAAGTTGCTTTACACAACATAATTATTCAAATAGCTCAATTGGTAAATATTGCAACAGATTTTACTATAGGTCAGGAGTTCGATTCCCGTTGAGCCTAAAAATAAATATATTATATATGAAATTCCATAGTGAGGTCTTATCATCAAGAGTGGTGACCCTAGTATTGGGAACTAGATTAGCTCGTCTAAGAGCCGAGAATGATCATTTTAATATATAATTTTTTTATTAAAAATAATTTCCTTGGTAATTGTTAACAGTACTTATGAAAACTTTCATTGATATACATTCATTTTACAAATGAAAAAGTTCTTTGATAAAGGTAGTTACATTTTTCCACGACAATTTTCTTTGAAGATTCTAAGTTTTTTTCAAGAAAAAAATTCATAGGTAAACAAAAGTTTTCTTGCAACAAAACAATTTGTTGGTAAAACTATTTGATTTTTACCAACGAATTTCCTTGGTAGTTGTTAGTATTACCAACACAGTGTTTCCTTGACTTATCAATTGTTTTACCAACAAAAATATAATTCCTTGGTAAAAAACTTTAGCTACGATGATCCCTCCACAAACCAAATAACAAATTTTTTCCTTGTTAAAAGTTTTTTCCAACAAAAATTTGATTTTTGTCAAGGAAATTTTTTCTTGAAAAATGCCTTAATTGTTGTAGTGCCTATACATAATACAAACGACAAACATCCCAACCAATTTGTTTCAAATGTGCCAAAATTGAACATTTTGCAAAAAGATTGCAAATTAGAAAGGAAAATCAAAGAATTGCAAGCCTCATAAGAACTAAAACACATACTTCACAAATTACTCATAGAATCTGAATCTGATTATAATGATCCCTAACTTTACAATGTTCAAACGTCAAAATCTGATTCTGACTCATATTCAAATAATCAAATATATACCAGTGTTCTAAAAATCACTAGGCAGTAGGTGGGCGACAAGTAGGAAACTAGCGCCTAGAGGCCTAGGCAGAGAGTACGCAGGGGCCTAGGCGCTGATACCAGAATGAACCCAGGACTACGGTTAACAGACAATGGCCACCAAAGATAATTGTTAGTTTGGAGAGCAAAGGATTGGAAATTAGACAAAAATTGAAATCAATTATCAAAACCCAAAATAAAGGAAAAAATTGATGCATTTGAATAGTAAATTCAGAATAGTAAAATGGAGTTCAATGCATTTTAGAACACTGATAATACATGTATTTGCAATAAGGTTTCATGCATCAATGTAATATCCAAACAAAAAGAAGCAAATATTTTATAAGAATTCATAGACAAAATAGAAAATCCTCAATTAAAACATGAATATTTAATAAACATCAAAGACTTAATAGGAAAACAAGAACCAACTTTTACAGATAAACCTTATTACAATCATCAAGAAATTATTGATAGATTCAAACCACCAAGTCAACAACCATTGACTTTACAAGACCTCCAACCAAAAATTAATAATCTCAAAACATGAATTTTTCAATTGAAGCAAAAAACTTACAAATACAAAAAGAATTAATCCTCTTAAAATTCAGCAATTACCAAGAAAATGAAATATACTACTTTGCAAGAAGAAACTTAAATTAATAAAAATTTCCTACAAATACTTTCACAAATAAATATTTATAAATAACAGTGTTCTAAAAAGCACTAGGCAGTGGGTGGGTGGTGAGCAGTGCCTAGTGCCCAGGGGCCTAGGCGGGCGCCTAGGTGGTTTTAGGTTTTGTATTATAATTTTAATAATTTACTAAAGTTAAACATAATACCTTATCAATTACATCCAATTTAATGTCAAGATACATATGCAAAATTTAAAAACATGAAAAATTAACAATAATGAACAAAATTTATTAAAACTCAAATGACTGAAGTTGGTCATGATGGGTACTTTATATAAAGTTGAATTTGTGGACAAATATCCAAACCTACTCTTTTATTTTTCTTCAAATTGCATGAATGACCTTAGTCATGTTTGATAAAATCTACATTACAAAAATTGTTACCGGTAGATCCTTTGAGAATTTCATTAAGCAATCATCCTTCGCTACATTCAGACATATACTGAATAAAAAATAATTAAATTGTTACTTTCCAAAAAATGAAAAAGAAAAATAAAATAAGAACACAATCAGCCTTATTCAAAAAAAAAAACCCTCCGAGACCGCCTAGACCCCACCTAGGCCATTTTTAGAACACTAATAAATAGTATATCAATATCACTTTAATAATAACAAAAAGTTCAAAATCAATACTATTGTACTAGTAGATTCTGGTGCAAATTTAAATTGTGTATCTTAAAGATTAATTCCTTTAACACACTTAAAACAAACAAGTGAAAGAATATATACTGCAAATAGCCAACAATTACAAGTTAATTATAAAATGTCAAATGCTCAAATTCATCATAAAAATATTACACCAATCAATAATTCATCTTAGTAAAAAAAATTTAGAACAATATATTATATTAGGTACTCCCTTCTTATCTAAAATTTATCATTTCAACACAAATGTTGAAAGAATAACTGCAAAAATTCTAGGTGAAGAGGTTTTCTTCTCATTCCTTCTTAAACAAACTACCATCGATCTCACCGTTTTACAAGAACAATTAATCACCAAATAACCATCAACAAAGTCCATACCCAATCACAATCTTAGTCCATCAAATTCAGCGAGTAGTCCAAGTCAAACAATCCTACCCTGCCAAGTCAAGTGAGTCCATTTTGCATAAGTATTTCAAATATCATTGTTTTCAAAAATAAGATTTTCAATTATTGGTTCCCCCCATCAAAGATTTTCAAAGTTGCACGATTTAATGTTGTTTCCAAATTGCTAGTTTTTGCAGCAAGATGGGACGATCTAGATCATTCAAAACAAACTAGTATCACAACAAGTCGGAGAAAGATCTTGTTAATGATGCATTGACAACATTAAAAAAAAAAACGAAATCCAAATGAAAGCCTCTCTAAACAGTCTATGCAAAAAATTTACGAGGTTAAAGGCAACAAGTCTGTCAATAATGACAAATCCGAGGCTTGGTCATTACTGATCAATAATACAGTAGCCAGTTTCTTAAAGGGTGAAACGCATGCTCAACCAACTTTGCCTAGTCCAATAACAAAGGTCATTCAAAAGCCAAAAAGACAAGAATGGTCTAAGTTGTCAAATGTTCAGTCTGGCAACGTAGGACTTAGTGTTGTACATTACAGCTTAGTTGACTGTGTTAAATCCACAAAGATGATGACTCATGAATGGACCAAGGTTAATTGATTAATTCATAATGAACTCATTAACAACAAAGTAGTGAAGGAATCCATTGTAACAATTTATACTGACTTTTATGGTCAAAATGTTTTATCTTTAGGTGAAATGCATATCCAAAATCAAAAGAATGCTTCTATGAAATGGGATTCGTTGGAAGAATCATTTCAAAGTCTCCTGAGGACCTCGTTAGTGTCCTCCAATTGCCTAGAGAACCTCATAGTGTACCGAGACAATGATGAAATAGAAATTGAGATGGTCGCAACTCCACCTGAATGGATCAAAGAAGACCATAAAATCTAGTTATCTCCCAGATATAAGATATTGACTCTAAAAAATTTCAAGACTCAAATTTTAGAATTTCCTCATCAATATGAAGTTGTTCCAGAATTAGAAATTCAAAGAGCAAAGACTGTCATGCATCTCAATATTCAGGCCACCAAAGATTAAAATATTCAAGTCCTTGTAGATAGATATAGGACTTTAATTTGCAACACCAGAAGCAATCCATATATTGTAGAAAATACATTTTTCTACCAACATCTGATCAAAGAACGAAATTGGGACTTGGTGTTCCACACGATCAAGTATCTCGAAGAATTAGAACAACAAAAACCTATATCATTATCAAAGTCTTATTCAGAAAAATCTCTAATTAGGTTGGTTAATCTAATCGCAAAGATGACTCATCAATTCGAAGTTAATATGTCAAAGTGAATAATGGACACTTGATCCCATATGTTTCCACCAATAAATATATTTCTCACCAACAAGTCTATTTTCACCAAACCGTCATTTTTTTAGCTTAACATCACCATCCATAAAAAATACCATTATCACAATCCCATTGTTTTCTACAATATCCACACATCATTATCATGGCCCACCTATTATGTTGCAAAAATCCAAAACCACTGAAAGTGTATATCATTCAACCATAATAATTCACATCCGGCCAAACTCATCTCAATAGTTCCTACCGCACTCAACTAAAGTTACAATCATGTTGTCGAATACTTAACAAGGGATCCAAAGGTTCTCAAAGTCTATAAAAAAAGCAAGCATCAAAACAGAAAGGCAAAAACTGCGGAGAACTTCATATATCACTTGTTCTGATAACTTCTTTCATCTCTCAAAACCTCAAACCTTTCAATTGTATCCCTCAAAGATTTCAAGTGTAATACAAGTTTCAAAATTATGTAAGTTTTACAATTTTCTTATATTATCATTGTACTACAAATTCTTTCAATAAATTTCAAAATTTTCATGCATCAAATTTACTATTTATTTTACTATTATGAAATTACTATTCAAATGCATTAATTTTCCTTTAATTTTGGGTTCTGATCATTGATTTCAACTTTTGTTTAATTTCTAATCGTTTGCTCTCTAAACTATCAATTATTTTTTGTGCCCATTGCCTATTAGGCGTAGTTCTGGGTTCATTATAGTATCAGAGTCATTTGTCTATTTTATTTTTGGGGGGAACAATGGTCAATTCCTGGATCCCCAAAGAAGATATCAACAAAAAACAACATAATCCAATCTTTAGCTAACAAACTGAACAAATCATCAAAATAATTGAAGAAACACTACCCTTAACCCTATCTCAAGAGCCAATTCAATTATTCATTCTCGAAACATTAAAAAGCACAAACAAGATCAATTCAATATATCCATAGAGGATTCATTCAAGTATGAATCAAACCCCTTACAAGAACAGATCTAGATACCTCGGTCCTGATCTGTTCAGAGACTGTAGGCACAACAAATTCTAAGATTTTTCTCCTAGGTATAACAGAAACATCACTAGGATTAGAACCAGTCTATTTCAATTATTATCCAAACTTTTCAATATCCCTTTATGATCCAAATGTTTTAAAAAAACTTGACCTTTATATACAAACTTTTGGATATGATATACTACCTAGTTCAATACCATTAACATTATTGTATCGTATAACATACAAAATCAAGAAAATTGAAGTTAGCCCTCAAGCAAAAATAAAAAGCACAAAAGGATACAATGTATTTTTCCAAACAAACAAAGACAAAACAAACAACATAGTCCCAAAGACTATTCGATGAGATCAGGTGACACTTCCAAGCACGTGGCAGGTTCATATTAAACCAAGGCCTCCTCCACCAAGTGAATTATCTCAAATAGTGTCTCATGAAGATGAGACTATTGAGTTACAGTTCACATCCACAAGAAGAACCAAACTCTTAATAGCTGATCTCTAATCACCAAGATCATCAACATCTTCCTATAGAACAACTCCTCAATCTTTAGGAACTCAATCTGTAACAAGTATAAATCTAACAAAAATAAGACAAAATTCCTAATTTCCTCAAATTCCTCAACCAATTTACACCAATGATCAACAATCCGAAATAATAGAAAATCAAGTAAATAAAAAATACCAACATAATCAGAAATAGGAGATCCGTCCCAAATATATATGAATTAAGAGAATTTAAATTAGACAAAAATTATGTTAGAAAAAAATACGAACAACCTTACAATAAGAACAAAAAAAACAATTTTTTTTGAAAAGTATAAAACACATGAAGAAATAGTGCAGCTAGGAAAATTATTTTATGAATCTTGTGAAAAACAATTATTCAAAGAATTTAAATGTTTTGATAAATACAAGAAGTAACATAATCTATGAAGACACAACAAACATATTATTTTCATAGCAAACATTTAAAGACCAAACGAATCAAAGATTAGCAAAATTAAAACCTATATTAGACTCATAATACTCAAACAAAAAATTAAAAAAAAGGATCAAAACTAAAATCTAATCCAGAGTATTTACCAGATCTTCAATCTACTAGTGATCAAATAACATATTTAGACCATAATGAAAATTTTTTATCTATCAATATGATATTACAACAAAAAATAAAAGAAAACAAATAATCCATTAATTAATAGACCGGTCTAACAACAAAAAGAAAAGAAAACAAATAAGCCATAATTACTAGACTAGTCCAACAGCATAACCATACAAGATTTACAAAAAGAAGTCAATATGCTTAAGAAAAAAATCTATTAAATAAAAAATAATAACCAACAAAAAGATAATGACAGATCTCATGAAAAAGAATGTTCACCAAATTATTTGATTTCACAATACTATATCAATAAAACCATAGTAATCAATAAAGAATATAAAATAATTACAATTGCTTTAGTAGACTCAAGAGCAGTTATAAACTGTCTTTGAAGGAATAATTTCATCAAAATACTTTGAAAAAACAAAAGAGCAATTATATGTTTCAAATAGACAACAATTACAAGTTAGTTATAAATTGTCAAATGTACACATATGTCATCAAAGATATTGCGTTAATCAAGAATTTTTATTAGTCAAAGACATGGGCCAAGAGATTATACTAGAAACACCATTTCTAATAGCAATCTATCATTTTTCAAGTAAATGAAGAAGGAATAGCTACAAAAGTTTAGGATAAGAAATTATATTCGTCTTTTTAGTATAACCAAATACTACAGACCTTAGCAAACTAATAAAAGATAAAATATATATTAATTTGATAAACAAAAAATCTAAACAAATAAATTTCCTAAAAGAAGAAATCAAATACAAAATAATAGAATAACAATTAAAAGACCCGCGCTTACAATATCAAATTTATTACTTTAAGACAAAATTAAAAACATAATACTGTTCATATTTGCCAAATGCTTTATGGGAAATGAAACAACACTCAGTTAGCCTTCCTTATGAAGACAATTTCACTGAAAGGAAGATTACAACCAAGGCCAGACCTATTTAAATGAACACAGAATTAATAGAATATTATAAATAAGAAATTATTTATTTAATCAATAAAACATAATTACGAAAAGTAAATCCCCATGGAGCAGCTTAGCATTTTATGTAAGAAAAGCTGCTGAGATAGTGGAGCACCAAGATTAGTTATAAATTATAAACTCCTAAATAATGCTCTAAAATGGATCATATATCCAATCCCAAATAAATGAGACTTAATCAATAGATTACGTCAAACCACAATATTCTCAAAATTCAATCTAAAGTCAGGATTTTGGCAAATTCAATTAAATTCAAAATACCGATAGAAAACTGCTTTCAATGTCCCCTTTGACCTTATGAATGAAATGGAATGCCACTTGGCCTAAAAACGCTCCTTTTGAGTTTCAAAATATTATGAATGACATATTCAATCCATACACTACTTTTTCAGTCGTGTAAATAGATGATATACTAATATTTTCCAAAACAATCGCATAACGTTGGAATCATTTAGGAATGTTCTTCCAAATTATAAAGAAAAATGGTTTAGTCTTATCTCAAACAAAAATATATCTATTCCAAACAAATGTTAGGTTTTTAGGACATCGAATCCATTAAGGAACAATTGTCTAATAGACCATTCTATAGAATTTGCTGATAAGTTTCTAGACAAAAAAATCAATTACAAAGATTTTTAGGGAGCCTTAATTATGTTTCAGACTTTTACAAAAATCTTAAGCTTCTAGTCAGACCATTATATGCAAGGCTTCGCAAAAATCCTCCTCCATGGTCTAAGGTCCATGCTTAGGAAATCCAAATCACCATGCAAAAATCGTCAAGTTAAGTCAACTGTTAAGAGTCTACCATGCTTAAGAATTCCAAATCTCCAATTTCTTCAAAATTGTAGAAACATATGCTTCCAATATGGGTTACGGTGGTATCCTCATACAAAAATGGGATGACAAAGAACAATTAGTTCATTTTCATTATGGCTTTTGGAATAAAACCCAAATGAGTTATTCTATTATCAAAAAAGAAATTTTATCAATTGTTTCCTGCATCATGTAATTTCAAGATGACATTTATAACCAACCATTTTTATTACGCATTGATTGTCAATCTGCAAAAGAAATTTTGAAAAAGGATGTTCAAATTTTTGTTTCAAAGCAAATTTTTGCCAGTGGCAAGGGCCTTTGTATCCTTTTGATTTTCAAATTGAATTTATACAATGTACTTCCAAATTTTTGCTTGATTTTTTTAACTCGTGAATTTCTTCAGGGGAGACAACCACCAGAATTCGAACCAGAAGAAACCGCTCTTCCACCGTAACCTAGTGATGAAATTCCTTCAGTTTCATTCACCAAGTTACTTAAAAAAAAACATACCATTGCAAACAAGATAACCATCCAATGACTTCTTATTCAAAATATACTTCCAAATCAAGCTACGCAATGTCAAATATGACTTTCCCAAATTAGTTCCTCCAAATGCAAGAGACCCAAAACCAATAAGCAAGAATTCATATGCAGTGGTCATCAAACATCAAAACAGGTTCGAAGCCTCCAAAGTCAATTTGTAGTTACAAAACCAATTCCTCAAGCCAAACAAATTTCAAAACAAAATCCTTCGTCTCAAATCCCACAAAATCAACAAACTTCTTATTATGTCACAAAAGCAACCCTTGAACCAATATGTCTTCTAGAACCATATTTTGAAAATCCAAATGACCAACCAATCAAAATAGTTTGTTATCTTTTCCCCCAAACTACTCTTTTTCTTTATGATGATCCTCGCAAATCCAGATTGTTCTATGAATTTATTCTCATAGACACAAACTCAATTTTGGTGTCTCATAATAAAGACAAACATGATCCCTTAAAAAATAATTCATTCAAAATGTCAAATCCTCAAGATCTTTTCTCCAAAAGAATGAAACCAAAATTCATTACTCCTAAAATATTCAGTTAACCATTTAATCCACAATATTATAATTATTTTGATTATAAAAAAATCTCGGATGTGAGATTTTCTCTTCCAAACCCCAAATTCTTCCCATTAATTATTTTTCCTATTTTGTTCAAAGTTCAATGGTTACTTTCCAAACTGGTTCTCTCATCAATGGTGGAACTTGTATGGACAAGTCAAGGAAACTCTTCATCTTCAAGTAGAAGAAGGATAAAAGATTTTCAATACAAATATCAAGCTCCCGCATCCACAAAAAGCTCAACTACCATCTTTATGATTTTTTGCAAAATTTTCCTTAGCATGGATAAGTTGCTGGGATTATGTATTTGCTCCGAATCCAGATATATGTCAGTCTGCCCAAGTTTCTCTCTCTGTGTGCTGACAATTCAGAGTCAAATGGTGGACAAGTTTTGATTATTAAAATGTTATTAAATCAAGAATAGAAAAATATTTCAATCTCAAAGGGAAACAAGTGCAATCGGTAAAAAAATGATCAATCAGAACTTTCAAAACTCAAAGAACAAATTCTAGCAGCAACAACCAAGAAACAATTGTCTGAGTCTCTATCTCAAATTTGTTCATCAGATGCTGACGACAATGATGATGCAATATCTCTAAACAATGCCAATGAAGATAACTGTTCTGGGTTATTTTAGTATCAACAATGTGACCCGTAATATCTTTGCCAAATGTTAATTCACAAACCAAGTGCCATATGCCCCAAATATCACTTTCCATCCAATCTTTCACAAAACCATCAATTCCTTCAAGACTTTCCAACCCCAAAATAAAACTAATGCAATTGAATAGTAAATTCGGAATAGTAAATTTGATGTTTGTTTGGAAAAGGTATCATTTTGTGTTTTCCACTTTTGCTTGAGGGCTAATTTCAATTTTCATGATTTTGTATGTTATACAATACAGTAATGCTAATGATATTGAACCTGGTAGCATATTATATCCAGAAGTTTGTATATTGAGAGGCCAAAGTTTCTAAAACATTGGATCATGATGGGATATTAAAAAGTTTGGATAACAATTGAAATAAACTAGTCCTAATCTTAGGGATGTTTCTGGCAAAGTTATACGAGGCTTTCTACAAAGTTATATGTTTTTGTGTGTTTACAAAAATGTAGCTTTGTTTTAGTATGATATGAATGATACCATTATTATTCTAACAGTTATATATAGATTCACTATTCCTAAATCACATATTTTAGTCCCTTGAACCCAATGTACATTTGCTTAGTCAGATTGCATTTGCAGCCCAGGTGAAAAAGAAGCAACACAACCAATCATATCCATCCACCAATTGTAGCTTAGTTGGTCGGACATTCACTCTGCTTGTGAGAGGGCGCGGGTTCACCAATTAGGATTTTGTAATTAAGAAACTGAACATAATGATTTTGATTTAGATTCTCATCAAGATTATTAGTATGCTTCACAATTCCAACAACGCCTCTTTTAGTCCCTCCCTCTTCCCTTGTTGTTCTAGCTAAGCCGAGTCCAGTGAGTAATGCGGCTTCCGACACTCCCTACTCTCTCTCTCGATTGGCATGCATCTCGACTCTTGATTGATAACCAGTCTCTCGCGTTTTGGCCCAGTCTGCTGGTAATGACTCTTATATATTTTTAGGGTTTCTCCAATTTCTTTCTTTGGCCCCTTTTTTTTAAAAATTTGAATGAGCAAAAATAATGTCTGGTTGTTGTACTCTCACATAAATTGGTTGTAAGATCAAATAGAAGAAAAAAAATATAAAAGGCCTAGGTTCTTGATTATA
Organism: Berberis vulgaris; assembly: GCA_963556465.1. NCBI lineage: Eukaryota > Viridiplantae > Streptophyta > Magnoliopsida > Ranunculales > Berberidaceae > Berberis > Berberis vulgaris. The sequence continues at coordinate 89,397,283 of OY747125.1, read as the reverse complement.
TATCTGCTAACTAGTTAAAAAGGGTATTTAAATTCCTAATGCAACGATTGGAAGCATGTATGCTTGTATTCGTTAGATGCCAGACTGTTTATGAAATTTATTACATGGAGGCTACTTATTTAATAGCTTATTGTGTGATTCATTCTTCTTTGATAGCTTATCATTGCCTCTCATTTTCGAGCATCTCACTTAGGACAATGACAAGAGTCTATATGTGAACTAATGTTGAATTGTCTCACAGGAAAATAAACCTGACTTTCAATACATGCAATTACCAAAAATTAACGCTGCAACGTTTAGCAATATCACTAAAGGCACATGCTGGCATATGAGTTACTTTTTGGAGCACTTGTTTAAAGGATAGAAGGTCATTTAAAGATCTTAAATCCAACTGGGGCAGTGAAAGGGGATGGTATTGCTGAGTAATCATCATCAATATCGTCATCATCAACTCTCAATCACTACACTAAATTGGCAATTTTGTAACAACCCCAAAAACAGTATTACTTTTGAAGTGTAACAATCCACCTAACAATTTTACACATTTATACAAAACAAAATGATACAATAATTGTATCACCATGAAGAGTATGGTTATAAAAGTGATACTATTCATGGTGATCTAACTTATTGTATCATTTTTTTTGTATTACTGTTTTTCATTTTTTTGACTAAATTTAGTTTTGATTTGAAATTGTTTGGTGGATTGTAACATTTCAAAAGTGATACTGTTTTGAGAGTTGTTACAAAAGTGCCAATTTGGTGTAGTGAATGTGGAGTGTGGGTGGGTTAGTGCTACTGCTTCTGCCGGGTTTATTCCCAACTCTCTTCACCCCTTTGGGGCAGGGCTCTCCTTCTATCTTCTCAGTAACCACTGCGACTCCTAATCTCCTTTTTTCTTTTGTTAAGAACTTCAAAGAAATTGAGGAAAAATGAGAAATAGGAAGGAGATCAAAGAAGCGAAACATACTCAAGTGGTTCAGGATTAAGAATGGCATATATCCATTTAAAATTTATAAGTGACATCTTTAGTCATAAGCAGTCCATGAATGTTGTTTCCAATAAATACTTACATGTTATAGTTCAACATGTATAGGAGAAAGTGTATTTTGATGTTGTTTGCATGGTACACCATTATGAGCGTGAAGTTATTATGAAAGTCTTTTTTTGGACATTATGTGCAATTGATTTGTTGATTATGTGTTCATTTTTTTTTAATTTTTTTTATGTATATATGTGAAAGTATATATAATACTATATTTGTATGTAGATGTGTATTGCATAGTATTTTCCTGTACACATACGCCTGATTGAATGAATCTTGTAAACTTGGGTACCAATACATGATAGGATACACGTTTCGGAAACCTTGTTTTTTACGGATAAGTTTGAGAGATCTACGGTTCTCTTTCCTCACCACTATTGTATTACGTACTCAAGGATGTTGGTGTTTTCCATGTGAGTGAAGGCATTTAAGTTTTCTTGCTTTTTTCATTGGATGTAGGTGTATCACAATATGCTTTGATGATTTTTTTCCCACTAAAAGTTTTTGTTTTGAGTCAAAATTTAAAATATTTGAGTACTTTGGTACTTAAATTTTTTTTTTTTTTTTATACTACTAAGAAAGTTCTTTTTATCGGGGAGAAAAAATAGTCTAAATATTCTCCTTAATGTTGTTGAAGATGCTTAACAAGTTTTGTATCAATGCAGGTGTTACTTCCATAAATTCCAGTTTACCCTTGTTAGGTTCAAAATTCATCACTGTGCAGAACCAGTTAGTTTTAGTTTACTAAAACTTGATAGTTTTGGCATTATAGAAAACCTTAGTCTCTGTTTGGAAACAAATGGTTATAAATATAAAATAAATTATTGCTACAGCCGTGGTTAAAAAATATTCAAGTTAAACTATCACAGTCTATCGGAAGGTTGACCATCCATTGGAATCTAAAGACGGTGATCTTGGTCTGTTGGTCAGCACGAATTATTCACCAGTTTTATCCAAACCGATCCCACTTTTATGGTATAACATAGAAACTTACATGTCATAAATGTTAACTAGTAGTGTACATTTTGACTCCTTATTCCATGTGATGAATATTTTGTAGGAGTGGAATGCTCCGAGACCGAGGCACCTTCCTTTGCTCAAGGGGGCTTTGCAACGGAAACCTGTGAGTATGAATATCTAAGGCAATCTGGGATGCACAGACTCGGATACGCGTGTCATATCGGATACGGATACGACACGGCGACTCGGCAATTTTCAAAAAACTAGGACTCGGCGACACGTCAATGAAACCTTATTTTTATTTTTATATTTTGTTAAAAAAACTATTAACATAATCTCATAACTCATAAACAATAATTAATAATCGCAACTTGCAAGTAGTATTGAAGACTGACAATTATTTACGTGTTGCAAACTTGCAGGTAATATTGCTAGAATATTTTACGGCAAATGGAAAAAAATAGGAAAATAACTTACAGGAAGAGAAATACTGCAGCTACTAGCCAGTAAATGAAGAGTTGAAGACAAGTTAGACAACAATCAGTGATCTCCTAAAAAAAAATAAAACCAATCCATTGTCAGAAATTATTATTTGGCTAACCAATGTTTATATAACCATTGTTTTTATTATTTAGCTTACCAATGTTATTAATTAGGGAAAATGAATACAGATTACTATTTAGAATACAAATATTATCGGTGTTTCTACATTAATGATGGTATGGTAGCAGTACCAAAGCAAGCAAGCTCTAAAAGAGAATGGGACCCATGAATGACCTCATAAGAGGCTTTTAGTGTGTGTTTTGGGAAAATAAATCAGCATAAATGAGTGGTCAGACCTCTTGCATTTCGTTGGCTTTATTGTATTAAAATCAAACATAGAACAAAACTAAAATGAACAACGAAGATTTAAGAAGATGAAGTGGAAGAAGAGAATCACTTGATCTTGTAATTTCCTCTTTCTTCTTCTTCCTTATTCTTCATTCTTCTTCTTCTTCCCCTTCTTCTTCTCTGAAATAGTGATACGATCAGCTGAAACAGTGATCGATCGACTGTCACAGACTCACAGTCGCAGGTCTTCTTATTTCCCTTCTTCTTCTGATTTTTTCCACCTCTTCCCCTTCCTCTTCTTCTTCTCTGAAACGAGCTGTAAACCTGCAAACACAAATAGAAACAACAACAACAAAAAATTAGATTTCGATTTGGGAAATTAGAAATCAGAGAGATCTGTAAAGAAGAGCAGAAGGACAGAGAGTGAAAGACGAACTTGAGAGATGGATGGAGCTTCACTGCAAATGAGGTTATGGCGAAAATCTTTTCTTCCTCGCCTCCTCGGTTCCTCATTCTTTCTCTCTGGTTGTGTGGTTTGAGCAAGAATCGACTCCGACAGACTCCTCTAAGTCTAAGGTAAGCTCTTTCTTCTTCTTCCCTTCCTTCTTTCTCTTCTTCCTCTTCCTTCTTTCTTTTCTTCCTCGCCTCCTCGGTTCCTCCTTTTCTCTGGTTCTGTGGTTTGAGCAAGAACAAGCAAAAATTGAGATTAGGTTTTTATATTAGGGCTTCGCATCTCAACCATCTGATCTTATCAAGATCTGAAAAAAAAAATTTGCAGCAACCGAATCCTGACCGTATCCGGACCGTGTCAACGCCGTATCCTGACCAAGTCAAGTTGACCGATACGTTGACCGCGTGTCGGATACGTATCGGACGCGAATCGCACGCGTATCCGTATCCGACACGCGTGTTCCTAGGATTCGGAGGGTTTTTCCGAGAGTTCGTGCTTCCTAGAAGGCAACATTCTTTGCTGGAAGTTGACTTTTCCATGTAAATGGTGGTTAAGTAGAAAAATGTCATTTTGTTTATCTTTGTCATGCAGTCTTATGGACAACTATCTGATCTCTGGTCTCCCTTGGTTAACCAAGGATGGAAACCTTGTGTTGATTCTTCTTATGTCCCTGGTAAATGATAAGATGATAGTTGCCTTTTATGTCGATGTTTAAAATAAAGTAATGAGGGCCTGAAGTTGAAAACACTTTCTATTTATTGGTAATTTGAAATTATCTCTCAATTGGTTCTTTGCTTCTTTGAATTGCAGTCTTGCCAAGGAAATCTGAAGGATATATCCAGGTATTTCTTGATGGAGGGTTGAACCAGCAATGAACGAATGGGGGTGAGTCAGTTTGTTTGCTTAGGTGAATATTGTTATATTTACTACAGAGGCTTGTGCATAAAGGAAAGAATTTACATTTTATGCAATGTTTGATTGGTTGTTGGCCATATTTAGGCCTGAGATTTTGGGTTGGTTATATTTTTTGCAAAACGTGATTTTTGGTGGAGCTCAATTGAGCTCTCTGGAAATTTGGGGTTTTCTTTAGTGATGCTTAGTGTAGTCAAAGTTTTAAGGCGCTGGCGAGGGTGCAACACACGTTCAAGCATGAAGTGCAAGGCACAAGGAGACGCGTGTACCTTAGCAACATAAGGCGCACTTGGCTTATCTAATTTTATATAAATTGAGGGATATACCATCATATTTGATAAATATTATTGAGCAAACAAGTAACAAAAGTTACAGAGCTACATAAAGTACTTGCGATCCGAATGAAAACATACTAAGGTTTAAAAAAATCATATGAATAAGCCCCAAATCCATATGGTCACACAAAATTTTCATTTAACCATCCAAAACTCATAACATAAACTAGTTTGGCTAAGATCAAGTGCCGTATTAAATTTATTTTTGTACGGGGAGGTCTCTTGATAGCTTGCTGTTGAGGACCTAGAAGCGTCACCCATGCCTTGCACTACTGCAAGGGCTTGGCGCACCCTACCAAATCTTTTAACCTAAAAGTTTTCACCCATGTTGCAGCCGACAACCTCTTGAACTTGTGTGTCTCATAATCGAGAGTTTTTGCGCAGGTTGCAACCATCTCTCGATTTTGTGTGTCCCCATAATCAATTTGTTTCAAGGAGACTGCGACTCTTTAGACAAAATAAAGCCAGATTAATGTTGTTAGCTAGCATTCCATTTTTATCATTTACTGAGTAACATAACATATGAGATTCATGCGGTCTGTCCGTTTCGTATGCCACGGTATTTACTCTTCACCATTTCACTAATCATCCTCACCATGAGAGACCAGTCTTGATCATCATTTTCCTCACCTTAACTCTTTCCTTCACCATTCACTGCATAGTTTTCATGATCTTGAAAATCGTAATAATCATAATGGTGAGGCAGAAGATGAGAAAGAAGAATGATGAGTGTGGAAAAAAAATGTTGTATAGAAAACACAAAAAGTGGAAGAAAAGATAGGAAGAGGAGATGGTAAGGGAGAAAATCAGACAGAAGAAAGAGAAATGGCCGAGTGTTTCAAAAAAAAAGCGGAAGGAGTACCTGTATGGTTGTGTTAACAAGTGTTCTTTCAGCCCAAAATCTGTTCATTTTTTTTTGATTGAGAAAAAAATCTTAACTTGCATTCGAAATAGGAAATAACTAGATATATGGATACATTAAGAATGGAATTATTTTTAACCAACAAAAAATGGTGAAAAAATATTTTATTTAAAAATAGCTTTATAAAATTAGTGAGGCATGTACCTCACCTCAGGTGCTATGCACAAGAAGGTGCATGCTTTAACACAGTGCCTCGCCTTGACTACACTAGTGATGCCCATGGTACTCCATTTTACTTTTTTGTTTTTTCAACAATATCTCAATTTGTTTCATTTTTCTCCTTTCCCCCTAAGATTTGTGATCCAGTTTTGTGATGCAGTTGCTGTTGCGAAGATTTTGAATGCTACACTTGACTTGTGATTCCACACCTACTGGTGAATCCTGTTTGGCAAGATTCAAGGTACTTGGCAGACTTTCTTCCAAGGTAAATCTTGTTTTCATTTTCAAAGGAAACACTTTTAAGACTTCACACTTGCTTCTGCAGTTCATTCGCAGATATATTTGATGTGGATCACTTTATTGATGTCCTCAAGGATGAAATTTCTGTAGCCACAGCGCTCCCTAGAGAATATTCATGGAGCACAAGAGAATACTATGCTACAGGGATTCGAGAGACGAGAATTAAGACAACACCAGTTCGTGCTTCAGATGACTGGTATCTGGAGAATGTTTCGCCTTTATTACAGAGGTTAGTAATTAGATGGATCTTCTTCTCAGTAGTTTTATGGTTAAGCCTATCGACAATTAAATCCAAGGGCATCTTTGCATTTTCTGATTAACTCTCATGTATTTGATATTAACTCTCTTCGGCGCCCCATTCTAATCCCTTTGCCTTTGGTGTACCCATGTTTGGGCTTTCCACTCCTCTCCACATGCTTTCCTTTTGACATACTTTTATGTATTTTATATGTCCAAATCTGTCCTTGCTGATCTCGAGCCTGCAAAAATGAACAACGGTTAGCCAATGACCACCGTTGTGGTGGCCGAAGGCACTCCCGATGCTTATTTTTGCAGGCTCAAGATTTGCAAATACATATTTGAGCATCGAGACATGGTTACCAACACCAAATCTCCATCATTTAACAACAATGCCAAACCAGACAACCCTCCGGACAGAGAAGCCTAGCACTGGGTCGAACCGATCCAACAGAGGAAGCATAGCAGTTGCACGGCCCAGCCACTAAGGCAACCGCGGCTCACCCCTGCATAGACCAGATCATGCTTCACATGGATCATCTAGCATGGGTGGTGGAAAGGCTCACTCAGGATCGACAACAGCCGCTCGAAAGTGGCAGAGATCTGGGGAGATCCCACACCCGAGAGCGCATCCAGGAAAGTGAGAACCTCCTCAAAAAAGAGCAAAGACCTGGCCGGCAAGAGAGCTTAAGGGATGATCAGACCATGGGGGCCACATCCCACAGACAGACTGGACCACAGTTAGAAACCCGTTCCGACTGGGGGTAACCAATCCAGACATCCTGTATGACCTCACTATCCCGTTCTCGGAGGAAAATCATGAGCGCCCCCTGCCAAAGAAATTCGTCCCTCTAAAGCTCGAATTTTATGACGGAACGTCAGATCCATTAGATAATCCGCGTCATTACCAACATGTAATGGTGCTGAAAAAAAGTTCAAAAGCCATCATGTGCAGAACTTTTCCCACCAGCTTGAAAAAGATGCGCTGACCTAGTTCCATAGTCTTCAATCAAGATTTATCGAATCGTCCCAGGTTTTGGCGAAGCCATTTATAAGCAGGTTCCTTGGGAGCCAGCGAATCAGGAAGAGACCTCACTACCTGCAAAGTCTCAAGCAGAAGCAGGGCGAGACCCTCAGAGAGTATGTCACCCGTTTCAACGACTAGCTGACTTTGGTCGACGGTCCACAGCGATCGGACCTAGTTCTATTAAGGGCGATGACAACTCGCCGCAAAAGTGGCCTAGTCCGCCTAAAGGAACTAAGGTAGCACATGACAAGTTAAGTCCATACCACGAATAATTGATTGTCGCGGAAGGGCCTGGTCCGATCATGGGGACCAAAATGGCGCACAATGACTGAGTCCATCCCTATTAAGGGCGATGACAGCTCGTCGCAAAAGTGACCTAATTCGCCTAAGGAACCAAGGTATCGCACAACGGATTCCGCCAGTCCAAGGACAACTCATCGCTCAAATAGGCTTAGTCTGATCAGGGGACCAAAATGGCGCACAACGGCTGAGCCCAACCCTATTAAGGGTGATGACAACTCATCATAAAAGTGATCTAGTCCGCCTAAAGAGCCACGGAAAGACAACTGCAGACATAACCTGGTCCATAGACAGTTTGCCGCAAGTGGGCCAAGCCCAGTCCACGGACAACTCACCACACTAAAAACCCAATCCTATCACGTTGATTAAAATGGAGCACAGCGGCCGGGCATAACCCTATTGAAGGAAGTAGCAGACCGCTATATAAGTGACTTAGTCCGCCTAAGGAGCTGAGGTATGATACAGCGAGCCAAGCTTAGTCCAAGGACAAGGATGCACGATGCGACTCGACAATTTTCAAAAAATTAGGACTCAGCGACAAGGCGAAACGGTCAAACTTTACTTTTTATTAATTTTTATTTTTTTGTAACTCATGAACATAGACAACCTAAAGCTTAAAATTGTTTAAAATTTTTACTTTTGAAGCTGAAAGATGAGAGCTTAACAAGAGAGATAGAAAAATTTACAGAGATGCTCGGATAGTCAAAATTTACTGGGGAGTGTATCTAATTTACAAATTGTTTCAAAATAGTGTGTAATTGTGTATCTAAGAGCAAATTAATCATCAAAAATAGATAAATCAAATTACTGAGAAATTATATAGCAAAATACCATTTTTTGTGTGTATTGTATCTAATTTAGAGTGAGGGAAGAAACGACCTTGATGATGTCTGATGTACCATCAAATGAAAATGTCAATCAAAAAGTCAAGAACCCTCGGATTGAGTACGGCGTGAAGAGGTGCTCTAAATAAAGCAATCACTCTCCCCGACTGAAGGAATCGAAGAATTGGCGATTACAATTGAGTGGAGTAGAACTTTGTGTTTCTTCAAGAACTACTTCCGAAAACCAGCAGAGAAAAACAAGAAAATAAACCCAAGAAAAACAGGAAAAAAACACTGGCTGTGTCAGAGCCGTGTCCTGGCCCAGTCGGGGTCGAGTCGGAACCATGTCGGAGCCGAGTTGGTCTCAATCAATGTGTCTTGACCGTTAACCACGTGTCGGATACATGTCGAGCGCATGTCGGACGCGAGTCCGTGTCCGACACGTATCCGACTCTCGAAACGGGGGTTTTTCGAAGAGTCCGTGCATTGGAGTCCAAGGACAATTCACTGCTCAAAAGAAGCCTGGTCTATTCACGAGGACCAATATGGCGCACAATGGCCAAGCCTAGTCCTGATGAGGATGACAACAACTTTCCATTAAGTGACCTGGCCCACCTAAAGAAACGATATCGCGAGGCGGATCGAGTCCAGTCTGTCGACGACTCACCTCACCGGGATAATATAGTCTAAGGGACCAAGACTGTAACGACCTGATCCGCACAGTAAGATATTGTCCGCTTTGGGCTCAACCGGCCCGCACGGCTTTAAAAGGCCTCTTACTATGGGGATCCAACCTCGCACATATATAGCACATCACCATCTCGCACCCAGGCGATGTGGGACTATGATCTCCCCTTGGTAGCTAGTCCAACCCCTATTGGGAAACCGATCCTTAAAGTCATCCCATGTCATAACCGCAACATCAACGGATGGTAGTAAAGCCTCCCACCAGTAACTAGCAGCACCATCCAGGTGATATGCAGCTAACTCTTATTTTTGGACTTCAGTAAGTCGCATCCTCCTGAAAACGGTCTTACAGCTTTGAACCCAGACATCTGCATCTCTCGGATTTTCTCCGGTAAACTTCTTACCACCCAATGTAAGGGGAACGTAGTAGCCGATGCTCTCAGTCGGCAACACTCTATTATGGCTTCACTCATGGTAGAGGAGTGGAAGTCTCTTGAGGCTATTTCTTCTTATGATGTTCAATTTGTCCAGGGAGCAAACACGACTTATGTTGGTAGTTTATATGTTTGACCTTCTTTGATCAGCAGGGTTTTAGAGGAGCAACATAAGGATTCTCGTTTAATGAGCAAATTGGAAGACTTAGTGCTTGATAATCTAGATGATTGTCCCTCCAAGTGGTCAGTTGAGTCCGATGGTGGTTTGAGATTTCACGGGAGACTTTGTGTGCCTGAGATTGAGGGATTGAAGAAAGAAATTATGGATGAGGCTCATAAGTCACGTTTTACCATTCACCCGGGAGGCACAAAAATGTATCATGACCTGAAGCGAACTTTCTGGTGGGACGACATGAAGAAGGATGTGGGAGATTATGTATCACGGTGTTTCACTTGTCAACAAGTGAAGGCGGAGCATCAGCGGCCCTCAGGTTTAATGCAACCACTAGAGATTCCTGTCTGAAAATGGGAAAATATTTCTATGGACTTTATAGATGGGTTACCGAAGACCCGACGAGGTAATGAGTCAATTAGGGTTATAGTTGACCGTTTGACTAAGTCTGCACATTTTGTTCCGGTTGGTGTGCACCGTACTACCGAACAGCTAGCTAGACGATACATCCGTGAGTTAGTTAGGCTTCACGGAGTACCAGTGTCCATTGTGTCTGACAGAGATCCCTTGTTTGTAGCTGAGTTTTGGGAGAGTTTCCAGCGAGTCATGGGGAAGAGACTAGATTTGAGTACAGCTTATCATCTTCAGACTGATGGTCAGACGGAGCGGGTGAATCAGGTTCTAGAGGATATGCTTTGGGAATGTGTGCTCAATTTTGGAGGTAGTTGGGAGGATTATTTACCTCTCATAGAGTTTGCTTATAATAACAATTACCATTCTAGTATTGGCATGGCCCCGTTTGAGGCTTTATATGGGAGGCCTTGTCGATCACCATCCTGTTGGGCGGAGGTAGGCGACTTAGTCTTGTTGGGGCCAGAGATGGTTAGGGAGACATCGGAGAAGGTGCAGATTATTAGAGAGCAGATCAAAACTACTCAAAGTCGACAGAAGAGTTATGCCGATCGGAAGCGTAAAGCGATAGAATTTCAGGTTGGGGACCTTGTTTTTTCTCAAGGTTTCACCTATGTGCGGTGTATTGAGGTTCGGTAAGAAAGGGAAGCTAAGTCCTATATTTGTGGGACCATTTGAGATCATTGCTCGGGTAGGGAGTTTAGCCTATAGACTCGCCCTGCCCCCGAGCTTATCAGCTGTGCATGATGTGTTTCACATCTCCATGCTGAGGAAGTGTGTGAACGATCCTGCTGACATCGTCCAACCCACAGAAATTGAGATTAATGACGACTTCACCCAAGTAGTACGACCGATCAAGATTGTGGATCGTGATGTGAAACAACTCCGTAGAAGGATAGTGAATCTGGTGAAAGTCCAGTGGAGTGAAAAAGAGAATGATGTAACTTGGGAGCTAGAGGACAGAGTGAAACAGTTGCACCCGGATCTATTCATCCAGTGAATCTCGGGACGAGATTCCTTTTGAGGTGTGTATAATGTAACGACCCTACTTTAACACATTATAATTTTAATTATTTATTTATTTATTTTAGTTTTGACTTTATTAAATTTGAGGTGACGTCAAGTAATAAGGGGGTGTCACTAACCTTGAGCAAAACCCTAACAGGCAGGGGTTTTGTCTTTAGTGGGATTAAATAGGGGTTTGGTTTTGTTTCTCTCGCCTCTTAAAAAAAAGGGAGAAGGGAGAAGAAAGGGAAAAGGTGAGTTTCTTACTTCTCAGTTTTCAAATATTCAGTGTGCATGTCTTTTCACAAATAGTTCTCTATTCTGACCCGGGCATATGTTGGAAGTTGTTTTGTGGATTTTATTTATTTACGCATTGCTCTAAGGTAGGGTTACCTTGAGGATTGTGCGTTTAATTGACACCTAGGCACAGACATACCCATTATCTGACATTGTTACTTTTGAAATGCTAATATTTATTTTACCTGTTTATTAAACATTGTGAGATTTATTTTGACATTGTGAGATTTGACATTGTGAGATTTGAATAATGCTTGTGACATTGTGTGATTTATTTTGACATTGTGAGATTTGACAAGTAAATGAAAAATTGAGAAGTGCAGAGAAGCTCCTTTAGATCTGAATTCAATTTCCTTCAACAAGGGTCAAACATTTTCTCAAAATAAGTAATGGTTAGGTCCAACTGTGAGTACAAAAATTCACCATATGTGGCAAAGAATTCAATTCAATCTGACAACACTTTACAGTGTAATCTATGAGGGTCCTTAAGTGACCATGTCTTTGGGTAGTTGAGTCATGAGTGGTCTATGGGGGTCTTAAATGAGGTAATTAATCAAAGCTCACTGGAAAATATTTACTCGTCTTTGTAATACAATAGGGTTTTAAGTGGTCCATGCAACAATATTATCTCTCAATTACTAACTACTAAATCGGAACTTATTAATTTGACATTATGCTTCAATGCTATGTTATCTCAAAGGAGAGAGTAGATTGATTTACTTATGAATGATAAAATGTTATTGTGAAGGAATTCTGAAATATCCAAAAATGAGGGATACTGTTAAACCTTGATTTTTGAAAATATAAACCACCTGGAATTGTATCACTTACAACTACCACACCTCTTTTGTTTATTATTTTCCCTCTCCTACTAGAGAAACTAAATGACCAGCGGGTCGTCTTGCGGAGATGGGGCGCCTATTTCCTACTAGAGATTTTAAAATAACCTTTGGGTTAGTCTTGCGAAAATGAGGTGAATCTGTATGCCTAAGATAGACTTTGATATTTATTCGTCAAAATGTGAAGTGAGTTTATGCGCATTGATAGCCCAAGAATGGCTCTTGGTACTCATATAGTTAGGAGTATTTGCGATGCATGCTTGTATGTGATGTCCTCACTTAGGCATGGGTGACGGAGAAGTCCTCCTTTATATGAGAGAGGCATACGAGTATGTATGTTCGGCACGGAGGTGGTGCGAATGTGGTATCGTCTAAGTGATCATTCCGTTAAAAGATGAATCAAATTCAAATAAAAATGAATAAACTATGTTTATATTGTTTCTAATCATTTTCATGCAAAATGGCAAGTCCACTAATATTTCTGCAGGTCAGACTTGCCATAGTCAACTTCTACCGGGTAAGTACAAGTAGGTGCATATTTACTTATTAGGATGAAGATATGAATGCCTCGTGGAGGAACTACCTGTTTGTTTTGGTTATTTTGTCGTACTACATTTTTCGGTCATGCCCTGCAATTTCCTTTATTGATTTTTGGGAATAAAGAAATTTCACACCAACTTTATTGCTGACCCAAGTGGGCTTTGGCTTCTTGGGTACATTCCTTCGGGAATGTAGCCGACTAGCTTATTTTCAGGATTTAGTAATCTCGGGCGGGCTTAGAGCATTTCATACCATACGTGACGAGCATTGCTGGGAGTTGCGCGTTGTTCAAAAGATTAGATCATTTTTATTTGTAGGTGACAGTTTAATTCTTGTAATTAGAACTCGGAGTGATTTATTATTTTCTGGGAGAGATACATTCGTAAATTGTTGAACTTGTTAGCGTTGGCTCTACAAGTTTTAAAATTTTCTTCCTTTTGATGGACTTTCAGATCAGTTGTTTTATTTTTCTCTATTTGGTAAATTGTGCAATTGATTATTTCTCGTAGATGCCAACTGTTACTTTTCGTGAATGACAATTCATGTCCCGAATTTTAGGGAAAACGGATAATCCTACGTGGATTTTGGGATTTTCGTTTTCTTCGAAAATCGGGGCATGACAAAGACGCTGCAAAGAGGCCACGTCTAATCCTCATCAGGAGACCGACGATTCTCCTAACAAGTGACCTAGTCCGTTTAAAAGGAATTTAGCCCGTTTGGACAAAGATGACTCTTCAACAACCCAACTCGTCTATTATGAAGTAAGTTCAGACGGACATATATGACTTCTTCCCAGCTCAAGTCTTCTCAAGAATTGAGCTAGATGAATATAGGAATCTACTTCGTTCAGGTTCCTCAACAACCCAACTCCTGATCATGATTGGGGTCTGTTACGAAGTCTAGCCCAGACGGGCGGAAATGACTTCTTCCGAGCTCAAGTCCTCTCAAGGATTGATCTAGATGAATATAGGAATCTAGCCCGTTCGAGCAAAAAGGCTTCCTCAACAACCCAACTCCTACTAAGGATTGGAGTCTATTACAAAGTCTAGCCCAGACGGGTCGAGATGATTTTTTTCCCAACTCAAGTCCTCTCAAGGATTGAACCAGATGAATGCAGGAATCTAGCCTGTTAGGGCAAATATGGTTTTCCAACAACCCAACTCCTGTACGAGATTGGGGTCTGTTACGAATTCTAGCCCAAACGGGCAAAAATGACTTTTCCAATTCTCAAGTCCTCTCAAGGATTGAGCTAGATGAATACAAGAATCTAGTCCGTTCGGGCAAAGATGTTTCCTTAATAACCTGACTTCTGTCCCGAAGTGGGGTTTATCGTGGGAGCCCAACCCAGAAAGGTAGAGGCGATTCCCCTTCAACTCAATGTCGTCCTCAGAAGTGACAGGACTACAGGTATATGGTACCGAATGCAGTCCGACAATAGATGGTTTTTCACGCAACTTAACTATTGTACTGGGTGAAAGACTATCAAGGAAGTTCAGTCTTCAAGGCAAATACAACTTCTGCACAAGCTCAACTACAAAGGAATACAATAATTACGTCACTAAGGGAACATGACCCGGACAAACAAAGGTTACTACCCTACATCTTAACTCTCACAGAAGATTACATTATTACTGTTGTCAGAATATGAGCCCAGACAAGTGAAGAAATTGCTCTAGTCTAGAGTAAATCCCTACTTTAGGTGGGGGAAGATACACTCGTCTACTCGGCCTAATCTATGCAAGAATTGGAAATGACAACCACGACAAAGGAAATTTTTTTTTGGGTGATCATGACATGCACGTTCGGAGTTATGCTTTTGGGTGATCATAGAAAGTTGCGCCTGAAAGGCCTCCTGAAGGCCTCTTATGCAAACTGCCTAAGCGTGCTTACAATCCAACGGATTTTGGGAATCAGCAGCAGACTTCATGACATTCGACAAGCGCTCAACAAACACAACCTGCTCGTCTATCTCATTGTCCCGACGTTCTTGGGTGTCTTCACCACAGACAACAACTCGGCTCGGGCAACCTGAGCTTCATTAGACTCCCTTGGATTCCTTTCAGCTGAGATTCTAAGGACGACTGGGCAACCAGAGCGCTAATCAGACCTTGGGGCTTCAGCCAACTGAATTTTCTAATCAGTCTGACAGTTAACTGCTCGGTCAGCCAGTATGCCTTGCTAAGGGCATTAGCAAGTTGTGCCTTCTGGTCGATGAACTTCGTCTCCAAGGCAAAGAACTTGTCTGTATAAACTCCACATCGGTACCCGCCATACCAGCGTGGGTCAAGTGAGTCATCCCCTGATTGGAAAACAACGCACATGTATAAACGATAAACACAACAAAAAAAAAGTGACAAATCAACTGAGCTGTCAACTTACCAACATCAGAAGTTGTTGCCCACAATTGAGGTGCGTCCCCGCGACCACCTTCTCCAATGACACCTGATTAGCCAATCAAGAGAAATTCTTCATTAGATTGACAGTAACAGTCCTGTGATCCACCCCATGATGCCCCACATATATTGCTCGCCTGAACTCAGGAGAGCACCCACCGGGACACGAAAATGGACCTAAATTTAGTACAGAAAACTCCGGGGCAAGGAGCCAATCCTTTCTCTCCCCCTGCACCTCCTGAGAGAGAGGACTCAACAACCTGCTTCCCCTTATCAACAACAATGGAAGGAGGATCAGACAATACTTCAGTTTCCGAACTAGTGGAAGGATCACGGGTAGTGCTCTCAGGAACAGATTGTTCATCTACAACAAGTAGACCATGGGTAGCAACCTCCAAAGCCGGCCGTTCCGCTCGTTTCAGCATGAGCCAGGGCCTCCAACGACTCCTCATTAATGGTTTGGTCCACGACATCCCTTTCCACGATCTGGGGAGCAGCAGGAGTGGATCCCAACTTGAGCCTCTTAGAGCGACGGAGAAGAAAGCAATCCCTCTAGAGCTTTCTTCTCTGATGGGCTAGGCATCTTTGGCACCTTCCTTTTCTGAGACCCAGATGCCTGCACTTTGGCGCCTTGGGGTAAGATAGATGCAGAATGATAAAAAACAAAAGTGCAGAAATCAAAACAGAAATAAAATACAAAACACGTAGTATAATGCAAGAGATTTCTCTAAACTATCATAGAGGTCGATACAGCCTCAAGCCAATTTCTTGGTTTACACTTGGGGATTAACTGTAAGATCAAGCTAAATAGTTTTTTGAATTAAAAAGATAGAAATAAAAGATAGATATGATTTATTGGAATGTACAAAAGATAAAAGATAGGAACTTACAAGATAAAAGGCGTAAGGATTTTCATATTTGAAATTCGCTTACCCTAAACTTGAAAACAACTTACTTAAATAGAAGGGATCCAAGCGAAGATAAGCCTCGCTGGAGGATAAGGTTGGTGGACAATTTGTCATTTGTAAACATAATTGAGATAATGCGAATACTATTCGCATGTGATTGTCGGTAGATATTGTTGAAGATGCTTCGACTGTAGCTGCTTTTGTAGTTGGTGAACAGTGGCTTCACGTGGATGCCTTTGTAAAGAAAGATATTGTCGGGCTGTCGGGACCAAAAGTATCTTGTTTTGTAGTGGTGTTGGCAGATGTTGCCTTTGGTAATGCGGACTGTGGGTCCATTAATCAAGTGGAGAGAAGACGTCATAACAGTCATCCTCATTGAGTGGAATTGTTGGTTCATCGTCTTCATCTAAATCTTCTGAACAAATCTTTGACAATGTTTCAAAGAGTTGAGCTTTTGTAGGTTTTCCTATAAGCTGTTGTCTTATATGTTGACGAAGAAGCTTAGCATCTGAAAGAGGTTCAATGGGATTCACCTGAGGAACAGGAGAATGATTTTTGCTTGAGAAGAAGCGAAGAACTCCTTCTTTTGTAACTCTGGAGTGGTCAAACTGTGCCCACCATTTAACTTTAAAACGACGACAGAACCACAAGGGAGCATTCTTGGATTGATAAGGTTTGCTCAATGCTGAGCAGGTATAATCCCAGCATAAAATCCAGGATAAACCAAACCTGATGAAGAACCAAAGCGACAAAACCTGCTCTGTAACAGGAATTGGGGGTTGGTACTTTTCTTTGAAAATCTTCCATCCTTCTTGAACAGCAGGAGGAAGGATGTCTTGGATCGGAACAAAATGGCTCCACCAAATGTGTTGGAACCAAAGAGGAACAGACTTCTGTTTAAACTTCTGGCAGAATAAAAAGAACCATGAATGGCCGCAATTCTGCGATTGTATGTAGAAGGCTCTTGACCAAGCTAGTTTGTAGTCAAGAGAATTGTATGTCTGGGGAACATAGTTCACTGAGAACTCCTTGTGATAGTGAGGGAGCTGATGCCAGTCAGCTTCTGAGAGAACTTTGAGGATCTGACACTTAGAATGTGTGATCCTTTCTTGGTAGTCTTTGTCATGATGGTGGGTGATAATCAGAATCTACGAGGATAAACTCATAGAAATCTTGTGATTTTGTATTGTCTGCTTCTTCAAATTGTTGTTGTTGAGGAAACAAATTCTTGGCGATGAGCTGGGGCTCTTTGACTAAAGAATACATGGATGGCTCGATCATAGTGATATAATCAAGACATGCTTTAGGAATGTATGGATTTGGTGTTGAAGTTTGCGGCTTTGTAAAACTGGCCATGGTGGAACCAGTTGCTTCTTCTTGGTTCAACGAAGTGAACTTCTGTGAAAGGGAAATGGCATAAGAAAGAGGGGTTTGATGCTGTGAGGCAGAAGGCGCCATAGCATATTGGGACTTTGATTTGGGTTTAGAAAAAGGAGGTGGGCGAGAGGAAGATGAGTTAGAAGAACTCATCTTTGCAGGAACTCTTTTGTTAAAAAATCTGCAAGAGAGTTATCAGCTCCTTTTATAAACTTTATTTCAAAATCAAAGGCTGAAAGAAGACCTTGCCATCTTGCATAGATTTGTTTGGAAACGAGATTTAAAACATCTTTAGTTAAAATCTCTTTGGCACACTACAAGAAAAGTGTTCATTGATAGCATAAGTTTATAGCGTTTTTGTGAAAACCGCTATAATTGACCGAATTCAAAGCCAATTAAAATTGGAACCGCTATAGACCAAAAGCCGCGCGGGAAGTGAAAAATAAATGCGCGAATTGCTTCTCAAAAGCCTCGCGGGAAATGCGCGAATTGTTTCTCAAAAGCCTCGCGGGAAGTGAAAAAACTCGCTCGATTCCACTTCAACATCTACGTCTTTCTCCCTCAGTCTCGCTCTCCTCCCCCGTCAATTGCAGCAGATCGGAGAGGCATTTTTCTTCTCCAAAGGTATGCCGCTCTACAAGCGAGAGTGAGGGAGAGAGAAATCTAGGGAGAGTGAGAGAAATCAAGAGCGAGAGTGAAAGAGTGAGGGAGAGAGAAATTGAGCGAGAGAGAGAGATCCAGGGAGAGTGGGAGTGAGAGAGATCCAGGGAGAGGGATGCTGCTCTTCTTCAAACCAAAGGCACGCCGCTTTTCTTCAAACCAAAGGCACGCCGCTCAAGCGAGAGTGAGAGAGATCCAGGGAGAGGGAAAGAGTGAGGGAGAGAGAAATCGAGAGATCGAGAAATAGAGATCTAGGTGCAGAAGCTCGTCCTCAACATCTCCGTCGGCAAGAGCAGAGATCGTCTCACCAAGGCCTCCAAGGTATGTATACTAAGTCTATCTCTCTCTTACCCCCTAAACCCCATTGCACATCTTTTCCTCCCAAACCCTCATCGTTTTTCACTGATTTTTATTTGTAGGTGTTGGAGTTGTTGAGTGGACAAACCCTAGTTTTCTCCTAAGGTATGTATCTAACAAACAAAAAGGGTTTCTCTCTTTTATGTTTTTTGTTCATTTTGATTTTACATTGATTTGGTTGATGGGGTTTTTGACCCTTTGATTTTTTTTTTTTTTTTTTTGTGTTAACAATTTTTTTTTCAGAATTGGGTGTAATGAGAAGATTTCTTGCTATGTCACCGTCGAGGTGACAAGTGGATGCAACTTCTTGAGAGTGGATTGAAGGTGAAGGAGTACGACCTGTTGAGGAGGAACTTCAATAAGACTGGATGCTTTGGTTGAAATTGGTTATCTTTTTGAATATTTCGTGGTAACTGATGGTTGTGTATAATATTTAGGTTTCTTTGGTGTCAATGGTATGCACATTTGGAAAGGGGCGGATGTCAGCCATGCTTAGGCTTTTTGGTAATGGAAATTACCCTTAACTAAGTACAGGTATTGTTAGCTACAACATTAGAATGCCGTAAAATTTAATGTTTTGATATGGATGTGATGTGAATCTAATATGCTATTGTCTGCGTAGATACTTTTAAATTTCAATCTTTCCTTTCTAATATTATTGGTCAGATTCATGACTAAAGGCCCTTTTTTTTTGTGTGTGCGTGTCTGAAAACTTTCGCAAAATGTAGATGATGTTGATTTTTAGACACATCCAATATTATACTCATAGTTAGAGGAGTTGAAAGACTCCATCTATTTACACCTGCAGGATCAAGTAAGCCTCTCTAACTAAATTAATATGTAGTGAATGCATGTTTGCATGTATCCCTACCTTAGTGATCCTGATTGGGTTTAGCTCATTTGTTGAAGCTAACATGTATCCCTACCTTAGTGATCCTGATTGGGTTTAGCTCATTTGTTGAAGCTAACAGCCAAAGGGAAATAATGTTTTCAAATCAAAACATGGTGCATGATCCTATGACTATAGCTCTATTTGCAAAAACTAATCTATATGTTCAACCACCTTATTGTGAAAGCTACATCAAAAGAAGATGTTCATGAACCAATCAATCAAGTTCCATGTAAACTTTTGAAATTGAGGTTCCATTTTGACTTGTCCACTTGGCAGCTTTGTCTAGGATTTTTTTTTTCGGGGAATGCTTTATTTCCAACAGAAATTTTGTAGTAGTGGTCATAACGAAGGGCACTAATTCTCGTTATGGGACTATCTTTTATGTGATTCATGACAACATTATTATTTATATATATTTTTTTTAAATAACGTTGTAGTTGTTCTATATTGCCAGGTTAAGTTGCTGTTCGGGGATTGTTGAAATTAAAGAAATCTGGTATGACATTTGAAGAGCTTCAGAAAGCACGCTCTAATGGTTTTCAGTCTGTGCATCGAATGACCAATGGAGAGAAGAAGGCCGGGCGAGCAAACAAGAACATGTAAGTTTCTTCCTTGTAATTCTATTACTCTCCTCAAGTCCTCATCTTTCTACCAATACTTGATCATGCAAATCTATGGTGAAGGCCAATGGAGATCAGCAGCAAGAAGCCTGTTGGCAGGTATAGAGAAGTCATCCAAGCACCTAAAAAGGTAAGCATGTTTTGGTGTGCAAGCTTCTTGTTGAATATTCCAGGACTAACTTGGATTTGCGGTCTTCTAAAACAATGATTGATTGGATTCCTCGTGATTTGTGAAACATATAATTGCAAAAACATTTATTGAAAGATCATACACGAATGACTCCCTGTTGAGGTTTATAAATGGTCTCCTTGTTCATGACTTACTATATTTATTAACTTAGCATCCTATTCTGGATGGGTTTGTTTATCATCTCCTTTTAGCTCATGTATGCTACTATGCTAGCCCAAAAACCCGGACTTGATGCCAACTACTATAGTAAAAGAAATCCATTGAAACTACTTAAGTAAGAGTGAGATAACAATTTGATTCTGGGTTGCATTTGCAGATCAATCTTGTTTTTCAGCACCTCTACATTCTGAAAATCCTTAACAAATTATTTATTTTGATGATATAGATATATTTATTTTGTATTTCTGTAACAAAAAAAACATGGGATCACTTAAATCAAATGCCTTCAATGAATCTAATAGATGAAACAAAATTCTTTATGAGAAGAGTGCCTGTAAATGGCTCTTCAGGTGGTATAAAGTCAATCCAGGAATCCCCATCACTCTCATTATATTCTTTGTTGTTGCTTCTGCCAGAATTAAAAATTAAAATCAATTCATAGATTATACATAGAGTAATGATAGGTATAATATAATAGCTCGACAAAATAACTAATCAAGCAACTTACTGTCTGCACCTCCAAGCTGAGCGACGGCTTCGATAAATCTTTGATGAAGCACTGGAGTCCATTTTAGCTTGGGCTTTGCATCTGTAGACAGAACCAAATCCATATCTGGGTTTTTCATTCTCTGCAGAACCATTTCAATTTAGCTTTGGGGAGAATCAGAGCACTTTCAGTTCTTTTGGTTTGATAGAATTTTCCCCATATCATCAATATACCTATATGTATTTCAGTTTTCTCATTTTAGTTACCCGTTTTCTTACATACAGGGATGGTGTGAGCGAATGCCAATTTAGTGAAATGTTACTGCATGAGGTTGATACAATTAGAAATGTTACTTTAAACTAATACAACGATCTCATATTGTGCCTCAATTATACTTTGTTAAACAAAGATGTAGGTTGGGGTGCAACAACGTAAGGAAGCTATTCCTTTAGTTTGCATGTACTTTTTACTCTATTTCTGTATGCCTTTTAGTTTTCTTGGTAGGTTTTTCTCCTCTTCTGCTTGGTATATTGAAGATATTTAGATTTTACTAAAATTGTCTGGCTGCAGTAAGTTTTAATTTATTCATATGGAATCTCTTCTTTGCAAATGTCAGTCTCTGTCTCTCTCAATTGCCTGTGTACACATTTATCTTATCATGCTTATTTAGGTTTATTATTTGTAACTATTTTGTAGCCTCAAACTTTAGCTTTGTGATACATTTGTTAAAATATGATACATATATGTTAAAGGATATATGCAGTTGTGCCTTTTTGTTTGTTGAAGTCATTCATAGCCTTTGGTTCTTTACATACATTAAGATGCAGAGCGAGACATGGTACCTGTCCATGCCCTTTGTTTCAGTGTTGATAATGTGAATTATTCTGCCCTTGTCTTTCCATTTGATTGAATTTTTGGTTTCTGTTTCCTAGTGCTTCTGTATTTTGGCTGGATGACATGTAAATGCTAACAAGTAGGCGTTGTTTCCTGAAATGCAGGAAATTATTAGAAAATACATTAAAATGTCTGCAAGTGGAAGTAAGCATGCAGCTCTTGCTAGTGCACTGGGGTTTTTGACTTGGGAAACACCCTCATCTACAGACTTCAAAGAATTGGCTAGGTAGGTCTCAGTTTCCCTGCTTTGTGAATAAGTGTGTTTATTGGCTATAGGAGCAATACAAAACTCTGCTTTTTACACATTGACTTGCTTTTTCACACCGAGGGCTTACTTGTTACCCAACTTTTCACTGATTGGGCGTGAAAATATTTCTGTACTTCTGTTCCATCTTAGGTAAATTGGATGCAATGTCATACACTTTGTTTCTAAGCTGCATATTCTCAAGATCACTGAGGCTCTCCACCTGTCTACAACTAGAATCACTCAACAAAGTTTTGAAATTCTGGGATGGGAATCTTACTATTTGGTTTTTGGGTTCCCAGGGACAGTGAATATGCTGCGTGGACTCTAGTTAATGGCTATGCATTGAACCATGTCAGCATCTCTACCCATCGGCTAAAATCTCATTTGAAAAACATCAAAAGCCTCGATCAATTCATTGAAGAAAATGGACTCAAATTGAATTCAGAAGGAGGACTTCTAAAAGGTTCACACAACTCTTATCCAATTATTGAATTGTTCTTCATGTTTACACTAATTTGTTTTTTTGCATGCAACCGACTCAATAGTTCCTTTTACTTCTCAGAAAAGTCCATTTGCTCCCTTCATGGCACGTTTCACGAACCTATTGATTCTTAATTTGTATAGATGTTGTTCCTTGTTCACTGCAGAGATACTGTTCCGAGTTTCAGCATATTTTTGCATTCACTTTCTGTGAGTTTGCTGATCGCCCGACCGTTAACTCTGTTTCTACTGCAGGATGGTTTATTGAAGCCTGATTTAGTGGAAGGTGATGCAGAAATACCTGAGTTCAATGTTTCCTATAAGCAGCAAAAAATCAGTCCAAAGTTCCAATCGACTGTCAGGCACCTATTGCATCAAAAAATTCGTGATTCCTACATGCATCCTCAATTCAATTCAGATGTCATGAATATTTGTTGGTGGTGGAGTTGAATTTATTGAATATTTGTTTGTAGGTGTTCGGAGAAGCTTTCGATCCATGGGGATGCGGCTGCCAAAGCTGCTTTGTATAGAGATAGATTCCAGTTGCTGCTTCAGAGGATTGCTCGACATCCCGATTTCGCTAAACCTGCTTTTGACCTTGATATGTCCTACTCTGGAGGCAGAAGTAATGAGGTATTATTATTATTTAACATTTTCAAGTTTTATTCCAAATAAGAAATTGAACATAAGTACTGCTACCCAACATCTAGAAGGTGTCTATTTTTAAGTGAGAATGAAGGATAATTTGAAGAAAACAAATAGTATAGCTTGTGGTTATTGTATTGATTTTTATAGAGAGATCTGGCAAGAAGTCCGCGAGTAGGTTGGAGAAAAGTAGAACATTTTCAAGTGCTTTGGTGCAACATTTTGCATTGTTCATAGAGATCAGTTTATATGTTATTTGTATTTCAGATATCTCCAATTCAATCTCTTATTGGATACACCGGGAGGAGATGGATCATGGGTGTCATATCACAGTTAGAAGATGGTCGTTTCTACTTGGAAGATCTAACTGCCACTGTACCAGTCGACTTGTCCAATGCAATATCCTTTCATATACTACTATTATTTATTTATTTTGAGAAATTGAAAAGAAGAGAAGTCCATTATTAACTTGTCTGATTCTTGTCTTAAAGACAAGAAACAAACTTTCTTTCAGATCAGAGAATTATTGTTTTCTTTGACAGATAACACAAAATCACTTCAGGTTTTTTTGTGGAAAACACCATAATTGTAGCAGAAGGCGAGTTACTTGCAAGTGGCACTTTTCAGGTTTCTTACTTGCCATTTTACTCTCAGTGCTAGCTTTTATTTGTAAGAAACTTGTGCAGAAGTATAGAACTCAGGATGGTTTATAGTCCACTCTTTTGACTTTAAAATAGGATTCTTATTTTTTCTTAAGTAGCTGAAGAACTGCTATCTGCATTGTATATGTTAAAAGTCAACATGACATCAGGAAACATTTCTGACGCACTTGTTTAAAAGATAGTCATTATGATATTTTCAAGCAAGTATATTTCGGAATTTTACCTGTAAGACTTGAGTTCCCCTTCTGCCAAGATCTTGAAAACACATTGGATTTTTTTGTAGATATAATACCCTTTTCTGATTTTTATGCAAACTGTCACATATTTTCTATGAGAGGGTTATATCATATTGTCAAGAAAAATATCTGGTCTTCCTTACTAAGGCTGTGCGGTTATCCTCGCCCCACGATTTACCCTGCTATAAACACTATCCTCACTTAACTTCATCCCCCATGGAGGTGTGGGGTTATCTCAAATAGACCTCAGAGCTACATCAAGCGAGAACCCACTTTATGAATGGTCACTCTGGATAGGATCTTAACGGATTTTGAACCAAATTTGACTGATTTTTACAATGTCCTCACTTAGGTGTTACGAGATACGTTTCCAGTTTTGAAATCTGTCACTTCAAGGCAGTGACACAGGTATGGGATGTCAATGGTTCAGATTTGGGTCGGTTTGCCAACCCATGCCCAACCTAGGTTTCAGTTTGTTACCTGAAAACCGTCCTCTTTACCAGGGTATTGTTGACTTGGCTTACCTGAACCCCATTTGGGTACATACAAGTTTATCAAAACACGATCTGATCGACCTTATTATCTCAAATTATTTGCATTTAAATGGATTCAACCTCTTAGCCTCTAGACCAAACAACACTTTATATTTTATTACATACTTCAAAGTATTATGTAAAATATAATCATTGCTTATCAGGTCTGGTTTGGGTTGGGAGTTCTATACCCATTCCCGACCAAACCTGACTTTAGTCTACACTTCAAGTCCCAGACCTGCCCCATTAACCCTTTAGCTTTCCCCCATCCAAGAATATTAGGGTCAGGTCGGGTATCCTTTTGTCGGTCAAATTGCCATCCCTAACATTGTGGTTGCAAATAATAAGACAATATGGGTGCAATGCACTTTTCGTACTCTGCAGCATGCTCTTGTAATGTGTTGGGATATTCATTGGTGAACAAATGTATTTATAACTGTTTTCACTTTGTTATTTCACCAACAATGGTAATATTATCTTCGTCCTGTAGATCACTACATGTGGGTTTCCACCTGTGGAGGACAGAGATGAATCACAATCAGTGCTCGTGGGATTTGACTTCTTTGGCGGGGGTTTTCTATCTCCGGAAGAAATGGTATTCTCTACCAGGCTTTCTTTGTATAGTTTGTACGTATCAATGGTCGTCAAAGTAGCTAAAACATTGATATGATTGTACTTTGAAATGCAATAGCTCAGACTTCAAGAACTGGAACAGAACTCGGTTAATGAGATGTTTATCGTCCTCTCTGATATCTGGCTTGATAGTGAAGAGGTAATTCACTAATTAATATTCAGTATTTGTAGTTGCTCTTGCAATTCTTATCATCACTAACGTTGTCTTCTTTTGCATAGAGAAGACTATGGAAAAATTAGCCACTGTACTGGATGGTTATGAGAATATGGAGGTGGTTCCTTCTTTATTTGTCTTGATGGGGAATTTCTGCTCTCACCCGTTTAACCTTGCCTTTAGTTCTTTTGGAAATCTCAGGTGCCCTTTGATTACTTCTATAAATTTCATTATATTTCGTATTTTGAATGCTCAGTTATCAGCTAAAGAAAAATCACCGCTAATGTGGCGATGCAGATCGCAGTTTGGAAAGCTTGGAGAAATGATTGTAGCACATCCAAAAATAAAGGAACACAGTCGATTTCTCTTTATTCCAGGTCCTGATGATGCAGGTATATTCACCTTTGCACAAAACGACCACCTTTTAACTTCTTTACTTTATATACAGCTGCATCGCTTTGCTTCTGTTTCTGAAATTTTGTTTTTGCAATGTAGGTCCTTCAACAGTTCTGCCTAGGTGTGCATTACCAAAATATTTGACCGAGGAGCTTCAGAAGCATATTCCAGATGCTATATTCTCAAGTAATCCATGCAGGTCAGATCCTCAATTAAACTAATTAAATTCAGGCAATTTTCCAGAAGCGTGCAGTTTTGACTATTATTTACCCCAACTATGAATTTGATGCACTTCATGACATTTTTTGGGGTATTTTATTTACATAACTTATGAGGGGTCTAGCACTTTTAAGTGGCGATCCACTAAAACTGTGTTGGTTTACTAGCACTTACAAGCTTGTAATAGGCTAATGACTATGAGTTGCTTGATTTCTATAAGCACTGGGGGTATTGCTTATGGTCATTTTTAAAATCCAATTCACTTTTTAAGTGGCAAGTCATTTAAAAGTGATGCAAACAACCACCATCTTATTCTGAGAGTGGTCAAAATCAAATCACCAGAAGCCATATTATCTAGTTTATGTACCTTGCATTAAGGGGCCAATTCCATGGAAAAAGAACTTCTATGCCCATAGAAGTAAAATATGTATCCTAAGTTTTATTTGGACCCTTGGCATAACACTACCTAACCGGGCTCTGACTGACCTCTGAGTGATAAAGATACATTTTACCATGTGTCAGACGAACACATATACATGTCACTGTCACAACAGAGATGAATTCTTGGACATGTTGAAGCTCAAAATTTTGACATGCAAATCCTAATACATAATGTCCAAGTCTCTGACACTGAGGAGCTATAGTGGTCAGCTACAACGTGTAGCACAACAAACTTAAAGGAAATGGAGTGTCGTTGTTATGCAGCCTTTGCCATGCATTATATAACAGTTTTACATCCTTTTGCTTGAACTCAGGGTAAAATTTTGCACTCAAGAAATTGTGTTTTTCTGTCAAGATCTCCTTTACAGAATGCGACGTTCCTGTTTAATCCCTCCTTCAACAGAAGAAACCAACGATCCTTTTGAACATGTAAGTTGAGACTTTTTTTTTTTCAATCTTCATCTCTTTGAACAGGGAGAAGTTACCATTTTTGTTCCGAATATGTTGGTTCTAATGCAAACGAGTTTGATTTTAATGCAGCTGATTGCCACTATTATTTGTCAAAGTCATCTGTGCCCTCTCCCTCTCACTGTACAACCCATCATCTGGAATTATGATCATTGCTTACGCCTGTAAAGACTCCAAGAAGTAGCTGATCGAGAAGGCTAAAATAGAACTCTCATCCACATCTCAGACTGACATCAACCTGCCATTCATTACTGCTGATGCATTAGGTGCAAATCAATTTGTTGATTATGCTGATTCACTTTAGAAGCATCTAATTGAAATCCAGGAGTAGGCAAGGTTGTGTTGTATATTCTGCAGTAGTTAGTTGCTCCCCTTCCTGTTTTCGACAGAATTATTGTGCACCATGAATGGTTTTGTATTGGTACATTTTCAAGCTATTATTCAAATTTGTTGTCAATAAAATGTATTCCATAATCTTGTGTCTTGATCTACAAGAAAAATGTTGATTAATAGCATTTCAAAACGCTATAAAATAATATACAATAAACGCTATAATATTAGTCTACAATATCATTTTTAAAGGATATAAACATACCATAGCGTTTTATAGCAGTTTTACAACAGCGTTTTATAGTAGTTTTATAGCAGTTTTACAACAGAGTTTTATAGCAGTTTTAAAACGCTATGGTAGACTATTTATAGCGGTTTTAAAACGCTATAGTAGACTATTCCATAGCGGTTTTATAGTCTACCATAGCATTTTTAAACTGCTATGGTATAGTCTACCATAGCGTTTTAAAACTGCTATAAATAGTCTACCTACCATAGCGGTTTAAAAACGCTATGATAGCCCGTGTTTCTATTATAGCGTCGGCTGTCATAGCGGTTACTAAACCGCTATAGTAGGATACCATAGCGGTTTTGAAACGCTATTGATGAGACTTTGTGTTGTAGTGGCAGATTGGCAATCAACTTGTAATAAAAAATTTTGGTTTATTAAATCATTTTGAAATTTCATGATGCACAAGACAATTGACAAAACCTCTTTCTTCACTGTGGAGTAATTTAATTAGACAGAGTTCCAAATACCAGAATGGTATCGGGCCAATTGGATAGAGGTAGAATCAGGAAGACGTTGTTTGAGAATACCACCATATCCTAAATTGGACGCATCTGTTTCTACAATCTTGTAGGCTTCTGGATTGGAAATCCCTAGACAAGGAAAATGCTTGACTTTGGACTTGACTTGACGAACAACTTGGGAATGGGCTTCAGTCCATGGGCCTGGGTTTTTCTTAAGCCTGGCAAACAGGGGTTTTAATAAAACTCTAAGGCCTTTGTAAAAATCTGCAACATAGTTAAGAGAACCTAAAAATCGTTGCAACTGGTTTTTATCTTTTAATTCATCTGGAAATTTGTTTGTAAAATCAATTGCCCTGGATATGGGAGTGAGAGTCCCATGAAAAATCTTATGTCCTAGGAATCGGACATTGGTTTGGAAAAGATTGATTTTTGTTGGAGAAAGAACTAAACCATTTTCTTTGATAATTCTTTCAAATTTATACAAATGTTTCCAGTGGGCTGGAATTGATTATGAGAAAACAAGTATATCATCGATATACACGATTGTAAAGGTTGATAATGGTGAGAGAATATCGTTCATGATATTCTGAATCTCACTAGGAGCATTCTTGAGACCGAAGGGCATAACATTCCATTCAAAATGGCCAAATGGAACATTAAACGTTGTTTTGTAACGATCAAAGGGATGAATATGAATTTGCCAAAATAAAGATTTGAGATCAAACTTTGAGAATACACAGGCTGAGTGTAGTCGTTTAAGAAGATCTCTCTTGTTAGGAATAGGATACCTAATCCATTACAAAGCCTGGTTTAAAGGCTTATAATTGATAACAAGGCGATGATTTCCTCTTTCTAATTCAGCTGCTTTATTAACATAAAAGGCTGCACAACTGGATTTGGAATGCCTAATAAGTTTTTTGGAAAGCAAAGCTTTAATTTCTTTTTTGCAATGTTCCATAAGCTCAGAATTAATTTGAATTAGTCTAGCTTTGGTTGGAATCATTGAATCTTTGAAAGAAGGTTCATAAGGAAGACGAACAACATGACGTTGGCGATGCCAAAAAGCATTAGGAAGTTCAGAACATAATTCCTTTGTCAAATGTTCTTGGTATTGAACAATTTGAGTTTGGAGTTTGGAGTCTTGAACTTGCTGATCAATGCGTCTAAATGCAATGTTTGCTTTAAGGGATTGCAAATGTTGTTGTTTCTGAGAAATGAAATTAAGAAAACAAGTATCATTTCTGATATTGTTAATTTCTATAATTTCAGGTTTGTAAAGAAAAGGAAACTCAACATCTGTGCCAAGAATTTGGGTTTTAATTCCCGATGATGTAACAGAAAACGGATAGATTGCTGCCAAAATGGCGTTCCAAGAATCATCTTCTGGACCATGTTTTGAACAAGCAAAAAATCTTGTTTGATACAAACTTTGTCTTGGCAGATATGAGCATTTGTTAATTTGTATTGTATAGCCAACTTAGAATTATTGGTTGTATACAATTTTTGTTTTGTAAGTTCAAAATATTTGGTAGGTATTAATCCTTCCGCAACACAGTTAAGATCAACACCGGAATCAATGAGAGTTTTACATGGGATAGTAATCTCTTTGTTGATAACGAGGTTAACTTTGCAAAACCATCGCTGATGTGTAACTTTGTTGATTTCATTTAGAAAAAGAGGAGGAGAAATCTCTACAGGAGTTTCAGAAGAAGATGGCATATCTGGTAAAGACGTAT
Source organism: Berberis vulgaris (assembly GCA_963556465.1). Lineage (NCBI taxonomy): Eukaryota > Viridiplantae > Streptophyta > Magnoliopsida > Ranunculales > Berberidaceae > Berberis > Berberis vulgaris. Next base: position 89,367,725 of record OY747125.1, on the reverse strand, counting down.
TTTGAAGTCCATTGATACGAAGATCAAGGAGAGAATGATTTTGTTTTAAAATCATAATGTCTTTTTTCACATGATTGACTTCTTGCTGAAGATCATATAAGTTGACAGGGATAGAAGAGGTGGATCTTCTAAATTTGTCAATAAAATGGATTTATAACCTCTGGGGTTGGTGATCATAAAATGGATTTATAACCTCTGGGGTTGGTTTTGTGGTTAAATTTGTTTTGATATGTTGAAGATACTCTGTTTTGAGCTTAGGATCTTCAATACGATCAACAAAATCTAAAAGAATACTGGATTCTTTTGTTTTTGAAAGCATGTTGATGCTTTGGAGGTTATGACAATGGCATGCCTCTGCGCATTCGCCATCATTGACCTTTTCAGATTGATCAGAATCAGAAAAATAATTCAAATTGAGAATTTGAATATCTTCGTCTGAATTATCTGATTCAGAGTTCATCAGAACCTGAATAAACATGTTCTTAATATCTTTAGGAGCTTGAAGCTCTTGAATCTTTTGGGTCGTTCTGCAATTCTTTGCATAGTGACCAGGACGACCACATTTAAAGCAAATGGGCTTTGAATGGGTTTGGGCTGGATACTTCTTGAATGGTTTGGTAGGCTTGGGTTTATGCGTACCATGCTTTTTGGGCTGACTATAATATTGATTATAGTCTTTGGGCTGAAGTTGTTTAGGTCCATAATGTTTTTTGGACTTAAACTGTCTAGCAGGATGGGACCTGTATTGTAATTTCGATTGAGAAGACTTTTGATGAGGGAGCTTAAAATCATCATAGCCATATTGTTGACAGAAATCGCCAAGTTCTCTTGGGCTATTGATATTTTGTTTCTTTAATTGAGCTTTAAGTCTTAAATCATTACAAATACGCAAAACACATTTGTTAATGAAACTAATGATATCTCCAAAGGTAAGACGTTCATAAGGAATGTCTTCTTGATATATTTCTTGTAGTTTTTCTCTAACATTTTCGGCAAAGATTGGTGGAAGACCATAAATGAATTTTCTCTTCCAAAAAGGGTTATTTGCATCTGATTGAAACATAACCTTTTTGAGGAAGATGTCTTTGTACCACCGAAAGTGGCTCAAAGTCGGACATTTGTGGATCATCAGCAAATCTTTGGATTTGTTTTGGAATTCACTAGGATCTCCCATAAAATGTTTTAAAATACAGAAAATCAGAGTATGAACTGAATCAGGGATCTCTGAACCTTGTTTTGTTTTTATAGGATTACCTAATAAATCAACTTTTACTGCATTAAAAATTGATTGTTGCTCACCAATTGTTAGGTAGTTATCCCACCATCCTTTGAGTAGTCCAGAAAAGCCAGCAATGATAAGGGTTGCAATTGTCCTATCATTATTTCTTTCACTACGATGAGCCGAAGCCATCATATCCATTTTCTGGGTAAACTCAATAATATTTTCTTCAGTTAAACCATCTATGTTCCAAGTATAGAGGTTACCTATACAAAATGACCCATAGACCTGAAGAGATTTCTCTTCATATTGCATGTCAGGGAGTGATGGTCTTGGATAAAAATTTCTAGTTGTTGGAAGTGGATTTAGATTTTTCCAATAAGATTTTGCAAACTTAAGGCGATTGGCTTGATAAGGGATGTAGTTTAAACGATCCAATTCAGCCATAGGATCAAAATCACTATCTGAATTAATTGTCTGGGAAGACAATGTGTTGATTTGAAGATTTGATTTTAAATTGAGAGCAACCAATTTAAGATCAATCTCTTTGATTAATTGATTTGGTGTGGTTAACACATTTTGTTCAACATACGTAGGTGTAAAGTACGTTGCTGGTTTTGTAACATTAAAGGCTTGCTTTTGAGCCAATTGGGTATGAGCCAATTGATCTTGGAGGACTTGATCTTGTATCAATTTGTCTCCAATCTCATGAAGCAATGATATTGGTGTAATTATTCTGTTGAATAATTTTACCAAGCCCTTTAAATGTATTATCAATCTGAGGGTCTTTAAATGGGGACGCCAAAACATCTCAACCTAGAGTCGAAAATTTAATTTCTTCTAAAGGTGGCAGGATAGATTCTTTGGCTGAATTTGTTTCAGTTGTATGCCAGAATTTGGAATTAGTTTTGATAACATTTATGCTGGGAAGATAATCAGAAAAATACCAATCTAAAAATGATAATTTTCGTGCATTTCTTCGCAACATGCATAAAACTGTTTTCCTAATTCAGTTCTTTGTTCTTCTGTGGTTTGGGCATACAATTGCTCTCTTTTTTGGCTATTTGAAGGCTTTACAAAGTCTCGTTTGATCCATTCTTTATTTAGGATACACTCTGTTTGTAAAACATTCAATTGAGGATGAGAGGGAGGATGATCTTCCATTTCAGATTGGGTAGGAGATTCATGATTGTAGATTGGTTGCGGGATCTGAGGAAATTGTGGATTATTTCTCAGACTGGCAAGATCTAAGTGAGGAAGGACATCAGGAGGTGTCTGAGCCCTTGGGATTTGGGATGGTGTTGTTTTGAAAGAAGATGTTGATCTTCTTCCTGAGTCAGACAATTTCAAACTTGTCTTTCTTGACTAGGAGAATTGTAACTCAATCGTTCCGTCTTCAAGAGTCAGAATTTGACTCAATCGACTGGGAACGGGTCTTCTAGGTTCAGTGGGAACCTGCCAAGTGACTGGAAGGGCGATCTGGTTCCAGTGAATCGTCTTTGGGAATATAACACTAGTTTTTTTCCTTATTTGCCTGGAAAAGGATGGTATATCCTTTGGCAGACTCCATTAATGCCTTAGGACTCAACTGAGTCTTCATGGCTTTGTAGGTTATCTTGTAGATCAAAGCCAATGGTTTTGATCCAGGAAGCATTGTAAATTTACCCGAGATTTTGTGGAAACAGAGATTTTGAAGCATTGTAAATGTTTTTGTAAGGAATCTCTGGTATTGACCATTTTTGTAAATTCTTTTCTACTTTTGAAATTCTACATTCCATGTGGTTTACACCATCTGGAATCTGTCTTGACATAGAGCTAGAAGCTCGGGTAAATTTTGAAAGCAAAGACATTTTTCAAAATCTTTGAGGTTTGAAGATTGAGAACACTGTACTCGGACCACCTACAGCTGGAACACCAGTATGGGACCACCTAACCCGTAAACACTGCGCTCAACATGGCGACTTACACAGGGCTCATAATGGCTGACCAACATACCTTACAGGCTTACCAACGCTATCAACGGCTGACCAATAGTACCTAGGACTCACCAATACTTTTCCCCCCTAAGAAAGAAAGGAGTCGCAATTTCTAATCAAATACAACTGATATGATACACTATTGTAACACGTATATGTCACCGATTAACTACCCTATAAAAGTGTAGGGATTTCAACTTTATGCAACTATCCAACAATGTATTTCGACAAAGATCAAACCCTGATCTGTTATACCATATGTCACAGTATTTCCATTTTTATCTGAAAGTGCATCAATTTGGAAAAGTGTACGCCAAACTTAAAACTTCCGATCGAAGCTACCCAAGCATGCGAGATATTACGTACCTAGTTTCCCAAGCTTGAAACAATGTTGTCAGTGACTCTGACCGACAATAACGACTCATTCTTGCACCACTGAGATTCTCACCATTTAATCACCCCTTTAGAGGTGTAAGTTTTTAACTTAGACCATTCCAATATATGAGGGAATATTAATATTTTTATTTATTTTATTATTTAAATAATTGGGTCGGTCCTTATTAAATCCCTAGTAGCTAGGAGTCCAATAGGATTAGGGTTTTGTTTAGTTTTGATAAAAATAAGCATAATGAAGAAGTTGTAATCATTTTTGGTATTAGAACGATAAAATCTTGAAGAAAGATGTCGCCCAAGGGAACTACAGTCATTGCAGTAAGAATGAAACATGCACATGCAGAAAGCTCTTGCAGACATCTTGTAGCAGTTGGTTGTCATATTGGTTCGACGAGAACCCAACTACGTCCATGGAAAATCACGTTATGAGGCTGGACGCAGAGATGGAACCTTTTCAGATACGACTGAAGAAGAATATGCGAACCCTAATATTGATGATTGGGAGAAAACATTTTCATTTCATAACTGCTATAATGAGGAAGATGAATCTGACCTTGCAGTTATTCAAGCAATTCTTAAGTTGTCGTGTCTTGAGGCCATGAAACCTTTTACTACTGATTTGGATTGAAAATACCCTAGTTCAGTTACGAAGAGGACTGAAAAAAAAAGTGGTCGTGGATAACTCCTTAAACCTAATTTCCCATTTCAGAAGGCTTGGAGAAGAAATTTCACGAGTTGCCACTTGCGCAAAAAGAGGTTTTCACAATCACAAATATATAAGAAAATAGTGAAGTGCCACACCTATCCAAATGGTCAACCAACCCAAATCAACAGAAGAAGATAAAATAGATGATTAATTGACCAACAATGCCACATGCCTAATTTCGATCCTCGTCAAAGCAGAGCCATGACTGATTGGCAGTGACAATCTGTGTCGCAGGAGTTCCATTGCAAAAAAGGAACAAACCCAGATTCATCTTATTTTTCGGCCATGAAAATGTTGTAACCCAATGTTGTCATCATGCTTCAAAGCACACCCATAATGGAAAACCTCAACAAACCTTTCAAAACTTGTCATGTGGAAAAAAACACCATCGTGAAGCTTAATTTGATTTGGAAATTATTTGCGCCCCAACCATCAATTAGTACTAGTACAAATCTTTTTTGAGGAGGACATTATTCATCTCTCCATTAATAATTGGTACCATCACATGCTCCTGATAGTTTTTCCGATGATGAACAAATGCTATGTGACACAACTAGTCTCGATATGTGCCATCATGGCTTTTTATTATTTTATTTTATTTTATTTTTATTCTTATATTATTTGTCACTGCAAAGCTACTTATATACCATAATGTTATATAATTTATAACTACATTAGATAGACTTTATGAACCACCCCTGTCACGCCCCGACCCGCCACGGGAACAGCAGCGGGCCGATGCGTGAACTAATCCGTAATACAGGCAGATCGTAACCGGCCACAACATCATAATATAACACATTCTTGATACGAGAATCAAACGGAAATAACAACTACGATAAAATTTGAATAAAATAAGAGTATTCAATTCGCCTCGCCAGAGTCATAGCGACAAAACCAATATACAAACATCTAGTATTTAACAAGGTAATACAAAGGAAGCAAAACATACCTGTACAGGGTGGACACGACCAAACAACACAAAACAAGCCATGATGTAAAAATTAAATTCAAGATTTAAAATAAATATTTCTCAAGGTAAATATTATAGTTAAACTCACCTGAGCGGAATGGGTTTTTGAAACCAAAATCCTACCGATCAAAGCTCCCAACTCGCAAAACAGCGAATGCGGGACCAAGGAAATCTTTTAAAACTGCAAGGCGGGCTCAAAAGTGAGCAAACTAGCCAAAACTGGAAAAAGAAATAAGTAACAACTGGCGCGTGACTGAAAGAAAAACTTACCGGCAAATTAAATTCGGAGAACACTCCGACAAAACCCAAAATTCAGTGAAAACTCACCGAAACCAACCCTACTCCGGTCTGATCACCTCCGAACAGCACAACAGGCCGAAAATAGGTCCAAGAACAACTGAAATCACGAATTTGCAACTCACCCACGCGACCAAAGTTCAGATTCACGCCGGAGACCTTCCTAACGGACATGCACACTGATTTTTTTTTTTAATTTCGGCCAACCCTTAAACCACCATTGCATGTGGGGTTTACAGGTTCCAAATGACGCCACAAATGCCCCTGAAAGGCTGATCGGAGCTACGTTATCCGATCAGTCAAAACCAACACCGTCAAGCTCACAAATCTGAAACTTTGGTTTTTTTGCAAAAAAACGAAAGAGAATGAAGAGGGAAAAAAGAGGAGAAGAAATGAAGAATAAGGGAGGAGATTCTGCGAAGGAATCGTTCAATTCGCTTGAACTCAGTCCGGCGAAGAAGAATCGCCACAGGGAGCTCACTCTGCAAGGAAAAAAAAGGAAGAAGAAGAAAGAAGAGAATGGGGTTTTATCTTTTAACGGGTGGGTGGCTATGTGCCCCCACCAAAATTTTTGAGTACCACCCACCCTCTAAATAAAAAAAAGAATCTACGGATATCACATCATACACACCTTAAAAGAGATATTGTCCTCGAGATCAGACAAAGCAACGACAAGAAAGACTAGGCGAAATGCTCGAGGTATTTCTGTCTCATATGGTCCTCCAACTCCCAAGTCATGTCACCCTCTCGATGGCTCCACTGGACCTTCACTAACTTCACCGTCTTCCGTCAAAGTTGTTTCATGTCATCATCAACAATGGCTACTGGCCTCACTGGATAAGTCAACTCATCAGAAATCTCCAACTCAGCGGACTCCATAATCTGTGACTGGTTTGGCAAACACTTCCGCAACATGGATACGTGAAACACGTCGTGGAGACCTGACATACTCTGCGGCAAAGCCAATCTATAGGCCACTGATCTAATCCTCTCAGTAATCTCATAAGGCCCTACATATCTCAGAGCAAGCTTCCCCTAACTTCGGAACCTAACAACTCTAACTCTTTTGTCTACTCTAACTCCTTACGCCTCCTATCGGGGAAACTTTCAGAAAGACTTTGTCGCCAACAACAAACTCTAACTCCTTACGCCTCCTATCAACGTAACTCTTCTGTCTACTCTGGTCTGTCAACAAACGCGCTCTAATCAGCTCAATCTTCTCAATAGTTTCTCTGATCACATCCGACCCCATAACATCTTACTCTCCAATCTCTGCCCAACAAATAGGGGACCTACACGATCGTCCGTAGAGTGCCTCAAACGGTGCCATGCCAATACTTACGTGGTAGCTGTTGTTGTACACAAACTCGCACAACGGTGGGTGATCTTCCCAATTGCCTCCAAAGTCTAAAATGCATGCTCTAAGCATGTCTTCCACTACCTGATTCACTCATTCAGATTGGCCATCTGTCTGTGGATGATATGATGTACTCATGTTCAATCCAGTACCCATAGCTTGATGAAAGCTCTACCAGAAATGGGCTGTGAAAATCGGATCTCGGTCGGATACAATCAAAATAGGCGACCCATGAAGGCAAACTATCTCCCGAATGAACAACACCGCTAGACTATCTGTCGTCCGATTCATACTAATAGGAATGAAATGTGCACACTTCGTCAACCGATCAACTAGGACCCATATCGACTCATGACCTTTCCTCGACCGTGGAAGTCCATCGATGAAATCCATAGTGATATACTCCCACTTCCACGTCGGGATCTCCAATTAATGCAATAACCCAGACGGTCTCTGATGCTCGGCTTTCACCTGCTGACAAGTCGCACACTGTGCCACAAACTCTCCAATGTCTTTCTTCATGCCACGCCACTAGAAAGAGCGTCTCAAATCTCAATACATCTTCGTTCCACTGGGATGAATGGTGAAACGAGATCTATGAGCTTCCTGTAAGATATCTTTCCGTAACTCCTCATCAGTCAGAACACAAAGCCGCCCACGAAACCGCAACCCTCCATCTGAACCCACCGACCAATCGGTAGGGCACTCATCCAGTGTGTCCACTACCAAATCTGTTATCTACCTCGAAATCACTGGATCGGAGGTTTGTCTCTCCACCACTCTACTGATCAATGGCGTAAAAACTGCTAAACACACTATCATGCTGCCTTATGTACTGAAAGTAAGCTGAACTGCAAATGAAACTAATGTCTCAAGTGTTCGGTACTCCTGAATCATCATGGTTTCCATCACTGCATGTCGCCTACTCAAGGCGTCTACAACCACATTGGCTCTACCAGGCTTATACTGTATCTCGAAGTCATAGCTGCTAAGAAAATCAACCCATCATTATTGCCTCATATTCAATTCCCTCTGAATGAATAGGTACTTCAAACTTTTGTGATATGTGAACAACTCGAATCTCTCACCATACAGATAATGTCTCCAGATCTTCAAAGCAAAGACTGCGACTGACAACTCTAAATCATGTGTCGGATATCTCTTCTCATGGGGTTTTAATTGTCGAGATGCATAGGCTAAGACCTTCTTGCCTTGCATCAACACTCCACCCAATCTTGTACCGCAAACATCAGAAATACCATCAGTCGACTACCAAGTGTCGAAATAGTCAACACTGGTGTTGAAGTCAACCGAAGCTTCAAAGTTTCAAAAGCTTCTTCACACTTTTCTGACCATATAAAAGGAATATTCTTACTGGTTAACTGAGTGAGTGGTGCCGCAATCAAAGAAATTTTATCGAAGACTTCACTACTTCGACTTCACTATTTTATCGGCCAAACCCAGAAAACTACGAATCTCCGTCACACAACTCAGTAGTCTCCAAGACTTCACTACTTCGACTTTCTCGGGATCCACTGCAATGCCTCCACTAGAAATGACATGTCCGAGAAATCGAACTTCAGGCTCCCAGAAATGACACTTAATAAACTTTGCATACAATTGATTTTCTCTGAGTGTCTGCAAAATAATGCGTAGGTGCTCTCTGTGCTCCTCTAAACTCCACGAGTACACTAAGATATCGTCAATGAAGATTACCACAAACTTGTCCAAGTACGAACTAAACAATCTATTCATCAAATCTATAAAGAAAACCGGTGCATTGGTCAGTCCAATTGGCATGACTGGAAACTCATACAAGCCATAACGAGTCCAAAAAGCGGTAATTGGAACGGAATATTCCTCAACTCTCATCTGATGATACCCAAACTGTAAATCTAACTATGAAGACACTATGGCTCCCCTCAACTGATCCAATAGATCATCAATTCGAGGCAATGGATGCTTATTCTTGATGGTCACTTTATTCATATCCCGATAATCTATGCAAATCCTCAATGATCCATCCTTTTTGGACACAAATATTGTTGGATCCCCCAAGGTGAATTGCTCGGCCGAATAAACCCCTTACGAAGCAAATCATCAAGCTGTACTTTCATCTCTTCCAATTGCTTAGGTGCAAGCCTGTACGCTGATTTAGATATAGGTGCAGTACCAGGAACCAAGTCAATTCGAAACTCTACCTCATGGCGATGAGGGATACCAGGAATCTCTTGAAAGACATCAGGGAACTCACACACAACCTCTACAGAACTGGTGTCGGGACTAGAAGTCTCAAGAGAGCCAAGAAAACTCGACATCATAAAAATAGAATCGAATTCACAAGCCAACACACGAGGCGAAACATCAGGTGGAGCTATTATCACCGACCTATGCAAGCAATCAATGATCACCGGATGACTGGACAACCAGTCCATCCCTAAAATCAAATTATAGCCCTCAAAACCCAAGACAATAAAGTCAAACACAAAGTTGTACCCCAACAAGGAAAACTCGAAACGGGGACAATATTCCCACAACCAAACCGAACTGCCCAAAGGGGACACAACGCACAAGGGTTCCGGTAAAGGAATTGTCTCTAGGCGGTCTCTAACAACCAACTGTCGAAAAATAAAAGTCCTAGATGCTCCTGTATCGAAAAGAGCCCTCAAGTGGGAAAATGACGAAAGCAAAAAACCTTGCACACAACACATATATCCTGAGTCACATAACAACACACTAACATGCAATTTTTCCTACGCATAATGCACATAACACATATCCTACTACATCTAGCACAAACAACTATAACAAAAATAGTAACATACTGTAACACCCCTACTTTTTCAATAACAATAAATAATTTATGTTTCTAAAATTCAATTGAAATTTTTGTTTTAAAATCTTCTTTTGTTTGACAACTCGTATTTTTCAAAATTTAGTCAACTTTCTTACCTTCCGAATCTCGGGACGAGATTCCATTTAACGTGTGTATAATGTAACACCCCTGAATTTTGTAAAACTAATTGATTTTATTTTGAATTAAATAAAATAGGGTTACATTTAATTGAATGTGAATTTCGAAATTTAGAGTTTTATTTGGTGAGTTTAGAAGGTGGGTGTTTTCAGAAGTCCAGTGGGGGCGAATAGCCACCCACCCTATGAAGAGAAAACCCTCTTTTCTTTTCTTTCTCCTTCCTTCTTCATTTCTCCTTCTTCCTTCATCTTTTTCCTCCTTTATGTTTTTCTTCTTCGATGGTGGCTAAGTTGATGATGACGGCCAAGAGACTGTTGCAAGGAGGAGGAGGTGATCACCTTAGCAGCGCCATTTGCTAACAGGAAGAGGTGTTGATGTCGTTGGCGATTGATGTGGGGGCTGCGTGGTGGAGGTGCAATCTGGTGAGTTTCTTATTTTCCTCTTCTGATTTTTGTCAATTGTGAATCGATTTCAAGTCAATTATACATTATAGGGTGTTCAGTAGTCATCAATCCTTTTATGAGTTTGTTTGTTTTTTTTGGATATTTCGGTTTATACACTTTTGCAATTTCAGATCTTGTTCATGTTTTTTTTTGCATTCTACTGTGAGTGATTTGGTGGAATGTTTGTGATGTGGGATTTGTTGTTATAGGAGAGCTTTTTGAAGTTATGTAGGTAAATTATAGTGACTCTGTTGAATGCTATTTGATGTATGTTGTTGTTTAAATTTTCATCATTCCTTTAGTCTGAGTCAAGAGATTAGAGATTAGCATCAATTAACTTTCTAAAATTTTGGGTATTTGATAATGCTGCCAGTATGAATGAGTTATTTTTCTGGCACCTCTTATACATGGGGAGATCATTTTTGTCGTTCTCTTGGTCGAGCACATTAGCAACACTTGAGCCCATTTCCCTTTGCTCAATTTTTATATGGCTGATTTGCAAAATAATATTTTTTTCATTGCATTGATGGGCTATCGATTTAGGATCTTTAGATTGTATTAGTTTGTATACCCTTACGAGCCTTACCTGCCAACTTACACAGTTGGCAAATAACATACGCCTAAAAGGTGCGTGTGCTATGAGTGGTGCAACATGATATAAAAGAAGGGTTGAGTTTGTTTGTTATTTATTCGTTATTTTTTTTCTCCAGAGAAAGAAAATTGTATTGACAATCTCATTCTCGGACTTGATTTCTGAATTATCAAAAATAAATGATATTAGTAAACCTTGATTTCTGAGAATATAAACCACTTGGACTTGTATCACTTTGAACTACCACACCTCTTTGTTTATAATTTTCCCTCTCCTACTAGAGAAACTAAATGGCCAGAGGGTCGTCTTACGGAGTTGGGGCACCCATTTCTTACTAGAGAAACTAAAATAACCTTCGGGTTAGTCTTGCGGAAATGAGGTGAATTGTTATGCCTAAAATAGGCTTTAATATTTATCCGTCAAAAATGTGACGCGAGTTATGCGCATTGATAGCCCAATGGTGGCTTTTGGTACTCATATAGTTAGGAGTATCCACGATGCATGCCTGTATGTGATGTCCCCACTTGGGCATGGATGACGGAGTAGTCCTCCTTTATATGAGAGAGGCATACGGGCATGTATGTTCGGCACGGAGGTGGTGCAAATGTGGTATCGTCTAAGTGATGAATCCGTTAAAAAGATGAATCAAATTCAAATAAAAATGAATAAAGTAAGTTTATATTACTTCTAACCATTTTTATGCAGGATTGCAAGTCCACTAATGTTTCTGCAAGTTAGGCTTGCCATAGTCAATTTCTACCAGGTAAGTATAAGTATATGCAATTTTACTTAATTGGAATGATGACATGATTGCCTCGTTGAGGAACTAAATTCTTGGAATTGTGTTTTCTTGCATCACACCTTTGCCTCGTTGAGGAACTACCTATTAGTGTGATGGTTTGTTGTTTGTGTTTAGCTTGATGTTTATCACGTGCGATTTTATTGATTTTTGGGATGAAGATTTCTCGCACCAGCTTTATTGCTGACCCAAGCGAACTTTTGCTTCTTGGGTACATTCCTTTGGGAATGTAGCCAATTAACCTTTCAGGTTTAGAGACTTTTGAGCAGCATTACGGGAGTTCCGCTAGTGAGGCTAGCGACGTCAGTTTTTCCTGGTTAGAGTTTTGTATAAATTTTAGTTTGTCCCTATTTTCTAAACTATATTGTTGTCATTGCTGCTAAATGTTTCTGTTGTTATTGAATTTCACGTTCCGAGTTTTGGGGAAACGGATAATCCTACGTGGATTTTAGATTTTCATTTTTCTCAAAAATTGGGGCGTGACAGTTTGGTATCAGAGCATTTGGTTAGCCTAGGCTGGGGTAGAGTCTAGGTGATCCTCGGCATGTTGATATGGGTGTGTAGGAGTTTAGAAGTCTTAAGATGAAGTGACATGGGAGAACCTTGAAAACTTTAGTTTTGTTTCATTTTCTTCGTGAATCTCATGATGAGGCTTCATTGACTTGTGTGTGCGCGAGTAACCTTATTTATAATGTCGATATTTGCGTGACATTATTCCGTATTATTTTTTTAGGGGTTTTAATATCCGTAGTGTTCACTTATCACTTTCCACGAATCTCGGGACGAGATTCCTTTTGAGTTGTATAAAATGTAACACCCCTACTTTTTCAATAACAATAAATAATTTATGTTTCTAAAATTCAATTGAAATTTGTGTTTTAAAATCTTCTTTTGTTTGACAACTCGTATTTTTCGAAATTCAGTCAACTTTCTTACCTTCTGAATCTCGGGACGAGATTCCATTTAACGTGTGTATAATGAAACACCCCTGAATTTTGTAAAACTAATTGATTTTATTTTGAATTAAATAAAATAGGGTTACATTTAATTGAATGTGAATTTCGAAATTTAGGGTTTTATTTGGTGAGTTTAGAAGGTGGGTGTTTTCAGAAGTCCAGTGGGGGCGAATAGCAACCCACCCTATAAAGAGAAAACCCTCTTTTCTTTTCTTTCTCCTTCTTCCTTCATCTTTTTCCTCCTTTATGTTTTTCTTCTTCGATGGTGGCTAAGTTGATGATGACGGCCAAGACACTGTTGCAAGGAGGAGGAGGTGATCACCTTAGCAATGCCATTTGCTAATAGGAAGAGGTGTTGATGTCATTGGCGATTGATGTGGGGGCTGCGTGGTGGAGGTGCAATCTGGTGAGTTTCTTATTTTCCTCTTCTGATTTTTGTCAATTGTGAATCGATTTCAAGTCAATTATACATTATAGGGTGTTCAGTAGTCATCACTGCTTTTATGAGTTTGTTTGTTTTTTTTGGATATTTTGGTTTATACACTTTTGCAATTTCAGATCTTGTTCATGTTTTTTTTTTGCATTCTACTGTGAGTGATTTGGTGGAATGTTTGTGATGTGGGATTTGTTGTTATAGGAGAGCTTTGTGAAGTTATGTAGGTAAATTATAGTGACTCTGTTGAATGCTATTTGATGTATGTTGTTGTTTAAATTTTCATCATTCCTTTAGTCTGAGTCAAGAGATTAGAGATTAGCATCAATTAACTTTCTAAAATTTTGGGTCTTTGATAATGCTGCCAGTATGAATGAGTTATTTTTCTGGCACCTCTTATACATGGGGAGATCATTTTTGTCGTTCTCTTGGTTGAGCACATTAGCAACACTTGAGCCCATTTCCCTTTGCTCAATTTTTATATGGATGATTTGCAAAATAATATATTTTCATTGCATTGATGGGCTATCGATTTAGGATATTTAGATTGTATTAGTTTGTATACCCTTACGAGCCTTACCTGCCAACTTACACAGTTGGCAAATAACATACGCCTAAAAGGTGCGTGCGCTATGAGTGGTGCAACATGATATAAAAGAAGGGTTGAGTTTGTTTGTTATTTATTCGTTATTTTTTTCTCCAGAGAAAGAAAATTGTATTGACAATCTCATTCTCGGGAAACTTTTAATATTCCCTGGGAGATTCATCCGACTTCTTTTGTTGGAAATTAACCCTCTCCAGCCAAAAGGTAGAAATTGTCACACCCCGATTTTCAGCAGGCGTCTTGTAGTTGGACTGATTTTGAGTAGGTTTCTACAAGAGTTTTGATTTCGGTTTTGAGTAAGTATAGTATCATGATATATACCAAAATTTTTCTGTTTGAGTCTAGTTTTCAAATGATCTGACGGTATCATAATCTGAGTTATGTATAGGAAGATATACTCATTTTAGTGACAATAGGTAAATCAGCTGAAAGCTGACAGATGGGTTGCTTTGTTTGTAAAATATGTATTGTTATAGACATAATCATGGGGTATGCCTTATATGGTTGGAAACCTCTCGGTGTCTACTTTTCATTTCCCCAAACGGTATGCAATTTTGAGTTTTAACGTGAGAGTTATGTACATTTGAGTGATGATTGGTCAAGCTATCCGGTTAGGACAGCTTGTTCCTTTCGGTGTTGTTGGCAAGGTTATTTGTTTGACGGTTTTGGGATGAGAATATAGTTGTTTAGGGTTTGCCATAGGGTGTCTTGAGTTGTATTTGATGTAAAGAAAAATATTGTTTGGAGCCGAATGAGGCTGGTTGCTTTGGTGTAAGTTAGTGTTCACCCATGATTGTCATGCACTTTCATGTTTATGTATTGAAATTGTCTTTTCGGAGATTGCATGTAGAGGCTTTGTTGGATTCAGCATTTGAGATACTTTCTGTCAAACTAGGATATGTGTTTATCCCAAAAATCCCATTCATATGGTGAGTACTATGTGAAGTAGTGTTTGATTTTGCATTATGGTTTGCTTTGCTTTGATGTTTTGTTGATTCTATTGATGTAGGACCATTTAAAATTAATGGTGTTCCTCTGTATATATGCATCTTGAAATGGTTATGTTCTCCCAAAAAGGAAGGGGTGGATTTCATTATGAATGACAAAATGTCACTTGATCACCGTGTTATTATTAGAAAGCATGATTTATGAATATGCTATGTTTTCCCCAAAAATGTGGGTGGATACGATTGTGAATCAATTTATGTATGACAAAATGTCATTGTGGAGGAATTCTGAATTATCAAAAATAAATGATATTGGTAAACCTTGATTTCTGAGAATATAAACCACTTGGACTTGTATCACTTTGAACTACCACACCTCTTTGTTTATAATTTTCCCTCTCCTACTAGAGAAACTAAATGGCCAGAGGGTCGTCTTGCGGAGTTGGGGCACCCATTTCTTACTAGAGAAACTAAAATAACCTTCGGGTTAGTCTTGCGGAAATGAGGTGAATTGTTATGCCTAAAATAGGCTTTGATATTTATCCGTAAAAAATGTGACGCGAGTTATGCGCATTGATAGCCCAAGGGTGGCTTTTGGTACTCATATAGTTAGGAGTATCCACGATGCATGCCTGTATGTGATGTCCCCACTTGGGCATGGATGACGGAGTAGTCCTCCTTTATATGAGAGAGGCATACGGGCATGTATGTTCGGCACGGAGGTGGTGCGAATGTGGTATCGTCTAAGTGATCAATCCGTTAAAAAGATGAATCAAATTCAAATAAAAATGAATAAAGTAAGTTTATATTACTTCTAACCATTTTTATGCAGGATGGCAAGTCCACTAATGTTTCTGCAAGTTAGGCTTGCCATAGTCAACTTCTACCAGGTAAGTATAAGTAAATGCAATTTACTTAATTGGAATGATGACATGATTGCCTCGTTGAGGAACTAAATTATTGGAATTGTGTTTTCTTGCATCACACCTTTGCCTCGTTGAGGAAGTACCTATTAGTGTGATGGTTTGTTGTTTGTGTTTAGCTTGATGTTTATCACGTGCGATTTTATTGATTTTTGGGATGAAGATTTCTCGCACCAGCTTTATTGCTGACCCAAGCGAACTTTTGCTTCTTGGGTACATTCCTTTGGGAATGTAGCCAATTAACCTTTCAGGTTTAGAGACTTTTGAGCAGCGTTACGGGAGTTCCGCTAGTGAGGCTAGCGACGTCAGTTTTTCCTGGTTAGAGTTTTGTATAAATTTTAGTTTGTCCCTATTTTCTAATCTATATTTTTGTCTTTGCTGCTAAATGTTTCTTTTGTTTTTTGAATTTCACGTCTCGAGTTTTGGGGAAACGGATAATCCTACGTGGATTTTAGGATTTTCGTTTTTCTCGAAAATTGGGGCATGACAGTTTGGTATCAAAACATTTGGTTAGCCTAAGCTGGGGTAGAGTCTAGGTGATCCTCGGCATGTGGATATGGGTGTGTAGGAGTTTAGAAGTCTTAAGATGAAGTGACAAGGGCGAACCTTGAAAACTTTAGTTTTGTTTTATTTTCTTCGTGAATCTCATGATGAGGCTTCATTGACTTGTGTGTGCGCGAGTAACCTTATTTATAATGTCGATATTTGCGTGACATTATTCCGTATTATTTTTTTTAGGGGTTTTAATATCCGTAGTGTTCACTTATCACTTTCCACGAATCTCGGGACGAGATTCCTTTTGAGTTGTATATAATGTAACACCCCTACTTTTTCAATAACAATAAATAATTTATGTTTCTAAAATTCAATTGAAATTTGTGTTTTAAAATCTTCTTTTGTTTGACAACTTGTATTTTTCAAAATTCAGTCAACTTTCTTACCTTCCGAATCCCGGGACGAGATTCCATTTAACGTGTGTATAATGTAACACCCCTGAATTTTGTAAAACTAATTGATTTTATTTTGAATTAAATAAAATAGGGTTACATTTAATTGAATGTGAATTTCGAAATTTAGGGTTTTATTTGGTGAGTTTAGAAGGTGGGTGTTTTCAGAAATCCAGTGGGGGCGAATAGCCACCCACCCTATAAAGAGAAAACCCTCTTTTTTTTTCTTTATCCTTCCTTCTTCTTTTCTCCTTCTTCCTTCATCTTTTTCCTCCTTTATGTTTTTCTTCTTCGATGGTGGCTAAGTTGATGATGACGGCCAAGGGACTGTTGCAAGGAGGAGGAGGTGATCACCTTAGCAATGCCATTTGCTAATACGAAGAGGTGTTGATGTCGTTGGTGATTGATGTGGGGGCTGCGTGGTGGAGGTGCAATCTGGTGAGTTTCTTATTTTCCTCTTCTGATTTTTGTCAATTGTGAATCGATTTCAAGTCAATTATACATTATAGGGTGTTCAGTAGTCATCACTCCTTTTATGAGTTTGTTTTTTTTTTTTGGATATTTCGGTTTATACACTTTTGCAATTTCAGATCTTGTTCATGTTTTTTTTGGATTCTACTGTGAGTGATTTGGTGGAATGTTTGTGATGTGGGATTTGTATTTATAGGAGAGCTTTGTGAAGTTATGTAGGTAAATTATAGTGACTCTGTTGAATGCTATTTAATGTATGTTGTTGTTTAAATTTTCATCATTCCTTTAGTCTGAGTCAAGAGATTAGAGATTAGCATCAATTAACTTTCTAAAATTTTGGGTCTTTGATAATGCTGCCAGTATGAATAAGTTATTTTTCTGGCACCTCTTATACATGGGGAGATCATTTTTGTCGTTCTCTTGGTTGAGCACATTAGCAACACTTGAGCCCATTTCCCATTGCTCAATTTTTATATGGCTGATTTGCAAAATAATATTTTTTTCATTGCATAGATGGGCTATCGATTTAGGATCTTTAGATTGTATTAGTTTGTATACCCTTACGAGCCTTACCTGCCAACTTACACAGTTGGCAAATAACATACGCCTAAAAGGTGCGTGTGCTATGAGTGGTGCAACATGATATAAAAGAAGGGTTGAGTTTGTTTGTTATTTATTCGTTATTTTTTTTCTCTAGAGAAAGAAAATTGTATTGACAATCTCATTCTCGGGAAACTTTTAATATTCTCTGGGAGATTCATCCGACTTCTTTTGTTGGAAATTAACCCTCTCCAGCCAAAAGGTGGAAATTGTCACGCCCCGATTTTCAGCAGGCGTCTTGTAGTTGGATTGATTTTGTGTACGTTTCTACAAGAGTTTTGATTTCGGTTTTGAGTAAGTATAGTATCATGATATATACCAAAAGTTTTCTGTTTGAGTCTAGTTTTCAAAGGATCTTACGGTATCATAATTTTAGTTATGTATAGGAAGATATACTCATTTTTGTGACAATAGGTAAATCAGCTGAAAGCTGACAGATGGGTTGCTTTGTTTGTAAAATCTGTATTGTTATAGACCTAATCATGGGGTATGCCTTATATGGTTGGAAACCTCTCGGTGTCTACTTTTCATTTCCCAAAACGGTATGCGATTTGGAGTTTTAACGTGAGAGTTATGTACATTTGAGTGATGATTGGTCAAGCTATCCGGTTAGGACAGCTTGTTCCTTTCGGTGTTGTTGGAAAGGCTATTTGTTTGACGGTTTTGGGATGAGAATATAGTTGTTTAGGGTTTGCCATAGGGTGTCTTGAGTTGTATTTGATGTAAAGAAAAATATTGTTTGGAGCCGAATGAGGCTGGTTGGTTTGGTGTAAGTTAGTGTTCACCCATGATTGTCATGCACTTTGATGTTTATGTATTGAAATTGTCTTTTCGGAGATTGCATGTAGTGGCTTTGTTGGATTCAGCATTTGAGATACTTTCTGTCAAACTAGGATATGTGTTTATCCCAAAAATCCCATTCATATGGTGAGTACTATGTGAAGTAGTGTTTGATTTTGCATTATGGTTTGTTTTGCTTTGATGTCTTGTTGATTCTATTGATGTAGGACCATTTAAAATTAATGGTGTTACTCTGTATGTATGCATCTTGAAATGGTTATGTTCTCCCAAAAAGGAAGGGGTGGATTTCATTATGAATGACAAAATGTCACTTGATCACCGTGTTATTATTAGAAAGCATGATTTATGAATATGCTATGTTTTCCCCAAAAATGTGGGTGGATACGATTGTGAATCAATTTATGTATGACAAAATGTCATTGTGGAGGAATTCTGAATTATCAAAAATAAATGATATTAGTAAACCTTGATTTCTGAGAATATAAACCACTTGGACTTGTATCACTTAGAACTACCACACCTCTTTGTTTATAATTTTCCCTCTCCTACTAGAGAAACTAAATGACCAGAGGGTCGTCTTGCGGAGTTGGGACACCCATTTCTTACTAGAGAAACTAAAATAACATTCGGGTTAGTCTTGCGGAAATGAGGTGAATTGTTATGCCTAAAATAGGCTTTGATATTTATCCGTAACAAATGTGACGCGAGTTATGCGCATTGAAAGCCCAAGGGTGGCTTTTGGTAATCATATAGTTAGGAGTATCCGCGATGCATGCCTGTATGTGATGTCCCCACTTGGGCATGGATGACGGAGTAGTCCTCCTTTATATGAGAGAGGCATACGGGCATGTATGTTCGGCACGGAGGTGGTGCGAATGTGGTATCGTCTAAGTGATCAATCCGTTAAAAAGATGAATCAAATTCAAATAAAAATGAATAAAGTAAGTTTATATTACTTCTAACCATTTTTATGCAGGATGGCAAGTCCACTAATGTTTCTGCAGGTTAGGCTTGCCATAGTCAACTTCTACCAGGTAAGTATAAGTAAATGCAATTTTACTTAATTGGAATGATGACATGATTGCCTCGTTGAGGAACTAAATTCTTGGAATTGTGATTTCTTGCATCACACCTTTGCCTCGTTGAGGAACTACCTGTTAGTGTGATGGTTTGTTGTTTGTGTTTAGCTTGATGTTTATCACGTGCGATTTTATTGATTTTTTGGATGAAGATTTCTCACACCAGCTTTATTGCTGACCCAAGCGAGCTTTTGCTTCTTGGGTACATTCCTTTGGGAATGTAGCTAATTAACCTTTAAAGGTTTAAAGACTTTTGAACAGCGTTACGGGAGTTCCGCTAGTGAGGCTATCGACGTCAGTTTTTCCTGGTTAGAGTTTTGTATAAATTTTAGTTTGTCCCTATTTTCTAAACTATATTTTTGTCATTGCTGCTAAATGTTTCTGTTGTTATTGAATTTCACGTCCCGAGTTTTGGGGAAACGGATAATCCTACGTGGATTTTAGGATTTTCGTTTTTCTCGAAAATCGGGGCGTGACAGTTTGGTATCAGAGCATTTGGTTAGCCTCGGCTGGGGTAGAGTCTAGGTGATCCTCGGCATGTGGATATGGGTGTGTAGGAGTTTAGAAGTCTTAAGATGAAGTAACAGGGGCGAACCTTGAAAACTTTAGTTTTGTTTCATTTTCTTCGTGAATCTCATGATGAGGCTTTATTGACTTGTGTGTAAGCGAGTAACCTTATTTATAATGTCGATATTTGCGTGACATTATTCCGTATTATTTTTTTAGGCGTTTTAATATCCGTAGTGTTCACTTATCACTTTCCACGAATCTCGGGACGAGATTCCTTTTGAGTTGTATATAATGTAACACCCCTACTTTTTCAATAACAATAAATAATTTATGTTTCTTAAATTCAATTGAAATTTGTGTTTTAAAATCTTCTTTTGTTTGACAACTCGTATTTTTCAAAATTCAGTCAACTTTCTTACCTTCCGAATCCCGGGACGAGATTCCATTTAACGTGTGTATAATGTAACACCCCTGAATTTTGTAAAACTAATTGATTTTATTTTGAATTAAATAAAATAGGGTTACATTTAATTGAATGTGAATTTCAAAATTTAGGGTTTTATTTGGTGAGTTTAGAAGGTGGGTGTTTTCAGAAGTCCAGTGGGGGCGAATAGCCACCCACCCTATAAAGAGAAAACCCTCTTTTCTTTTCTTTTCTTTATCCTTCCTTCTTCTTTTCTCCTTCTTGCTTCATCTTTTTCCTCCTTTATGTTTTTCTTCTTCGATGGTGGCTAAGTTGATGATGACGGCCAAGGGACTGTTGCAAGGAGGAGGAGGTGATCACCTTAGCAATGCCATTTGCTAATAGGAAGAGGTGTTGATGTCGTTGGTGATTGATGTGGGGGCTGCGTGGTGGAGGTGCAATCTGGTGAGTTTCTTATTTTCCTCTTCTGATTTTTGTCAATTGTGAATCGATTTCAAGTCAATTATACATTATAGGGTGTTCAGTAGTCATCACTCCTTTTATGAGTTTGTTTTTTTTTTTTGGATATTTCGGTTTATACACTTTTGCAATTTCAGATCTTGTTCATGTTTTTTTTTGCATTCTACTGTGTGTGATTTGGTGGAATGTTTGTGATGTGGGATTTGTTGTTATAGGAGAGCTTTGTGAAGTTATGTAGGTAAATTATAGTGACTCTGTTGAATGTTATTTGATGTATGTTGTTGTTTAAATTTTCATCATTCCTTTAGTCTGAGTCAAGAGATTAGAGATTAGCATCAATTAACTTTCTAAAATTTTGGGTCTTTGATAATGCTGCTAGTATGAATGAGTTATTTTTCTGGCACCTCTTATACATGGGGAGATCATTTTTGTCGTTCTCTTGGTTGAGCACATTAGCAACACTTGAGCCCATTTCCCATTGCTCAATTTTTATATGGCTGATTTGCAAAATAATATTTTTTTCATTGCATTGATGGGCTATCGATTTAGGATCTTTAGATTGTATTAGTTTGTATACCCTTACGAGCCTTACCTGCCAACTTACACAGTTGGCAAATAACATACGCCTAAAAGGTGCGTGTGCTATGAGTGGTGCAACATGATATAAAAGAAGGGTTGTGTTTGTTTGTTATTTATTCGTTATTTTTTTTCTCCAGAGAAAGAAAATTGTATTGACAATCTCATTCTCGGGAAACTTTTAATATTCTCTGGGAGATTCATCCGACTTCTTTTGTTGGAAATTAACCCTCTCCAGCCAAAAGGTGGAAATTGTCACGCCCCGATTTTCAGCTGGCGTCTTGTAGTTGGATTGATTTTGTGTACGTTTCTACAAGAGTTTTGATTTCGGTTTTGAGTAAGTATAGTATCATGATATATACCAAAAGTTTTCTGTTTGAGTCTAGTTTTCAAAGGATCTTACGGTATCATAATTTTAGTTATGTATAGGAAGATATACTCATTTTAGTGACAATAGGTAAATCAGCTGAAAGCTGACAGATGGGTTGCTTTGTTTGTAAACTCTGAATTGTTATAGACATAATCATTGGGTATGCCTTATATGGTTGGAAACCTCTCGTGTCTACTTTTCATTGCCCCAAACGGTATGCGATTTGGAGTTTTAACGTGAGAGTTATGTACATTTGAGTGATGATTGGTCAAGCTATCCGGTTAGGACAGCTTATTCCTTTCGATGTTGTTGGGAAGGTTATTTGTTTGACGGTTTTGGGATGAGAATATAGTTGTTTAGGGTTTGCCTTAGGGTGTCTTGAGTTGTATTTGATGTAAAGAAAAATATTGTTTGGAGCCGAATGAGGCTGGTTGCTTTGGTGTAAGTTAGTGTTCACCCATGATTGTCATGCACTTTCATGTTTATGTATTGAAATTGTCTTTTCGGAGATTGCATGTAGTGGCTTTGTTGGATTCAGCATTTGAGATACTTTCTGTCAAACTAGGATATGTGTTTATCCCAAAAATCCCATTCATATGGTGAGTACTATGTGAAGTAGTGTTTGATTTTGCATTATGGTTTGTTTTGCTTTGATGTCTTGTTGATTCTATTGATGTAGGACCATTTAAAATTAATGGTGTTACTCTGTATGTATGCATCTTGAAATGGTTATGTTCTCCCAAAAAGGAAGGGGTGGATTTCATTATGAATGACAAAATGTCACTTGATCACCGTGTTATTATTAGAAAGCATGATTTATGAATATGCTATGTTTTCCCCAAAAATGTGGGTGGATACGATTGTGAATCAATTTATGTATGACAAAATGTCATTGTGGAGGAATTCTGAATTATCAAAAATAAATGATATTAGTAAACCTTGATTTCTGAGAATATAAACCACTTGGACTTGTATCACTTAGAACTACCACACCTCTTTGTTTATAATTTTCCCTCTCCTACTAGAGAAACTAAATGACCAGAGGGTCGTCTTGCGGAGTTGGGACACCCATTTCTTACTAGAGAAACTAAAATAACATTCGGGTTAGTCTTGCGGAAATGAGGTGAATTGTTATGCCTAAAATAGGCTTTGATATTTATCCGTAACAAATGTGACGCGAGTTATGCGCATTGAAAGCCCAAGGGTGGCTTTTGGTAATCATATAGTTAGGAGTATCCGCGATGCATGCCTGTATGTGATGTCCCCACTTGGGCATGGATGACGGAGTAGTCCTCCTTTATATGAGAGAGACATACGGGCATGTATGTTCGGCACGGAGGTGGTGCGAATGTGGTATCGTCTAAGTGATCAATCCGTTAAAAAGATGAATCAAATTCAAATAAAAATGAATAAAGTAAGTTTATATTACTTCTAACCATTTTTATGCAGGATGGCAAGTCCACTAATGTTTCTGCAGGTTAGGCTTGCCATAGTCAACTTCTACCAGGTAAGTATAAGTAAATGCAATTTTACTTAATTGGAATGATGACATGATTGCCTCGTTGAGGAACTAAATTCTTGGAATTGTGTTTTCTTGCATCACACCTTTGCCTCGTTGAGGAACTACCTGTTAGTGTGATGGTTTGTTGTTTGTGTTTAGCTTGATGTTTATCACGTGCGATTTTATTGATTTTTTGGATGAAGATTTCTCACACCAGCTTTATTGCTGACCCAAGCGAGCTTTTGCTTCTTGGGTACATTCCTTTGGGAATGTAGCCAATTAACCTTTAAAGGTTTAAAGACTTTTGAACAGCGTTACGGGAGTTCCGCTAGTGAGGCTATCGACGTCAGTTTTTCCTGGTTAGAGTTTTGTATAAATTTTAGTTTGTCCCTATTTTCTAAACTATATTTTTGTCATTGCTGCTAAATGTTTCTGTTGTTATTGAATTTCACGTCCCGAGTTTTGGGGAAACGGATAATCCTACGTGGATTTTAGGATTTTCGTTTTTCTCGAAAATCGGGGCGTGACAGTTTGGTATCAGAGCATTTGGTTAGCCTAGGCTGGGGTAGAGTCTAGGTGATCCTCGGCATGTGGATATGGGTGTGTAGGAGTTTAGAAGTCTTAAGATGAAGTAACAGGGGCGAACCTTGAAAACTTTAGTTTTGTTTCATTTTCTTCGTGAATCTCATGATGAGGCTTTATTGACTTGTGTGTAAGCGAGTAACCTTATTTATAATGTCGATATTTGCGTGACATTATTCCGTATTATTTTTTTAGGCGTTTTAATATCCGTAGTGTTCACTTATCACTTTCCACGAATCTCGGGACGAGATTCCTTTTGAGTTGTATATAATGTAACACCCCTACTTTTTCAATAACAATAAATAATTTATGTTTCTTAAATTCAATTGAAATTTGTGTTTTAAAATCTTCTTTTGTTTGACAACTCGTATTTTTCAAAATTCAGTCAACTTTCTTACCTTCCGAATCCCGGGACGAGATTCCATTTAACGTGTGTATAATGTAACACCCCTGAATTTTGTAAAACTAATTGATTTTATTTTGAATTAAATAAAATAGGGTTACATTTAATTGAATGTGAATTTCAAAATTTAGGGTTTTATTTGGTGAGTTTAGAAGGTGGGTGTTTTCAGAAGTCCAGTGGGGGCGAATAGCCACCCACCCTATAAAGAGAAAACCCTCTTTTCTTTTCTTTTCTTTATCCTTCCTTCTTCTTTTCTCCTTCTTGCTTCATCTTTTTCCTCCTTTATGTTTTTCTTCTTCGATGGTGGCTAAGTTGATGATGACGGCCAAGGGACTGTTGCAAGGAGGAGGAGGTGATCACCTTAGCAATGCCATTTGCTAATAGGAAGAGGTGTTGATGTCGTTGGTGATTGATGTGGGGGCTGCGTGGTGGAGGTGCAATCTGGTGAGTTTCTTATTTTCCTCTTCTGATTTTTGTCAATTGTGAATCGATTTCAAGTCAATTATACATTATAGGGTGTTCAGTAGTCATCACTCCTTTTATGAGTTTGTTTTTTTTTTTTGGATATTTCGGTTTATACACTTTTGCAATTTCAGATCTTGTTCATGTTTTTTTTTGCATTCTACTGTGTGTGATTTGGTGGAATGTTTGTGATGTGGGATTTGTTGTTATAGGAGAGCTTTGTGAAGTTATGTAGGTAAATTATAGTGACTCTGTTGAATGTTATTTGATGTATGTTGTTGTTTAAATTTTCATCATTCCTTTAGTCTGAGTCAAGAGATTAGAGATTAGCATCAATTAACTTTCTAAAATTTTGGGTCTTTGATAATGCTGCTAGTATGAATGAGTTATTTTTCTGGCACCTCTTATACATGGGGAGATCATTTTTGTCGTTCTCTTGGTTGAGCACATTAGCAACACTTGAGCCCATTTCCCATTGCTCAATTTTTATATGGCTGATTTGCAAAATAATATTTTTTTCATTGCATTGATGGGCTATCGATTTAGGATCTTTAGATTGTATTAGTTTGTATACCCTTACGAGCCTTACCTGCCAACTTACACAGTTGGCAAATAACATACGCCTAAAAGGTGCGTGTGCTATGAGTGGTGCAACATGATATAAAAGAAGGGTTGTGTTTGTTTGTTATTTATTCGTTATTTTTTTTCTCCAGAGAAAGAAAATTGTATTGACAATCTCATTCTCGGGAAACTTTTAATATTCTCTGGGAGATTCATCCGACTTCTTTTGTTGGAAATTAACCCTCTCCAGCCAAAAGGTGGAAATTGTCACGCCCCGATTTTCAGCTGGCGTCTTGTAGTTGGATTGATTTTGTGTACGTTTCTACAAGAGTTTTGATTTCGGTTTTGAGTAAGTATAGTATCATGATATATACCAAAAGTTTTCTGTTTGAGTCTAGTTTTCAAAGGATCTTACGGTATCATAATTTTAGTTATGTATAGGAAGATATACTCATTTTAGTGACAATAGGTAAATCAGCTGAAAGCTGACAGATGGGTTGCTTTGTTTGTAAACTCTGAATTGTTATAGACATAATCATTGGGTATGCCTTATATGGTTGGAAACCTCTCGTGTCTACTTTTCATTGCCCCAAACGGTATGCGATTTGGAGTTTTAACGTGAGAGTTATGTACATTTGAGTGATGATTGGTCAAGCTATCCGGTTAGGACAGCTTATTCCTTTCGATGTTGTTGGGAAGGTTATTTGTTTGACGGTTTTGGGATGAGAATATAGTTGTTTAGGGTTTGCCTTAGGGTGTCTTGAGTTGTATTTGATGTAAAGAAAAATATTGTTTGGAGCCGAATGAGGCTGGTTGCTTTGGTGTAAGTTAGTGTTCACCCATGATTGTCTTGCACTTTCATGTTTATGTATTGAAATTGTATTTTCGGAGATTGCATGTAGTGGCTTTGTTGGATTCAGCATTTGAGATACTTTATGTCAAACTAGGATATGTGTTTATCCCAAAAATCCCTTTCATATGGTAAGTACTATGTGAAGGAGTGTTTGATTTTGCATTATGGTTTGCTTTGCTTTGATGTCTTGTTGATTCTATTGATGTAGGACCATTTAAAATTAATGGTTTTCCTCTGTATGTATGCATCTTGAAATGGTTATGTTCTCCCAAAAAGGAATAGGTGGATTTCATTATGAACGACAAAATGTCACTTGATCACCGTGTTATTATTAGAAAGCATGATTTATGAATATGCTATATTTTCCCCAAAAATGTGGGTGGATACGATTGTGAATCAATTTATGTATGACAAAATGTCATTGTGGAGTAATTCAGAATTATCAAAAATAAATGATATTAGTAAACCTTGATTTCTGATAATATAAACAACTTGGACTTGTATCACTTAGAACTACCACACCTCTTTGTTTATAATTTTCCCTCTCCTACTAGAGAAACTAAATGACCAGAGGGTCGTCTTGCGGAGTTGGTGCACCCATTTCTTACTAGAGAAACTAAAATAACCTTCGGGTTAGTCTTGCGAAAATGAGGTGAAATGTTATGCCTAAAATAGGCTTTGATATTTGTCCGTCAAAAATGTGACGCGAGTTATGCGCATTGATAGCCCAATGGTGGCTTTTGGTAATCATATAGTTGGGAGCATCCGCGATGCATGTCTGTATGTGATGTCCCCACTTGGGCAAGGATGACGGAGTAGTCCTCCTTTATATGAGAGAGGCATACGGGCATGTATGTTCGGCACGGAGGTGGTTCGAATGTGGTATCGTCTAAGTGATCAATCCGTTAAAAAGATGAATCAAATTCAAATAAAAATGAATAAAGTAAGTTTATATTACTTCTAACCATTTTTATGCAAGATGGCAAGTCCACTAATGTTTCTGCAGGTTAGGCTTGCCATAGTCAACTTCTACCAGGTAAGTATAAGTAAATGCAATTTTACTTAATTGGAATGATGACATGATTGCCTCGTTGAGGAACTAAATTCTTGGAATTGTGTTTTCTTGCATCACACCTTTGCCTCGTTGAGGAACTACCTATTAGTGTGATGGTTTGTTGTTTGTGTTTAGCTTGATGTTTATCACGTGCGATTTTATTGATTTTTGGGATGAAGATTTCTCACACCAGCTTTATTGCTGACCCAAGCGAGCTTTTGCTTCTTGGGTACATTCCTTTGGGAATGTAGCCAATTAACCTTTCAGGTTTAGAGACTTTTGAGCAGCGTTACGGGAGTTCCGCTAGTGAGGCTAGCGACGTCGGTTTTTCCTGGTTAGAGTTTTGTATAAATTTTAGTTTGTCCCTATTTTCTAAATTATATTTTTGTCATTTCTGCTAAATGTTTCTGTTCTTATTGAATTTCACGTCCCGAGTTTTGGGGAAACGGATAATCCTACGTGGATTTTAGGATTTTCATTTTTCTTAAAAATTGGGGCGTGACAGTTTGGTATCGGAGCATTTGGTTAGCCTAGGCTGGGGTAGAGTCTAGGTGATCCTCGGCATGTGGATATGGGTGTGTAGGAGTTTAGAAGTCTTAAGATGAAGTGACAAGGGCGAACCTTGAAAACTTTAGTTTTGTTTCATTTTCTTCGTGAATCTCATGATGAGGCTTCATTGACTTGTGTGTGCGCGAGTAACCTTATTTATAATGTCGATATTTGCGTGACATTATTCCGTATTATTTTTTTTAGGGGTTTTAATATCCGTAGTGTTCACTTAGCACTTTCCACGAATCTCGGGACGAGATTCCTTTTGAGTTGTATATAATGTAACACCCCTACTTTTTCAATAACAATAAATAATTTATGTTTCTAAAATTCAATTGAAATTTATGTTTTAAAATCTTCTTTTGTTTGACAACTCGTATTCTTCGAAATTCAGTCAACTTTCTTACCTTCCGAATCTCGGGACGAGATTCCATTTAACGTGTGTATAATGTAACACCCCTGAATTTTGTAAAACTAATTGATTTTATTTTGAATTAAATAAAATAGGGTTACATTTAATTGAATGTGAATTTCGAAATTTAGGGTTTTATTTGGTGAGTTTAGAAGGTGGGTGTTCTCAGAAGTCCAATGGGGGCGAATAGCCACCCACCCTATTAAGAGAAAACCCTCTTTTCTTTTCTTTCTCATTACTTCTTCTTTTCTTCTTCTTCCTTCATCTTTTTCCTCTTTTATGTTTTTCTTCTTCGATGGTGGCTAAGTTGATGATGACGGCCAAGGGACTGTTGCAAGGAGGAGGAGGTGATCACCTTAGCAACGCGATTTGCTAACAGGAAGAGGTGTTGATGTCGTTGGCGATTGATGTGGGGGCTGCGTGGTGGAGGTGCAATCTGGTGAGTTTCTTATTTTCCTCTTCTGATTTTTGTCAATTGTGAATCGATTTCAAGTCAATTATACATTATAGGGTCTTCAGTAGTCATCACTCCTTTTATGAGTTTGTTTTTTTTTTTGGATATTTCGGTTTATACACTTTTGCAATTTTAGATCTTGTTCATGTTTTTTTTTGCATTCTACTGTGAGTGATTTGGTGGAATGTTTGTGATGTGGGATTTGTTGTTATAGGAGAGCTTTGTGAAGTTATGTAGGTAAATTATAGTGACTCATTTGAATGCTATTTGATGTATGTTGTTGTTTAAATTTTCATCATTCCTTTAGTCTGAATCAAGAGATTAGAGATTAGCATCAATTAACTTTCTAAAATTTTGGGTCTTTGATAATGCTGCCAGTATGAATGAGTTATTTTTCTGGATGAGTGCATCAGCTACATTGTTAGTGCGCCCTGGCTTGTATTTCAATACTAAGTCAAATTCTGCTAATTTTTCCTGCCATCGAGATTGCTTGGAGGTTAGCATCTTCTGAGTAAGGAAATGACTTGCTGCAGCATTATCCGTTTTAACAAGGACTTGAGATCCCAAAAGGTAGTGTCTCCACACCCGTAAACAATGTACAATGGCTAGCAATTCCTTTTCCTGAGCTGAGTAACGGGACTCTGTATCATTCAACTTTCGACTCTCATATGCTACCGGGTGACCATCTTGAAGCAAAACTCCCCCTAAGGCATAGTCAGATGCATCTGTTTGTACTTCAAAGGGCTTGGTGACGTCTGGCAAGGCCAATACTGGATCTTTCATCACGGCTAGTTTCAAGTCTTGGAATGAAGCTTCACACTGTCTATCCCATTCCCATGTTCGGTCTTGTTTCAACAAATTTGTCAGTGCAACAACTCTCTTAGAGTAGTCCCTTATGAAGCGACGATAATAGTTTGCGAGTCCAAGGAAAGAACGTAGTTGAGACACGTTCTTAGGAGTGTTTCAATCATGGATTGCCTTGACTTTCTCCATGTCCATCTGAATCTTGCCATTGCCAATAACATGACCCAAGAAATTGATCTGGGTCTGGCCGAATGCGCACTTCTCCTTCTTGACAAAGAGATGATTATCCCTAAGGATTTGGAACACTTCTCGCAAATGATGTAGGTGTTCTTCTATAGTCCCACTATAAACCACAATATCATCAAGATAGACAACCACAGACTTGTCTAGAAGGTGACGGAACAGGCCATTCATAAGGGTGCAAAACGTAGCTGGAGCATTGGTCAAGCCGAAGGGCATTACTAGGAACTTATATGACCCATATCTAGTAGAACAAGCAGTTTTCGGTTCGTCGCCAGCAGCAATGCGGACCTGATGGTAACCTGATCTCAATTCGAGTTTTGTGAAGTATCTGGCGGATCCAAGTTGGTCAAATAAGTCTGCAATGAGCGGTAGCGGGTATTTGTTCTTTATAGTGACTTTGTTCAAGGCTCTATAGTCAACACAAAGGCGAAGACTGCCATCATGTTTCCGCTGAAAAAGAACAGGTGCCCCATAAGGTGCTTTAGAGGGCTGAATGAATCCCGACTCCAACAAGCCATCTAGTTGTTTTCTCAATTCGGTCAGCTCTGGAGGGCTCATGCGATATGGACTACGTGCGGGTGGCTTGGCACCAGGCACTAACTCAATTTCGTGGTCAATGAGCCTTCTGGGAGGTAGATTCTTTGGCAATTCATTCGGCATCACTTCGCTGAAGTCAGCAATAACTTGGGCAACTTCCTCGGGGATTTTGCTAGTATCATCTTCCATCTCTAGCTTTGCCACAGCTAAGTATGTATCTTCTTCTTTGGCCAAGCCTCTCTTGACTTGGAGCACCGACAATATTCTATCATGAGTTGTGGGTCGAATTGAGGTTGGTACAATGCGTAGTCTGGGTCCGAAAAAGCCCAAAGAGTCCATGAAAGGTAGTGGTCCTGCTGCAGCTCCTCGGAAGAACTCTTGGCCAAGAATCACCTTAAAATCATCAAGTGGGACAGCCAAGAAGTTTGAACCTCCTTCTCATGGACCAACCTGTAGTGGCACAGCTCTAGCCATACCATTAATAGAGATTGCCTCAGAGTTGACAGGTTTCAATTTACCCACATCTCCTTCTAAGTTCAGACCCACACGTCTAGCTTCCTCTGGGGCAATAAAATTGTATGTCGCTCCTGAATCCAACAATGCTTGGGAAGGGAACCCATTGATAGTGATGTCGATGTATTGTAAAGCCTTCTTGTGTGGATGCTCATACATTTCTCCTTTGACAGCATTGAGCTTGCATAGAGCTCCCATCTGGGAGGTCTCACTGTTGGTGGGGTTCGAGCTCGATGCGGTCGAGTTAGAAGGTTCTGTTTGAAGCAAGGACATCAATGAGTGTAGGGCTGGTTTGGATGGACATTTGCCTGTTGGGTGATCCTTGCTATTGCAAAGAATGCATGGGGCATGTGCAGATGGTCTCCACTGCCCAGAGTAGTTTTGCCCTCCTTTGTTGTTGTAATTTGAGTTGCTAGGGCTGCCATTCCAATTTCTGTTGGAACTCCAATTCTGGTTGGGCAGCCGAGAATTGTAGTTTCCTCGGTTCTGATTTGAGTTTCCCCAGTTTTGGTGAGGTGATCGAGCATTCGACCCTGAGCTCGAATTGGTACTGCCAGTTCTAGCTGTGGAGTGATTGAGCGAAGTGGATCCAGCCATGGGCATATAATCGCTAAACCTTTCTGCTGCTGCAATAGCACTTGTAATATCTGTCACCTTCTGCCTTTGTAATTCTGATTGCAGAAGCGGCTGAGCTTGTTCCATGAAACAGAAAACTTTGTCCTTCTTAGACATGTCTCGAATATCTAGCAAGCAAGTTGAGAACTGCCTGACATAGTCTCGAATATTGTCTGTCTGTTTGATGGTGTGGAGCTTCCTCCTTGCTAAGAAATCAGTATTCTCAGGCAAGAATTGATTTCTGAGTTCCTTTTTGAGGTCTGCCCAAGTTCTAATAAGGATGCGACCTTCTTCCATATCTGCATATTTGGTTCTCCACCATAGTTTCGCATCACCTGCTAAGTACATGGTTGCCATGGTGACCTTGGCTTCTTCTGATTCGGGGTTCACCGCACGAAAATATTGTTCCAGATCAAACAAGAAGTTCTCTAGCTCCTTCCCATCTCGTACCCCAGCGTATGACTTTGGCTCAGGCACTTTCATCATAGGGTGATCAGTCGTACCTGTGGCCTTGGTCAGCAAGCCAACCCTTGCAAATAAGTCCTCCAACTGTAATTGGAAGTCACTCATCACCTGAGCTGTGGGGTGAGGCGACTCTTCCATAGCGACTGTTCTTCCCTCTAAATTGTCGACGTGCTCAGCCAGCGAATCCACTCTGTCTGCCAAGTGAAAGAGTCCATCAAGGCGACTGATATGTTCTCCCAAACAGCTCAACTGGTCCATTCTGGTTTCTAGTCTTTGCATTCGACTAGCCTGTCGTTCCTCCATAGCGCCAAGGCATTCACTTAGTTCCTGCATCCTGGTTTGCATTCAACAAGCTCTGGCTCTGATACCAACTGTCACGAACTAGCAATCCGTGCGGCACTAGCTATCAAATTCACTAGTAAGCCTATGAGTAGTTACTTTGACGGGCAAAAATATTAACTTGAGAATGCACAATAGTCAGCAAAAGCTTTCATTAACATTCAATAGATTACAATAGGGAGGAACGTTCGGAAGGACGTTGCTCAAGACTAGTTCGAAGCTATCGATCGATGGAAATACAAGTTTGAAGTTGAAAAGCAATGCAAAGAAAACAATAAAAATGCTAGCGGTATAGTCTGGCCCGACTAGGCAATGGAGGCAACACGTCCTCAAAATCAAGAGCTCAAACCTTCCCCCAATAATATAGATGCTAAGCATTTTCTTGAAAGGCCTCTGACCTTGATTTCCCTGACCAACGGTACTAGTCCTGACACCTGCCAACTTACACAGTTGGCAAATAACATACGCCTAAAAGGTGCGTGCGCTATGGGTGGTGCAACATGATATAAAAGAAGGGTATAGTTTGTTTGTTATTTTTTTGTTATTTTTTTTCTCCAGAGAAAGAAAATTGTATTGACAATCTCATTCTCAGGAAACTTTTAATATTCCCTGGGAGATTCATCCGACTTCTTTTGTTGGAAATTAACCCTCTCCAGCCAAAAGGTCGAAATTGTCACGCCCCGATTTTCAGCAGGCGTCTTGTAGTTGGACTGATTTTGTGTAGGTTTCTACAAGAGTTTTGATTTCGGTTTTGAGTAAGTATAGTATCATGATATATGCCAAAAGTTTTCTGTTTGAGTCTAGTTTTCAAAGGATCTTACGGTATCATAATCTGAGTTATGTATAGGAAGATATACTCATTTTAGTGACAATAGGTAAATCAGCTAAAAGCTGACAGATGGGTTGCTTTGTTTGTAAACTCTGTATTGTTATAGACATAATCATGGGGTATGCCTTATATGGTTGGAAACCTCTCGGTGTCTACTTTTCATTTCCCCAAACGGTATGCGATTTGGAGTTTTAACGTGAGAGTTATGTACATTTGAGTGATGATTGGTCAAGCTATCCGGTTAGGACAGCTTGTTCCTTTCGGTGTTGTTGGCAAGGCTATTTGTTTGACGGT
This sequence comes from Berberis vulgaris, assembly GCA_963556465.1. Classification (NCBI taxonomy): domain Eukaryota; kingdom Viridiplantae; phylum Streptophyta; class Magnoliopsida; order Ranunculales; family Berberidaceae; genus Berberis; species Berberis vulgaris. Next base: position 89,334,426 of record OY747125.1, on the reverse strand, counting down.
TTTGGGATGAGAATATAGTTGTTTAGGGTTTGCCTTAGGGTGTCTTGAGTTGTATTTGATGTAAAGAAAAATATTGTTTGGAGCCGAATGAGGCTGGTTGCTTTGGTGTAAGTTAGTGTTCACCCATGATTGTCTTGCACTTTCATGTTTATGTATTGAAATTGTCTTTTCGGAGATTGCATGTAGTGGCTTTGTTGGATTCAGCATTTGAGATACTTTCTGTCAAACTAGGATATATGTGTTTATCCCAAAAATTCCATTCATATGGTGAGTACTATGTGAAGTAGTGTTTGATTTTGCATTATGGTTTGCTTTGCTTTGATGTCTTGTTGATTCTTTTGATGTAGGACCATTTAAAATTAATGGTGTTCCTCTGTATGTATGCATCTTGAAATGGTTATGTTCTCCCAAAAAGGAAGGGGTGGATTTCATTATGAATGACAAAATGTCACTTGATCACCGTGTTATTATTACAAAACATGATTTATAAATATGCTATGTTTTCCCCAAAAATGTGGGTGGATACGATTGTGAATCAATTTATGTATGACAAAATGTCATTGTGGAGGAATTCTAAATTATCAAAAATAAATGATATTAGTAAACCTTGATTTCTGAGAATATAAACCACTTGGACTTGTATCACTTAGAACTACCACACCTCTTTGTTTATGATTTTCCCTCTCCTACTAGAGAAATTAAATGACCAGAGGGTCGTCTTGCGGAGTTGGGGCACCCATTTCTTACTAGAGAAACTAAAATAACCTTCGCATTAGTCTTGTGGAAAAGAGGTGAATTGTTATGCCTAAAATAGGTTTTGATATTTATCCGTCAAAAATGTGACGTGAGTTATGCGCATTGATAGCCCAAGGGTGGCTTTTGGTACTCATATAGTTAGGAGTATCCGCGATGCATGCCTGTATGTGATGTCCCCACTTGGGCATGGATGAAGGAGTAGTCCTCCTTTATATGAGAGAGGCATACGAGCATGTATGTTCGGCACGGAGGTGGTGCGAATGTGGTATCGTCTAAGTGATCAATCCGTTAAAAAGATGAATCAAATTTAAATAAAAATGAATAAAGTAAGTTTATATTACTTCTAACCATTTTATGCAGGATGGCAAGACCACTAATTTTTCTGCAGGTTAGGCTTGCCATAGTCAACTTCTACCAGGTAAGTATAAGTAAATGCAATTTTACTTAATTGGAATGATGACATGATTGCCTCGTTGAGGAACTAAATTCTTGGAATTGTGTTTTCTTGCATCACACCTTTACCTCGTTGAGGAACTACCTATTAGTGTGATGGTTTGTTGTTTGTGTTTAGCTTGATGTTTATCACGTGCGATTTTATTGATTTTTGGGATGAAGATTTCTCACACCAGCTTTATTGCTGACCCAAGCGAGCTTTTGCTTCTTGGGTACATTCCTTTGGGAATGTAGCCAATTAACCTTTAAAGGTTTAAAGACTTTTGAACAGCGTTACGGGAGTTCCGCTAGTGAGGCTATCGACGTCAACTTTTCCTGGTTAGAGTTTTGTATAAATTTTAGTTTGTCCCTATTTTCTAAACTATATTTTTGTCATTGCTGCTAAATGTTTCTGTTGTTATTGAATTTCACGTCCCGAGTTTCAGGGAAACGGATAATCCTACGTGGATTTTAGGATTTTCGTTTTTCTCGAAAATCGGGGCGTGACACATACCCTCAACATTTCCCTGGCCGGGAATAGCTGCGAGGCGAACAGGCGGTGCTGGGAGAGGGACTCTTTGACCAACTCCAGATGTAAGTGCTAACTGTCTCTGAGGTGTCCTTTGTTGTGCTGGTACATCCCTACTCTGAGGACAAGCTCTGGAAAAATGCCTCGGTTTCCAACAAGTATAACAAACTACCTGCTCTTGTCAATTTGTCTGACTTCTTGGACAATCACGGGCTACATGTCCCTTCTAACCACAAGTGAAGCAACCACTCCTAGTTCCTGTCTGACCACCCCTCATAGGTTGTCTCTGTTGCTGTTGTTGTCGGTGATCTCCTCGGGAACGTCTGTCACCTCTGCGGTCTTTTCCAGTCCTAACTGGTCCCCCTCTACCAGGGTTTTTTGCTGAACATCGGCTCGCTCTGGCTGTTGTGCCTGCTCAACAGTCTGGCTTCCTCAGCCAAACCTTTAACTGTACTCTGAACCTCTAGCTCGTCAAACCAAAGTCTCTTGCCTACACTCAGCGTCAACTCACTCCTGACTCAAAGTGACATCCACTAATCTCTCAAAAGGACAATCGATCATCACCATCAACTGTTTCTTTAGGAACAGGTTCAGACCACTCAAAATTTTCCTGTCTTTTTCTCTGTAGTATCTATGAAACAAGTGGCATAACGGCTCAACTGTGTAAACTCGGCTAAGTATTCTGAAACAGGTCTAGATCCCTGCTGTAAGTGTAGAAACCTATCCACTATTTCAGCTTTGGCAGAATCAGGAATAAAATGTTGTTCAAACACCTCGCAAAATGTATCTCACTGCATCTCTGACACATCTCGACTCTGCCTCACTGAATTCCACCAATACATAGCCTCTCCGTCAAACTGGTGTGCTGCTAAATCGGTACGCTGTATAGGTGTTAGCACCATCCTCTCAAATATAAGCTCTACTTTACAGATCCACCGATCCGCAGCTAGAGAATCTCAAGTATCATCAAATCTTTTACCACCCAAGCCGACGAAATTCTTGTTGCGACGAGTAAACGGATCCTCTGATTGATTTCCCTATCTCATATTTTGTGCCCATTGTGTCATTATTTCCATGAAAGCTTGAGAGACATCCTCTCCAGCAGTGCCTGATCCCTCACCTTGGGTTCTCTTACCATGCGCCATCACCACACTCCCTCTACGTAAAAGAAAACACACATACAATACATCAAACAACACAACAACAAAATCCTAACTCCTCTACCCAATTCACTCAAGAAAGTGGAACACGATGATGTTCTATGTGAACCAGTAAACAATGGCTCTGATACCAAGCTCTGCCACGCCCTGACCCCCTACGGGAACTGCAGCGTGCCGATACGTGAACTAATTCGTAATACAGGAGGATCATAACCGGCCACAACATCATAATATAACACATTCTTGATACAAGAATCAAACAGAAATAACAACTACGATAAAATTTGAACAAAATAAGAGTATTTGATTCGCCCCGCCAGAGTCATAGCGACAAAACCAATATACAAACATCTAGTATTTAACAAGGTAATACAAAGGAAGAAAAACATACCCGTACATGGTGGACACGACCAAACATCACAAAACAAGCCTACAGCTGAAAACTGGGCCTAAGCGCCATGATCAATAGGAACGCCAACACTGCCTGCACTCCAATAGAAGCACACCCCTTGCGGGGTCAGCAGAGCACAAAGCTAGCTGGTGCGAGCGAACTAAATACAAATAACAGAATAATATACAGGGGAAATTCATGCCACACAATAATGAATAAGTGAATAATCCTAGATGCATGATCCATAAAATGGAAAAGGTGTCCCTATACAGGTTCTAAAGTCTAAATCACATTGTATCTCTAAGGATAATATTTCTAAGTTCAAGCACCAACACAAGCATTTCAGATTCACAATAACTACAAGTTTACGAGATATGCCGGTCATTACAGGTTATTCAAACATGGTAAATATCAAGTGATGAAGGCAAAAACAATATCTTAATCTTGCATAACCTCCTAGGTATGGAAATCACGCCGAAAGTCGAAACCATAAAAATTTCTACGTAAGTGTCTCATATCGTAGGTATCTGCATACCCTACGAATGTGTCTCACCCAGACACATCCCACAACGTGCACCAGTACCACTTCGGACTTGTTGGTATCCTAATGGGGTGCCATATGCCAGGATACAAACTCAAACATCTCGAACGACTGGCCTAACACTACCAACCTAACACAAATCCAACTCAAGCGCACTGGTAGGGAAAATGAGTAATCTCCAAAGCACGTCCTCTGGGACCCGTCCTACTACACTCTCTAGTGGCAAGTGCGTGCGGGAGCTCACCGCACCTCAGCAAACTTGCCACATGCAATAGCGTCCTCAATGTCTGTAGGTGCGAGTCATCTCAAGCACCACCAAACTCACGATGCGAGCAAGCTCCTAAGCATAGGCACAACATGCATTACAGCGGGGTAAAGACACTTACACTAATATCAGCATGCACGTATAACGAATCTATACATAATCTAATATAACATATGTGTAACCATAATCAGTTAGGTAATTTTCATAAATCCATGACTACGCTAGGGTCCCAACATGACCCAATTCACCACAATAAAGTCATTCGAGTCGAACTATCATACATGCTCAAGACTTAGCAATCTACGGTAAAACATGACATACTGAGTCTATTCAATTTTGCAATTAAAAATCAGGTCATTAATCCGGAACAATAATCTGACCGTGTCATACTATGCAAACTCGAAAACGGAGCATACAAGCCCAATGCCATTACACCAAAGCCAAATCACACCCAAATTCAACCACTATTCAATTTCATTCTTGTATATCATGCTTTCAGAAAACTCAATACATAATTCATTCACAAAAGAACCAACACAACCATCGAAATCTCTAAAAACCCCAAATTTTGGACTTGTATTCAATTATACACAATGGACGGCATAATGTAAAAATTAAATTCAAGATTTAAAATAAATATTTCTCATAGTAAATATTATAGTTACACTCACCTGAGCGGAATGGGTTTTCGGAACCCAAATCCTACCGATCAGAGCTCCAAACTCGCAAAACAGCGAATGCGGGACCAAGGAATCTTTTAAAACTGCAAGGCGGACTCAAAAGTGAGCAAACTAGTCAAAAACTGGAAAAGGAAATAACAACCGGCACGTGACTGAAAGAAAAACTTACCGGCAATTTAAATTCGGCGAACACTCTGACGAAACCCAAAATTTCGCGAAAACTCACCGAAACTCACCCTACTCCTGTTTGATCACCTCCAAACAGCACAACAGGCCGAAAATAGGTCCAAGAACAACTGAAATCACAAATTTGCAGCTCACCCACGCGACCAAAGCTCGGATTCACGCCGAAGGACCTTCCTAGCGAACATGCACACTGATTGTTTTTTGAAATTTCGGCCAACCCTTTAACCACCCTTGCATGTGGGGTTTACAGGTTCCAAATGACGCCACAAATGCCATTGAAAGGGCTGATCGGAGCTATGCTATCCGATCAGTCAAAACTCACACCGTCAAGCCCACAAATCTAACACTTTGGTTTTTTTTGCGAAAAACGAAAGAGAATGAAAAGGGAAATAAGAGGAGAAGAAATGAAGAATAAGGGAGGAGATTTCGTGAAGGAATCGTTCGATTCGCTCGAATGCAATCCAGCGTAAAAGAATCGCCACAGGGAGCTCGCTCTGCAAGGAAAAAAAGAGGAAGAAGAAATAAGAGAAGGGGGTTTTCTCTTTTAAGGGGTGGGTGGCTATGTGCCCTCACTAGATTTTCTGAGTACATCCCACCCTCCAAATTTTATTTTTATTTTAAATTAAACGAAATCTACGGATATCACACACCCCAACAATGCAATTTTGTCCCCCAACCAAAGAAGACGAGTTTATCATGATGCTTATGGTGGTGAAAATTACTCTGATGTTTTTCTTGTTAATTTGGATTGTTTTATTTGTTGATTAGAACATGTGCAATATGGTGACCTTAAATTGAATGTTTCACTTATGTTGGATCTAGTAACACTTATGTTTTTCTTTATTGGTTTGACCAACCGCACAAGGCTCACTTTAGGTATTAATGTTGTGTGTTTTGTTCAACTACAGTGAAGATGTAATCATTGTCGTACGTGGAAATCGATAACCCACCTAAGTACTACATGGAAATATTCTCCCAAGGTCTGGTTGGGACTAGTAACTGCGTGAAGAAACTCAACTTTTGTTGGTAGGCTTGATAGTGTAGCATGTCATATTCCCCTTTACAAATCAATATACCTCTGAAGTCATGCCTGACCAATATATATACCGCTATAGATTAGCTAAAAATATTTTGAACACCAAAGTAACCCGCCAACAAGGAAGTATGCGCTTATCTGACGAGTGATAGCTTGTGTTCTTTCGGAATACATAACTTGTTTTCCTCCATCTTTCGAATTTATACCCATTAAATACAGTTCCAGTTGACTCCACGGTGTTGTAGAACTTTCTGAAGGTGTGTTCTTCATTATACTTTTCCTTGTATGAATCAAATCCAATATGTTCAACTTGCATCACCACTACGACTGCTATGGAAGATGGCCTAGAAAGAAAGTCGGCTAGCTTATTAGTCTTCCCTTTTTGTACTTGATAACCAATCTGTGTTGCTGCAAGTATCCCATCCACTTGAAGTTTCTGCTCTGTTGTAACTTACTTGAGTGAGGCTAGGGATGGCATCATTAAAGGAGGTTTTTTACAATCTCGAGATACACAAACACTTTGGGGATTTCATCATTCTTTCAAGATCACGCCACATCACCATGGTTACAAAACATGGTTTCCTAGCATTTTCGAACTTACTTTGTGTTTGGAGGTACTTCAAAGGCTCGTGATTAGTATGAACCCATGTATCTTTACCACACAAGTTAAGTCACCACTTTTTTATAGCTTGCACCATGGCATACAACTCTTTGGCATAAGTAGAATAATTTAAGCCAGGCTCGAAAAAAATTATGAGTGGTAACAAACTAGCTTTCTTCATTAAAAAAACAAACAGTTCCCAGGACATGTCCAACAACATCGGTATTTGTTTCAAGGGTTAACTTGCGTTTGCGTTTGACACTGTTGACCATCAACTCTTAGTTACAAATATAGGATCTAAACGCAAATTTGGTATAAATGGTGGGACCTAAATTCATTTATATCAAAATCAACATTATTTTAAAAAACATTCATTCAATTACCGGATGAAGAGTTAACACTCAACATGGTCTTGGGACCCAAACTCAAAGCTAGACAAACTTGGGACCAAAACTCAAAGTTGGTATAAATCATGGGATCCAAATTCAAATTAATCCTTATTTCAAATGGCATTCGCATATCCGGTAGGGTCAAAACATGTGCTTCATAAATCTTTTCCTTCAACTCCTCAATGGTTTTTTGCTTCATTGAACCCCAAAACATGACTAGATCTTTGGACAACATCCACTATAATGGAATTGTTGTGCTCGAGTAGTTTTTGATGAACTATCGTAGATATTGTGTTGCCCCAATGAAACCTCACAATTTTGTTTGAGTTGTTAGTGGAGGCCAATCCCTTATCAAAGAAACCTTACTTGTATCAATGTGAATCTCACCATTACCCACTATATGGCTTAAGTTATTGATTTCTTGGCAAACTCTCATTTCTTCACATTCCAGATTTTGGGCTGATTTGAGTAGTTGTAAGAAAGATTTCACGGATGAAAAATGTTCATCCCATGATGGATGTACACCAAAATAACGTCCAAGAATACCATCACGAATTTGTCTAGCACTGGTTTCAAACCTCGTTCATCAACCTCATTAAAGTTGCACGTTGATATTCACATAATTATTACATAATATATCCCTTAATTTATATATGTTAGTGTTTCGATTATTATATTTTATAGTAATTATTTCGTTTTCATGTCTTTGTAGGAATTTGAGTTTGAATGATGAAATCGTATTAAGGCAACAATTTAAGGAATGACAATTGGTCGACTCTAATGGTGGTACAAAGTAGAGTGTCACATGTCTAAACCCGTAAACCCAAAATCAAGCCCATAACTTAAACCCAAGAACCTAACCCATGAACCCAAGCCCAATCCTACCCAAAGAATATTCTCCTAATGATCCATTGATTCTCTCCATGAATCATCCTTTTATCTCATCTCTATTCATTATGCCCATTCTCCATAAATACAAGAGAAAAGGGGTGAGAAAAGGGGAGGAGGAGAAGGGAATCAAACATCAATAGCCAAAATCAAACCCTCTTCCTCACAAAGTGATTTTCATCACCATCACCACCTCCATCCACCATCAACCACCATCACTCTCTCATCCACCATCTCCGGACAGCAGCACCGCCACCACCACGAAACAGGGGAGTGACAACCCTGTTTCGCGTCAGACCTTCACCTCGCCACCAAGCTTCACACACCACTCCACCGCCATCAGCCCCTGTTCTCATCGACACAAGCAAAGCCACCACCATCATCGCCGCGAAATAGAGCCTCACCGCGACTCTGTTCCGCCTCGCCACAGACCCTGCTCCTCCCCTTTTTGGCCTCTCTTCTTCTCGACCTTCTTCCTGTCCTCCTCTCTCACGTCAGCCAGCACGGAACCGCCGCGACAGGAGCAAAAACAGGGCTCCGCCACTCCACTCTCTGTTATTGTTTTTCCGTCTGTTTCCTTATCTCACTGTTTCCTCACCCTCTCTCAGTCTTCTTGCAGGTACCGGAGCCAGGTTGGAGGACGAGGAGCTCGCGAGGAGTGGAAACGCAGCACCGCGAGCGGCGGTGCTCGCTGGAGACGAAGGCGGAGCGAAGGGTACTGTAGCTCTAGCGGGAGAGAACGAGTCAAAATCTGTTTTTCACTATTCACACCCCCAGTTTTGCTGAGTACCACCACAGAGCGGTTTTGAACCTTTCCTTAAGATTTGTGTTTGGACCACCTGCTGATCTGCTGAGTACCACCACATCGAGTTTGCGACAAATCAAAGGGGTTGCATAATTCATTTTGATTTATTTTACTAAATTGTGTGCTTAATTGTTAATTACAATTTATTTCTGAATTTTTGATAAATTGCTTTCACCTTGCATGTTCGAGAAATTAAACTTGATATGTTTGGTAGTTAGAATTACCCTTTATCAATATTCAAAGCATGTGCTAAAAATATTAAGCTTAAACTTTGATTAACTGTGCCCTAAAAAGACACTTAATACTTGGTAAGAGCGTATTTGCTTGAAATAATTTGTTAATGTTTGATAGAAACATGATATAAGTTGAATTGGATTGTAACGATCACATATTCGGTGTAAGCAAGGGATTCTCATCCCTAAAGCTTCTCATTTAAATTTTCAGTAATTTAGATTTAAATAATTTTGTTAACTCATTGGTGAGTCCAAGCCCAATAAATCCACATTTTCCTTTTATTTTATTTTTTTCTTATTTTTAATTTATTTTTAGTTTAGTTTTAAAAATTTTGTAACCCCATTTTTCTCTAAATTAGTTTAATTAAATTATTAAATTCAATTGCATCCACTTTTCTCGTGGGATCGACCCGTACTTGCCGTTGTCTACCAGTTAGACACTGTGCACTTGCGGTTATTACAAGTGGGATTTTATTAGCTTATTAATTTAGGTTAATAAAAACTCGCAACAAGTTTTTGGCGCCGTTGCCGGGCAAGGTTGCGGTGTAATTAAATTTAAGATTTATTTTCACTAATTAAAAAAAAATTCAAAAAAACTTTTTACACTCATTTTGTGTTTGATTTTGCAGATTACACACTTCTTGAGAAAATTGGACGATCCTGCAAACATCAAGCAAAGTTTTTTCAGTTTTTTTTATTTTGTGAGGAGAGTTTTAATTTTATTTTCACCTCGTTTTACGAGTGTGTGGTGTAATAATTTTTAAACTATACTGTTTTTAATTTAGTTTAATCACAAAAAAAAAAATTGAAAAACCCAAAATTTTCTAAGTCAAAAGAAATTATAGGGAAACAATTTTAATTGTTACCCAATAATTTTTTTATGATTTAGAAATCTGACTTCTACGACCAAGACCAGTAAATTTATTTGCATGTGCTTGTGTGTTGAGTGAAACGGATAAAAAGAAGTCGGACCTTTTTTTAAATTGTGCTAACTTTTTTGTGCAGAACGGAATGCGCAGACTGTAAGTACTTTTAACTCACGCAACGTATTAGCGACCGGGTGTTTTATGTAATTGTTTGCAATTGTGTGTTGGTTGTTTAATTTCTGTAATTGTGGATGCTAAACTTTAGTAATTCATAATAAGCAGACCCAACTTCTAAATGAAAACTGGTGGGACTTGATATCCCCACCTCATCACTCCAGCTGTGTGCAACCAATAGCCAAACATAATTAAAATCAATTAGCAAGTTAGATAGAGCCATCTCTTAGGTACGGTGTTCATAGGACAACCAAGACCAAGGTCAATCCAATAATTTTTGTGTTGACCAAAGCTAAAAGTGACGATGGGTTTAATCATTCAATGAACTTCGAGAGGCCACTGCCACAAGGGTAATTCACCCGGTACGCCGAGTCATAAGTAAGCTACAATCCACAAGAAGAATTGGTGTAACTAACAGTTTTGGGTTAGGAACACAAGCCTCAAGTGTACATTTAACATCACATCGTTCTCACATCTATTGGCTTACAGAGCGGTAGCACAAGGAAGTACTTAATTGGACCATTGTGACCTCCTTCGCTTGTGCAATAATCCGGTTTCTTTGAAACAAAACTCTAGCCTACTGATTTTGAACTTTGTGGTGTAAAGTATACACTCTTAGGATCATCTTGTAGCACCCATTTCTCTGTAATAAAGATTACATGAGAAATAATTGTCCCCCAAAGATAAAAAGATAACTGATCTCAAAAACGTTGATTGCTTAGGGAGGCATGTTTCTTGTGCATTTATTGGTTGCTGATTGCGTCTGAGCCTGTGTATATTTTTAGAGTTAGTGCTTTCAAAAAAAAATGAACACAAGGGATTATCCAGCCTATTTTTTCGAGCAAGTCAATTCATTTTATGACATGCGACGACCTGATTATGATCCATATTTACATTATTACAACTCAGGTTTAGCCTATCATCCTGACTTCTCATGGGCTCATGGTCAGTACCATGAAGGACCTCTAAACACTCCTCAGACTCCTCAAGCTTTCATTCCTGATAATGAGTCTCAATTTCATCGAGTTGTTCTTCATTCTAACACATCTAGTTTAGAGGACGCCTTAACTCGTGTCATGCAGCGAACAGGAGAAATTCTTGAGCAAAATTCTCAGGATATCACAGAATTGACAGTTATTTATCGACAAAACTCTCATGCTATCAAGAAACTTGAGATGACTTTGAGTCAAATAGCCGAGTCACTTCCTGAGATAGAGTCAGAAAAATTCCCTAGCCAACCTATTTCCAACCCAAATGGTCAATATGAAATTAGTGGCACATCTGAGCCGGACAGTAAAGATGCCCAATTCATTACTACTACCCTTAGGACTGGAAAACTGGTTGTGCCTGACATAAGTGTTATTATATCCTCACCCAATTTTACACAGGTTGCATCCTCCTCTCATACGAAGGCTGATAAAGCCTCATTTATTGATGAACCTGTAGATTCTGAGACACTACAGACATCTCCTTCCCATGTTGACTCATGCCTCCCTAGTGACTCATGCATCGAATCAAACTGTGAACATTCTTTAGAGTCTCTCCTTGACTGTTTTCATTATACACATGACCATTTAGAGGCTTGTTTGACTCATTTTAGTTTAGACTTTGTTGTTGATGATTCCATTAGGGAAGTCAATGATTTGCTTGACCCAGACCCCATTGTGGATCCTAGTTATAAATGGAAGTCTAAAGTGAAGCCTCTTCCACTCAATGAGTCAAAACTAGTCCCATCAGTTGAGCCACCTGAGCTTGACCTTAAACAATTACCTGACACCCTCAGGTATGCATTTTCAGGTGATGAGTTGTCTAGACCAATATCTCTATGTAATTCATGTGATGAGCTTGTACCACCTGATATATCCATCGTCTCATCTACTTGCATCACATTCACATTTACTAAGGCTACTTTCATCGATCCCTTGTGTTGTAGTGAGGATTTCAGTTTTCACCATCCTGTTGTAAAAATTATCCAATCTTCTGATTTGGAACCATACATAGGATGTTCCCTTTTTGGAGCACGCAAGGATCATCTGTTGTGTATGACTACTGGTCACTTTTGGAATGTCCTAGTGTATTTGGTGCCCCATGTGATTGCTATATTTTGGTGGACTGATCCTCAACTGTTCAGGTTGTTGATATACGACCATGGACTAAGTGTTTGTAATGTTCTTCCTTTCTACTTTTCGATACACCATTTTTTTAGGAAGAATATTTGTCGGGCCGATGACGTTAAACCAAGCGCTACTGGGAGGCAGCCTAGCTTTAGTTGTGTGTCTTTGCTGTTAGTCTGGATTGATTTTCGAGTACCCTATTTAGTTGTGTTTCACTCATACTCGTTAGCTCCATAACAGTTTTGACTTACAACTTGTTTTTTTTGTTAATGTCAAGTCTGCATTTTATCTATTTCTATTAACTAATCCACAATTCTTTTGTCTCTGAGCTCTCATCGGTGGATTACTTGTGAAAATTGGTAAAATCTTCACCGCGGTAATACTGTTCTAACCTCCTCTTATGTACTTATTTCATTCATTTGTAAGAATTATTGTGTTAAACATTGAGGACAATGTTTGGATTAGGTTTGGGGGTAGGGTTCATGAGTCGGTGAATTTTTCGTAGTATTTTCTTTTCTTTTCTTAAAAAAAAATCGTAGTGTTTTCTTTTCTTATTCCTTAAAAAAATGCTTTTTCTGTCAAGAAAATTTTGTCTTTTGCGATTATGAAAATGGATTTTAAATGTTTTATGCTCAAGAAAATGCAAGCCAACTTGACATATTGGTATATTGATAAAGACTGAAAGTTTAGTATGATCCTTAAGCTAGATCTAGTTCATAAGATTTTTCAACTCGATTATCTTTGCACCATGAGCCATGTTAGCATAACTTGAAGTTGATGAGTGAAATATATACTAGAAAACCTTAGAATAATAGTGGAGACTTAACCCTGAAAGCTTTGAGCCTTTCTATTTTTCTGAGGGTTATACATAAACTCTGATTTTTCTTGAGTCTACATTATCTCGTTGATGATCTCATTATTTTCATTCTTTTGATCAATTGCTTTGGGAATGACATCAAAATTGAATTATTACACTAGAACTTCTTGGCTTATTCAATTGAGATGTCATAATACTGACCCGAACTTAGGAAATGATCTAGGCATTTTTTTCTTTAGACCATTAACTAGCCTTTTAACTTACCCATAACATTAACCTTTTTGTAACCTTTTGAGCCTTAGAATAACTTTTATTTGTTAACCCATTAACCTTTACCCAACTTTTCTGGGAATGTGTATGGATGGATATACTTGGTGTCAAAAGGGCATTAAAGAGCAAAATATGAGATATTTCATAAATCCTCTATGAAAAAAAAAAAAAGGTTGAAGAAAAGAAAAATAGAAAAAAAAATGATTTTTCAATGAGGATAAAGACGTGAGAATGAAGAAAAAATTGATGGTGCGCAACATTGGTTTATTCTTGACAGCCCTAATTGTTCGTTTGATGGGTGTATACATTCCTAAAAAAATTTCTTAGAATCCTTTGACATTCCTTATTAACCATTACCCAAGCCCCGTTACAACCCAACAAAGTCCTAGTTGATCTTAGGTAAAAGTTGGTTCCGTAGATGTGGAGATTTAATAACCAAAACCTATGGTGTTTGATTCAACATTCCCAAAAGTAATTGATATTCCTGTCCATGAGATCATATTCATTCCATTCTTGAAAAATCTGTTCTTCATATTACTATATGTGAGATGATTGTTTTCCATTATTTACTCTTTCCTCACATATAAACTGAGTGAAATACCAAATCTCTTAGTGTTTTATTGTGAGCGACATGAGAGGTTTGAAGTAAAAACAAACTTTCTATAGGAGATTTAGTCATTGTTTTACTCTGAAATGAAAAGTTATGTTGATAGTGCTATCCACACACACACATTGAGTTAAGGATGATTGTGAATTTTTTCTAATCTTTGGAGAATATTAAATTATTTTGAGATTTATTGATACACTAAAATGACACTGTTGGTTTATTGCATATCTTGAAGTTTTAAAATAAACACTGTTTGACCAAGTTTTTTTGAGTCAGTAATGTTTGTGGGTAACATTTCTGAAAACCCTCACGAGACTATAACTCGTCCACTAGAGGTAATCTAGGGGTTTAAAGCCTTGTTGCACGTTTAAGGTAAGTGCAACCGATGATTCTTGCGAAAGTAAATTAGAATTTTATTTTTATTGTTTTGCTCGAGGACTAGCACACGTGCATTGGTTAGTCCAAAAGGCATCACTAACCTATCAAAGAGACCTTGTTTCATCTTGAATGTCGTTTTTTAGACATCATCTTCCTTCTTGCCAACTTGGTGATACCCAGATTTAAGATCCAACTTGCTAAAATACTTAGCATGCTTTAATTGATCCGTGAAAGAGGGTACTTATTTTTTATGGTGATCTTATTAACATTCTATAATCAATACACATATGCCAAACACCATTTTTCTTTGAAACTAATATGATTGGTGATCCTACCGAGATGAACTTGGTTTGATGAATCCCTTGTCCTAGAGTTCTTGCACTTGCCTTCTCACCTTGTATGATTCTGCAAAGGATTGTATATACATCCCGAAATTAGGTATTGAAACATCTTGTAACAACTACATTTATATTTGTCTTTTTGTTAGCAACCCTTTTGGTTCTTGCATGACCTCTTTGAAGCTTTCAAGCTAACGGTGCCAACTTCTTCTTTTGTTCATCATCACAATTCTCCAAACTTGTACTTAGTTGGTTCATGAGTACGGAATTTTTTTTTAATAATTGGATTGTTGTGTCGTCATTCATTGTACTTTATTTTTCTCTTTTGAGGGTAAAATACGAAACCTTTCCCATCCTTTACCATTCTCCATACGTTCTCCCACCTAAACAATATAACATCTCAAAATATAAAAAAGGGATGATAAAGATTATTTGGCACATATCAAGTGGTACCACGTCACAAGTTACTTCATCTTTGAACTTCTCATTGATTGCAAACTTAATTGAAAATGCATTGGGTACCTGTAACCAAGGGCGGAGCCCGAATTCTTATGGAGGGGGCAACTAATTATTATGTGAATTAGTGGAGTAATGGACCCGCCATTTATGGAAGTGTCAGGGGGCAAAATGAAAGTGAAAAAAATACAAAATTTTTAGGGGGTAATCAGTGGTATTAACTAAATGGACCCCATTATTCCATAGGTAAATCAACCAAATTTTAAAGTTGAGGGGGAGCAATTGCCCACTTGTCTCTCACATGGCTCCGCCCTTACCTGTAACTTAGTATCTTTCTTCAACCACACTAATGGATAGGGTCTAGGGTGTGGTGATGTCTCTAGTTACAATTGCTTCACAAGTTGTTACGCAAACAAATTTCGTTGAGAGTCTATATCAAACAGTGTAATAACTGGCGTCATTCCAATCAGGGCATATACCCTTTTTTGGTCGCTTCCGATATTGCTGCAAATGCTTGAACTGCTCCCTCGACCCTTGTTATACCCGCTCCCATTGGAATATCCATCATTGCAAATTTTTTATTAGGCTCTGATGATCCTTCAACTTTTTTATCTTAGATACAAATATGCACTTTATTTAAATTGTGGTTATTTTACCACGATGGTTGTTTTTCTGGATGCAATATCTAACGTTCCTTCTTTGAGTGTTTGTCAGCCTTGAAATTGTTTAAGCACTTCTAGTTTTTGTACGCCACCACATGATTCATCTTTCCACTTTTCTGGGACCTCCTCCATGAACACTTTTCCTACTCAAATTTTCCTTGGGGTATTCAAGCTTTTTCCTAGTGGTACGATTCTTCATCTCTATGTATATGGATTTTGATGAGACATCAAACAATTACTCAATCACTATCATAGACGTGGCATGGACTAACCCTAGCACGTAAAAGGATTCAGCGCAGTCCCGAGCGGACCCATGCGCAAGACTACTGTTCAACCCGTAAAGTTAGGCACCCAAGCCCAAGACAGCCACAGAGACATGGGTCTTAGGGTTTGGCCCAAGACAATAAAGCCTAGACAATGAATCTAGAGTTGTCACAGACCCAAGATCTACTTGCACGAAATCAGCTCTAGCCCAATCAAGCATTGGGTCCTAAACATAGCCAAGTGTCGAAGTACTCAATCATGCAACATGTAAGATCTTATGCGAGATCTCCTCCCTCCATCATGCCCTTGATCAAAGGGACAGTTGGGGAGGGAAGTCTCGTTATAAGAGTCAGTGAAATGAGGAAGAAAGGTACGCACACATATACGCTAGTATACACACTACAATTTTACATTCAGTCTTCACTCTTTCTCGAACCGATATCTGACTTAAGCATCGGAGTAGCTTCGGCCACCACAATGGTGGTATTGGGCTTAATTGTTGCTCTTTTTGCAGGCAAGATATTATCATGATTGGCAAGATCAGATCTGAACGGATCAGTTTGGCGACGTCCGTGGGGAAGACGACAATTAGTTTTCCCTGAAACGAACTCACAAAGTTCTTCCTAAGCTGTACAAAGCATAGAGAAATGGTCACCAGCACCAGATCTCGGGTTGAATAAACGAAGTTCTGGCCAGTGAAGCCCATCCACCGAGCTGAGTCGATCCGATTGAAGAGGCCTTACGACCCAACCGCAGAGGCGACTGCCCCTGACATGAGTCTGATCCTGCTCCACCAAGACCACTTAATGGGGGTGGTGGAAAGGATGACTCAAGAAAGACAACAGCGGTCTGAGGCCAACTGAAATTCTGGAGGCCCTCAGGTCCCATAGCACTCCGGGGAGGGTGAACCCCCTGCGCAGAATAATAGAGAGTCTGCCAAGAAGGAGGCCCAGGAAAAGGGCTACAACACCATGAGAATTAATAGGACCATGGTTAAGATCCATTGCGACTAGGGGCATCCGACCCTAATGTCCTATACGATCTCACAGTCCCTCCATTCTCGGGGAAGATCATGAGTGTCCCTCTTCCTAGAAAGTTCCTCCTACTAAATAATGAGTTCAATGACGGGACATCGGATCCGTCTGACCGCTTGCGCCATTGCCACCACGTGATGACACTCAAGGAAAGTTAAGAGGCCATTCTGTGTCGAACATTTCCTACCAGCATGAAGAAGGTTGTGCTTACATGGTTCCACAATCTCTAGCCCATGTCCATCGAATTATTCCAGGACCTGGGAAAGACATTCATTAAAAGATTTGTTAGGAGCCAACGGATCAGGAAGGGGGCTCACTATGTGTTGAGCCTCAGATAGAAGCAGTACGAGACCCTCAGGGAATACGTCACTCATTTCAACTACCTCACTAGATCGATGGGTGTTGCATTGACACATCAGTCACTGCTTTCACCTCAGGCCTCCTAAGGGGTCAATTTTACAACTACCTCACCTTAGAGCCCCCAGCAAGTATGGTAGGATTGCTTAAGAGCGCTAAAAAATACATCACCCTGGAAGAAATGTTGGTTGCCAAGAAAAGAGGAAGCGAGCCAAAACACCCCTCCAAAGCCAAGGACATCGATGAGAAGGGAGACAATTCCAAGCGAAAATGGGGCGAGAACCAGAACGGGCTCAGTCAAGCAAAACTGTTCAAGCCCAGTGGCACCAAGTACCCCCACTACACGTCGCTAAATTTCAGTCTGCCCTACGTATTTTCCATATTGGAAAAATGGGCAGACATCAAGTGGCCGTCAAAACTTAAAGGAGATTCTTCAAAGCGTGACAAGAGTAGACACTGCTCTTATCACAAGGGCACGAGCCATGACACCAAAGATTGTAGGAACCTCATAGATGAGATGCAATACTGGATCCAAAGTGGACGACTGAAGGAGTTCATCGACCTTGGGGACACCCAAAAGGTGAAGGAACAACACAAGACGCGGGAGACATGAATCCCGACATGGTATGTGTCATCCACGGGACAATCGAGGTGAGTCAACACTCGAATCGCTCACTGAAGAAATCGGTTCGGGAGTAATGGGTCAAGTCGCACTACCGACACCAGCTCGTACAACACGTACGAGAGAATAAAAAGTCTATGAGCTTAATGTTCACAGAACGGGACTTGAAGGGTGTCCACTTCCCATACAACGTCGCCCTAGTCATCTTAGTAGGGATAACAAACTGGGAGGTGAGAATATCACTGGCGGACAAAGACAGCTCAATGAACTTACTGTTCCTAGACGCATTCCTGAAAATGCAACTGACACCTCCAAATCATGCCATGTTTGGATTTAATGGAGAAAATTACTACCTGGTCGGTAAAATCACACTGTCGGTAGTTGCAGGGAAGAAAAACTTACAAAGAATCTCGATGACGAAGTTCTCGATTGTAGACACCCTCCATGAGTACAACGTAATCTTGATCCGACCTTGGTTACACCACATGGAGGCAGTTGTTTCCAACCAACATCGGTGCCTCAAGTACCCCTCAAACAGCGAGGTAGAGACAACCAGCGGAGACTAGAATATTGCTCTGGAATGTCACTACGCCTCGACCAGGAGGTCGGATAGCAGAGTGCAGAGGCCTGAGCAACAAGATATGGATGAGGAAACCCTGAATCTATATAAAGAGGGGAAGGCTGAACGCTGGGCAGCTGGATGAAGAAGCAGTGAGAATATACTTGGACAACCCAGCTAACAAAAAGACAGTCCAGATAGGCTCTAACCTCGACGAAGCACTAGCGGATTAGCTGGTCACGCTTCTAAAAGAGAATCAGGACGTGTTCACTTGGACAATGAAAGACATGGTAGGGATTGGTCCCACAGTAATCACCCACAAACTGGCAGTCAATCATGACTTGAAACCAGTCTGATAGAAAAGAAGGCCACTGGCATCCGACTGCAACCAGGCCATCAATGAAAAAGTGCAAAGACTTCAAAACAATAGCATGATAAGAGAGTTTCGCTACTCAGAATGGCTGGAGAACACGGTCTTGGTGAAAAAGAAATAATGGGAAGTGGAGGATCTACGTGGACTAAACCGACTTAACAATGCCTGCCCAAAAGATAACATTCCACTGCCTCGAATAGACCAGATCGTTGATGCAACATCCGGACACAACCTATTCAGCTTCATGGACGTGTACTCCGGATGCAATCAGATTAGTGTGCACCCACCGGATCAGGAGAAAACATCTTTGATGATGGACATCAAAAATAATGTTATCGGGTAATGCCCTTCAAGCTAAAGAACGCAGAGGCAACATGCCAACGCCTCGTGAACCGAATGTTAAAAAGAAAAATAAAAAGACTATGGAAGTTTACATCAACGACATGCTGATAAAAAGCCTCCACTGTCTGGATCACTTGGCGGACCTTCAAGGAGCATTCTCCAACTCAGGAAATATCGAATGAAGCTCAACCCGCAGAAATACACTTTTGGGGTGCAATCAAGGAAATTCCTAAGCTAGATAGTGAGGCTGATCATAAGCAGATTCAGGCTCTTCTCGACATGAGACCACCCACTAACATCAGAGAAGTTCATAGCCTAACTGGGAAGGTGGTAGCCCAAAACAGATTCATCTCTAAGTCTTCAGACAAATGCCTCCCCTTTTTTAAAATCCTAAAGAACAAAGAATTCCAATGGGAAGAGGAGTGTGAACAAGCCTTCTAAGACTTGAAGGTGTACATGGGAATCACATAGCTGCTCTCAAAACCTACTTCAGGTGAGACGCTCAACCTATACCTCTCAGTCTCAGAGCATGCTGTCAGCTCTGGTACCAGAAGATAAAAGGAAACATAACCCTGTCTACTACATCAGCATGATGTTCGATGGGGCGGAGGCTAACTACCGAATCTAGAAAAATTGGCCTTAGCGCTGGTAACGTCTTCAAGAGTACTAAGACCCGATTTTCAAGCTCACTCGATAACAGCCCTGACTGAGTACCCACTCCGATTGGTATTGCATAAGGCAGAAATATCAGAGATAATGGTCTAATGGTCAGTGGAGCTGAGACAATTTGACATTCATTACACTCCAAGAACAACCATCAAGGCATAAACACCGGTAAACTTCATTGCCAAGTTCACTGGAACAAGATAACCGGGGCTGAAACACCAGCAAGGAGATGAGAACCCTGAGCCAGCCCCACAGGTATGGATTTTGTGATACGATGGGTTATCCAACGTCAAGGCCTATGGAGCAAGGTTGCAGCTTACCAACAAAGGATGACCCAACACTACAACAAGAGGGTTAGACTTCGAGAATTCAAAGTCGGTGACGGGGTACTGAGGAAAACCTATTCGAACACCAGAGACCCAATAGAAAGCAGATTAAACCTGAACTTGGAAGGTCCTTACAAGGTGACTACGATCAAAAGGCCCGGAAACTATTGGCTAGAAAACCTAAATGGAGAGCATCTGAAAAGGTTGTGGAATGTAGTGCAGTTGAAGAAGTATTATCAGTAAAGGTATTATCTTTACAGATTCACATTTCATATAACTCGGTACCCAGGAACATGCCTAGTCCAACTTCCGAACCACGATAGCAGCCACGCGAACCGAACCTAGTCCATGGACGGTTCACCGCAAGCAAACGAGTTTCGTCTATGGATGACTCACTGTTCCAGAGAAAGCCTAGTCCTCCTCGGGACCACAATGGCATAAATGCGGAGCAAACACGGTTTATGGATAATCCATCGTGGGTGAGTCCCGTCTTTGAACGGATCACCTCTCCCTAAAGAACCTGGTCTGAATACGGGGCCACAACGGCACACAAGCAGCCAAGCCTAATCCTTTTCAAAATGATGATGGATTGACGCATAAGTGACTAGTCTGCCTCAGAGCCAAGGACTCCAGTGCAGACTAGACCTAGTCCATAGACAGTCCACTAGAACCAATGCTTCCCTATGGGGAAATCAGATTAACAGTAATGGCGGGAGAGCCACATCTACAAAAAGTCATTTTCCAAGAGTTGATGGTAGTTGATGCCCCATCCATCTACAACATCATCTTGTGAAGGCGTTGGCTCTACCAAATGGAGTCGGTAGTTTCCACTTTTAACTAGTGCATCAAGTACACTGTCGGAACCAATAGAGAAGACCAACCTTCAGCGAAAGACTGCCACTACGTAGCGCCGAAGCAATTGGATTGTTAGCAATTACACCTCGAGCCGCAGGACAGACATATCAAAGCTCGGGTCCAAGTAAGAAGGAAAAATCACCCCGAGCGGACGATGAAACTCTAGTCAGTCCTACGGGAAGACTCAATGTCCGCCAGCCAGACTAGCTGGCTAGTGCCACCTTGGTGGAAAAGGAACGCGGGAAATTGGGAGTTCATGCAGATTCCACAAGACAGGATGAGGCTTGTCTGAGAAACAACCTTCCACTTCCTCGCATAAATCAAAGCTTGAAAGCCACCTCCGAACACAACCAAGCTAATACGAACAAAGACAAAGCTCTGACAACCAAGACTCAACTATACGACGAGTCAGAATCTACCACTGGAAATACCATCCGTCTGTCACTCCAGTTCAATACAAAGCTAAGTAGCAACACTTCGACAAATCGACACCTACTCCAAAAGCTAGCAACCAGCAAGGAGTAGCCCGCTCGTACGAAGTTCACTTTTCAGTGACTTCACTATCATTGGCGAAATATGACACTTTGCCAAGGGAGCTACATAGTCTGAGCCAGGACCAAACGCATTTCCTTAAGGGCCAGATTAGCTTAGTCCCCGCTCAAAGTCAAACTATTTTATTGTTTTGATTTCTTTTCTTTCTCAGTCTAGAAGATTTGTTCGCGCATGCCAATATGATACAAATTCATTCAAGGAATAAAACGCGAATTATAGAAAACATAATTTATTATTTACTGAGAAAGTTATTACAAAACTTGCCCGACTGGCTAGTACAAAAATGTATACACTACGAGTATTTAAGTCCGGCACGAGTGTTAATATGCTAAAGTGCACGCCAAGACTTTGCTTCGCCAATCTGCCTAAATAAGAGCATTCGAAAGTGAAAATAATACCCCAACAGGCTGCAGGCTGTAGGTACGCACTTGATACTTTGCTCCGTCAATTTGCCTTGCAAGTTTGATTTGATAGTAGGCCGATGGGGATGTCTCTCAAAAAAGGGATGACTGGGGTTATGTAGAGTTAGCACCCTAGGACCGCAGACCACATCCACCAGAGCTCTGCTCCGCCAATCTACTTTCTAGATGTGGCATCATGAGTGAAGCCAGTAGATATAGTAGGAGTAGCCACCCAAAATTGGTCGCGGGTATCATCTCCCAAAATGGAAGGCGAGAGACGCCCTGGGAATACTAGAGATGGAAGACAAACTTGAACCCTGAGGAGGAGTTGTAACTCTTCTTCGCAATGTAAGAAGAAATTATGACGTCCCATGGAACCAATTAAATGCTCACCCAAACCAAGTGGCATCACCCAATAGCATGTATTGTCAAGATTCATCGCTACAAATGTCAGAACATTCGAAGACTCCAACAATGAAGATCTTCCTTTAGCCTTTGGAGTTTGGAGAGCCCAAAACATATTTTATGGAAAGGTGCATTTGAAGAACATGCTCTACAGCGTTCATGGAAATGCTTGAAATGGTGAAAACCAGCCTATATATAGGCGCGATGGTTCACGAAATGAGGTCACCCAATAGTTACATCAGCATTAAATGTCGTACGGGAAATAGGGAGGCGACGATTCCAATTGCAACTGCACAAGTCCACATTCATTGAATTAATGGCACTGCTCGTAGCGTTATTAACTGGAAGGAATAACCCATACTAAACCATTTCAAAATCTACCTCGTACACGTGGCACGATGATTTCGCCAATAGGGTCCAACTTATTAGTGGGCCCAAGTAAACGCCCAGCCAGATCCAACCCAAAAGATGTAGTACATACTCAAACGCAAGCGGCGAAAGCCTTGAGCGCCCATGGAGTGTAGAGCACACTTACAGAGATATTGTCAATAAATCCAAGATACATGTTCTATTAAAATTTTTGCCATTGTTCATCAAATCTGGTTGAAATTCAGTACAGACAATTTATTGCGACCCAACTCCAGAATCAAACTTGCTAATCCCCCCCCCCCCTGTGTATGACTATTGGGGGAAGTAAGTCAGGACACCCAAGTCAGACTTACACACCCAAGGCCAAGTCGTGGCCCAACCCGACCAAAGTTTAGTCAGTTCCGACTGATGGCGATAACTTTTTGTCCACTATAATGCCTAGTCCACTACAAAATGGATGACGATGGTTTAGAAAGTGGGAGTCTAATAAGCGCTTACAAGCCTGATCAAGATGGCTTACCAGAGATAATTGTCTAACTACAGACAATGATCGCAGAACCAGACAAAAGTTTAGTCAGCTACGGCTGATGACGATAGCTTCTAGTCCACTCTAAGACCGTAGTTCGCCAAGCGCAGATAAAAATGGATTAGAAAGTGAGAGTCTAGTCAGCGTTCACAACGCCTGATCAAGATGGCTTGCCAGGGATCATTGTCCAATTACAAGCAATGATCACGGAACCCGACCAAAGTTTGGTCAGCTACGGCTGCTGACAATAGCTTTTGGTCCACTCTAAGACAGTAATTTGCCAAGCGCAGATGAAGATAGCTTAGAAAGTGGCAGTCTAGTCAGCGCTCTCGATTCCTGATCAAGATGGCTTGCCAGGGATCATTGTCTAACTACAAACAATGGTCGTCGAACTCGACCAAAGTTTAGTCAATGACGACTGATGATGATAGCTTCTGGTCCGCTCTAACGCCTAGTCCACTAAGAGCGGATGACGATGGCCTTGAAAGTGGAGTCTAGTCAATGTTCTCGATGCTTGATCAATATGGCTTGCCTGGGATCATTGTCTAACTATAGACAATGGTCGTCGAACTCGACCAAAGTTTAGTTAGTTTCGATAACTTCTGGTCCACTCTAAGGTCGTAACTCGCCAAACGCATATGAATATGGCTTAGTTACGATAACCATGGACAATGATCGCCAAACCTTGCCAAAGTTTAGTCAGTTACGACCGACGACGATAACTTCTAGTTCGATCTGAGACCTAGTCCGCCAGGAGCGGACAAAAATGGTTTGAAATGTAAAAGTTCAGTTAGAGCTCATGAAGCTTAACTCAGACAACTCGCCATGATCATTGTTTGACCACTCAGTGACGCACACGCTTGACCACAGTTTGACCAGTTCACTTAGATGAGCGAAGATAGTTGCTTGTCCGATCCACAACCTAATCTGCTAAGGGCAGATTACAATGGCTTGAGGAATCAAAAACATGATGAGCCCGACTGATCTATTGCCAGCAAGGACTATTCCCTCGCACGGAGTTTAGCCAACTTACAAGATTTTTGAGACAACTTCCCGATCTCCAAAGAAGAAGCTTTACTTGGCAAGAGAAGATCAGGGATGCGTCCGCATGTGTTGTCGCTCAAACACTTTGATCTGGGTCATTCTCTTATTCTAATTGATCAGAGGCTTTTCCAAACTCCGCAATTAAACACTTCTCTATAGTAGGAGAGATCCTGATTGGCATGCTCATCTTTCATCAGTTCCAACAGCTCCAGTCTTCCTTTCACAACTCTGTTAAACTCGAATATACCCTGGGCCTTGAGGAGCTTGTCATCGTGTACTCTTGACTCAGCAAGCTCTCGCTCCAACTGCTCCAATTTGCCTAACAGGGAGTCAACTTTGGACTACTTAATACTCAGATTGTGCTTGACTACACTAAGTTCATTTTGGGCTAGCAGGAGTTGACCTTCTGCTATCCTCACACTTTTGGCATTAAAATCAGCATCGACTTCTAGCTGCTGACATCGGATAGTCCACTCGGATTTCTTCTTGGCCATCTCAGTACTCAGAGCATGCGTCTTAGTTGCAGTCTCCTGAGCAAGTTTTAAATAACGACAGGCATGGTTCAGTTCTTCCTCAGACATGTCCCTCGTGGACACCGTCTCATCGGATTCAAGCATTTCCAAATGGGCCCTTTGAGCTTTTGATTTTGTCTGCCAGTCCTCCGAATCAATAACCAATTGAGCAGGTCTCTGACTTTTAAGTTGCTTCTTCAAAGATTCGATTTCGTGAAGAGCATCAGAGTACGACTTCTTCAAATTCGCAAAGAATCGTGTGGGCCCTTCCTCCTTCCCCATTTGCTTCAAACCTACAACAGAAACAATGAGGAGAACTTAAGTTGCTTCAAAGCTGATTTAAATCAATTTTTTTGCTTAAACCAACTTAGGTTCTCCTCATTGTTTCTGTTGTAGCTTTGAAGCAAATGGGGAAGGAGGAAGGGCCCACATGATTTAAATTTGCTTGGACTTAATTCAGCTGGAAGTATTAGCTTACTGTGGGTGGTGTTAGGTCTTGGGTGGGATAAGAGAACTTTTTTAATAAAAAATTTGTTATTCCCCATATCCTTTCGCATATGGAGAGATGCTCTAATAAACTCATTCAAAATGTAGTCTTACTAGATGTGAGACTTAAACCCAAGCATAAGTGAATATTACATTCACTCATAAAAACCAAGTATAAGATTGTTTCAAACATGGGAGAACATGTTATATGCCGCATGCTCGGATAGCAATATGATTGAAGATTTTAAGAATGGACATGCACTCTTGTAACAATGAGGTCATTTTCAGCTCAACAGGCAAATACTTTGAAAAATGGTATCACAGGTCAGGATTAAAATTTTTGTTTGAACAAACATGTAATTTGTTGGACCTAAAAACCCCACACTTCTGCAAGGGTGTTTACATTGCAATAGTGTCCATGGTGCAAAACTGGGTTGTTATAATTGGTATTAGAGCATCTCCAAGGGATCCCTTAAATTAGTCAAAAAACTATTTTGGGGGGCTCATGTGGGAAAAAACATGCTCCAAGGGATACCCTATACATCTCCTCATTTTAACTTGGCCTCTCACTTCTCCCTATATTTAAGGGCATCCATGCCATCCCCCAAATCCTAAAAAATATTTTAAAAAAAACGAGCACTTCTCCAATCATTAAAATTTAAATAGGAAATTCCTAAAATTAGGGGAAGATGTATTTTTAAATAATGATGAAAAAGTTAAAATGGGGAATGTGGTTGGAGTGATGAAGAAATGGGAGACCCCTAAATTTAGCTTTTGGTTAAAATGGGGGATAGTTGATACCCCAATTTAACTTTTACCTTTGGAGATGCTCTTAGAGATTGATGGTGTCAAATCTTATTCTCCTGAACCTTAACCTGCACAGGGAACACATGTGAGCCAAAGATCACCGTTGTGGTGGTCGATGGCACTCCGATGCTCAAGTCAAACAAGACTTGAGAAATTTATAATGCTATAAATTGGGTTTTGTAGCGTACCTTTGTTCCTCAACCTTATGGCCTATTTATTATGCGAAAGTCCTTGTTTGGCTAGGCCTTTGGTGGCGTAGTTTGGGGAAAGATATCTTGCTGGGGATCATTTCCTAGTTAAGAGTCGTGTGTGTAGGAGAGTTTCCCTACACGACTTGTGCTTCTAGATCTGCAAGGGATTCTCCCGTTGTGGAGTGTTGTCCATGTAGGAGAGTTTTCATGCACGACTTATACTCTGATATTTTTTTCCTGATAGGAGTCAGTGCATTGTTGTTCTGCCTGTCTTAGGTTGATCCCCCAGATAGTTGTCTTATTAGGTCTTACGGGTATTGGGCTTAATCATGTAATGTATGGGCTTAATAGGGCGTTGTTGTTTGGGTTTATCCTCTCTGGACCCAGCTTAAGTGGGCTTCGTATTGTCTGGGCTTTGCCAATTGGGCCCGTTTTGCTTTGTTGACGAGATCATTATGACATGTGTGTCGCATGGATTACTGGATGATTTGG
Organism: Berberis vulgaris; assembly: GCA_963556465.1. Taxonomy (NCBI): domain Eukaryota; kingdom Viridiplantae; phylum Streptophyta; class Magnoliopsida; order Ranunculales; family Berberidaceae; genus Berberis; species Berberis vulgaris. The sequence goes on along the minus strand of OY747125.1, from coordinate 89,307,669 downwards.
TGTATCATCAGCTGCTTCGCCCGAGTTAGTGGGCCATCTTGCTGGTCCATTAAGTCACTTCAATAGGACAGGTCCCAGACGACGTTTCGGGCTCAATCATCACGACTGTACAGTAGGCCATCTTGATAGTGAAGTCACTGAAAAGTGAACTTTGTACGAGAGGGCTACTCCTTGCTGGTTGCCAGCTTTTGGAGTAGGCATCGATTTGTCGAAGTGTTGCTACTTAGCTTTGTATTGATCTGGAGTGACAGACGGATGGTATTTCCAGTGGTAGATTCTGACTCGTCGTATAGTTGAGTCTTGGTTGTCAAAGCTTTGTCTTTGTCCGTATTAGCTTGGTTGTGTTCGGAGGTGTCTTTCACGCTTTGATTTATGCGAGGAAGTGGAAGGTTGTTTCTCAGACAAGCCTCATCCTGTCTTGTGCAATCTGCATGAACTCCCAATTTCCCGCGTTCCTTTTCCGCCAAGGTGGCACTAGCCAGCTAGTCTGGCTGGTGGACATTGAGTCTTCCCGTAGGACTGACTAGAGTTTCATCGTCCGCTCGGGGTGATTTTTCCTTCTTACTTGGACCCGAGCTTTGATATGTCTGTCCTGCGGGCTCGAGCTGTAATTGCTAACAATCCAGTTGCTTCGGCGCTACGTAGTGGTAGTCTTTCGCTGAAGGTTGGTCTTCTCTAATGGTTCCGACAGTGTACTTGATGCACTGGCGAAAAGTGGAAACTACCGAATCCATTTGGTAGAGCCAACGCTTTCCCAAGATGATGTTGTAGTTGTAGCTCTCCCGCCACTACTGTTAATCTGATTTCCCCATAGGGAAGCATTGGTTCCAGTGGACTGTCCATGGACTAGGTCTAGTCTGCACTGGAGTTCCTTGGCTCTGAGGCAGACTAGTCACTTATGCGTCAAGCCATCACCATTTTGAAAAGGATTAGGCTTGGCTGCTTGTGTGCCATTGTGGCCCCGTATTCAGACCAGGTTCCTTAGGGAGAGGTGAGCCGTTCAAAGACGGGACTCACCCACGATGGATTATCCATAAACCATGTTTGCTCCGCATTTATGCCATTGTGGTCCTGAGGATGACTAAGCTTTCTCTGGAACAGTGAGTCATCCATAGACGAAACTCGTTTGCTTGCGGTGAACCGTCCATGGACTAGGTTCGGTTCGCGTGGCTGCCATCGTGGTTCGAAAGTTGGACTAGGCATGTTCCTGGGTACGGAGTTATATGAAATGTGAATTTGTAAAGATAGTACCTTTACTGATAATACTTCTTCAACTGCACTACATTCCACAACCTTTTCAGATGCTCTCCATTTAGGTTTTCTAGCCAATAGTTTTCTGGCCTTTTGATCGTAGTCACCTTGTAAGGACCTTCCAAGTTCAGGTTTAATCTGCTTTCTATTGGGTCTCATGTGTTCGAATAGGTTTTCCTCAGTACCCAGTCACCGACTTTGAGTTCTCGAAGTCTAACCCTCTTGTTGTAGTGTTGGACCAAGGAGTGTGATTCACATGTTCATGAGACTTTCATTCCCACCATTGATCACAAAATCAAATGGTGGATGTGGAGTGATACATCAATTTAGCCTAAAATGTAGGGGTCCCCTTATGAATTCCCATGGCATATGATTCCATGCAACCAAACACACCCTTAGTTATCTAATAAACACAACTTGAATCACTTGAAAATGTTTTGAAATGAGCAAGTTATGGTCATTTTACTAAAGTCACGCAAATCTGTCTCGCAATGAAAACGGGATAGTGTTCCTGACTTTTGGCCAACTTATGTGCTTGATCGAGATCGATTCTCAAGTTGATAAACACAAATATTGTATTATTCTTAGTTATCTAATAAACACAACTTGAAACAATTGAAAATGTTTTGAAATGAGCAAGTTATGGTCATTTTACTAAAGTCGCGCAAATCTATCTTGCAATAAAAACGGGATAATGTTACTGATTTTCGGGCAACTTATGTGCTTGATCGATATCAATTCTCAAATAGATCAAAGCACAAAAGTTGCAGTACTCTGAATTTTCTAATAAACACAACTTGGATCACTTAAAAATGTTTTGAAATGAGCAAGTTATGGTCATTTTACTAAAGTTGCGCAATTTGTCCAAAAAAATTGCGCATTGCACAATGCGAACATGAATTATTTATTTATTTATTATTATTATTATTATTTTGTTCTAATCGCATTGTGCAATGCGAGGTATCTCATATACTCCCTAGTATACTTTGCGAACAAATTTGTTTTCCGACAGACTGCGTGACTTTAGTAAAATGACCATAACTTGATCATTTCAAAACATTTTTCAAGTGATTTAAGTTGTGTTTATTAGATAACTCGGAGTACTACAACTTTTGTGTTTGATCAACTTGAGAATCAATCTCAATCAGGTACATAAGTTGGCCAAAGGTTAGAAACACTATCCCGTTTTTATTGTGAGACAGATTTGTGCGACTTTAGTAAAATGACCACAACTTGCTCATTTCAAAATATTTTCAAGTGATTCAATTTGTGTGTATTAGATAACTAAGAGTACTACAATATTGAAAATCGGTCTCGATCGAGCACATCAGTTGCCCGAAAGTCAGGAACACTATCTCATTTTCATTGCGAGACAGATTTGCGTGACTTTAGTAAAATGACCATAACTTGCTAATTTCAAAACATTTTCAAGTGATTCAAGTTGTGTTTATTAGATAACTAAGAGTTCTACAATATTTGTGTTTTGATGAGGTTGAGAATCGGTCTCAATTGAGGGTTTAAATTGGTTCAAAGTTATTCTATTTTGCAGTTTTTTCGTTTTGAGTTTGGGTTTCTCTGTTATGTTAAGTTATGCATATTTATTGAGTTTGGGTTTAAAGGTTTCGATTTTGAGAGTTTTCGAGGGAAGCGAAGAAGATTTGCAAGAGATTTGAGTGTGGGAAGAGATTTGGAAGAGATTTCAAATGGGGGAGTGAATAACCATTGTCGATTTATATGGTGAGGAAAAAAAATGTATAGTTTTTGTTTATATAGGTGGTGTGAGAAAGTAAAAAAAATAAAAATCATAGACAACAGAAATTCTAGGGAGCGAGAAATGGGTGTAACCATCCTCCTTGAGATGAGCACATCACCATCAAGATGCACGCTGACGCCCATCTCGAGGAGGATGGGTCGCTCGTTTACCTCGCTCCCTGGAAGGGCTGCATAGACAAATAGTGAGAACATTGGTAGATAGGGGACCAGTATGGATGGTCTAACCCCAAATGATTGGTTTCACTAACTTAAAACCCCAAACATCTGAAATGACCGATGAATGAGACCCTATCCGGTTTGGGTTTTGGTGGAAATTAAGTGAATACACAGCCAAAACTTGAGCTTAGCCATCACGCTTGGTTCTTTTCTTTTCTTTTCTTGCACCAGTGGAGTCGAGTGAAGTGAATAGAAGCGATAGAGATTGTGGAGCAAATCTTTCAAGCAACCAAAGTACTGTGAAATCTGACTCTTCTCTTCTTTCTGGTAAGACTCATACACAGAAATCTCTTCTTTTTCTTCTTTGTAATTTAAGTGGAATTCAAGTCGAATTCCTCCATTCAAGAATTAGGAATTTACTAAATGCTGACCCATGAATGAGAAATGCCAAAAATCCTCTTTTTATAATTTTCTGTTTGTTTTCTTTCTATGTACATGTTGAATGCTTATATGCTAAATATCAGTAATTTCTTACTGTATTGCCAGTATAGGTTGATTTCAAGCAAAGAAAACAGTGTTTTTTTTTTTTGTTATTTCAACTATCAAATTTCTTTTCCATGTTTCTCAGATGATAAATCTGACATACTTTTCAGTAAATTATAAAAAATTGAGAATTATTGAATATCCTCTACTGTCTAATTACATATTTGCTTTTTGATTCCTCAGGGTTGATGTTTTGAAATAAGATGTTGTCCCTCCTAGCCATTATCTGTGGTGGCTGATTGCACTGTCAAGAGTCAAAGTCAGAAAGACTAGGTGAGGAGGAGGGCAAAGCAAATGCTGGTTTGACGTGGTGTGGATTGAATTTTCGATGATGGTTACCTCAATGATGGTAATTACAATAAATGGGCAAATGAGTTTATCGCACTCAGGCTTTGAAAGAAGTAGGAGTTTCTTCCCGAATTTCTATAATATTCCTTGTTTCTTCTTGTCGATTCCCCAGAAACCACCCGTTTTCAGCAGTGTTGCTTTAGGAAAGAGAAAAAAGGTGAATCATTGTCGAGTTGTTAGAATAGCATCCAATCAAGATGAAATAATGTTGACTGATGTTGATAGCGGAAAGCTTCTTGAGAAGCAGTTGGAATTCCAACCAACCTTTGATGAGTATTTGAAAGATATGGAGTCTGTTAGGAATGGAGGTATGGCTCAGAAGAAACCTATTAAAGATGCACCCAATGTTTCTGGTGGATCCAAATCAGGTTCAGAAAGAGGAAGTAACTTATTAGATTATATAGAAAGTAGTAGGAGAGGTTCGAAGCTTAATATGGAGAAAGTGGATGGAGGAGGACAAGGGGAAAATGACCAGAATCATTCTAATGTTGTTGTTAGAAGGAGGATTAAAGATAGTAAGGACTTTCGTGGAGGTGCTGGAGGTTTGAAGTATAATATAGAGAAAGGGGATGGACGTGGACAAGGGGTAAATGAGCGAAGTCATTCTAATGTTTTTGTTAGAAGGAGGACTGAAGATAGTAAGGACATTCGAGGAGGTAATGGTGGAGGTTTGAAGTATAATATGGAGAAAGTGGATGGACAAGGACAGGGGGCCGATGGCCAAAATCATTCCAATGTTTTTGTTAGAAGGAGGACTGAAGATGGTAAGGACTTTCGAGGAGGAGGTGGTGGTGCTGGTGCTTTGGGCCAGAAGAGAAATTCCATACGAACGCAAAAGAAAGAACAAGAGTCAAAGGGATTGCGAACAGCTCCTCAGATAAATAATTCAGAACTTGGAGCTGAATTCATTGCCAGTAACAAGAGGGTGCCAGATATGACGAAAACTTCTAGACCTGGTTTTGAACGGAAGTCAAGTGAGAAGACTTTAAAATTTGGAAAGGGATTCTCCGTAAGTGACATAGAAGCAAAGCTGGATGAGGGTGATAAAGGTAGAGGTAGACAAAACTCCAGTAAGTTTATTAGAAATAAATTTGAAACTAGTAGCAGATTGGGGAGGGAATGGTCTTATCAAAGCCATAGTAATCTCAGGACCAATGGTGATGTCCGTGAGGCAGAGGTAGTTGGTCCTTCTAGCAAACTGAGACGCTCAAGGATGGAGGGAGAACAAATTTACAGCAAGGAAAATGTAAATAAAATTTCATTAACTAGTGCGAAGCTCACTAGAGACAGTAAGTTTTTCAAAGAGGAAGTTGACCAGAATGATTTGGTCATGGAAAGAGCTGCATTCAAGTCTTTTGAGGTATTTACTGATGTTAAGGGTGAGCCAAGAGTGTCACGGATGGAAATGGAACAGAGGATCGAGAAGCTGGCCAGGTGGTGAGTACGACATGCAATACATACCTCATGTATTCCATTTATGATAAAAATGATATTAATTGGAGTGTATCTGTTAAGTAATTAAAGTTTCTTAACTTTTTATTCCATAGCCTTCACCCCAACAAGCTCCTACAAAGTAGAGGAAAGTGTTGATTTTGTTCCTCTTCCACCCCGAAACAACCTATCAGACCTTCCAACTATGCTGCTATACAACCCCAATTCATGTATGTTGACTTACAAGCCAACTTTATAAGAATTCAACAACTGCATCCGTACCAAGCTGCTCCCATGTGGAACATGATTTGCGTGAGTTAATATAAAAATTTTCATAAAGAATTTGATCCTTGTGAGGAATAATAAGATGAACCTCTTTGTTATTCAAAACTTTCTCTGTGAACAACATGCTGACACACCATTTTTTGTAAAATTCTCATAACTGTTTATAAACTGAGCTTTGAGTAGTGCTCCCAAAGTTCCGCGCAATGCTTAAGCAGGCGACCACCTGGCCCCTCCTCCTTACCTAGCCTCACCTGGTGCCTCAGAACATAGGTCTCGGTTGAGGCATTGACTGGAATTTAGATGAGGTGAGGCGCTTTGAAGAAAAAAAATGGAGCCTTGGGGGAGCCACGGTGAATCCCTTAATAACATAGCGGATGTGACTCCCATATCCTAATCCATGTTTCCTAGAGGATAATTTATTCCCAAAGAAACAAATACCATACTATGCCTTTGATCTCTTTCTATGCCTCTTGTAATAAACCATCAAGTCTAATAGTGTTATTCCATTCTCAGGAGGCAAAAATCCCAGTTACTAATTTCTGGTGTACCATTGTCATGTCATAATTCCTTCTAGTCTCTTATGTTATTACTGCTATTCAGGGAATGTAGAATTATCGTGCTAGAATAATCAAGTTCAACTGGTTAACTTATTTCTGGTTTGTTTAAGGTTGAACGGTACCGACATTGATATGCCCCAGTGGATGTTCTCTAAGATAATGCATAGCGCAAAAATTAGATTCTCGGATCATTCTATTTTGAGGGTTATCCAAATATTGGGTAAACTTGGTAACTGGAAACGAGTGCTACAGGTCATTGAGTGGTTTCAGTCACGCGAGCGCTTCAAGTCCTACCGGAGCAGGTAAACTTACTTTCTTTTTTCCTTTTTTATTTTTTTTTCAATGCAATATAATCATGTGGGGTATGGACATCTGTGGTGGTTGTGTGCGGTGTAATCCAGTGGAGGGAACCTCCTCTCATCTCCTCTTGCAATATGTGCATGCCTCATGCTGATGGTACCTTGTCTTAGCCAAATCTGGGTTTCACACGGTGATGGATTGGCAGTTACGATTATGGAGAGTTTGTTGGAAGAATGCTCCTCCCTCAATTGTACCTGGCATCTTGTTTGGAATTCCATCGCTTACACTATATGTTGGACTTCATGGAAGGAGGAGAGTACACAAATATTTGGGGATGCGGCTTTGGGGGATGATAATATTGGTATGGAATGTTTTGTTGTTGTGTGGCACTGCGGATCAGCTGGAAATGAGCTAATGGCGTGCCTTTTCAAGGATTTTAGTCATGTGTAGTCTCAGGTGAAGCCTAGACGCCCCGAATTCCTCTTGCCATTAGCCCGGCCAATGTGGAAGCCATAAGGCTGTGGTGAAATGCGCTCGCCCAGAGGCCTAGACATGAGTCATTGACCATAACTTAATTTTAATGGTCAAAGTCTTGAATAGACAAACTGAACGCATAGAAAATCCCTAGGGTTCAAGCCAACAAATCAAACCACACTAGCACATCCGACTGAAATAAAAGAGGGAACACATATCTACTACATTTACAAGGCGAGTCTGAGGGAAGAGACCAGCACTTGTGGAGTGGATGAATCAGAATGAGAACTAATCATGAAGTGATAATGAAGAACATGATGAAGAACAGGATGGGCTCAATTCTGGTGGGTATGAGGTTCTACGAAGGTTGTTTTCTTGCTTTTGGGGAGTTGCTTTTGAATGATTAAACTCTATCTGTATGATTGTTGTTTCCTTTTGACTTTTTGCTTTTGAAGTTTGCTATTTGATTATGACTATGAATGCTTCTAAGTTCATGTTTTTAGTTAAAATCGTGTAAAGTTGATGTGTGGAATGATGGTAGTATTGAGCTTCCAAAAATTCCTAGAAAGCCCATAAAAAAAAGCCTGCCCAGAGTGCTAGGCGCCCAGGCCACCCCCATCACCTTACCTCGCTTAGCACCCGGGACAACATTGTTTTGGTCCCATTGGGATGACCTTCGCTTGACCAACTAAAATCTCATCAGTGTGGATTGTTTGGCCTGATGTGCTTTTCTACTCTCAATTTGATGCTATTCTCTTATTCAATGAAAATTTTTGTTTCTTTTTGTAACAAAATAACAATACTAAAATTAGAAAAATATAAATTAAGTGATGGATGTATGCCTTCTATGACAGATTTATATATACGGCTGCTCTTAATGCACTTGGCAAAGCTAAGAGACCAGTGGAAGCACTTAATGTATTTTATGAAATGCGGGTATGGCACACATGATTAAAATTTGTTAACGATCATTTCTCCTCTGAAACAAAATAACAATCGTGAACTAATATATAGTTTTGACTTATTTCCAGAAAGAAGCCTCTTCCTATCCCGACCTTGCTGCTTATCATTGCATTGCCATTACTCTTGGACAAGCAGGACACACGAAGGAGCTTTTTGATGTCATTGACTGCATGCGTTCTACTCTTCATAAGAAGGTCAAGACTGGAATGCTTGAGACATGTGATTCACACTTGGAACCAGACATTGTGGTTTACAATGCAGTAAGTAATTCTTGCGGTTTATGTATATGGAGGAAGCTAATAAGCTATGGCCCTATGTTGTATTGTTGTTCTACAAATAACAGAGTATTTATTATTATTTCTTTTGAATGTAGGTCTTAAATGGTTGTGCTCGGCGAAAACAATGGGAAGGAGCATTTTGGGTATTACAACAGTTAAAAGAACTAGGCATCCAACCTTCTAGCACAACATATGGCCTTGTCATGGAGGTATTACCCTCTTACTTCTCATGTACCAGACAATGACAAATTTTCATCAAGTCATAACTTTATGAAGAAAACCCCAATTTAGTACACACCATGTGGTGGAAATTCTGAAATATGGAAGGAGCTTCAGAGATAAAGGTGTAACAACTAATGTCATCCATGAACACAACAAAGTAACAAAAACCAGGCAGTGAAGTAGCAGATTCAGTTCTCCACACATCATAATGAACACTTTGTAAGGTGCCATACTTATTTTCATGGCAATTTGGAATGGAACACAACAGTGTTTAGAAAGTACACAGGCTTCACAATTCAACTCAAAAGACTAGGAACTACAAGCTTCAAAACAGAAACAAGTAATGACTTGCAAGTAATGACCAAGTCTGTTCTTCCATTGCCCCAATAGATGTTTATCAACACTACTACTTCAAACAATGGAGTGATTTGCAATCAAACTGGAAGTTGGTTTCGGATCCTACAAATAGAAGCCGTTTTCCTCACGTCCAGTCCCGATGACCATCCTCGTCTCCGGGTCCTTACAGTGTTATGGAAAAAAGGTTACACTGTAATTCAAACTTTACAAACCTTTTGTAATATGACTGACCATAAAGAAATAAATTGGTAAACTTAGGAACAATAGATGACAAAGTAAAATTTCAGGAGGCTGATAAATAGTAAAGGTACCATGTGCGACATGAATTTTATCCATACAGAAACACATTCATAGGAACAAAAAACTGTCATACTAGTCGTGATTAGAAGCTCCCAAATCTATGATCTAGGAAAAGCCACCCGAAGGGGCAAAAACATGAAGGACTGTTGCTCAAAAGTAGATGTGGAGGCAGTGGGAGATCCCTCAAGCTAAGCTAGTAGTTGACAGTAGCGATCAACATCAGTGCCATGTGTGGAGCTACTATAAGAGACAAACTCTGGAGTTGCATTGGGTGCCAGAGAGGTTCCTTGAAGGGATCAAGCTTTTGGTCAAGGAGGTGAACACCCATGTACATTTCAAATAATGTCCTTGGTGGGTCTCTATTACACACTCATATCTCACATTATAGCTCGTCTTTTCATCTGGTTTGCCTCCTCTCTAGGAACTAATTTCTGAGTGGCGAGAAGAGATTTTTTAAACAGTGATACTTCCAAGTTCAGATTTAGACACATCGCCTTTCTCCTAACTATCTTCAGCTTGGAAGAGAACACTTGCTTAAGAGTAGGAGGAGGGTGTGTTTCTTCCTAATACATAGTACCCTTGCATGGTCATACTTGGAATTCAAATGCCCCAAGAAGTCGTAGATTTGGTTGATCAATCTCTTCCCTTTTTCCCCGCAGGGTGGTAATGGGTAACTTAGGGAAGGTATCCCTACTTGTGATTAGCAACTTCTTACTGGAGTTCATACACTTCAGTAAAGTTACTTTCTAAGACTGTCTCCAGGACATCCTATAATTGTTTTGTTGTCTTAAGGAAGAAAAATCTCTTGGTGATTTGATGATTCATGGAGTGCAATAACCATGCCATAATCATAATATTCTCCGTATGTTAATTCATGCATTGTATGTAGGGCACATTGATGCCGCTTATGTGTTAGTACTCAGTATGGGTAATCCTCGCACGACCAGTAATATACATTCGAGCAGATTGAGAGACTACTTCAGATAGTTTGTCTCGTCCAACTCAACAGGGATGATGCACATCTCTGAGTGAAAGTCATTGCTAGTGCTCACACTAGGCATGACAACACTAGCAAAGGAATTACTGCCTACATTTTGTCAAATGCATGATTTGCTACCGTCAAAGGAAAAGGAAAACACGTGTAGAGACATAGATCACTTCCTTTGACACAGCTACCACAGACGTATATAACCCTCACCAATCGAAGTGTCGACAATTGCAAAGTTGCAAATTGGCCTTGCATAGCGAAAGAAACAAAATTCTCGTAACGAGAAACCTCGAAAAAGCTTTCATCTAACACCATTTTGTTGAAATATTTACAAACCCTTCACACCCAATAACGTTTTCACACTCTTTAAGTGTTTTGACGGAATTAGGAGTGTTTTTAATTAATTGATTGATTAATTTAAGTTTGGTGGGGTTTGTATCTCCTGATAAATTAGGTTAGGGTTTCTTTTATGGTAGGTCATTAATAGTTTGCTTAAAAGGCATAGGTTGTTAAAATAAGGCTTTGAAGCCATTATGAAGGTCGGTTGAGTTGAAGAAAACTCCGAGAGTATTATTTATCTTTTTCTTTGTTTTCTTTCTTCTTGTTTTAGTATATTTGTTTTGTTGGTAAAACCATCATATGGTATCGGAGTTGATCATATGGTCAGAGCTAATGCTCATGGGAAAAAAGAGAATCAATGACTGAAACCAGAAATCAAACAAACAGACCAAAGTGTTAACTAGTGTAAATGAGGCTTGGGATAAACAAAAAAGATCAAGAGTAAAAAACACCATGGGAGAAGATGAGGGAAGAAAAGGAGGGGCTCCGAAAGAAGAAAAATAGATTTGAGGCGAGATAGTGAATAAGTTACCTCCAACATAGGTGAGAACCACAACAGGACCTAGCATCACTGTTGTTGCTGAGTAGCCTCACCAAAGCTGTTGGCTAGCAAAACCCCAACTAACCCAATCGGTTGGACTAGCTGGGTTATCGCGACATTGCAAGGTCGATCAGCTCCTCCGAGCCCCCTTCGCTCTCAGACCCTTCGAACACTGCGGGGCTGGTTTCTTGCCTACCTTCCATCTTACCGAGAATATTTTCCCATCCACCAGTTCTGATCCAACCCATTACACTCACCCCTACCATACGACGTCTTGTTTGTGTAATACACTGCTATAATACCCAAGGAAAGAGTCCTCTTGCAACTAATAATACCTTACCCTCAACCCATTGTGCCACTTCTTCTCAATCGGTTTTGGGAACTTGGTTGTTTCCCTTACATACCCCATTACCAACAGAGAGCCCCCACCTCCAAACAATGAAACCAGCACAACCTACATCTTCACTAACTCACGCACACTCAAACTAGCACCCACCACCATCTATTGTTCACTTCTTATCTTGAAAAATCAGAGAGGTTTAGAGGATGTTTAGCAGTGGTTAAAGGGGGATACCTTCTTGGACGAGACAATATAGAGTAGACCCCTCCATCTCCTCATAGAGCAGTACCAATAACGCCAGTTAGGGATCCACTTTTTCCCCATAATAGGTAAGGGAACATGGTATAGGCTGAGAGCGATCCTTCCTCCATATAGAGCCATGCTAGTTCCACTAGTAAGGGATCCTCTTTTTCCCCACAAGGGATTTTCTTTGAAGCGTTGTATCTTAACTAGTGTATTGCCCGCGTTGCTGGGACGGTAAAACTTTAACATGGAGTTAATTATACTTTTTTTTTTTAGCATTATAACGTGTCAAAATTTTATTGAAGACTCTTTTAAGTTTTTCATCCTTCCATACATACCTAACTACTACCATCAACAATCGAAGAAAAATAAATAAATAAACATCTAAATGTTAGGCATGGGAATCGAACCCATGCACTCTTATTGGGATTGCTTGAAGGTAAGACATAAATGCTAACTTTAAGTATCAACCATTGGTTGAAATAAATCTCAACCATAAACTAAGTTTATATATAAGTTCTATGTGATATGTTATATAAATTTGGAGGTGGTATTGGTGGGGTTATCAAATGTTGTAATCATTGTAGGGATTATCAATAAATTTTACCTTCTAAATTTTTTTATTTTATTTTTTTAAATTTTGAGTGTAGACAATGATGTCTGTAAACTTACCATGGATTGTGGAGGGCGGTGAAAATAGAGACCTGCTTTTGCTAGATGCATTTTGATCACGTCTCTCTTGATTTGAGTGGGATCTCGAGAAAAGGAAAAGTTTTGGTGTTTGGATCTGGTGGAGTTAGGGCCCCGATGGCTTCCCTATGATAGTCTTATGATGGAACTGGTATTGCGATTCCAAACTGACCATGTCCATTTTCGAGATTGGAGGCTTGCCTCGACTTTAATTACTCTTATCAATAATTGGAGGCTGTAAAAACTACCACCAATTACTTTCTTTAGAAGTTACAAGATCATTGACAATAATGAAAAAGTGCATTAAAAAATCCTATAATTGGATTGATTGGTATTTCTCCTATATTGCCTAGAAAGGATGGGATGGGTTTGGGAGGCATATTTTGTTTGTCAAAATATATAAGTTGGTTCAAAATGGGTTTGGAATGAGGTGGAGAGGGGGGGGGGGGGGGGGGGGGGGGGGGGTGGATGGTCTCAATCCCAATTCTGCAATATGCAGGTGACACTATCTTGCTCCTGGATCTAGATGCTGCGCAGCTTAGAAACATTCAATTTGTGCTTCTATGAGTTGAGTTGGTCTCTAATCTCAGCATCAGTTTCCACAAAACCATTCTTATCCAATGGGTGTAGTGCATCAGTAAGGGAACTGGTAGATATTCTGAATTGTCAGCAAGGTTCCCTCCCTACTAATCTTGGCTTGCCTTTTGTTGCAAAATACAAAAGAAGACAAGTTTGCGAGCCGGCCATTGATCAAACTAAAGGCAGACTAGCAGTTTGGAAATTGGAAGTTCAGATATATCTCACAAAGCTAGAAGAGTTAGTCTAATGCATAGTGCTTTGGCTAGCATGCTATGTTTTCTCATGCCATCATTGTTATACTTATTTACAATTCCATTCAGCAAGATATTGAGAAGATTTGTGGAGATTTCTTATGATTTTCTGATGCTCAAGCTAAAGCCACCATTAAGCAAATTGGAAAGAGTTTGCAAAAGACCAAGGGGTTTGGGAAGTAGAAGATTCAACCTGTTTAATCAAACTTTGTTGTCTAAAGGGCTTTGAAGGTTTGTGTCTGAGCAAAATGTTTTATGGAGAATCATCATATGAGTTAGAGGCTAATGGCTGGTTCACAAATCAAATTACACTCATGGTAGTGCTCAGTGGAGTCATATTATGAAGTTGGAATAACAAGTTCAGTAGCACATCTTTTACAAGAAAGGTAAAAGGAACAACATTTGATTTTGGGAGGATGTTTGGTGTTGCCAGAAACCACTTAGAGATGTTTAACCCCGTTTTTAGACTATGCCTTTCCAAACGAGTCGTGATTTCTCAAATGTATTTGGGTACCACCAATAATTCTCCAAACTGGGATTCACATCTAAGAAGGGGTGTCAAAGATGAGGATCTTCCTTTTCTTCTAATGTTTTTTGAGTTGCTACAGCAAATTGTTCTCACAGAGAAGGAAATGTTTTTTGAGTTTCTGCAGCAGATTGTTCTCACGGAGAAGGAAGATTAGTGGGATTGGAATGAATCAGGCAGCTTTTCAGTGCTATACTCTCACCCGAAACCACTATTTCCTTCCTTCTCTATTTTGCCACAAAATCTTAAAGAAACGGGAAGTTCCCCTAAGAGTTAAATTTTCCTTTGGGCTGGAAAAATTCTCACTCCTCACTGTTGATAACCTTCCTAGAAAAACCTTCATTATCACCAATAGATGTGTCTTTTATGATAATCAGCCGGATTCCATAGACCACATTGTCTTGTCCTATCCTTTTGCTATCCAGCTTTGGGTTGCTCTTTGTCATGAAGCTAAGACTCACCCCCCTCAGCTAACAACCTCCAGGGGCATCTCAGTCAAATGAGTGTGGTTGTGGAAGACAGTATTTTTGCTACCATCTGGGCCCTTTGGAAAGAAAGGATTCACATGATTTTTAAAAGAGAAAAGAAGGCCATTCCCTCTCACACCAATGCAATGCACTCAAATCCATTGTTTGGCAGTCTTGAATCACTTGAGGAGTAATCAAAGGTCTGGATTTCCATGTTTGCATCTTTAATTAGGCTAGTCTATTCCACTTGTAATGGGTTTTGGTTAGAAGTTTCCTTGGTTGTAGTTTGTTTTGGTTTTTGCAGTTGTCCAGCTAGGTGACCGCCTCAGACACTAGCTTTGTATTCTCCTCTTTTGTTTCATTATTAATTGATTTGTGTTTTATTAATCAAATGTGCATATACTCATGTTTGATTACTCAAATATACATATACTCATCAATAAAACACAAATCAATTCATAATGAAACAAAAGAGGAAAATACAAAGCTAGTGTTTGAGTAAAAACTATAATTAAAAAATAAAGTGGAACAGTATTAAAACTAAAATAAGATAAAATAAAATTTTATATAAGCAACGTATCTGTATCCGTATCCGTATCCGTATCTGTGTTTTCTTAGGTCGCTGATCCGTTTGTTGTTACTTAGATTTGGACCTATCATTGTGATACTACATTCCACATTCGGTACTTTGATATCATGTCTCCTTTAACTAATGTGAAAATTTTCAATTTATGGTCTGAGAACTGTTGACCAGACCTTAGTAATCAATAAATACTAAGCAAGTGTTGACCTTAGTAATTTCCGATTTATTGAATCTGCCTGTGAATCTTGAGTAATTACCCACTGTCTAGTCCTAGTCGGTAGTTGCCCACTAAGTAATGATTTATTGATGAGAAGGTTAGTTGTGTTGATCTTGGTCAAAACGCCAAATTAGCAAGCTTCACAGGATTTTATGCTATGGTTAAAGTTATGCTCAAATTAGATAGCCAGTAAGCTTAGTTGGTGAGGTTTGTGGTGATGTTAATGCAGGCCTATGCCAACACTGAGTTACTGCTATCATTTAAAACAACCTCTCCTTATACAAAGAAAATTTATGTTCTCTTAATGTAATTTGAAATAAAATGATGGGACCACAAACATTGTTCTTATGTTCTTATTTGTGATCATGGTCATATCTGAAGAAGAACACGCCATCATAAAACCTTGTCCCTTTCATTAAAACCTTGATATGTCCACATTAATTGTGGATTAACATATTCATATGCTCTGAAATTGTGTGTGAATAATCTAGATCTTGAGATTATCTGCACTCATTTTATCTATCTTCTCTTTTGAACTGGCAGAAGCATCACCTTTTCCATTTCATGGTATTGAAACTTTCTTGACCAACTTTTAGTTTTGACTTGTTCCTGAGTTTATAGGTAATGTTCGCATGCGAAAAGTACAACTTGGTCCATGAGTTCTTCAGAAAAGTTGAGAAATCCTTCATTCCTAATTCTTTGAATTATAAAGGTATTTGAAAAAGTATTCCTCTGTTGCTATGCTTCTTCATGTAAAAGATTTCTGACTTCTCCTTTTCATGCAGTTCTTGTGAATACTCTTTGGAGAGAAGGTAAAACAGATGAGGCTGTATCAGTTGTCGAAGACATGGAAAGACGGGGAATAGTAGGCTCTGCTAGTCTTTACTATGACCTTGCACGTTGTCTTTGTAGTGCGGGAAGATGTCATGAAGCGTTGATGCAGGTCAGTGTTCTATTTTGTGTTCTTTCTCTTGAGCTTTTAAAATCATGATAACATGTTTCATTGTGGAGTTGCTACCTGAACCATAGGTGCAAACTACATACAGTAAATATCCAAGTTCAAATAGTGGATTTGATGTCGATAACTCCGCTCAGATGATTGTTTAAGGGATTTTTTTTTTTTTGGGTGCTGTATTTTGTATTCACTATGATCTCTTCCTTAATTTGTATTCCATACTTGAGATAGGAGAGCATCTGAACCCCATTCCCTTGTTCCCAACCATTAAGTAACAAGTCCTGCCTGCTGAGCCATCATTCGAGTCTTATAGTACCAGGGTCAAACTGCTAAATCTCTTTCCAATGTCTACTACCTAACTTTGTTTTTTGTTTCAACACTAGATCCTATATTTGGTTGGTACTCCAATAAGAGATGGATGTTGAATCCATCAGACATATATTTCTAAGTCACTCTTCACTATTTTCCTTCTCTACTTTTAGAAGGCACAGTGGTTTATTTGACATGGAGACCTATTCAGTAGGCTTGAAGTTCAGGTCAACAATATTCCTAGTTGAAGTTTTCTGATTTTTCTTTCTGTTCAGTATTCATTAAAGTTTTTGTGGTAATGCACATGCCTATGGCTGGATTGCTTCTCCCATGACGCCCATATCTAGGGTAGTATGGTTTTGGGAGGTTTGTGTGGTCTGTTAGTCACACGTTGCCTAAGGAGGATTCACGGCAAAGGTCTTTATAAAATTTTCTCCACCAGTCAAAATCCAGACTTGAGATTTGGATTTCTCAAGATGATCGGACAGTTGTAGTATTCAGATTACTTCGACTAACGATAGATATAGTACTAATCATTCCATATTTTGTGACTGACAGTTCGGTGACTAATTACTGTCTTTTGTCATGCACAGATTGACAAGATATGTAAGGTTGCAAATAAGCCTCTAGTTGTGACTTACACGGGTTTGATCCAGGCTTGCTTAGACATGGGAAATGTTCAAAACGGAGCATACATTTTCAAGCAAATGCACAAGTTTTGCTCCCCGAACCTGGTTACGTGTAATATAATGCTAAAAGGGTACCTAGAACATAAGATGTTTAATGATGCAAGAGATCTTTTTCAGAAGATGTTGGATGAAAGTTGTGAAATGAACAGTAGAGATGATTACAAGACCAGAGTGCTCCCAGACATTTATACCTTCAACACTATGTTAACTGCATGTGCCACAGAACAGAAATGGGATGATTTTAGGTTTGTCTATCAACAGATGCTCCATCGAGGATACAACTTCAATTCAAGGCGCCACCTTCAATTGGTCTTTGAGGCTTGTAGGGCTGGGGTAGGCAAGGTATTCACTAACTTTCCCTTTCGTTAATATAGTTCCAATTATACTTATATCAAAATGCTTAACTCATTATTACTATCAAAGCCAAATTAAATATGGCAGGATTGAACAAGTAAACCATAATTAAACAATCCATAACATCAAGGTCCATGTCCACGAGAGGAATGAGTTTAGGATCAGTAAAATTTAAATGATGGCCTCAGAATGTATCAAGGATAGTGTCACTATCTGATGTATACCAGCATTCAAATAGTAGTTAAAAGTATATATAAATTTCAAGTAGATATTTACATTTTGATATTCATGTAGTATATATATGATTTGAACCTATGTCACAATGACACAATGACAAGGACACAGGTATCGGTATTTCCCATGGATACGAGCTGTTAGACACATCGGCCAAAAGAGCACTGGGACATGCTGTAACGTGCCTAAATGTTTTAGTATTATAATATTGTTAAGCAATAAGTTTTGAATTATTGATCATATTCTTTCATTTGTAGGTAAATATTGTTACACATATGCTACTAACTCGCCGTAATAGGATTGTAACATTTGTAAAGAATTGAAACTTTTCAAAGATATGATAAAAAAATTGACGATGTAAGCATAGAGTGTCCATGAGAGTATCCATGATTGTCAACACACATATCTGACACGATATGTGTTGACACTCTTTTTGTTTGAAATAGAGTATCCTTGTTATATAGCTTTGAAATAAATTTATAATTTCAAATAGATCTTTTAAATTTAATATTCACGTTTTATATATGGGCTTTGAATACAGATATACTATTTTTCGACAACAGTTTGGAAGATATCATTTATGTTATTTGGAAAATGTCTCATGAGTACTTTACAAAATTACCAGTTATTGTACATTTTCTCTATTCTGCATGTGCACCCTTCGTCTCGACCACAGAAGTGCCTCTAGCTCCTTATTGGTTGGCCTTGTAGTCCCTGTTTTACAAATATTATCCTTATCTCTGGGTATTTACAAGCCCATGCCATTGGACAGGAGACTGAATCTCAACCCAAGTTTTATGATGAATATTTATGCATTGCAATGTTACTGAATCCTAGTCATAATCCTGGATCCTTCTTGATGACAACTTTAAATTTTCCCTGATGTAGCATAGACATTCTGAATTTAAGTCTTAGTTTTCATGGCGTGTGATGAAAAAGGCTTACGAAAGACATGAGAAAAAGCAAGTTGGGAGTCTCTTCATGTGACCTAAATTCCTGTTCCTTTTTCTTTTTTAGTTTCATCGTGACTAAAGTTTGATTCTCGATAAAAATTTATTTCAGTTTTAGGGTTCAGTAGAAATGGTCCATATTAACCTTTGCCTGACTTCAGAAGTGTGCTTTAATGAAAATACTACTATGTAAAACATAATTGTTTCAAGGTGAAAATCTTATAGTTAGCTGCTTTTGTGCCTAGGCTCCTAGCACTAGGATAGTAGGGCACTTGGACTTTAGATTAGTCTTATACATTAGTCAAGATTATTTACTTAATATACAGACTCCAGTAAATACTATCATAATTCCACCAATGCTTTCTTTGATCTTATCTCTTGAATTCAAAAGTATCTATAGATATGTCTCTGTCTATCTTCTATATAGATTCTGACTGTTAATGTCATGCCAACAAGTTTAAAGATTTATATATCTGGATAACCAACTATTTAGTTAGCATTAGTCTCACTCAACTCAACTACATCATTCCACTAACCAAATCATGGTTCAGGAACCTAGTCATTTTGATGTACATAGCTTTCATATTTCCATGGTTAGGTTTATTCATTTTAGGATTAATCCCACTTTTTATTTATTTAACTTTAACGGAACTAATTAAGCATATCTTGGAGTAAATTGGTAAGTACCTAAAAATTTAGATGTCCCCACCTTCAGATTCCTTGGAATGTGCTAATGCATGCCATTAACACTGTGCAGGAGGAGATACTGGAGACAACATGGAAACACTTAATTCAAGCAGGACGCGTTCCACCACCTCCCATCATCAAAGAAAGGTTTTGCATGAAATTAGAAAAAGAACACTATGATGTTGCCATCTCATGCATTACATGCCACCCTGCAACAGAGCTCCAAGCTGCATTCTCTGAGAAGGCTTGGTTGGATTTATTTAAGAGTAACATAAATAGATTTCATAGGGATGTTCTTGTTAGGTTGACCCAAGAAGCTTATAGCCTCATCGCTGGAAGTGCTTTGCCAAACCCAGTAGTTAAAAATCTGATAACTTCGTGTAGACAGATTATCGGAACCCACTATACAATGCCATTTGAACCCATCCAAAACTCAAGTGTATTTAAAGATATAGTCAGAGAGTTGCAGTAAATATATAGTTTTGCAGTCTTGTGCTGGAAATATGTTGTCTGGTTCTTGATATGTGGAATTGTCTGGTTCATGAAATAAGCTAGAATGACAACTTCTTGTCGTTGTATCTATTCACAACTTTCTGAATTATAGTGTCCGCAACTATAGCTAGTGGACTGCCTAACATCTATACTGTCCATGATTTAATACGTGAGTGCTTTGAGCTCTAGCATTTGCCATGTTCTGGTATGTAACATTGTAACAACACCACATGAGGAAATCCCTGATGTACTACACATTGTATGCATTCAGGGATCTATTGTAAACAGTGTGCATTTAGGTAGTTTTATGTAGAAAGTAAGCCATTCTGCTTTATATATGACTTGCGTTGTGCTTGCATCGGGCAGGTTAACACTAATTCAGGCGGTTTTTGAATGATTGTCAGTCGAGACATTTTCTTGAGCAAAATCTTATTCTACCAGCAAATCAAAAGGTGCCGATGTCTTTGCTACAAAACGCTATTAGATTTTGGTTCAGAAAAATAAAAAGTACTATTTGTATTGTTGAGAATCGGGAATTCTAATTGGCGAGGAAATGGGCGAGGGAGGGGGGTGAAACCCTCCATCCCCCTTGAGATGTGTGCCTTTGCGCATCTCGAGGGAGATGGAGGGTTGCACCCCTCCCTCGCCCGTTTCCTCGCTAATAAGACAAGCCCGTTGAGAATATTTGGATTTGCAAGGATAAGTGCATTATTTTATCGATGATTCTAAATGGCGAGGAAACGGGCGAGGGAGGGGGGTCTCGTTTCCTCGCCGCCTAGCATCACTCTTATTTTATTTATGCAAGTCCAAGTCAAAGTGGAGGCTAGTCTGGGTCAAGATCGAGGAAAGCCTATAGCTATGCAAGGTTCAACAGTCCTGAATAAGTTTCACATAGCAGCAAGAAGCAAGCCCAAGGCCCAAGTATGGGGATGACCCGTCCTTTTTTTGTTAAAGCCATAGGCATAACTATAATTAAGTACGATTACAAACTTGTCGCCCTACGACTGTAGCCAAGTTATGAGCCTCCACATCGAGGTCTCTACATACATACTTACAGTTCCATAAAAAAGCAAAAATAACAAGCGTCTAATATTACTAATAATTGGACGCCAAACCCAATCCATAGCAAAAGTGGGTTGAGCATCATCATCATGGAGAAGATCGATAAGATTCACCGAATCGCCAAAAAGAAAACATGTCATCCACTGTTGTGCCTGAATGAGTCGGAGGGTTGTCTTTACTGCATAACACTCTGCCATAGTACTATCAAGGACCGTGCCCACTATCGGGCATACTGTTATGGCTAGAACTTGTCTATGCAGATCGATCACAAACACACCAAAGATCCATGTTTAGAGGAGTTACAAAAACAAGCATCAAAATTGAGGAAAATTGTATCCGGATCCAAAACAGTGGGAATTGGTCTAGGATGGTTAGATCTTATGCAGATTCGATGGTGCCCTGTTGACTGGATTTGGGCGTGGATCATTGCAATTCGAGAGGTCCTAGTCTCAGAAAGGGGGCTGGTGAGGTCTCGTGGCGAGATGTCGAGGTGTGAGAGCCAACCTAATTGTCTATTTTAGTTGTTTCAAGAATTTGGAAAATCGAAAGGATACTAATGGAGGGTTCCCCTGAGTTGGTAATAGTTTGGTTAGATGGAAGATTACTAGTAGTGACCAACATTTGTGCCAGGATGTCCAGGTTTGATGGAAAAAGGTGAGGACCGATTGAATACAAATTTTGGTATTGTTGAAAACAAAGTTTGTTGCAAATTTGCCAGATAGTTAGGAGAATAACCGTAAATTGAGATAACATTTCATCTTTATCCTTAGGATGGGCCTTGGTTGTCTCACACGAACTTAAAAAACCCTGAAAGGGAGGGAGGATTGAAATTGGTATTAAACCCAGTCAATGGGTAGGAGAGAGAGGAACCAGAATCGGTTGATGACTGGGCAAAGGAATAAGCGGTGAGTGACATCCTCCATATGATTCTGGCAAAAGATGCAATAGTCATCAATAGGCGTGTGAAATGTAGCCAAGTTAGACATGGTAGGGAGAATGTTTTGGCAGATCTTCTAGAGAAAGAAAAGAGTGTTAGTGGGCACTTTGATTTCTAAAGTTATTTGAATTGTTTATCCCGAGAATGAAGTCATTGTACTTGAAGTGGAATTTTCAAGTTGATCAAAGGTGAAAACACGTGTTGCACTTTTAACTGAGAAGAGTCCTTGTTTATCAAAAAACCAAATGAGTTTGCCTAGACTTCCTGATGGTCTAATAGTGTTGTCCATGATATCCCTAGCTACCGGGGAAGGAAAATGGATCCATTGAGGTGTCTGGCCAGAAGAAATAAGCCAGAGATCTGGGACGGTAGCGAGATCAAAAGCAGTAGGAGGTGACGGTAACAATCGGCAAAGATGAATCCTTGCTTAACCCAACAATCGTTCCAGAGGTCAATGTTATTTCTCGAAAGAACTTGTCAGATGAGGCAGCATTTTATTCTTGAAAAAACGGTCAAATTGCCTCACCGGGCAAAAGAGGCAATGGTGGGGGGTTTGGATATTTGAAAGATGTTATTTTTATTGAAGTAAAGAGCTTTAAGTTGAAGAAATGTGGGTTGTGGGGGCCACAAAATTTTCACCATTAAAGCCAGATTTTTATTCCGAGGAGAATGAATGTTGAGATCTCCGAGATTTCAAAACAAGGTGATACGATCCCAAATACACATATGTTTGGCCTTGTCATCCTACGCTTCGTTCCACCAAAAGTTTCGAGCAAGATTGTCTAATTTAGCGGTGATAGAGCGGGGAAGAATGAAGGTTTGCATTGTATAGACGAAAATCGAATTGAAGATTGCTTTAATCATGACCGTCCTCCCAGCTTGGGAAAGGACTTTAGACTTCCAACTAAAAAGTTTCGAGTTGATTTTATCTACTAGGAACTGGAAATCTGAAACTTTCTTTTTGGATAGCAAAAGAAGGGAGCATGAGTATTTATCTTTGGGATTGTACAACTTGGAGCCCAGTATCATGTTGATCATCTTGGAATGTATTGAGTGGGCATTTGAGCTGTAGTAAACAAATGATTTGTTATAATTTATTGTTTGGCTCGAGGCCCAGCAGTGTTGCTGAAGAATGTCTTTCACAGAATGGGCTTCCACAATAGAGACCTGGCGAAAAATCTTGAGATCATCAACGTATAGCAGATGACTAATGGACGAGGAGTGACATCTGATTTGGGCAAGGATTGTGATTTCATTTTTCAAGTTAAATTCGAACCCCTGATTTTAAGAAATATTGCGTGAAATATTTCGTTTTTGTAGAACACATGCCCAATCATTCCACAGCAGAAGCAAAAATTGGGGCAATCTGCGTAGCATAACTTTAGTGTAAATGTTTTTCCTCCTTCAATCCCAAATTGGGTTTCCATTGAGCATGGGAAGGGTTTGGGGGTGTCCAACCAAACCTTGAACTTGATGTAGTGGGTGGACAAGTTTCTCAGAGAATCCAGGTCCACCTCCATACACTGGCCTATGCACTCGGCCAAGGATTGAACATCTTGCAGTAAAAGTTTTTGAGGTGGGAACTAATGGAAGCGAAACCAGCAAGGCACTTTAGAATAGTCAAGTGAGGGATAATAATCTTCCCATGGCTTCACTGAAACCAACCAACCAAAGAGCACCCAAGGACCAGAGGTGAGTGCTTTCTGTTTATCTTCTTGGTTTGTAAATTGTATCAGAAAATAGTTGCTTGAAACATCTTGTCCTTTCTCCAGTTGCTCAACCTGAAAAGGGTGGGCGTTCTTCCACTGGCTTTCCATCTTTGGGCAAAGACTTTTTTTCGTAGTTTTGGTGATGATAATATTTTTCCAATATACTCAGAAATGTAGCTTTAGTATCAATCCCAATATGAGTTTCAAAATGGGGCGCTGGGAGAGTCAAGTTTCTAGCCAATTGTACCTCCAAGTTTCTTATCATTGTTTCAGTTGAATTGACCAGTTGATGCTCTTGGGAGTGGTGGGATAGTAAAGATGTTTGTGATGATGGAATTGTGAATGAGGGAGTAGTGGGGATTATATGTTTGTTGTGGAAAGCATGAAGGGGTTGGAGTTGTATGGAAGACGATTGATATGTGTCGGTTGATATGTCTACTGGAGTGGGAGGTGAATGGGGACTAGAGAATTATTCTGACCCGAAGAGTCCATAAGCAGTGATGTTCTTGGAAGAGGTAGAGAAATCTTCCAGATCTAGTAGCTGAGAAGGTGAGAGTATGAAGTGAATTGTGAATGGTGTGGGATGGGGCATGGTATAAAGGGGTTTGAAAGATGGAGTTAACGTTGGTGGGTGGATGACTTGAATGATTGACGATTGTTCATGTTAATGAGAGAAAATCTTTGAAAATCAGTTGATAGGAGTTCTTCGGCTAGAGAGAGAGAAGAAATGATGAGAGTAAGAGTGGTCGACGGCTAATTAAGGGGAAAATGCTGAAACTTGGAGGATGAAACACCATCCCGGAGACATGCAAAAACCACAAACAGAGAAAATATGGAGTCACTCTCTGGAGGAAAGAAAGAAGGTTTTGAAGGTGGGAGGTTTCAAGAGGAAGAAAAGAAGTAGTGGATGAGGAAGGGGGACTAGAGTTTGGGTTCACTGATAATTGGAAAGCAAAAAAAAAAAAACTCTTGTGTTGTGGGGCCTGCCCCTTTTTTAGCACATGTATAGCAACGGTAAGCTGCTGTAAAATACAAGGAGAAAACCTTCAAGTTCAAAAAATTAAGACATAAGTTTGAAGGGAAAACATTTATTAGTATAAAGTTGGCCATGGATTCCTCCAACTGTTCACACAATTACTCCACGACGATATTGCTGGAGAGGATGAAAGGGCAGTTCTTGCATAACTAAGCTTCAACATCTTTTATAGACGGTCCAACCAAAGGGTTTGGGCTAGACCAAGAATCTGGTGACAACATTAGAGTCGACTGTCTTTTTCTCTGAAGCAACATTGGAAGCACAAGTAGAAAACAACATTTTTTTTCTTTTGCCACTGTATGTCTTGGGCAATGGCTTTTAGTATGAGGCCTCATGAGATCTAATGGGCCTTGAAAGCAAAAGTGTTGACGCCAACTCATCACTGATAGGTATAGTGTGAGTCTCATTAATCTTCCCATTGAGCTAGAATTATCTCGAGGAGGAAATGTAAGATGGTCTGAAGAAAAAGAAAAAAAACCCAAGTCAAAGTGACTAGATAGCTAATGAAGCCCAATTTTAAGGTTGCCAATGTCAGATGACATGATAAGGAATTTTTTTAAAGATATCTTTTTTACCTCGCTTAAATGAAGTAATAGAGATGTTTACACTACTTGCGGGATTATTTGATCCAAGATAGAATGTTTGATTTTTGGGTTTTTACAAAAAACAAAAACTTTTCTCCAAAAATTGAGTTTTCTGGTGTTTGATTTTTTTCTAGGACAAAGAAAACTTTTTAGCTGGTAAAAAAATTTCTTGCTTCAAGCGGAAAAACTTTGTTTAGGCTTCCTGTTGGAAAAATTTTCCCTGTTCGATCTTTTCACTCACCGACTACTCTCTCCACGACTCAAAGCCTTGAAAAGACTCAATGTGTGAACATCCAAAGCCTAGTTGATCAAATTCCCCTCTTCTCCTCAACAATTCCTCCACAAAATAGCAATGTTCTCTCTAATGAATTTTTTTTCCTAGGTGCAATCAAACAATGAAAAAAATTGAATATTTATTTTCTTTGACTTTTTTTTTTCCAAAGAACTTATTTTTCTTTGAAATTTTTTCCAAAAATCAAACACACCTAAGATTTTTTTCAATTACTTTCCTATTTCTTCATTATCATAGTACTCGATTTGTTATGTCTGGAGCGTCGAAGGCTCTTAACACGAAAAAGATTGCATGTTTGAGTTGTATTGCAGGTGTATTTGCTAAGACAACACACTCATTAAACCACGACAAAAAATGTATATGTGACAAATTTTCTATTCTCTAAAAGCTCAAAATTTTTAGAGATGGCGAATCCAATCATATATCAAGTGGAAGGAAAAGCAGGATCGTGGGATTACAACATACATCAGTGGATAAAATTGTACAACTACATAGTAAATCTCACGGTACTACTGTGGATAAACACATGGGCAATTTAAACCCATGGATAATAGGAGTGGGTTTAATATTCCAACACTCCTCCTTAGCACAAGCGCGAGGGGAAATACAAAATTTTTTCGCAGCGATTGTGCTGGACATGACTCGAACCCATGACCTTTGAGGACCAATTCTTTGATACCATGATAAATTGTCAATTCTCTAAAAGCTCAAACTTGTAGAAAGGGCTAATCCTGTCATATACCAAGTGGAAGTGATAACGGGATCGTGAGATTACAACATATAACATGGATACCAATCGTACAACTACACCATAAATTCACACGATATTACCGTGGATAAGCACATAGACTATTTAAACCAATGGATAATTGGATAAGGTTTAATATTCCAACAATATGTATTACTACACGATACAAAAAAAAAATCTTGTTATTAGTACCTAGTTTTCATTTATTTAAAATTTTAATTTTATTTTCAATGCTTAAAGCATCTCCACTAGGCATTTGCTATTTGAGGGTATACCAAAGACAGTCCCAAACCTCACCCAATAGACATTTCTTTGGTTGTTGGATGGGTTGCTCAAGTAAACGGGCATTTACTAAAGAATGCCCTTCGTAAGCCCTAGCGTTGTTTCTAAGAGCGTGGACCTCCATCCTGGCATATATCCATTGTGGGATTGATCAGTCTGATGGACCAGAATGACATATCTATGCTAAAACACCCATGATTTGGCCAGAACGACCATATTTTGTATGACAATCATGATTGCTCTTCCCTCCCCCTTTTGTATATACTTTGTTTGCTACACATATTTTTCACAAACACATCCTTATCTTCTTCTCCTTATTTCAAGCATTAGCTCTCAATTGTTTTTTCACGCATTACTTTCATTTTTTTTATTTCAAGCATAGGAATAGTTTAATTTTCAATTTCTTTCTATCACAAGAATAGTACTTTCTATTCAAACATTAGTATAGTTTAAATATCATCTTCTTTCAAGCATACCACTAGTTTATATTCTTCTAGTAATAGTATTACTTTTAGCTAGTTTCATAGTTTCCAAAGAGATTTCTACATCTACGAAATTTTCAAAAAATCTTCTATACTTAAAAAAAAATTTATTTTATTAAAATCTCCAAATATTTATAATTACTTATTAGCTTATTTTCTTGCATTACATATTTATTTGTTTTTAATTGTTTCTCAGGGATAATCAATCTTGTGTGTCTAATTTGAATGTGGGGGTGAGTAACGGTTCCCCATCAAACCTTAGGGATTTTTCTGAAAATGACACTGATACCGATCCCCCAATTTGAACTCTGTTTTTTAGTAGAAATTCTTCCACCCCTTGAATTTCAAAATTGCATTCTCAAAACATGGCATCAGATGTAGATAATTACCAACCCCAATCTTTTCAACATCATCCGTATCAACCACCACCCTTATGTCGTCCTATTTCCAACAACCACAATCATGTTATTTTCAAAGTTCTTTATCCCAACCCACTTTCCCTCAAAATCATCCAAGTCAATCCTTCTATACTCAAATCCTCAAGTTCCAAATCCATTTGTCCAAATTTCTCAAACCCATAACCCTCATGTCCAACATTGAAAAAGCCCAATTCCTCAAGGCCAAATTCCATAAAAGGGCAAGGCCAAGGGTCAACCGCATCTCGTAAATGATGACCAAGCCGACTATAAATAGAAAAGGGAAATTTATTTTTGACAAAGAAGATGCGACTCTATGGCATGCATTTGTAAGAACATTGAAAGATCTTGTTGACAGTATAGATTGAGAGAAGAAAACATTGTAACAGCAAGTCACAGAATGTTACAACCAGGCCATTCCAAACTATTACGCGCAGAAAGACCCAACATCTTTGGAGAGTCGATTCAAAAATTTTAAGAAGATTACGAGCAAGTGGCAACCATTGTTGCTACTTGCTAGACTTTACACATTGAAACCTAGTGGAGCCAATCATCACGATCGGGTAAGTTCTTTACAATTAATTAGTCGTACATTATATTATACTTGAATAGTAGTACTAAAATATCATTACTATATGAGTAATTTTTACTTCCCCCTATAATAAATAGCTAATACAATGTCACCAAGAAATTTATCTCTTCCTTTACATCGTTACTATATTTTCTAGTTGGGCGTAGATATCTACCTCTTCCTTTACATCGTAAAGGCCTACCTTGCTTGTAGAGATTTTATCTCTTCTATTCGAAAAATCCCACTATTGGGAGTTCTCTAACAATTTCTTAAAGAACTCAAAGGTTGCATCATCACTAAAATTACAAAAGTTCCCTCCATTCATTGACTCAATCATATGACAATTACTTTGGGTTAACCCATTGTAAAAGTATTGTACAAACCTCCAAGTCTCAAAAGCATGATGGGGGCATTTAAATAACAGGTCCTTAAATCTTTCCCATGCTTCATAAAATTGTCCATCATCCCTTTGCCTAAAATCTTGGATTTCCTTTTTAAGATAAATAGTTTTCGACATTTGGAAGAATTTATTGATGAACTTTAATTTCAATTGTTCCCATTGAGTGATGGATCCAGATGGTAATGAGTCTAACCACATCTTTGTTTTTTCCTTAATAGATAAAGGAAATAAGCAAAGTCTAACAGAATCATCAATGAAATTTTGAAATTTGAAAGTGTTGCAAATTGACAAAAATTCATTGATGTGAGAGTAAGGATTCTCTCTCTCTCTTACCCCCAAGCCATAGAATGTAGGTAATAACAAGATCACATGTGGCTTCAACTCGAAATGAGTTGTAGTGGTGGGTGGCAACACAATGCTCGAGGTTTGACCTTGGTTTATTGGGGCAAAATACTCTCGAAGAGTTCTACCGCCAACATTGACTAGGTTTTCCCTAACCTCAACTCTAGGTTGTCCGTCCCTTGATTTACAATTGGATTTTCGACTTCAAACAATAACGAGACACCCTCAAATGGTCTATCAATCCGAGTCAAGCGTTAAGTGTGGTCCCGTGACCAAACGCTCATACAACAATCACAACCCCCAAATGAAAAACTAAGCTAAATGCAATTTCACTTAGAAGATGATGCACAAATAAGTCCTTGGTGTCTAGCATACAACAAATTGATTATCTTCAGTCAAGTGAAAGGGACAATTGATTTTAAGACTAAATCTAATTGAAGTGGAGAATGATTTTGAGCGCCTTTAAGTCAATTCTCACCCTATGTAGATTTTCCCATATGTCTTGTAAGTTAGTAAGGGGTAGCTTATTACATAAATATATGGATGCATGAGGTTGGATGTCTTGGTTAGATCTTAGATATACCGATTTCAAGTTTGGATTCCGATATACGAATCAAACCCATGAAGTAATAATGGATAATTCATGTTTGTTATTGGTTTTTTCTATTTAGTTTGATTCATGGTGATAGTTGAATGCATTGGTATCTCTTTTGGGAACAGATGACAATGTTAAGTTGGGAGGTTCTGATTTGAAGGTCGCTAAGCTTGGGATTGGAGCTTGGTATTGGGGTGACACTAGGTATTGGAATAATTTTGAATGTGATGGTATGCTCTGCTCTATTCAAAGTTTGCCTACTTGAAATCTTTGCTTATGTTTTAGTAAATGCAAAATGTTTTGATAATTTTGATATGGGTGTCTTCCAAAAAAATTAATAAATAAAAAAATACAGGTACTTAATTATTTGGTGATCAAGACTTTCTTGATTTTCAGGCAATTAGCTAAACTTCTCTTCTTTTTCTTCTTTCTTTCGCTTACTTTCCCAAGTCTTTACTGCTACTATCTTAGTTGTAGAGACTTGGCAAAATGAAATGTTCTTTGCATTTGCTTTTGCGAGCCTTTGTTTGCTTGAGTGTTGTTTTTGTAGGGAATGGTGAATACCTATATGGGAAATTCTAATTGTCGAGGAAACCAGCGAGGGAGGGAGGGAGGACCCTCCATCCCCCTCGCGATGCGTGCCTTCCCTCCCTCCCTCGCTGGTTTCTTTGACAGGTAGAATCACTCATACCTATATAGGTATTTTACATGGACTGTCACTTATGGTACCATTGCACCACTTGGCATCCCGCAACAGGTTGTTTTTTATTGCATTTTTTAAAAATGTTGTGTGATGATTTGCAAATGGGGGTGATTTGAATGAAGCACTGATTCTTATGGTATGATTTTGTAGGGTATACTTATCAATGGGCAATTTCCCGGCCCTCGAATAGATTGTCACCAATGACAACATTGTTTTTAATGTCATAAACAAGCTCGACCAACCATTCCTCTTCACATGGTAAGAATTGGTTCGTGTCTGTTAGTTTCTTTTTACGCAAGGCAAGCCGTGGTTGAAGGACCCCATAAAAAAGAACTACGAGCAATTCCTAAAGGCAAATAAAAGAAGAGAAGAGACAAGAGTCATTGTGTATTGTTTTTTGAATTTGGTCCAATGTACTAAAGCCCAAACTAGCTATTAAAATTTGTATTTCTGTGTAGTTTTGGATTAGAACTATGCAAGGAAGCACAGACTCTTTGAAAATTTGCCGTATTCGTGTTCGACATGTATCCGACACATGACACTCGCTCGACACGCCTCCGACATGCATCAGACATTTGGTCAACGAGTCAGTAGGTGTCAGACACATGGTCAATGTAGTCAACGTCTCGGATACGCCTCAGATACACTTGAAACTTGGTTAGGACACAGTCAAGACTTAAAAACCAACTTTGTTTTATTTTTTACTTTTAGATGTTTGCAATTAACCATGTAATATAATGGTTGTTGATTTATCTGAAGTGAATGACTATTTCAATTAAGATTTAAGATACATAGGGCAAAAAGTCATTAAAGCATAGAAGTAATCTATGTTTCTTCTTAATCTTTGCTTCTTATTTTTCTCTCATTTGTTTTTTCTCTCTTTTACTTCTTATTTACCATACCTTTTTTCTACTTTAATTTTTCTTGCAACAGTGTCATCTTCTTCAAGACACTCTAAGAAGGCACTTTATTAGATTATTATTTATATTTATATGACTTATTAAAAAATAGTATAACGTGTTGACGTGTCCCCGAGTCCTAGTTTTTGGAAAATTGTCGAGTGTGTCGTGTCCGTATCCGTGCATCCTTGGAGCTATGTAATGAATTGGCTTCATGGTTTGCCAGGAATTGAATCAAGCAGAGGAAGGCCACATGGCAAGATGGAGTGCTCACAACCAATTGCCTGATCCCTCCGAATACAAATTTCACATATCATTTTCAAGTGATAGATCAGATCGAAACCTTCAATTACTTCCCGTCATTGCTAATGCACAAAGCATCTGGCAGGTTCGGAGGTTTGAATACATATCAGAGGCCCATGATACCCAAGCACATACCACCCCCTGCCGATGTGCTTATTGGTGATTGGTACAAGTCCAACGATAAGGTCAGTGTGCTTTCTTAAGCCTTTTCGAGTTTTTTGCATTATAAGTAGTATAAACAATTATGTTTGAGGAATTTAGTTTTAAACGGAAGATTGTTGTTCATGTTTGCAGGCATTACAACAAGTCCTAGATTCCGGAAAAACTCTTCCAATCCTTGATGGCATTGTTATAAATGGTAGTCCGCGCTTAGCTTCGTTCACCGGAGATCCAGGTAACTTCACTCAATATATATTATAGTCTTTAGGCTGCATTTAATGTACCTTACATTATTTTTTTTCCTGGTATATAAATAAACATTTCTCGTTATTGAGGGTAAATTTGTGTAAACTAAAATCTCAATAATGAGCATAATAGATAACTTAAGAATTAGTTTGATTGAATTGTTTCAGGTAAAAGCTATTTGTACAAGATCTCATATTGTTCAAGAAATGTATGAGTCCCTCGACATACATGTTGGACAATCCATGTCTGTTCTAGTAACATTAAACCAGTCTCCCAGGGACTACTACATCGTTGCTTCTACACGTATCACCAAACATGTTCTCACTGCAACTGGAGCTTCGCTACTCCAATTCCCAGTCCCCAGCTAAAAAACTATTACCAATTGGTCCTACTTACCAAGTCCATTGGTCTATGAAACAAGCTAGAACATATAGGTAACTTACTCAACATGACTCAACTGACTGATCAAATCATAAACCCCTTTCGACCTTTGTAGTGACAGTTTGTAGCTTAGCATTTGGCAATATTTGTAGCTTAGCATTTGGCAATATTTGTTTCAAATTGATTTCCCTATTGTGTTGCAATTTCTTTTCTGGTTGGTTTCTTATAATGCCTGCTTGTTGTGTTGGGTTTTGACATGCATGTAAAAGCAGAACTCAGATATAAGGAAGTTTCACAACGAAACGATGTTCTTAGTGGTAAGCCTCTACGACAGATAACTGGCACAGAGATTCTTTTGAAGCAGAAGGAACCTTCAAGTACTTGGGATAGCTTGTCTAACCCTGACCACAAGGATTGAAGAAAACTAGCCATCAAACTGGTAACTAAACATAAAGACCTTTCATCCTTTGGATCAGTTATAAGATGTATGTCTCGAAGAACTCACACTGATAGAAAAGTATGTTACTCAATTAAACCATTTGTAGAAGTTAACCAAAGAAATAAGTTTAAAACAATAGCTGAAAAACTAACTCTGTTTGGTGTGTGATAATGAGTTCATACAAGCACGTTAATCTGATGCAAACAAAAAAATTATGATTGGTTGAATAATATAAGTTATATAACAATTAATCAAAAATTTCATTTTACTGGATTCGGATCTGATGGAACAAATAATAGTTAAGTTTATTGGTGTGGCTACTAGTGTGAGGCAGAGTATCTTTAGGTGATGCATACAACAGATGTGAAGTGGTTACCATGGAATGGCTGGTGCATAAGGTCCTTAAATTTCAATGTTTCATGCCCACCACATATAACTTCTTATGGTATGGTCCATTTTGATGATCCATAAATTTACACAGTAAATCCCACCTAGTAACTAACAACTACAAGTCTTCTTCAATACGCAACTAATGATTATGAGAATGTGAACAGGTTCTACTTGAAGGCAGCTAAGGCTGATAAGTAGATGGAGAATAGAGCCAAATACCTAGCAGTGCTGTCACTGCTCGATCATGAGCAGTTGAGCTACTGGCCTTCAACTGTTGAAACTGGGCTGGTAACACTTACTTCCCTCGCAGACAATCAAGATGCCGCTAGCCAATGTGTCATGAAGGTAATTCCAGTTCTACATGCATATTTAGTCAATACACATCTTAATTTATCATACAATTAAATCGATTCATTCATGGGTTCTGGTCCTTCATGGGAATTTCACTGATGATTTCTTATTGTTTTGCATACTTGTGTTGGAACAAAAAAATGACAATCTAGCTGAATGCATACAGAGCCTTGAATGGTTGTTGAACTATGTCTAAAGGAACTCACCAGCCCATATTGTCTATATAATTTTTCTTGTGTGTCGTCCTTATTCAATCAACGAACTCCAAAATAAAGAACAAATAATAGAAGCAAATCATGGTTCCACTATCGGTGGAACCATGTTTCCATTCTTTACATGTATAGCTTGTTGTAATACTTAATACCACAAAAGTAGGCTCAAGTCAACTTTGATGGCACATGCTATTTTATGCAAGGAGTAAGGCTCGATGTTTGGAGTTTGGGCGTTGTTTGGGCAAGGTAATTCGTTTAACTTTGGCGCAATTGTTTAGTTAGCTCTCAGGAGTTATTTTATTCGGGTAAAGTCGTAATGTACCTCCGATTTGATGTAAACGTATTTTGATGAGTAATAAATGTATGGCATCCTCCTGGATGTTTAATTAAAAAAAAAATACTTGGAATATGTTGGATAATTTCTGTGTATTTTGGCAAAAAAAGGTAAATATTGTTTGGATTTGAAAAAACTGGGTTGGACCGAGCCAGCCCGAAATATCGGTTAACCGGGGTTACCCAGGCCGACCCTATATATATATATATAATTTTAGCAAACCATTTGATGACGTGCATTGGGCATCATCATTCGCAATAAGACGTCGTGCACTACCCACCCTCAATGATTAGTTAAATCGCGACT
This sequence comes from Berberis vulgaris, assembly GCA_963556465.1. NCBI lineage: Eukaryota > Viridiplantae > Streptophyta > Magnoliopsida > Ranunculales > Berberidaceae > Berberis > Berberis vulgaris. Next base: position 89,273,818 of record OY747125.1, on the reverse strand, counting down.
GGCACGTCGTTATTCATCAATTACGTCTTGCACAACGACATTCAAGGCACGTCATTACTTCGTCTTTTTAATGACTTATTAAGAACGTCATTGAAGACACCTATGATGTGCAACTTAAGTCGTTGTAAGCCTATGACATGATTCAACAACGCAAAATGCACGTCGTAGAATGCACTATACCTATAACGATCCTTGATTCCTTGATGTGTTGATGGATGTCGTATCCTATATATGGTTAAAATTGTCACATTATTGGCAACGTTTTTTATCTTGTTGGAAACAATATATTTTTTAATGAAATCTCTGTAGCAAGGAATTTTGTTGGTAATTATAATATTGTTGGTAACAAATTTGTTTTCTATGTAAAAAGTGATAATTACTTTCATTAAAATTTGTTTCTCATTAAAGATCAATAACTATTTTATAACAATAAATCATTATTTTGTTGGAAATTGGTATACTCACTACAAGAAATGTGTTATTTACTAACAAATTTTATTTTTCCTTGTTAATATGTTACTATTTCTAACAGAAATAAATTCATTGGATAAACCATAAAGTTGTCACTTTTTGTAACAAAATCTATTTTGTTGACAACTTTTCTTTGTTAAAGAGGTGGTGGAATATATTTCTTCCAAAACCAAATTTCCACCAACATTATTTAGCAACAAAATATTTCTATGTCAACGAAATTTTAGTTTGTTAGTAATTATGACGTCATTTACAATAAATTGTTTCATTGCTAATAAAGATTAATATTATTGACAGACATTTTCTTGGTAAATGCACTATAACACTTGTTCGTGTCTCTTCAACAATGAAATTAAATTTTCTCTAGTTAATTATCATGTTATTGCAACGATTTATTTGGTTACTTATAAGGAAAAAATTTTCATGAAATTTATTTATATCCAAAGCTCCTAACTTCTTTACAGTGGAAAATATTAGTTCGTTGAAAATTTTATTAGTAGAAAGGATATTATGTCATCTGAAAAATCGAATAAAATTTCTTTAACAATAAAATATTATATTGTTAATTATAATATTATGGGTAACAATTTATTTCGTTGCTAAAGATTGATAAAATTGCCATGAGCTTTTTTCTTTTCTTATTAAGGCTCGTTTTCTTATTTACAACAATTTAATTTTATTTCATTGGAATATAACCAATTTCAATAACATTTCTAGCAATGAAATGCTATTACTATTTTGTTGCTAATTATAATGGTGTTATTGTGAATTTTTTATTGCTAAAAGTGGTAAATATTTAGTCCTAATTTATAGTGACAAAATATTATTTATTGGTCCCTATTATATATGTAGCAATGATTTTTTATTACAAAAGAAGAGTAATTTGATTTAATAAGCTATAAAATTGCTTCACACAACACAATTAATCAAATAGCTCAACTGGTAAATATTGCAATAGATTTTACTATAGGTCGGAAGTTTGATTTCCGTTGAGCCTAAAAATAAATAAAATCATATATGAATTTCTATAGTGGGGTCTTACCACCAATAGTGGTCTCCTTAGAGTTTGGAGGTAGTGTATGGTGTCTTTAGAGTTTGGGAGGTAGATTAGGTCGTATAAGAAGTTGATTGTTTTGGTATATAATTTTTTTCATTGAAAATAATTTTCTTGGTAATTGCTAACGGTACCTATGACAACTTTCGTTGATATACAATCATTTTACCAACAAAAAAGTTCTATGATAAAGGTAGTTACTTTTTCCCATTACAATTTTCCTTGAAGATTCTAATCACTACAAGAAAAATTGTGATCAATAGCGTTTAAAAACCGCTACGGTAGGATACCATAGTAACCGCTATGACAGCCGGCGCTATAATAGACCCAGGGGATATTATAGCGGTTTTAAAACGCTATGGTAAGTTTGGCTTTTATAGCGTTTCAAAACCGCTATGGTAGCCTCTTTCATAGCGTTTTAAAACCGCTATAGTAGACTCTAAAACCGCTATGGTAGACTTTGGTAAGTATACATAGCAAAATTTTTTTTTTTTTTTTTTTTTTACTATCAAATGACTTTTTATTACATCTTATCATGTATGCATTAGCCTGAGCACTCGAAATTCATTGTGACAAAGACAAGAAACACCATGTTGGTGATCAAGCAAAAGAAAACAAAATAAAATGTATTATTTTCACTTCCTTTTGCTAAAAGAAATGTTGAATGATCTAAACATTTTTGTGATGATGAATGTACATAATGTTTCAAGGGAAAAAAGGGAACGAAAGCAACGACATAATTTTTGTGATGATGAATGTACATAATGTACAAACTCTTATTAATCTACACCTACAACAACAACAACGACAGCAGAAACAGCAACATCAACAGCAACAGCAACAACAACAGGGGCTATCGACAGCAATAACAGCAACGACAGCAGCAGCAGCAGATAGCAGCAGCAGTTTGAGCACTCGGGGTAGCAGTTTGAGCACTCGTATCCTTTAATTCACATCTCTTTTTCCCCCGCCGTGCTCTATTGTTCGCGAATGGGGACAACTTGAACTGCATACGAACACAAATCAATTTTTTTAAGTTGAAAACATTTGCCTTCTAAACAAAAGTAAATATGACATCAAAGTTGTTTCATTTGCAACCTTGGTAACTATCAATTGCCACAGGTGTGCTGCCCGTGAATCTAAGTCTGTCAATAATGGCTGATTATCCACCAAAAACAAAGTACTTTCAGTGCCTAAAATATGCTAAGAGATGATCCATAAGATTGCAAATCCCTGCATAACACAACAAAATAGCACCAAATGTAAATAACCATCTATCCACAAACCAAAATTCAGTATAAAAACACAATTTGAAACCCTACAAAAATTTTGGTCAAACATTCATCATGCTAAATGTGATCACCACCAATGGACTATACCAAAACCCAGCTTTCGCCATTCAGTTCAATATAATTCGTAATACAAAACCATATATCTACACACTATCATTTAAATGCGGTAGAAACAATATTGTTCTAAACCAACAGACTATCAAGATTTGTCTTTCGTGCATGCAATTCAATGCATAAATTCCAACAAAATAAATCAGGACTAAACAATGGCCAACAAGTACTAAACAATGGCGAACACATGTAAGAATTTGAATATCCGGACTCGCCATTCTTAAGTATTGAATTATAACAATAACAATTGAAATTTTCACTTCGAGGAGTTTTATGCAACATAGTTGCATCTCCATAGCAAAAATCATTCATAAACTATTCAAAAAGAACAATGAACAAAATGCTAAATAGCTTAGCCAAAACAAGTAACTTTTGTATCGAAATGTTTACCATGATAACAACATAATGTCAAAAGGACTAAATAACATGACATGTAGTCGCAACACTATGCAAAATTGTATCCTAGTCATAAAAGAACAATCAACGTACTTGCCAGATTTACAATGACCGCAGGATTCCTAAGATCGTCTTCGGGTATTCCCTGCTCTACTTTTCCAACAAGATCGGCTCCAACATCAGCTGCCTTAGTGTAAATTCCACCACCCAACTGGGCAAAGAGGGCAACAAAGGAAGCTCCAAAACCGTAACCCACCAAGAGAAGAGACACTACATGAGTACGTAATGTTTTGTCAATAAGTTGTAAACTTACCTATTATTAAATAGAACCAGAATTGCCAACCATGGTCCCTTCGAACGAAGAGTTTAACATTGTATATAAAAGAAGTACTCATAGGAGCTTTTTCTTTTCTTTTTTTCCCATTCTTTTGATTAGCAAGGCAACGAAGACAGCATATGAGATTTTATTAAGGAGAGATCAAATTTACAAGAAAGAAGAGTGTCAAACACTAGGTAAGTACAAGGAGCGGGAGGAATAGGAAAGATACACCTATGTGAAATTCTTTATTGTTTACCAGCTGCCTTAATGCATACATAACAAAGGCCTTCTTATATTTTTCAGCTGACAGAATAAAGACTTGACTGCATAAGAAACTTACAGTTTCAACAGATGCGACATGTTGCCATAGGAAGCTGGAATTGTCCCATCGAAATGGTTGTTATCAAGTTGACTGCAAAACCAACATGAGAAGGGGTCTAAAAACATAAGCCAAAGACGATATGCATAGAATAGATTCTCAAAATACCAAAAGAATCCTTCGTGATGCCGAGAGAACCTTGAGAGCCAAACAGAAAGGAACTTCTAAAGAGAGATTAGGCCATTATCATTTTATCATGTTGTTCCTGCTACAATATCACTCCATATACAAAATACTTGTATGGAAGAAATTACTATCTTGAACAGAAAGAATTTTTAGTGAATCCAGATTCAAACAACAAAACCCAAAGCCAATCCAGGTCTCATGGGCAACTCATATAAACTGACCGCACGTAAATTTAGTAATACATATCTTCTCTATTGCTATACTTACCAATGCATCAAAAGCTCCATATACTGCCATTGAACCACCGACACCTGATACGCCAAGTGCTGGTTGTACAATATACTTGGTGAATTCAGCCCTGATGTAGACAGATGCAACATTAAGTTAAGAAGAACAAAAGAAAAAAAAATGGGAAATCACGGTGAAATGACTAAGTGATTGATAGTATCAAGAATGACATCAATCATGCAGTATTGTTTGAGGTATTTACCACACAAATGCCTGTTGCAAGCCTGAATAGATGATAAGAGGAATGATCAACAGCAACCGTTTGTCGAACAGAGGAGCAATAACCAACTTTGAAAGATACACTAAAGAAGAATAGAAATTGCCAGAAGGTTTTTCTTGTTCTTCTTCTTTACCATCCCTTTTACTTAAGAAGCACACTAGAATGGTACCTAAAGTCATGCTCCAAGGAAAACCACAAATAATAAGGTTGTGCCACTGGTAGTCCCTCCCTGCAGTGAGGTCCAAGAATATTGAACATCAGCAGGAATTTCAAAACTAAGGCATGAAAGTTCAATAGCATTCAGTTTGGATATTATTAGCATTGCACACATAATGCTCAATCCTAAGTGTAATGGCTACATACTCCTGAAATATAAAACAGTTCTCAGTCTATTTTTAATAATTATATGTTCTATCTCCATGCAATCAGCAAAATATCCAGGCATTTAGATAACCAATTTATCTACAAGGAAGATAGAAGTAACTGGAGAGTGGATAAATTGCAATAAAAAAGCTTGAAAAAGAAATGAGAACATAGAACTTTATCAAACCTTTCCATATTTTAAAAGGACGAGCGAGATTAAATTCCCAACGACCTGCAAAAAATGAAAACCTGTAAGAATCTGTGGAAAAAAAAAGTGAATCTTTGAACTAGGTTAAAACATGCACCTGATGACTGGCAAAGGTTCCCCAAAATTCTCCATTGAAACTACCAATGACAGTTCCTTCATGCAACTGGAGATCTTTTGCATGGCTTCGTGCAGTAGAAGTGATATATGTTCCCTGTGGAAGGAGACAGGTTTACAATAATTTGTTTCTTCAATTACATCAAGTTTTTGAGAGAAGTCTGACCATTTTGTTAGTCAAACTCTAACCATGTTGTCTTACCTGACCAACCCAGATTACTGAAGCAGCAAATCCAAGATATAAAGCAGCAGGTACCATGGTATACCTACAAGAAAAGTGGTAGATAAGGGAAGGAAAGAGTATAAACATCGATGAACCTTGGTTGCCTGACTGTTCAAGGCTGGCTAATGAATTAAGACATACCTCCCTAAGATTTCTTTGAAATACCCAAAATATGCTTCTTGCTCATATGAACCATATAATAAAAAAATAAAAAAAAAAACAAAAAAAAAACGAGTCTGTGATGTAGTAGCTATGTTTAGAGTGGTTGGAGAAGTGGAGGAACTCACTGTCTCCGTGTTTCATGTCTCTCTTGGCATTTGTTTCTAGCACCAAAAACGCGTTCAAATTGGTCTTTGGTTTCAAACTGAGTGACACCAAGCGTGTAGCATGCGAAAGGAGAACAAAGCAACAAGTGAAGCAGAGCAAGTAAATGCAAAGGACTTGAAAGGTGTACTTGTTAAAAATGCACCAAAAGGATTGGAGGCATTGGCATTGAGTGTCAATGATCTTGAGAATTGAATAGAAAGCACATTCAAGCATCTGTCAAAATCAGAGTTTCTCTTTTGAATTCCCTCAGTTAGTCCTTTTCATAATTCATGAGAAGCAAAATAACTATACTTGTATACTCAAACGTACAATAGAAACGGATACAAAATTAATAATAACAACAACAACAACAACAACTGCATGAAGAAATCAAACCTTTCGAAGTCGACGCCTCTTGTCTTCCCCAGATATATCAGCCAAAGTGCAATTTTACCAGCAGTCACCGAAAATAGGAGGGCCACCACGAGGATTGCAAAATGGTGTTTTGGGTTGAGAAGTCACAGGAGGTTCCCCAAGCTAGAAAATATAGTAAATAAAAGTGGATAAACAGATATGAGCCAGAAACATATACCAAAAACAATATCACTGAATGAATAAAGGTGCCCACCTTCACGACATCACCAACGCTCCGGCAATCCCTATCAGGTGAATGACCTACAGCATTTCGACTGAGATTCTGCATAAAATTGCGGTGTAATGGAGTACTCCTTATGACCAGGCCGCCGCCTCTACTCAAGTAGTTGATCATGAATACAGGAATGTGACAGAACATCCTTTTCACTCCTTGATGTCTTTGCAAATGGAAATTGCTTTCTTTAGATGTTGTAACTGTAGCCTCAGTGGATATACCTTGCATTCTGAGCTGAAACACACCAGGAGTAGCTGCTGCACTTGCATTAATAATCTCATAATACATGTCCATCTTAAGAGGGTTTATTGATCGCCCCTGCAAATTTAAAGGTTTTTAGAGTAAATAAATAGTGGGCATTACATATACTACAAATGTTCCTTGTGTAGGAATTCATGAATTTGCATTTAATAGTACCATGGTTCGTCAATTACCTTAAAAAAATTTGAATTCCCAAGATGCAATATGGACTCAAATTGACGATCAATAGAACTAGCAGCTACGGTGAGTATCCAGGGAGCAACATTAGTTGCAGTGCCTGGGAAGAAATAATTTCCAACTGAAATTATGTCTACGCCATCATTAATGGCATCATCAATGGCTGCAAGAAGGTCAGCATTGCTACACAAGAAAAAACAACATGCCTTGTAGATAGCAAGCCTAGCACTAGGTGCGCCTCCCCTTGCAATACCAGCAGCTAGTCCATATAGGCTCACATTGGTCACCACTGATCTGTCTGCAACACAACATGTTCCTTTGAAACACACACTATAATGGGCTATAAACTAAAAAGAATGTTAAGTCATTCAATTTGCAAAACAATTCAAATTCAGAAATCAGATGTCAATGAAAATGGCCCGCAGAGTAGGGAATTCATCTCAATCTTCAAGGTTTTACAACATTGAAGACAGTTTTTTAACCTGAAAATCATACTTCAATATTAGGATTGCCATACCTTAAAAATAATAACAACAATAAATTAAATAAAATCCCATACCTTTTTATGATTTTTATCGATCTTTGCATCGTTTCTCACATTCTTGATATAGAGTCACATGAATCACAGGAACACGATGAGTTACGAGGAACAACCAAAAGTGGGAACTCGTTTTCATCGTCTAGATGATATGATTGCACTTAAATCCTGCAAAACCAAATTAGAATGATAAAACAACATGATAGTACGTTTCAGAATTATATAACCAGCCATTCATCATTAAATTTCCATATTGATTCTGATTCACACTGGATCCTAGGGTTGACTTATGCACCATGCGTGATATTTTCGAAAGAGGGCCATGTAAAGTAGTGTAATCTAGCGGAAAAGGTTCATTGTTGTTCTGTTTCATCAACTGATCATATAACTCACTGGCATTGCATTCCCTCCTCACCCAAGTGAGGGTAGCCCAAACTGATAGTTGTTATGTAAAACTCCCAAAACAAAATAAAATAATAATTCTGATAAAAGACTGATCATATGGTGTCTGTAGTCTCCACTGAGATCTGAGAAGAACATTTGAGTTCTATGGCTTCTAAGGGAAATACCCATTTTAATATTTAGAGATGTTTACATTTGTGATTCCCGAATCTTGGATCTAGAAAGGTATCTAGCATTTCCAACATCATGCCTTTATGGTTCATCCTTTGTTCTTAAACTGAGTCCGCCTTTCGTTCCATTGAACCCATCCCTTAATGAATCTACCATTGATCCACCAGAAGCAAGATACCGTAGATCTAGCATATATCAAGCACTATGCCTATCCCATGTGTTTGAAAAAAAATTATGCAGTTCATCAGCAATACTTTCTTCAGGTAACAAAAGAATCTCTCCAAGCTTGCATCCCCCAAAAAATAATGCCTACATATCCGATAGAAACTGCCTACACTCAAATGAGGGACACTATTAGCTGACTAACCATTGAGACAAAATATTAAGTAACATGGATTTCTAGGAAAGGAAGATAATGAAGATAGTCAAACAGAATAAACAATCAGAACAAATTACTTCAGTCCAAATTTTGGACAAAACAACTGCATCAAAATACTACCAGTATCATTACTCATATCCCAGAAATAAATAAAAAAATTAAAACATACAGAACATGAATTAAATCTGCAAGTAGTTTTCAGTAAAACATTAACAAAATTCAACTTGATCTATATGATCTTCTTCAGACTTGAATTTCTCGATCAAGTCCAATATTTCACTTTGGTTTTCACTGTAATGTTGAGAAGGTAAAAAACATGGCAGTTCATAGTAGATTTTGAAACCACATACAGAAAATGAATAAACAAAGCACCTGTTAATCAGGAAAGCGCATTTTGATTGCGACATATGTGCACGACCTCTAGACTGCACAAAACTTGCAACCGACTGTGGTAAATCATATCTGATTACTAAGCAGCATGTCTGAATATCAAGACCTTCTCCAACTTTCGTTGCCACCAGCAGATTCAGCTGCCAAGCAATACAAAATTAGAAATAAACACCTCAAGTCAAAAGAGAGGTCCATAAGAACAGCTCAAATTCAGTTTTAATAGCCTTAAAGATTGTAGGTTTGGAAGACACTGAATGGAAATAAAACATTGATCTTACCTGTATGACATCATTCCAAACCATGAGCTTACCTAGAGGAAGCAGGGCCATTTCTTTGTGGAATATATAATCCTCATGTAAGCCATCTCCATGCATTTGTACACTAATGCAGCAGAAGCCATTTCTTTGTGTCTTTCATACTGCTGAGAAACAAACCTATGAATGTAAAAAGCATACGACGTCAACAGGGAAAAATTAGAGGTAATGCAACCAATTTTTCAGAATTTGTTGGTCACTCAGTGTGCATCTCACTTTCATGAACTTGACTCGTTACTAAGATCACTAAATTCTAAGAATATGTGTTACCATTTACAAAGAATAATGTACTGAATAAAATTATGTACACTTGGTGCATGATTGAAAAACAGAAATGTGTGTGCAGAATGTTGTGTCGGTCCATATAGGTTATAGAACCTCACACTAGGAAATTTGCCTAGCAACTGAAAGCTAATGCCCCATCTACCAGTTCATAGCACTTGTATTTCACAAGTCTAAGATTTCTTTCCTATTTTACATTGTTCATTTTTTTTTATCTATTACTTGAGCTCCTAGTAAGATATGTATCTTCTTCGTTAGTAATATATTTCTATTCTTCTACATATCAAGCAGTAGCCAAAAAAAGAAGAAACTAGAGGTCGAGACTTTTTGGCGGGGTAACAATTCAACCTCTGAAAATTCCAAGATTATTCAAAGAAATCACAACTACATGAATAGTTTTTTTAGTTTTTACCATCCAGGTTTTAATAGAGAAGTAACAACACATTTCATAAGGAGAAATTAGGAGCCATCCCAAGCCAAAAGGTTTTCATTTAGATAAAACTAGCTTAAGGTGATCCACCAGTTTAATTTACTTGTGCCCGATTGAAACTAAAGAAATATAATCCAAGAACAAGAACTGTAGTGCCATTGTTCCTCAAATGTGCTCCTATTCCCTCTGAGGCGAAACTCTCTATCATTCGTGGAGACTCTAAGGTGCCAAACTTAGCAACTTCACCTGCTTCCTTTCACACACAAGTCCTTTTCTATTCGTCCCCCATCCCCTGGTCCCTACAGCACTCAAGCAAAGCTCTTCTTACAACTCATCTTACTCATGAACCCAACCCAAGCCAAGCTTCAGCTTATAGTTTGCGAGCCTAACCAAGCTGGAAGAAAACTTGGCTCAGCTGAAGCTCGTGGTTTGTGATTCACAGGCATGAAGAGGCACAGGAAACGAATACAGAAAATGAAATAAGTGGACAGAACACAACTCAGGACCATGGAATGCAACAGAAAGAAATAACCCAAAAACTCAGATATGTGGCATACAATGTGACACAACACAAGAAGTAAATAAATATGAAGTGTCTATACAGCTTCTCAAAACTTACTTGCACAGTTTTGCAATTTCACAATACAGGTGGTCATCTCTATATGAGTTATCATATAATTGGAAGGTTCTGAAAGTGATGCCCCATACAGAAAGTTTCAAAGCAGCCTAGAAGTACAGACCTATAGATTCAAGTTCTCCATATTGCGTTCTGCACAAAGAATATTGAGGGAACTGGGATTAATACAGTACAATACCAAATTAAGCTTCAAAAGAAAAATTAAAAAGTCAAACAAGATCATTATGAAAAACCTCAAGAAGAACAGCTTTATGCTTTAGAAAGTACCTGGTTTGAACTTCCTAATGGCAATGATCTCCATGGAGAGATAATACTAACTTGTTGAAAAGGGAGATCTGTGAGAGATTAACGTGGAGAGATCTGTGAGAGATAAAATCGATTACATGAAGAGATTACATAAAAAGATAAAATCTATTACATGAAGAGATCAAATTCAATTTTCTGTAAGAGATTACATGAAGAAATAAAATCGATTACATGAAGAGATTAACCTGTATGAGAGTTTTAAACTAACCTGAAGAGATTTCTGCTGTGAGAGTTACAATTCTCTTATATGTTCCATTTGTAGATGGTGAGAGGAAGAGATGGGGAGAGGAAACCCTAACTTTTCAACTTTGCAAATGGGGAGAAGAAAAGATGAGAACAATAGACGATTCATTACTGCTCGAAGAAATCAGGCTTGGGGTGCCATGAAAGATGAAGAAGAGAGGAGCTTTTGAGAGAGATTTGTGACGAGGGAGAGAAGGCGCCAAGGAAGAAGAGAGAAAGAGAGGGGCGAGGTCAGGGGAGAACACTAGAGAGATTTGTGAGGAGGGAGAGAAGGCGCCAAGGAAGAAGAGAGAAAGAGAGGGGCGAGGTCAGGGGAGAACACTAGTTCGATCTGCTGTGAATGAGGGGGGAAAGAGAGCGAGACTGAGAGGGAAGTAAATGGCTTTCTAAAATTTTGGAAAATGGGAGGGAAAGAGAGCGAGACTGAGAGGGAAGCAGGTTAATTTTTAGTTTTCCCCGCCTACCACTTTCATAGCGTTGGAGTGTTAGAATGATATTAAAATTTGGGCTTTTATAGCATGAGTGTAAAAAACGCTATGGTCAAATGCTATTAATAGGCATTTGTGTTGTAGTGAATCCTTTCCGAGGAAAATTTCATAGGTAAACAAAAGTTTGGGAGCAACAAAAAAATTTGTTGGTAAAGATATTTGATTTTTACCAACGAATTTCCTTGGTAGTTGTCAATATTACCAACATCGCATTTCATTGACTTATCAACCGTTTTACCAACAAAAATTGTTATTCTTTGGTAAATACCTTTAGCTACGGGGATACCGCCATGAACCCGATAACAATTTTTTTCCTTGTTAAAAGTTTTTTTCAACAAAATTATAATTTTTGTCAAGGAAAATTTTTCTTGAAAAATGCCTTAATTGTTTTAGTGAGTGGCAGTCTTACAAAAATTCGAAATTCAATCGAATATTGTTGTTTCTGCAACTTTCAAGTACTTGTCAACACCATCTCTAGAAGTACTATTTGCAAGCATCTGCTAAGCACATGTATTCTTCTGAAGATCAGAAAGGCATATTTTGCGAGTGCATTAAGTCCTCTGAGTAAAACAACCATTATCACTTGAGTCGGAGCTAGAACTAGGAAAGAATAGTTCTTTTCGAACCTAAAAAGGCATCTCGTTCTCTTCATCGGGCATTTTGTCAAATACTTGGTGTGCACAAATAGTAAGAATGCAAAATGGAAGTCAATTGAGAAATTTCAAAAAGGGACGGAGACTTTTTGTAAATTTCGAGATTTTTTTCGTACAAATACAAAAATAGTTATCAAAAATTACATTTTTTCGAGAGTTATTTTTAGATAAAATTTCAAAGTTTTTTCATAAATTTCGAGGTTTTTTTCTTCTAATTATCATTTCTTGTAATTATTTATTGATTTTCTAATTATTATTTCTTCTACTTATATATAGATTTTTCAAACCACTCCCTAATTTTCTAATTATATATTAATTTCATTTCTTGGTATTTAGGCTTCATTTAATGTGTTTAATATATTTATTTAAGAGTTTTTTTTTAGTTTGACACTCATTAGTTTATACCTATTAGAGTTTGGCTCTTGTTTTGAAAACTAATTGAGCCTAACACTCGTTCTCTAACGGAACCGTTAAGTCCACGATTGACTGGTCTAAAATAATTTTTGGACCATTTTACCCTTAAGGATACCTCTTCCTCCCCAATGGATTAAAGCCTTTCCCTTAAAAAAAGGGTCGCCGCCTGCAACTAAAGGTATAAACTTCCCCGATGGTATAATCTAGTTGGGATTAAAGCCTTTCCTTTTATAAACTTCCATATTTGGGATTACCTCATTTATCAAGTAGCCTTTCTTTCAATCTAGTTGCCATAAAGTATTATTAGTTAGTGTTCGTTATATCCTTTAGTATATAATATAAAGATACGAGGGACTGATGTTCTTATTATCCTAATGAGCTAGTAGTGAAAACATCTTCATTGAGAATTCAAAAGCATTCTTTCTCTTTTTAGTGTTTATATATAGAACACTGAGCAACAAAGTGTTCCTCGCCAACAACTCATTGACACTGAGTCTTTTTTTCATTATCAATCAGCTATTTCTTTAATTTTCAGCAATGGATACTTTCCAAAATACTTCCTCTGTTGACTATGAAATGAGAATAATAAGAGTCAAACACCTTGAATCCATATCAAATGGGAACTTTTTTGTTAGATACTATTTTTGCACTGGAGACAACAATAGAAAATTTTGACTTGAAAGCAGAGAAATAACATCAAAGTCACACGATCACACTTAGTTTATACCTATAGTTGAGGTAATCCCAACTAGTTTATACCTTTAATTGCAGGTGGAAGTTTTTTTTTTAAAAGGGACATGCTTTAATCCATCGGGGAGGAATATGTGTTTTTAAGGGCAAAATAGCTCAAAAATTAGTCTTGACCAGTCAATGACTTAACGGTTCCGTCAGAAAATAAGTATTAGACTCAATTAGTTTTCAAAACGAGGACCAAATTCTAATAGGTATAAACTTGTCAAACTAAAAAAACCATTTATTTAATTGTCTTTTATATATTCACATATTTCAAATACTCTTGAAATTCATTATATATATATATTTCACGTATTCTCAAAATTTTTACGTTTTTTTTTTTTTGCATGCTGAAATATTTCTTAAAATCATAAAACTGAAATTAAATCGAAAAAGGAATTCACAATCCTTGTTGGAGATGCTATTAGTAATTGGATACGAACCAGTTAGAACTCAAAATCTTATTTACATCTCAAGTGGAGGCTCCTCCTCCTCGTATAGTCGTATCAAGGGTTCAGTTCCTGAGGCACAGTACCCGGGCCCCCCTATATTCTTCATCTTTAGCATAGGGACCCGAGCAACTTCGGTTTTTCCGTCCACAGAACTAAAACAAATGCATGTCTTGGTCTTAATACTGTGCTTTGCGTACGTGGCGTTTTAAGTAAACTCGATCAGACCGTTGTATTCGCCACTCCCCCAATTCAAAATTCAAAAATTCAAACTTGCAACACAAAAAAGGAAAGCTGACCTCTCTATGTCGGAGTCTCTCTTTCCTTTCTTCTCCTTGTTCCCCTCATTTGCAACCCTTTTACCATTGCAAGTGTTAAACTCATTCAAATTGGCGTTGGGGTTTCTCTTTCAAACAAAAAATGAGAGAATACAGCACCATTGCTTCGTCGAAGCTGACCACGAACAAGTTCGCGACCACCACCGATCAAAAACAAATCATCAACACTACAACTAGTACTAGAGCTAAACTAAAGTCTGGGTCAGTTTGGGGCTCTCACATAGTCAAGGGATTCTCAAACTCCAACTCCAAACAGCAGCAGCAGCAGAAAACCTCAACAACGACAGTTTCAAGCAAGAAGAAACCACCTCTCAACTCCGCATCTTCTACCATCTCCAACAATCACCGCATTAAAAGGTCTATTCTCGGTGAGCTCACGTGTTCAGCTAACAATGCCTCTCAAGTTTTCCCCACACACACAACCAAGTCTTCTTCCGCTTCGTCGTCCTCCCGGGATTTGTTCCTTGAGCTAGACCATCTCAGGGAACTTCTTCGCGAATCAAAGGAAAGGGAAAGCAAGTTACAAGAAGAGCTGCTGGAATGTAAGAGTCATAGGTATAAATTATTGGATCTTGAAAGGGAAGTTGAAGTGAAGAGGAGTGAAGCTGAAGACTCTTTTCGACGGATAGGGGTTCTTGAGATTGAGAATAAAAGCCTTTCGCAACAATTAGCTTCTTCTTCTGATGTTCAAAGACCCAAAACACAACAGCAAGAAGAAGAAAATGGTAAAAGTAGTAGTAGTTCAAAGTCACTCGAAATGGAAGTCCTTGAGTTGCGGCGTCTTAACAAAGAACTCCAGCTCCAAAAGAGGACTCTAGCTTCCCAGCTTTCTGCTGCAGAATCCCGATTATCTGCTCTCGAAAGCATCTCCCAGGTATGTAATTGCTCATCAAGAATCAATGCTTAAAGTTAGATAAATTACACAATGTTTTGTTGATTTATTTACGTGTTTCTATCTATCTTTTTTTTTTTTTTTTTTTTCTGAGCACAAGCAGAGTGATGTTGTGGCGAAGGTAGAAGCTGAGGCGTCTTTGTTAAGGCACACAAATGAATATCTTTCCAAGCAAGTTGAGTGTTTACAGATGAGTAGATTAACTGAGGTTGAGGAACTTGTGTACCTGCGGTGGGTCAATTCGTGTTTACGCAATGAGCTGCACAATTCTGGTTCAGATAAGGCGGCCGTAGCTGCATTGGATGCCAATTTGAACCACTGTGTTGAAAGAGAGGGTGAACCAATTACACCTTGCTTGAGGTTGGACCAAAGCGAAGAAGAAACTTTAGAATTTAGTGGTGGAAGGAATCTGAATACTGTGAGTAAGTTCAAGAGTTGGCCTCAAGTTGATGAGAATTGTATTCCGAATATAGAGTGCCCAAGGCACATCTTGGATGATGATTCTAGTAACAATCAACTGGACAAAAGCCCGAGAAGAAGACACTCGATAAGTGGGGTGAAATGTTGTATCTTGGATTCGGAATTGAGTAAGAGGAGGCAGTCTGATGGATTCATTTTTCCAAAAGAAATTGGATATGAAGGAGAATTGAAATATGATTTGGGTTGTAGTGGTGGTGTTGAAAGTCCGGGCTTCTTTGTAGGCCGAGATGAAATCTATAAGAGGAGTACAGGTTTGCTGGATGTTGAGAAAAGGGCCTTGCGCATTCCCAATCCTCCTCCAAGGCCTTTGAGTTCAGTTCCTTGTGAGCTTAAGAAAGATGACTTATCATCATCAACTGCGGCACCTCCCCCACCACCACCACCTCCTCCTCCTCCGCCACTGCCCCCTCAGAAGTTGTCAATTAGAAATAGTAATAATACAGTTCAGAGGGCTCCACAAGTAGTTGAGTTCTACCATTCATTGATGAAGAGAGACTCGAGAAAGGATTCCACTAGTGGAGGAGTTTGTGATGCTCAGGATGTTGCAAATGTTCGCAGCAGCATGATTGATGAGATTGAAAATAGATCATCACATTTGCTTGCTGTAAGTGATCCTCCACCGACCATCTATCTTCTTTTGTTCTCCTCTTTTACTAGGTGAAACTTGTTTGGTTTCTTACCTTTGCTGAGTATCTTGTTACAACTGTGATACACATGCAGATAAAGGTTGATGTTTCAACTCAGGGTGAGTTTGTGAACTCGTTAATAAAAGAGGTGAACGGGGCAGTTTATCAGGACATTGAAGATGTGGTGGCATTTGTGAAGTGGCTTGACGACGAACTGAGCTTTCTGGTAACTTTGATTCTTGTCATGATTTGAGAAACTACTCTTGATATTTGATAGTACTATTGTGTCACAGAGAATATGTGTTGCTTTTTGTGATTTCAACACTTCCATGTACAAAAGTTACCTTATCGTCTCTCTTGAAGTGCTCATTTAGATTGTATGTTCTCAAGGTGGATGAAAGAGCAGTCTTAAAGCATTTCGATTGGCCTGAGAAGAAATCTGACACTTTAAGAGAAGCAGCATTTGGTTATAGAGATCTTAAGAAGTTGGAGTCTGAAGTTTTTTACTATGAGGATGACCCACGACTCCCTTGTGACACTGCACTGAAGAAGATGGTGACATTGTCAGAGAAGTATGTCTTCAGAGTTTTTACTTTAATTTGCATTTAAATTTGTGTTGATTATTCTAGTCCTTTTTCATGAATTGGATGGTTAATCTCCTTTTCTTTTACATTTGCTATCAGGATGGAACGCCGTGTATACAGTCTATTGAGGAATAGAGATGTATTGATGCGTCACTGCAAAGAATTTCAAATTCCAACAGATTGGATGCTTGACACGGGGATTATTAGCAAGGTACATTTTCCATGCCAGATTCCAGCACTGAAAAGATCAGTGTTCCTTGTGCATTTGAGTGCTTAATCTTATTCACTTGAGGCTCTTAACAAATTTATAGGTGCCTACTAAATACTAATTGCGTATTTTACTTATTAGATCTCAGAACGAATTCATTTTGTAATTTATATTCTAAGGTGTCTGCACTTTGCATAATTATGCTCTTGAATGGACATAAACTTGGAACATTGTCAAATGCTGTTAATTGACTTTTCCAGTTACTTATAAAAAGGAACTCACAACTTTAACATTAGCTTTGTTTAACCGCATGGTCAATGTATTATAAATCTAAAGCTTATGTTTTCTTCCAATTAGTACTCTAAAAGCCAATTACATAGTTCGTTTTACTGAACTCAAGATACCATATAAGCTTATTGTTCTAGATGGGATTAGTCAACCAGTTCAAGTTTATTTGGTTATTTACAAATCAATCCTCAGATGAATCATGACATCCTACATTCCATTCTGTATTACTAACTTCTACACAGCAGACTTGTAGTAAGGAAAGAGACGACTGTAATTTGGTGGCAAACTCTCGCGAGTGTACATGAACAATTCTTTGCAAACTATGAGATCGAGTTTACAAGTTCACCAGTACTTTCTCAGTTCCTAGCTTGCTCACAATAATATCTGGGTACAATTGCAGATAAAGTTTGGCTCTGTAAAGTTGGCAAAGAAATACATGGAAAGAGTTGCCGTGGAACTCCAATCTAAGAGAGTGTCAGAAAAGGATCCTGCGTTGGAATATATGCTACTTCAAGGAGTAAGATTTGCTTTCAGAATGCATCAGGTATGTTATACTACCACGAAAAAAGAAGAACAGTTATGATTAGAATTCTAGTAACTAGTGTATGTTAATTTATGAAAGTAGATGTTCCTTTTAAGGTAGTGTTACTAGTACCACTATAGTTGACTGTATAATATCTAGTGTTGGTACTAGATATGAGTGGATAGCTATTTTAATACAAGCCACGATTAACTTATAACCATTTAAAAGTGACTTAAATAAGCATATAAGCTACTTGTAAGCAAGAAACAAAATTATGAGTTGTGTTGTGGTTTGCCACTTCTAAGTTGTTACGGCAAAATTTTCACTTGCACAAACCACATCCTTCGTTATCAAAGGAAAAGTCCATAGACAAACGTGTGTGGCATGAAAAGTTTGTAAGTTCAAGGGTTTAGTCACACAGAGGCTCCAAATCCAATAAGCTAAGGTGGCCGAAGCATTGGAACCAATGAAAATTTCAAATATGTGTGCTTTCCTTATCGTGAAGTTTAGAATATCATACACGTTGACATATTTTTGTAGAGCATAAAACTTTTATTCGCTAGTGTTAGTTTCTTCATGTAACAAATGACTTTGTTTTTAGAGCCGAGCAAAGTATCACCTGAAAATAGTGTTGAAGTAATATAATGTTCATTTGTGATTCATGATTACTTTTATACTGCATCTTTTTTTTTTCCTTTCTTTTTTAAGATTGGTAGTAGTTAAAACTTCAAAGAGATACTAGGAGGTTGCTGAATAGAAGTTGAAATTGCGATCAATAAGATAATATTATATAACTTACACCATTTTTATTGACTGCATGCACATCAAAACCTATGTAGCAATCACACTGGCTGGTACAACTGTTGGTGTCTAACATGGGTACGAGGCGTCTAATAAGTTGAACTAAAAGCCCATCCAACATGGTACTAGTGTACATTATGTATTCTTATTAATTAATCATCATGATGTGATAAAATTTTGTTCTCTGTCATATGTTTTACTTGTAGATCTACATTCTTACATATCTAGTATTAAGTACTAACTTCCTTAATTACAACATTATAAAGAATTCAAACCTTCAAAAGATTTGTGAAAAAGTTGACGGGGTATAAGCATGGAGCGTCGGAGTGTCCAATATGTATCTGACACAATTTTCTTTTTTCCGAAAATGAGAAAATGAAGTGTCATGTTATAAAGATGTAAAGCTACAACTGATGATCACAAATCTTTAGATTTACTTTGTGTAAAATTAATCCAGAAACTACAAAAACAAAGAGAACTTTGCTTTTCTTTTGATGCAGGCATTGCATTTGCTTAGTACCGTAAAAATCAATTGTCTCTTTCCCAAAGATGTTTGTATTAAAAACATATTTAACTGGTTATTTTCGCAACTTGATGCAGTTTGCTGGAGGATTTGATGCAGATACAATGCATGCATTTGAGGAACTTCGTAATCTAGCACATTTCAGCTATGAGAAATAGAAAAAAATAAAAAATAAAAAAATAAAAATAAACAGTTCAGGCTTTACCCATCTCGGTAAGTATTTGAACATTCAAAGTGTGCTCATGCTATATGGTCACATCCTTTCATTGGTGCCTTATGCAAGAATGGAGCAATCTCATGATTATTTTGATTTGCAAGGGGTGATGAGAAAGTTAAGTATCTCAGGGTATTTATAACCTCATCACATTCTGTCTTTTGGCATACACATATACAAAGAGGAAGTACAAGCTTATTATCTCAATAGGCAGTTATTGTTAATGAAGCATATGTATACTGCACTCCCATGGTTTTGTACTTAGTGGGTGTGAGTGTGTGTAAACAAGTGCATGGGGTGCATAGTATGACATATGAACTTGTATTTTGAGTGTGAATTTTGCTACAAGTTTTGTATGTGGAATTGTAGAGAAAGAGAGAATTTTTTTTTTCATAACAATTACATGTCCATAATGACAACATGCAAAAGGGTCTTTACCTTACTTGATGCTACAATGGTAATATTATTTGATATCAACAAACTTCTAATATAACTCAGCCGAGCTGAGATATACTTAGGCAATCGGCTATAGTAGGGAAGATGATTTTGATTCCCCAAAAATTGTCTAAGTAATTGAGATATTCTAACTTGGGTACCTGGCCATAGTAGGGAAGATGATTTTAATTCCCCCAAAATATTTCCAAGTAAATCTTGGTCGAGCCAAGATATAATAACCTGGGCAGTCGACCATAGTAGGGAAGTTGATTTCAATTCCCCCTTCCCTCCACCCACAAATTTTTATTCTAGTATAGCTCAGCCAAGAATTTAGTAGAGAAAATGATTTCAATTCTCCCCAAATTTTTTTTTAGTAAATATTAGCCAAGTTGAGATGAGAAATTCTAGGTGTCGAGGAAACCAGCGAGGAAATGAGCGAGGGGAGGGAGGTGGCGGGGACCGTTCACCTCCCTCGGGATGCGCGCACTAAAAAAGATGGCACGCATCCCGAGGGAGGTGAACGGTCCCCACCCTGCCACCTCCCTCCCCTCGCTCATTTCCTCGCTGGTTTCCTCGACACCTAGAATTACTCAGTTGAGATATACTAGCTTGGGCACTTGGCCATAGCAGGGAAGATGAGTTAAATTCCCCCAAATTTTTTCTAAGTATATCTCAGCCAATCCGACATATATTGAACTTGGGCACTAGGCCATAGTAGAGAAAATAAGCTCAATTCCTACAAAATTTTTCTAAGTATACCTAAGCTGAGCCAAGGCGGCATAAAATAGCACAGTGACTTGGAAATGACTAAAACTAGAATATAAACTGACCACATAAATTTAGTGACCAAATTGAATGATAATTCATTAATTTTTCTTCCCACCAAAATGCTCTAAAACAAAATAAAGAGCAGAGCAGGGGAACTATCAAAGTTTTATATTTATATACAACAAAATAGATCTCGTTATTGTCTAGCGGTCTTCCAAACATCACAAAAGCAAGAATTCTTGCTGAGTTTACCCATAGAATTTTTTGAGGTTGAAGATGTTCCAAAGATGCTCAATTGCAGTGCCATCTATAGTCGATAATCTATACGCCCCTCCCCTTAATGCTTCGGTTACAAGATAAAGTCTTTCGACAAGGTTCATTCCTTAACATGCTTTTGATACTGACGTTGACTTCTTAACAAACTACCACTATATCTCGGCGTTCTTCCAACATATCAACTATAAAGGTTGTTGTTACTTTAGGAGTTCCTGAGCCTAGCAATATTATCTGGCTGGTGAGACGATGTTCTCGATGGGTATTGTCGCTTCCATGTCGAATGCCAGCAAAAGAGGAATCTCCCGTGGATATTCGAGTTGTGGTACTATAAGCCTATAGAACTTCCATAAGTTTATCAGGCCACTTTGATTTTGTTGCATCTAACTGTCGTTTAATAATGTCCAGAATAACTCGATTGGACGCCTCTGCTTGTATGTTCCCCTTGGGATACATCGGGCCTAAGTGCAACAGTCTAATTTTGTGTCTGGCACAGAAACTAGAGAACTTTCCGCCCGAGAACTACGATCCATTGTCCAAGATGATAACATGTGGTAAGCCGAATTGAGTTATAATTTGGCTCCAAACAAAGCTAATCACTTCCTTTTCTCTAGTCTTTTGGAGAGACACGATTTCTACCCATTTCCAAAAATAATTTGTGGCTACCAAAAGAAATATTTACCGTCCTGAAGCCATTGGAAATGGTATCAATCCTTTACAATGCAAAGGGCTAGGGATTGTTGATGAAATGCAACCCATCGGCGTGAGTGTGAATCATCTTAACATGCCTCTGGTACGGCCCACACTGCTGAGATATCTTTCTGGCGTCATCCTGCGTATAAGGCCAATAATAGCCTTGAGACCAAGCTTTATTGGCGAGGATCTACCTCTCGAAGGATTCTCGCATGTCCCACCATGGATTGCCTATAAATTCTCTTATGTTTCGGCTTACTTACACATTTATTCCATTTGTCGAATATCTATAAACTCGCCCTTGAGTAGAGAATATTGTTTTGCTTTTTGTTTTATTTTTGTTCCTCTCCTTTATCTGCTCGGGTGGTACCTTATGCGAGATAGGAGTCATTCAGTATGATGTCTCTGACCTCTACTAATAATGTTTCGCTTATGTCATGGTCGACACTCAGTGCATTCAAAGATTCCTTTTTGATGGTTCATCGACCTTTATTACCCATGGTAGCCGCTAAGTAAGCCAATACATTGTCTACTAGCAGGATGATTTTGAACATGTAGCCTCTGATATGCTTGTGTGTCTCTTGCAAATATCTTATCATTCTCTCTATTCTTGCCTCGTATTCCCATGATAATTGTTTGACTACCAATTATGGCTGATTGTTGGTGCCTAAAGGTGCAGGTGAGCACCAAGTTGTTGGATTCCTGCTCGTGGGATGAGCAGTGGCAGGAAACTGAAGGGGGTCTGGTTTTGTGGTTATCACCGAAGCTTCAAATTGAGCAATTTTTCATGTACTTCCTCAAAGGTTATAGACGTGTCCCTGGCTTGGATAACACGTGTTATTTCTTTGTATTCATCGCCAAGTCCATCAAGTATCTTGTCAGTGAGATCTTCTACATCTAGTTGTGATCCAAGAAAGGCAAGCTCATCAGCTTTTGCCTTTATGGATTGCAGAAACGTTGTGACACTTTCAGAGCCTTTGGTGATCATCTTGAGTTGCCTTTTAGCCTGTTTGATGCATCCACGAGAAGGCTTGGCATAGGTGGTGGCCAAGATGGTCCATGCTTCGCAAGCGGTCTTGGCTTGTGCAATGAATGGTATGATTGTGTGGGAGATGGAGCCAATGATGGCATTCAAGATTAACTGCTCATGTCGGATCCAGAGGATGTGAGCAGGGTTTGATCTGGTTGTGTCATTTTGTGTGAGAGTGGCTGAGGGACATGGCTTTGAGCCATCAATATAGCCTAAGAGATCATAGCCAATGAAGAGGGTGTGAAATTGCAGTTTTCATGAGAGGTAGTTGCTGGAAGTGAGTTTTGGAGGGGTTTGGGCAGCAACATTTATGCTGATAAGGGTGTTGTGGGATTCATTGGTGTTGAGAATGAAGGGTGAGGAGTTAGTCATGGTTGTTCGAGATTAAAGGAAGGAGGGGAAGGAGAGAAAAAAAATATTGGAGTTTGTTATCTCTAGTTTTGCTCTGATACCATGATAGAATAACAAAACTCTACTTCTATTATTGACTACTCAATCGTATAAATACAGCAGGGAAATAACCAAGAATGGTTGAAGATCATACAAACTAGGAATTTGTTACAAACTGAATCCTATATCTATGGAAGGCAACTAAATACATTTGAATAATACAATTTGTTATGAAGGAATAAGTCAAGAAGCAGTTGTTCACAACTGATTCTCTCTATTAATGGCAACATTTTAAGCCCGGCTAAAAGCACAACATTCTTGCCTTGTATTCCTATGATAATTGTTTGACGACCAAAAGATGATTGCTTGAGTTACTCCACAAAATGGCAACATTCTAAGCCCGACTAAAAGAGCCTCATAATTTGCTTCATTGTTAGATGCAGGAAAGCCAATGGTTAGTGTCGATTCGAATCAAGTATCATGAGGTATCACGGTCATGGCTCTACCTCAGCTTCTGAGAGGCTCGACGACCCATCTGTAAGCAAACGCCAACCATGTCGCGAATCCCATGGGTCTGAAGAACTAGGACTTAAAGATGTCTCCACAGATTCCATCTCGGTAATCCAATAAGGGCCATCCACTGGGGAATTAGCCACAACCTGACCTTTTTCTGTGGTTCTCGGCACAAAAGAAATGTTGAAGGGACCCAAGGCAACCGATCACTTTTTAATGTTGGATGACTTGTCCGTCCGATTTAACACCTCTCTAAGTGGATGGTCGTTAACACCGAAATGGGGTGGCTCTGGAAGCAGGGCTTCAATCTTCTAGTAAAAAATACCAAGGTCAGTGCCAACCTTTCTCGTCGAATGTATCTAGTCTCTCCATTTTGCTCAGAAACAAGACGGGATGCTCTATCTTATCTGCAACTCGGATCAGCACCGAACTTGTGGGTGAAGTCTGAAGTGGAGAGATATAAGAACAAACACTTTTCTTAATCAGGTTTAGAGAGGATAGCTGGCTACCCCAGATATAGTTTGAGTTCTTTGAATGCAGCCTCGCACTCTTGAGTCCACTCAAAGTGTTGATTCCTCCTTAACAATTGGAAAAATGGTATGCATTTGTCCGAAAATCAAGCAATGAATCTGTCAGCACCGCAATCATCCCTATCAACTTATGTAACTGCTTCTTAGTGCTCAACAAGGGCATATTTAGCAAAACTCTGATCTGATTGGCTTCAGTGCCTCGCTTGGTGACCAAGTAACCGACCAATTTCCCAAAGGAAACAAGAAAGATGCACTTTTTGGGGTTTAACTTCATGTGATACCACCTTCTCAATATTGCAAAGGTCACTGCAAGTGCTCCAAATGATCGTCCTGAGAGATGTTCTTTACCTACATGTCATTACCTGACAATCCGATTGCCAAACCCAAAGAATGAACCGGTCTTCGTGTCAACATTGTTCTGAGCACCTTATGGACACTAAATATATTTCTGGATTATCCTTTTACCTTCGGCTCTAGACTCTTTTGGTTAGCATAAATCGACCCCGACGGAAGGGGGAGGAAAACCCCTCAACCAACTGTTTGTCTGCCTGATCTCGGTTCAGGATATACTATTTTAACCAACCATGCTCTAATAAATCTTGTATTAGGTTCTAGAGCTCAAAATATGTGTTCTTTTGCTTATCACTTATAGAAGATAACTAGAATAAATTCGATCCTCTCTATCATGAACGAATGAGCGTAATGGGCCTTTGAAGAAACGTTCGTTCTTGATCTTTATGAGCAAATCAGGAAAGGGAATATTGAGCCAATCAAACTTTCTATTCATTGTGACCTGAGGTCTCTTCCTTTGATTTGGTTCATATCCTTGGCGCAAGTCATCATTACCCATCGGTTTTGGCACATCTCTTTTCCATGAAGTATCCACATTGGCTCCACATCCTCAATAATATTTGAACTATCTTCACTTTTTCTCACCCTCTACCCCTTTCGAGCTTGACGCCCCACTTCAAATTTAATGGCATCCTCAATGATTGCATAGACTATTTCCAAACTTTGTGGGTCTCTCTCTATCAGTTTTTCCTCTGTTCCGGAATGAGGCATGACTCTCATCTTAAGAGCATAAACAACCACCTACTCATCGAGATTATGGACTTTGACTACCTCGGGTTTGAACCTAGTGAGTACGCTTTCAATGACTCCTTGATACCCCATTTAACTGCCAAGAAATCAGTAACACTATTTTTCTCTTCTTCTAAGGAATATAATACGTAATAAACACCGCCTCGAGAACCTCAAACCTAAACTCGAACCATACAAGTCTTTTGAATTAATCCTTTATGTGAATTCGCATTGTTTATTTCTGACATTGTCGCATTTTTTATGCATTGTTTATTTATCCAATTTTTTCTGCAATTTTTCATTTCCTCATGGTTTTTTCAGTACTTTGTTACAACAATAGCCTCACACAACACTTATTATAAAAATCTTAAAATATGAAAGCTTCTTAACAAATGGAACAATCATTATCAAAGAGAAGAAAAAACTTATAGTTTGTTAACAAATATTTCTGAAGTTTACAAAACGGAACAATTAATTTTGAAAATAGAACAAACAACACATTTATCTTTGCCTCCGAACTTAATGTTTTTGTTCATGTCCCGATTTGCTTCTACACTCACTTCTTCCACCACCAATTTCACTACTGTCAACACCGGGGCGTACGTCTGGCTTTTTTTCCTCTTGTTCCAAGGTAACGGGTGTAGACATTTCTTCTAGCAAATCTGGTACTCTATTTTGCTGTGCGAGCAGCATAACCTTGTCAACATTCCCCCATTCTTCAATAGAGGCATTGACCACCTTAAGAGCCTAAGCAATGACAATCTCCTGCAAGGAAACATAAGATGTTAGTGCAAACCATGTAAATTTTAGATTTTCCATAAGTGTAAATATTTGTAATTACCCTTCTTGTTTGAAAAAAAAAACAAATGTCTTCTTAGGGGATGACTTATCCTCTTGTTCGGTGGTTGTACAAAGGGATGGCTAATGCGGTGAAACCAGTCCAAGTAATCATCCCTACAATCCCTGGAAGCTTCACGGGGGCTCATTGTTCGTTAGTTGGCACGACATGATAATGCCACCTTTCAACGAAAGAAGACAAAGCCCTATACTTCACGGAATAATACTTGCCAATCGAGTTCTATTCTTGAATTGGGCTTGGATTGGAAGATTTGGGATGACTTGTAGCTTTTTCATATGTCTCATTGTATCATAACTCTATTGGGGTGATAGGGTTCTTCTACGTCGAGGCATAACAAACATCTTGTGAACCATGTGATGCCATGAAGGGGAGTGTTTCTCTTGGACTCCATGTAAGGGTACCAAAGTACTGCGAATTATAAACTTATTAATATATGACACATCACACAAAAAAAATTGTTGAACTTAAAGATACATTTTTACCTCTTTGGGAGATATGTCATCGAAATACTCTCTAAGAGTAATGATTTGTTCCTCCAAAACCCCTACAATTTGTGGAGGTTCCCACTTAGCCATGGGGGGGGGGGGGGGGGGGGGGGGGGGGGGGAGTTTAGCATCCCACTTCAGTTTTGCATTACCCCAAAGTCCGAAGTAATCATATATCCTATAAACGAAAACAATATAAAAAAATATTTAAAAAATTTATATATTATGAGGATAATTAACAAAATAAAAATTCAAAACATACCTCTAAAAGAGGCAAATATCCTGAAATTTGCTTCATACCCTCTATGCTAGCACCACTCAACTGACGAAACAAGAATGCCAAAGCTCTTGCGCCCCATGCATACTTTTTAACATCATCTTCAAATATTCAATCTGAACCTTTGTTCCACTTTTATCAGCAAATATAGTCATACCCAGAAGAAATAACAAGTAACCCCTACACACTTGTTCTTTCCTTTGAAGATAATAAGTTTTCGTAGCGATTCTACAACAGTTGTCCTGAATAAACTTCATTTCCACAGATCCGCCATTCTTCTTGACATGGACATTTGCTTCTTTATTTTCAATTCCCAAACCATTCACCAATAATGTAACACATTCATCTGTCGTCATCTTCATCGACGTTTTAACCGGCTTACCAACAATCAGTAAATGAGTTATACGGTAGACGTCGTCCAGGGTGATGCTCATCTCTCCAAAAGGTAGGTGAAAAGTGTTGGTCTCAGGTTGCTAACGCTCCACGAAAACACAATTGGTCACCTTATCAAGACGATCTTTACAATATTGAATCAAGGGATACAGACCACTATTGTAGATCATTCTCTTTACTTCTTTCGGCTCATGTTTCAAATTCTAATATAATAAGTTCCTATATTGATGCCGACATCACAATGCACATCGTTCCTAAATATAAAAAACATGTACATTAAGTAATTCAATGTCCAAATATATATGAATAACACGCTTATATAATTTAACCAACTAAAAATATTAACTTACCTGCTCACCATCCCAAATGGCATGAGAAATATGTCCATGGTAATCGTCTAACGTGGAACAATCCACAAGACCACCGGGATAAGAATCTCTAGCATCTTCTTTTTCTTTACCCTCCTCTACAACTGTTTATTCATCATCCTCTGCTTTCTCATCATCCACAGACACATTCTCACCCTCCTCTAACTCATCATATTCATGTCCAACACCCTCGCCACTCCAATCTGCTTGCCTTTCTGATTGGGGTTGACTTTGAGATACAATTACCAGTCTACCTGCTTCTTGAGCATCTATTTGAATCCCCATTGGATCCTCTCTCATCTTCTTCTTCACTTCTTTTTCCTATTTTTTCCATTTTTTCGTTCTTCTACCTGTTTTTTGCCCTTTTCTGCTCTTTGTTTTTTGTGAGATGTCATGGGTCGTTTTTTACCTCTATCATCTTGATCATCCCCATCAACATCACGACCAACAAAAGACATAATAACCCTTCAAATAAAAAGAAAAAAAATAAATTACAGTCAAACAAATACTTAAAGTCAATTTATTTGTACAATAAAATCTACTAATTTTTAAGAAACACTTCAGCCAATGCGAGGGTTACCAACCACTTCTAACTTACATGATTTCGATGTAAAACATTTACATTATATATCTCATTTTCCTACATTCTAATAAGAAAAATACCAATTTGGAGCCCTGGTGATCACCAAATCTGCCTTTGCAATTACTTTCATTACCAAGAGATGAACTAAACGATAAATGCACAAAAAATAACAAATATACAATTATACTTTAAAGATGGAAACAAATACACAAATGCTCAAAAAAATAATGGATGGCTCACTTACAATCCAAACAAAAATTCTAAACTCAAAGATAGAATGGATGGCTCACTTATAGAAGAGTTGGAGTCGCAAGATATGTGGCATTTTGCGTTTGAGAAGTGACATTTTTTAGAGGGTGCGTTTTGGGGATTTTGAGGGTTTCAATTTTGAGAGATTTTCGAGGGAGAGGGAAGATATTGGTTACGATTTGAATGTAGGGAAAGGTTTGCAAGAGATTTGAATGGGAGAGGGAAGAGATTTGAATAGGGGAAGGGATGAATCGCGTTTCGATTTGAATGGGGAGGAGAAAATTGTTGTTTTTTGTTTATATAGGTGGTGTGGGAAAGAATGGTGGCGTGGAAAAGAAAGTAGGTGGCGTGGGAGAGTTAAATGGTGTGAGAAAGTGCTTATGGTGGTGTGGAGTAGTCGTTGCCTATCTTTTATTAACTTTTGAGTTGTATTGAGGTCATAGTTCCTCGATAAATTGACTTATTCCCTTGTCTTCAACTCCAATATAAGTCCTCCTAAGCATAAAAATATTGTGTGTATACCAAACTGGACCACGGCCCAAATATGGATCAAAAGGTGAAGAACTTGGTAAAATACGTGGAAAACCAAAACTATGACGAAAATTCTACTATAATACTCCGGTAATCAAATATTGTGGAATGAAGAAACTTGATTGTTCCTAAAACGATTCAAATAGATCTCCTTCCCTATAATAGCTGATGTAGTCGATTCCTGCTCTCCTTTGTTGCTGCTTACCTAGACCTACATAAGTAGCACACGTGAGCCAAGGACCACCATGTGGCGGCCAATGGCATTCCGATGCTTAAGTTAGATAAGGCTTAGAAGAGGTTTAAAGCTATAAAATTGGATTTTTGTTGCATACCTTTTATAGTGTGAGAGTCCTTGTTCGGCTAGGCTTTTGGTGGCGTAGTTTAGGGAAAAAGATCTTGCTGGAGATCATTTCCTAATAGGGAGTTGTCCATGTAAGATAGTTTTCCTATACGACTTGTGTTCCTAGATCTGCGGGAGCGATTTCCCTTTCTGAGTGTTGTCCATGCAAGGAAGTTTCCTTGCTCGACTTATACTCTAGTATTTGTTTCCTAGACAGATCTAATGGGTTGTTGGTCTGCCAGTTTTGGGTAGATCTCTCAAATACTTGCCTTAGAGGTCTTACGAGTATCGGGACTGGCCGCACAATGTGTGGGCTTAATGGCTCATTACTACTCGGATTCGACTGTCTGGATTCTGCCAATAATATGCTTAGTATAGTTTGGACCTCACTAGATTTAGTATGCAATCGGGTTTGCTTTGTTCTATAGACGAGACTATTATGACACATGTACAGTGCTGATCAGAGGACGGTTTGATGTATCATCAGCTACTCCCCCCGAGTTGGTGGGTTGTATTATTGGTCGACTAGGTCATTTCATGAAGCAACTGTGCAGTCATGATGGTTGAATCTAAGTTGTTTCCTCGAGCGCCAAGTTTCATTAATTGGGCATGCACCAGCTTGAAAGAAGGAAAGGCGGGAGTTCAACTTTTTATATAGATCTTCTGCCTGTGGCGTATAGCTCCTTTACTCTTCTAATGCCAGAGATTCTGCTTTGACGTATTGCCTTCTATGTTTTTTATTTCGCTCAACCTTCGTACTCGAAAGATTTTATTTTCTTTCATGGAGAGTTGTAATCAGCTTTCTGACGAACTGTTCGCTAAGGGCCACAAGTTTTTTGAGGAGAGGTTGCTCTCTGAATCAGATCTGGAAGTCCTTTATAACACATACAGAATTCCTGACGATCTGGTGTTTTGCACTCAAGGCGTAGACATCCAACCCATAATTGCAACGACTCAATTGCAAGAGCAGAGCTCTACCAACTGAGCTATAACCCCCCGAGCCAAGTGGGGCATGCATGAAAGAGTCAGATGCTTATTCTATTCTTTTCCCTGGCGCAGCTGGGCCATCCTGGACTTGAACCAGAGACCTCGCCCTTGAAGTAATTCATCGCACCTACGATCAACCAATTGGGTCTGACACCATTGTCCCCTCCTGAAGAGTTTATCTATATTTACCAAGGTATGTTTCAATCAAGTGTCTGTTTTCCTGTTATCAAAAAGATTTGAGAGTTCTCGACATACCTCGGCATTGCACCTGCTCAACTTGTGCCGAATGGGTATAGGACTGTGATTGCCATTCTGATTAGGCCTAAGGACGCTGGTGTCCGAGTGTCTTCGAGGGCGATGCAATTGCTTACTTCTCCTCGGATAAACGAGTGTGCTGACATCGCTAGACTGCTTCGGCAACCTTCCTGATGATTTTAAATCATGGCAGAAGTTATGTTTCATGGATCCTGCAGATTCGACATACTTTTAGCTTGTTGGTCGTCCGGTCGAGCATGAATTCAGACCACTGAGTAAGTTTGACTATTTTTTTGGTCTTGTTTGTGTTAACTGCACATTAGATTGACTTGTTGTGGTTTTCGCAGGGAGATTCCCAACTTTGCCACTTTCTGCTGAGGGAAAAGCAACCTAGGATGCGTTTCGTGACATGCCTAGTATAGAGGTAGAGGACATCATTGAGTTTTCTAATGTTTAGCATAGCAGACTGTGGGCTTACTGACACGTGGCTCATACTCTTTTTCTGGTAAAAAGGCCAAACCTGATGGTATGTCAGTTTCATGAAAGAGGAAACTTTCCAAGATCAAGGTTCCAAACCCTTCGAGGAGGGACAAAAATAGATGAAACACTTCATTCTCCTGTGCATCTAAAGAGGTCTCGTGTTTTGCCTAGATCTGTCCACAGGTATTTGGTTTCATCTGAAGGACGTGATGTCGTTGGGTAAGTGTCGAATGATACTGTTGTTTCTAAGGATCGTGATGCTCAGGCCGTGGCCCCTATCTCCCTTCTTGAATTGGAGGGGGAGTATCTGCAAATGGTAGGCGTGGAGGACGTAACCAAACTGAGCACCAAATAGGCCAAGTTTCTTAATAAAATGTTGTTGCAGGCAGGCATGAAAGCTTTGTCTAGTCGTCCCTTTTCAATAAGGGACTTTGAGCTCCGCCTTTCGCTGGATCATGAACTCGTCGAAGAGTCGTCCGATCGCCGATGCCATGGTGAAGGGTCCCTTTCCCGTCGCTCGTGCTATGTTCCATCTCGTTCCCGTCCTCATATTGAATTGACAACGGATCCAAGGAATAACTCGCTTCCCTCTTCTCCCGTCAACTGATTCTGAATCGGTGCGTGAAAAGAAGTTGATAGTTGCGGGCAAAGGGAAAGTTGTTTATGAGGGACCTGATGTAATGAAGAGACCAAGGGCAGTGATTCTAATTCCGAATGATCTTCATCCGGATGCTCAGATCAATCTGTTTGCCCCAGATGTAGTAAGGATGAACAACCAAGCTTGGCATTCGAAGGTTGACATATTAGCAGGTGGAATGACTAGTTGGCGAACTGTGCTTCAGAGCCAGTAGGAGAGACGCTAGAAAAGCATTTGGATAAAGGACATAAACATTTGTGCTTGAAATGTCGTACCTGAATCAAGTGACCGCAGCTGGAATTGAAGCTGAGGTCGCTCGTGAGAGAGTGTATACTAGAAGTTTTGCTTGGAGGCGCTTGAGTCTGACTTGGCAGGGGTAGTGTTTGCGATGGATCTGTTCAAGAATGAATTGAACCTTATCCGTCGTGACTTGCAGCTTGCTCATGAGATTGTGGATAGAGTGCGGGCTGAATTGCAGGCTCTGCATGCTGTGGGGATCAAGAAGAAGTCTGAATGGATTGTCCGATGTTAACAGTTGGAGGCCGACGTTGAGTTTAATGCCAAGAGTGCGTGGAACGCTGAAAGTTAGTTCCTTTGGGCGCAGAATGAGCTGAATACTGTCAATGATAAGCTAGGTGTCGAGTATTCCAAGACTGACACCCTGTCGGGCAAAATGGAGCGGCTGGAACGGGAGCTCGCTGAAAGGCTTGAGCGGCTGGAACGGTTGTCGAGTATTCTCAAGGCCCAAGGCACGTTTTAGTTTAGTAGAGTCGTGCATGAAAGGCTTGAGCTGTTGCATCTGATGAAGGAGAAACATCTTGACTGGGATCTCTCCTAATATAAAGAGATTGCATATGCAGAGTTTGGAGCTGCCTCCGATTCGTCTGAAGAAAAAGGCGGGCCTGATGGAGGATCGAGAGGCAACACCTACAAATGTATCTCCTGGTTCTTCCTCTGCTAAGTCTGGTTCTTCTTATGAGGGGTGAATCTTGTATTTTCTTTTCGGTTTGCAAATGAATAGGACTTTGCACATGTTGTATTCCTTTTCTTTTTCTGCTAGCTTTTACCTATTTTATCTTATTTTGACATTAATTGTCAAAAGAAAGGCTCTGCTAGGGTAGGAAGCTTTATGATTTATCCGCTGTTGAGAGTTCAGACTTCTTGCACTGCAATAGTTTTTGCATTTCTGGTTAGTTTCCTTTTAGAGATCAGGGAGTGTAATACATCCTTTGTATGGCAGCTTGGTTGTCTATTGAACCAACAGTTGTTGTTGTTGTTATAAGCAAATTAGTCAGACTGTGGTCCCAACACGTGCACTGATGTAGATGATTGGACAATAGTCCTTGCGAGTCATTTGGGTCAAGTTTCCAAAACTCTGATCGAACTTTTGACTCGCTTTTACTTGCTACTCGTAGAATAGGCTTAATTATACCATGGGTTGTTATCGCCAATTATAGCTGACTAAATCGGGGTCAGGTTTCAGCGACCATGGTGGTCCCTGGCAGGCCATCTTGATCAGGCGTCCAGGGCACTGACTAGACTCCCACTTTCCAACCCATCTTGATCCGTTTGTGGCGAATTAGGAATTAGAGCGAGCCATAAGCTATCATCGTCGGCCGTTTTGACTAAACTCTGGCGAGGTTCAACGATCATTGTTTGTAGTTAGCCAATGATCTTTGGCAAGCTGTCTTCATCGGGCTACATGAGCACTAACTAAGCTCCCACTTTCTAGGCCGTCGTAATCCGCACGCAGCGAAGTAGGCTTCAATCAGACCAAAACCATCATCATCAGCGGCCACTAACTAAGCTTTGGTCGGGATTCGGCATCACTGTATGAGTAGTGACCCCTGGCAAGCCATCTTAATCAGGCGTCAAGAGCGCTGACTAGATTCACACTTTCTAAGTCATCAGAATCCGTTATTTGCGGACTAGGCTTCGAGTAAACCAGATGCCATCATCATCGGTCGTCACCAACTAAGCTTTGGTCGGGTTTGGTCTTTATTGCCCATGTTTGGATAATGATCCCTGGCAAGCCGTCTCGATTGGGCATTAGAGCGCTGACTAAGTTGTCATTCTCTAAACCGTTGACACCCATTTAATTTAACGGACTGGGCGTTAGAGCGCACTAGAAGCTATCGTCATAGGTCAAAACTGACTAAGCTTTAGTTAGGTTCGGCAACCATTATCTATAATTGAACAATGGTCCTGGACCATTATCTCTGCATCACCCTAGGCATTACACATTTGAGAGACGTCCCCATTTGGCAACATATTGAGACCTTGACGATCCCATTATTCGAGGATGTTTTCATCAGCCTTCTATCACTTCCTTATGTTCCTCTTCACAAGGCAGACTGGCAGAGCAAAGAATTGAGGGAGTACTCGCAACCTTCTTTAAGTACTTTACTTGCCACTTTTGAATAATCTTTGTGGGATGATTCGATGGAGCAATGAATTGAGTGCATTCATTCGCCTTCTGTTGTAGATGCTTTACTTTCACCACATTATCTTCTGGAGGCGAATTAACAGATCGTAGTCTCTACCCTTGGTTTAGTGGATAGATACTTGCATTGGAATTAGATACTTGTAGTGTATAAACTGATGTACTAGTTGGTCGACAAATTTTGTAATAACTCTCATTGTAATCAATAAAATCTGTTTTATTTCTGGAATGTGTCTTGTATGAACAACTCTTCTAATCTGAAATGAAAAACAGAAAACAATAAACGAAATCAAAACAATAAATAATTTAACTTTGAGCGGAGACTAAGTTAATTTGGCCCTGAAGGAGGCGCAAATGGTCCTGGCTCAGATTGCATGGTCCTTCTAGCGAATGTTTTTTTTAAAAGCTAGCACAGTTACTGAATAGTGGACTTCGTGCTGGCGGATAGTTCCTTGTTGATTAATAGCTCCTGGAGTAGGTGCCCATTTCCTAAAGTATTATTACTTAGCTCTTTATTAGTCTGGATTGTGCTGCTAGCTCTGGCTTCTGGCTCTCAGAATAGCTGCAGTTTGGTTTTCGGGGCTCTTTTGCCTTCATAGAGTGATTCTCCTCTTTCATCTAGGCCCGATGCTTGACATGTTGGTTCTGAGGGCCCGAGCTGCAATTGGCAACAATTCAGCTGCTTCAGGGCTGCATAATGACAGTTTCTTGTTGCTGGTTGATCTCCTCAGATAACTCCTTGGGCATGGTTGGTTGTATATTTTATGCATTGGTGCAGTGGAGACCACTGCTTCCATATAATGAAGCAACGACCTTCCCAGAATAATGTTGCAAGTGGATGGAGCGTCAATTACCATGAACTCTTAGACAAGGTACTTCCGTAATTGTGGCTCTCCTGCCACCACCATTAGATTGATCGTCCTGGTGGGGAAGCACTTCTCTCCGCTGAATCCGACCATGGGGTGAGCAGTGGGTGTTAAGTTTTTCTCCTGTAGTTGCATGTTGCATAATGAACTGAGGAACAAGACATTCAATGAGCTTCCAGTGTCCACCAAGTCCCTTTTTATCTCCCACTTCGCAATGAGGACGAAGATGACCAGGGCGTCATTGTGAATAGAATGTACCCCTTGTAGAACCCTTTCCGTAAACGTCAGTGATGGGATCGGGCTGTGAACTCGTGCGTGCTGCACTTGTCGGTCTTCATAATGAGATGGTGTCTGCATCTCAGTCAGTGTCCTCTTGTGAGACCTATTTGATTGCTCCCTTTCGGGATCGACCCCGTGAAGGACATAAATAATGTCAGGAGATTCATTTTCAATCTTATTGACATCGTATGCTCTTTTTTTTGCTCGGCCCTGCCTCATATCTGAACCTAGGAACTCCTTGAGCTTGACTTTTCTGATCCAATACTCAACTTCTCCTCTGAGGTTTCTACAATCCTCAGTATCATGTCCTTCTTCCTTGTGGTAAGCGCAATATTTGATGTTGTCGTGCCACGCGAG
The DNA here is from genome assembly GCA_963556465.1 of Berberis vulgaris. Taxonomy (NCBI): domain Eukaryota; kingdom Viridiplantae; phylum Streptophyta; class Magnoliopsida; order Ranunculales; family Berberidaceae; genus Berberis; species Berberis vulgaris. Next base: position 89,238,455 of record OY747125.1, on the reverse strand, counting down.
GTCTCCTTGCTGCTTAGGCGGCAACTTCAGTTCTTCCCAATCCTTGATGGAATCAAGGATGTCGGATAGATTGGTATTGAGAGGAGTAACAAACCTAGAACTGACATAATTAGAGGCATTGTCCTCCCTTGTGCGACCCGAATCGATCATGCTGTCTGTGTGCTTCCTCTTGTTTCTGTCATCGTCCTCTATCTTCTTCCCCCCTCTCCTATCTTTGGGGCATAGGGTTTATTCTCTGATTCTGCGTCTCTCTTGGCGGCCAACATTTCGTCCAGAGTGATGTGTCTTTGGCCATCTCTGAGTAAGTCTGTCATATTGGTTGGGGGTCTAGGGTAAGGAAGTTTTAGAACTTTCCTTTCCTCAAACCCGAAGTGAAAGCCGTGATGGCGGTGTCATGACTACAACCGTCGATGAGGGTCAACTCATCGTTAAAACGAGTGACGTACTCCTTCAACGCCTCGTTTTGTTTCTGCTTTAGGGAGTCAACAGATAATGAGGGCCCTTCCTGAGCTTTTGGCTGCCCAAGAAGCGTGTGAGGAACATCAATGCCAACATCCAGAATGAATTGATGGATTTCAGAGGAAGGCTGTGGAACTACGTCAGTGCTGACATCTTCAGGCTTGGAGGGAATGATCGACACATTATCGAATTAGACCCTTCCTTGAGCGCCAAAACATACTGGAAGTGGCACAAGTGATCGGACGGGTCTCCTGTCCCGTCGTGAAACTCCAATTTTAGTGGTGTGTACTTTTTTGGCAGCGGTTCATCCATGATATGATCCATGAACGGAGGGACCGTGAGACTAAACATTACATCTAAGTTGTGGCCCCATTAAGGATGGGGTTGTGCGAGACGTGTCTGTCAGCTCTAGATGATGGGTCTCTACTGACCACTCCTTCGCCTCTTGTCCATTGAGAAGCTGCTAGGGCAACACAACTCTCCTAAACATGCTATCTGGAACTCTCTGGGGACTGAGCCCTTCGTCGCTCACAATCTTCTGTGATTTGCTTCATTTGTGTTGAAAGTAGATCCACCCTTGGGCCTACAACGACCGCCACCGATGCGAGGGTCTGAGGAGGTTCCTCCCATGGCGGTAGTGGAACGGTCGACGTTCTGCTGGTTTGAGCGTTTGAGGGCTCCACAACATCTCTATTGTTGCGAGACCTTGTCACCATCTTGCTGATTCTCTAGAAAAAGTGGTACTACTGGTTTTTCTGAGGAACTATGTTGTTCCCCATGGGCGGCGTCAAACTGATGTAGTCGATTCCTGCTCTCCTTCCTTGCTGCTTACCTAGACCTGCACAAGTAGCACACGTGAGCCAATAACTACCATGTGGCGGTCGATGACACTCTGATGCTTAAATTAGATAAGGCTTATGAGAGGCTTAAAACTATAAATTGGGTTTCTGTTGTGTATCTTAAGTTCATCGACCTTATCTCCCTTTTATATTGTGAGAGTCCTTGTTCGGCTAGGCCTTTGGTAATATAGTTTAGGGAAATAGATCTTGCTGGAGATCATTTCCTAATTGGTAGTTGTCTATGTGGGATAGTTTCCCTACACGACTTGTGCTCCTTGATCTACGGGAGAGGTTTCCCTTTCTGAGTGTTGTCCATTCAAGGAAGTTTCCTTGCTCGACTTATACTTTAGTATTTGTTTCCTAGTCAGATCCACTGTGTTCTGGCCTACCAATCTTGGGTAGATATCTTAGATACTTGCCTTAGAGGTCTTATGAGTATTGGGCTTGACCGCGTGACGTGTGGGCTTAATGGCTCATTGCAACTCGGATCCGACTGTCTGGATTCTGCCAATAATGGGCTTAGTGTTGTTTGGACCTGCTTTGTTATGTAGACGAGACTATCATGACACGTGTACGATTCTGATCAGAGGACGGTTTGATGTGTCATCAATAACAATGATGATCCAGCCAGTTGTTTTCTGGGGGACAACTCTTTTGACTCCTTGACATCCTTCCATTTTGATGGGGGTGTGCATCGATCTTACCACTATGGAGCAAGATGCATCTAGGGGCCTTCAAGGAAGGTCCTGATTATGGTCATAGCAAGTTTTTCAAGTTCTTTGGTGAACCTATTAAGTTGCAACAAACTAGAACGATGTAAGAGTCTAGGTTTTCGAGAAATTACTTGCCAAAACTGGACATTTCCTACAAGATAGACAAACCTTAATATGCAAGCCAATAAACCTAATATCTTATCGTGCCAACTTTCATTCAGTATTTCAAAATTTTCATTGCATATTTTTGTTGGAACTCTCGCACTAAATATAATTCAGTTTATGGGTAACCTACAAACTGATTGGAATGTATACCAAAGTCGTGTCTTTTGTTTTATTTTATTTTTATAACTCAGTTTAGGTTTTCTTGAAAATTCATTTTATGTTTGTTTTGAACTTAGTGTATGATTTGAATATAGTTAAGAAATCATTATGTTCTTTTTTTAATGAGAATTTTTATGGGCAAATGTTTGCATTAAGTCATGTTATGCAAGTGTGTATTTTATTCAACATTTTAGATGATCTAGTGTGTAGAGTTTGGCTTACACACAGAAGGTAAGATTGTCTGGTATACTTGTAGATATAAGTTATGAGTTCACCAACCTTAGATGGAGTTGGACACACCATCGGTAGGGTTGTAGTGCAATCTTCTAATATAGTCTATCTTGGCTATGGGATATTGTTTGATATCTCGAACTATTGCACTAGTACATTTTATTTTGTATTGGACAAGACTGTCTTGAGGTAATTTTTTATTTACTAACTTTATTTGAAAACTGCAGCTCATGATTATTATGAATGTTTAAGCTCTTAATCTAGAGATTATTCATAAATTTCTACTTTATGTATGTCACTTTGATTTTTTAAAGAGTTAGATCCGTCTGTGGATCAATAAACTCAAATGATTGGGTGATGATATAATGTGTATGATTGATATTGATGATCATTGATAAAATCCACGTCTCGGCATAGTGATTGATGATGTCATCTCGAGGAAGCTTATAAGTTTTGTACTTGTTGAACCTTGCAGGTGAATTTAGTTATTTGACATGGCAAATAAATTAAGTGAAAAGGTCTCAATGGTTACAAAATGTCATCTGATATGATTGTCAGTGATTTAATTTAATTGACAGACATTTGTAATCTTAACGTGGGGAGAAAATTAAGCATTTGATAATGGAAGCTCAGAATTCAAATTTGAGATAAGATTAGGAGTGCAACTATAGTTCTTTAGTGGTGTGAATTATAGCTTATGGACTTGTTGTACAATTATTAACTTAATTAATATGCTTCTAAATGTACGTTTTAACTCGCAAAGATTCTCAATCTTGTATGCTTTGTATATCATTCTGGTATCCACTTCTCCTCTTCCGAGGAAGAGTGATGTTGAAGAGTTGAATTGGATGAAAATGTTTCAGGATAACATTGAGATTAATTGGCTAAGAAAATACTACTTTGGTAGGTTTCATGTTGCTGTGAAGAAATATGGCTACGAGCAAAGCAATGTAGATCATGATGATCTTGTTGAGATTAATAAGTTAAAAGGTTATTTAGCTTTTGAATTTGATATGAATGATCTTGATGGATTGAAGTATTTTTTGGGTATTGAAGTTACTACAGAGAATTTTCTTATTTCAAAAGAAATATATTTTTGATTTATTATGTCGGACGAGGTTAGGGTGAAATATCTTACTGATACTACTACATAACTCACTCCTTACGATGCAACTTATGAGAAGTGGCTAATGGAGAATGCTATTGAGAAAAGTTGGCTTATCAGTGCCATAGAACCAAATGTGACGAATGTTTGGTTCATCGGTGCTATTGAACCGAATGTGATGAAAAGTTGGTTCATCGGTGCCATTGAACTGATTGTGATGAAAAGTTGGCTCATTGGTTCTATGGAACCGAATGTGACGAATTTTTTTATTCATCATCCTACGTGCCCTTGAAAACTATTTTTGTCGATTATTCATCCTATGTGCCCTTGGAGACTACTTCTGTCGGTTATTCATTTTTGTGTTGCTGCTAAGTTGTTGTCTTGGTGGTGGTGGGTGCTGAGTTGTTGTCTTGATGGTTTACCTTTGTTGATTTCCTTGTCGAGTTCGGTATTTACGATATATATGCACATCTTGCGAGGGAGTGTTAAGAATTATAATAGTTATATAACATGAATACCTACTTAACAGTGATTGTAGTTAAAGGAATACCAGATTAACCGGGATTATGATTAGTTTCTATTTAACAGAGACTATAGTTATTTAGGAATACGTGGATTAGAATTAGTTTTCCTTTTTTAGTTAGGATTCTACTTGTATCCATGTAAATACCTCCTTATGAGATGAATAAAGTTATGCTCTATATTATTTAAAAGTTATACTTTTGTTTGAAAATAACTTTTACATTTGCATATATAATTATCAATACTTGCATTCACAAAGTTACCAACATGAATGGGCTCATCACAATATTCTCACGGGGTCTGTTTTACATACAATAACATTTTTCAACATTACCCCCAAAATAAAATCTTGGCAGTAACTTAACCCCCTATAATGTATTTTAGTTCAAGAATTCCCCCTGATTCAGCACTAATTCAGAGTAGATGACTAGAGGTTAAAGATGATGTGCAACTCTTTCTTTATGGACTTAAACTTGCAACTTCTCAGCCCTTGGCTACTCTAAACATCTCTACCTTGTGAAATTTCATGGAATCACCTTCTGTTGAGGAATCCAAGTAAGTTTTCTCCTCCCTCCCAACGTACTACAACGACACTTTCAATCAGTCGTTTGATCAAAACTTACGCATCCAGATGCTGCCACATGGATAATCGTACCTGATGGAAAATGTTCAATCGTGTAGGGGTACTTAAGGCATCAACGATGCCCATTTGAAATCATCTCATGCAACAGTCAATGGATGTTGACTGCTAGTCCAGAGGACATCCGCAATACGATATCTAATAAAGACTGACCTTTATTATGTATTTGTTCAGGGTGGTATCATAAATTAATCCAACATTAAATTTCACGAAAACTGCAAAGTGGTCATTTTAAAGAAATTTATGGAAATTGAGGTTTAAAGTAAAGCTTGGACAAGTTTGGGATCTAAAAGTTAAGGCGGTCATAAATAACACTTACATCTTTTAGGTTTTTTTTTTTAGTTTGACCCTCATTTGTTTATGTCTAATAGAGTTTGGCTCTCATTTTAAATTTTAATTGAGTTTTACCCTCATTTTCTAACAAAATTGTTAGGTCAATTTAGTTAACGAGTTATATTTTCTTTGTAGACTGAAATACCCTAACTTAAGGCGTGTGCTTTGCATGTGCAATGTCTACAAACCCACCATAAATCATAATGCAAATCTCAAGGTAATCTAAAGGATGAAATATACATCTTTCTTCCTCCCCCAATGCATCTGTAGATATCATGTTGTACTTGATATGTTCATGCTCATGTCCTTGTTCGTGGTTTTTTCCCCTTGGATGGTCTGCCCAAAGTCCTTAGTTTGCCGCTCCACTTGCCCCATTGCATCCTGCATCCTTCGGCAGCGTTGATAGTTCATTAAAATCTATAATGATAACATTGATGAGACCCAAAGCAGCGAGGCAAGGAACTACCCATTAGGGGTGGGCATCCCATCCCGCAATCCCGATCCCATCCCATCCCGTCCCGATTTTTCCGGGTCTTAATGGGATTGAATAATTTCATCTCGATCCCGTCCCATCCCGATCTAGAATGGGATGGAGATTTTCAATCCCGCCAATCCCGTCCCGTCCCGTCCCGAACTAATTTATTAATATTAATTATTAATATTTTTATTTAATTATTTATTTTCTTATGCAATAGACTTTGCAACCTACACTATTATTTGAGAGTATAATATGAACTGAGTTTCTCGTGGAGCAGAGATTTTGCAACCTACACTATGGAGGATCATAGTCGAAATCATAGTGTACATGGTTACATGCTTATTTTGAGTATGTGGATGGATGATTTACATAGTTGAAAGCATGTTATGGTTTTCTCAAAAAACCAAGTTTCCTTAAAAGGATAAGATTGTCTGTTGAGTCTGGGTGTAATTTGGTTTGGCACGCCAACTTTTTGATTATTTGCCGAGCTAACAGTTGTTATGTGCTTCTGAGTTGATCCAATCAGAAATGATTGTGTGTGCGTGATTAATGCATTTTTTTTATGCCAGTTGACCACCGAGTTGTTGGTATAACTTTTCAAAAGAGCGTTGTTGCTTTGCTTGACCAAACACTTTGGGGATCTAGATGAAATTAAGTTCGACTCACCTAATGATTGATTAGTTCAGCTTGGCTGTTTAGTTTTTTGTTTGACAAATGCACTTAAAACCTGGAGATGTTAGGATGCTCATCTTGACTGTCTACATGGCTTGACAATAGTCCAGAACGTGTATTCTATTAAAGACAACTCATTATTAAGCTTTTTTAGCACGCTGATCCCGTCCCGTCCCGAACCCGTATGGGATGAGACGAGGTCGGGATGAGGTTTTTTCCATCCCGTCCCGTCCCAATCCCGTATGAACGGGATGGGTATATCTCGTCCCATCCCGTCCCGTGCCCACCCCTACTACCCATCATTAGCCTAGTTATGCACTCATTCATTTGCTTTCACCAGATCTTCTCTTATCAACTATGTAGAATATGTTTTGTTGTCAACTATGTTGAATGCACCTTTGTGAAAACTCAAAATGATTCTCAGTTTGAAATTCACGCATTTGCTATCACTAGCTATTTTTATAGTGTTTTAAGTTTTGTTAAGAGAATTTTAGTTTACAGTGGACTGATTCATGAGTTGTGGCTTATACATGCATATGATGATGGTGCTCTGTTTCTAGTTTGGGCATTCTCTACTTTACTGTGTTGGTGCCTGTGCGTTGTTTTAGAAAATGTTGTTGAATTGTACATACGAGTTACTGTTTTGTTACGTTGGATTTAAGAGACCACAATCACTAAACTCAAATTGTGGCTATTTGATATCCTTAGTGGCATTGGACGTTCTTATGCTTGTGGTATAATAAGTTCAACCGATTTTATTCTTCGAGAGTTGAGTTTGAGATTGTTCAAGTACACATTTGTAGGTGTTATAACAACATATCAAGTGCATCTCTTATTGATTTTGAGTTGTTGTAAATCTACAAACAATAAAACATCGGAATGAGGTGGGTCTCATTGTGGTGAGTGCTTGAGTTTGATGGTAGTGAAACGAGAAATCAGGGAAGATGCATTGGGGAAGGAAGAAAGATGGAGAACAGAAGATGGGCGGATTTTACCTTTATCCATATATTTCATCCATTGGATTACCTTGATATTTGTGCTATGATATTTGGTGCGTTTGTGTACATTGCACATACAAGGCATAAGCCATAAGTTAGGGTATTTTGGTCCACAAAGAAAATCTAACTTGATGGTTCCGTTAGAAATTGAGGGTTAGACCTAATTAAAATCTAAAACGATGGTCAAACTCTATTAGACATAAACAAATGAAGGCCAAACCAAAAAAAAAAAACCCTTATTTTTTAAACACAAAATCGTAATAATACACAAACATTTTGTCACCAATTGTTACCATTTTATGTTCTTGACTAACTGTTTGATGAAATCAGGGAATTATTCCTTGTGCTAAATTGCTAACTTGGATGAGGCTAATGCTTACTACAGATGCTCTGAGGGATGGATTCCTCGACTCATTTCCCTCGACTCATTTCCCATTCCATTAATTTGTCCTCGATGTTTCTTTGATGCCAAGGCACTTCCCTTTCCCCTAGAGCGTTGTCCTCGCACAACTTTCTCCTCAATCAACAACATCTTAATTATTGTTTATTGAAAGAAAAATAAATAGAAAAGGAAAACCAAAATGCATCTACTTCTTCTCTCTTCCTCAATCCTCCTCATTCTTCACGTCACATAGACCATAAGACCCCCGCCCCCGGTGTACGTACTTTGTGTTGTGTGTGTTTGTGGATTTTCATTCTCTCTCTCTCTCCCTTTCTCACAACTATCCTTTCCCTCAGCATTTCTCATCACCCCAACCCAACCCCACCTTTCTTCCCTTTCTTTCACTTCCACAGTTTCTCCTCTCCCCACCACTGCAGAAACAAATTGGATTCTTTAACAAATTTATTAAAAATATTGATTAAATAAGACCTCCCTTCCTTCAGATGAAAGAGATGGTTTAGTTCCTTTCATCTCATCTTTCAATCTATTTGACCTGAATCGAATGGGTTTCCACAAAAAGATCCCCTTTTTGGGGCGGTTGTAGAGAATTATCTGGGTCTCTTTGATTCATTTTTCTATCTCAGGTTTTAGATCGGAGGAGGACTCTTCACTTTGGGGTTATTTGCAGCCAACTAATCTCCCAAGGTTTGCTTTCTATTCTTCTCAGCTTTTCTTGATGACGTCGGTTTCCCTTTTAATTGTTTCATTAATTATCTGCTTTTAAACAATCTTAACCTGGCCACTTCAAAGATTTTATGAAGGGTATTTAGATTTACAGTATTTGGGTTGATTGAAATGAAAATAACAAAGTCATTGATGATTTAATAGTGTTTGTTTTGCAATTTACATTCTTTTATGAATTGGGCAAAACCCATCAGTTAGTTTTTGAAAGGTTTTCTTGTTCTTGGCGATTTTTATGTGGTTGTCTGCGTAACTGCGTCCCATTGTTCATGGGTACTGTCTTTTATCCCTAGGATAGAGTTGCAGATTTGCTTGATTGAGCTTTTACTGATTAAGAACGAGGGAATGCTTATCTTCAGCAAAAGTTTATAGCTGCATGTTTTTAGTTTTGAAACGTTGCAATCTTTTTCTTAGGCATTGTTGTTGCATTCTTATTTTTTTGTCGCAAAACATCTGACTTGAAACATTTCCTCTTTGCAAACAGCTTTCACATTTTCCCGCAATTCGGAAATATATGGGCTGAATTGGCATTTCATGGGAGGTGTAGAGGATGATGAACCACCATCGAAACGTGTGAAAGTGTCCTCAGCAGAAGTGAGGAGCCTCTCAGACAGCTCATCTCTTACTGAACCTGTCACTGGCTTTCTGAGAGACTCGATGGCACGACCTTTACCTTTTGAAGGGGATGAAGAAATGGTTGGTGAAAATAAAGTTATCAAAAAAGTAGAATTTGTGAGAATCATAACCAAAGCATTGTACTCACTTGGTTACCAGAGGAGTGGGGCCCTTTTAGAGGAGGAGTCCGGGATACCCTTACATTCCCCTATTGTGACTTTGTTTCGGGAGCAGGTGCTCGCTGGAAAATGGGATGAAAGTGTAGCTACATTGCGTAAAATAGGACTAATTGATGAACATTCGCTGAAGAAAGCATGTTTCTTACTATTGGAGCAAAAGTTTTTTGAACAGCTAGGAAGGGAAAAATTCATGGATGCTTTGAAGACGCTGAGGACGGAGATTGTACCACTTAATGTTTATAAGAACCTTTTGCCTGAGCTCGCTTCATGCATTGTGTCTCCTTCACACTGCATAGTACCTGGCTTTTCTAATCTGGATATTTTAGGAAAGGACTCAAGGATGAAACTTCTGGAGAAATTGCAGGAATTGCTTCCCCCAACAGTTATGATACCTGAAAGAAGGTTGGAACATCTTGTCGAACAAGCTCTCAGTGTGCAACGAGATTCTTGTGTCTTTCACAATTCTTTCGATAGTGAAATGTCTTTGTATACAGATCATCAGTGTGGAAGAGATCAGATTCCTACTAAAACTTTACAGGTTAGAACTTGTATATTAGACGATAAAGCATGTATATTTCTCTCTTCTCCATTATTGCCTTAATTATCCTTAGGATAGTGTAGTTCGCTGGTTTTGTTTTCTGCAGCACATTAAGTGAAACTTTCAGATATAATCACGGTCACCTGAATAATAAGCTAGGCATATATCCTATACCATTGTTTATGTGTTTCCTGCAGGATTAGTTGACACTAGTTATCTCGATGTAGTATCCTCTGATATCTCATCTGTTGCACCTTTTTGCGAACTTGTATTATGATTGTTCTGCGAACAATCAGTACTCGGTAGTGAGATTGTACCTGCATTAATCACGACATATCCACAAGCTAAAAAAAAAGTGAAAAACAAACAATGACCTTTTGTGGAATGATAGAATAAACAGTAAGACCAAATTTCAGTGAGATTAAATGTGCATAGTAACCTTTTGTGTTGCTTTAGGCAGAATAGAAGGCTATCTGCTCTTTAGACTTCGGAATTGGGCAGTTAAAAATGGAAGTATTTAGGAGCTGAATTGTATTGGAAAGGGATGTTTGGAGTAGGCCATGTCAATCTTTAAAATAAGTGAGATAGGAGGGTTGATTTAGTGGTGGTGGAATAGAACCTTGAAGAGGATGAGCATTGTGCTCCTACGGGAAGTAGTGTGGAGATATTATGAGCTGGAATGCCTTTGGATGAAAGTCATTAAAGCCAAATATAAAATGATAGGCCTGGGAATGGCTGGCTTCCTCTTCATTCTTTGTGGTACTATGGTACAAGTTTGTGGAAGAACATTTCTAACATGGTGCTAAGTTTCCTTCAAGGGGTAGAACATGTCCTTGGTTAATAGGACGAGATTAAATTTTGGCAAGACAAGTGGTGCAGGCCGGTGGCTCTAAAGGCTATGTTTCCTAGATTATTTTTGTCTACGTTTGATATGGGAAAGTTCAAAGTTCAGGACATGAATTGTGAGAGATACTTTCAAGGGTGGATAGAGATACTTTCAAGGGTAGATGGAATTTACACTTCAAAAGAGCTTTGAATGAGTAGGAGGGAGAGGGTTGGTATTCTTTTCGAGGCCCTTGCTTCAAGGGCACTAGTCGATGAGGAGGATTGATGGGTTGGGTTTAAGTTGGAGTTTTCTTGTGGCTTCTTTTTACAATCATTTGGTGTGTGAGAAGCACCTCAGGCATAACTTTCATGTTGGCTTAATTTCATCCAAGCATGTGGGATGCATTGGATTAAGTCATTTGAGAATGTGTTCCTTGGGTTTAAGTGTCGATCTTATTCAAAGGTGGAGGGGGAGTGGTGTGGAGCCTTATTCCATGTGCCCTATGCGATAGTGTGGGTCATTTGACAAAAGAAAACGGAAGATTGTTTGACTTGAGGGATCATATTGTTACGGATGCAATGAGTGTTTTCTTATGGTATATGTGCACATCCATGGTCTTTTTAAAGGAGCTTGTTATCACGAGTGCATTGCCTCTTGAAGGAGTTTATGGGGGTCCATTAACTTCTTGTTATTGTATGCGGAGCTTTGCCTTTTGGTCTTTTAGCTCTTGTAAATATTTTCCCTTTTTCAACAACTCTTGGATCGGTTAAAAACCACAAAAAGAAAAAAGAAAAAAGTGGTAGTAGGTGCCTTTTACTTGTGATTGTTGTTTGATAGATATTTTAAATTGCTTTAGGGTATTAACGTAGGCACGGGCGATTGGAGGGCTCACATTGTTTTAGGTGTTTCTACTGTCAGATGACTTTCTTACACCAAAACCTACCTATTATCATTAATCTATTCAATTCTTTGTCATATGAACAAGGAGATCTAGTTTTTTGTAATTATATTGTCTGGACTGTGGTGGCTAATGAGGTTTATCAACCTTTGAAGGAACTCAAGATACTTGACATTCTCAAAATCCGTCTTGTAACTTGAAACAAAAAGTCAAGATATTTGTATAAGATATGGTATGAAATTGCATATATGTAAATCTCTAATGCACCGACTCTCCGAAAAACCCCCGTATCGCTTGTCAAATACGTGTCGGACACGGACACGAGCTCGACACGTATTTGACACGTGGTCAACGGTCAAAATTCGTTGACAAACATGACACGGCCCGGACACGCGGTTATATAATCCTCAGCTCAGCTCTTCTTCGATTCAAAGCAAACCCTAAAAAAAATTTACAAAGAAGAAGGCTTATCGATCGACAAAGGGATTTTCAGAGGGAGAGGGATTGACTGAGAGATCGATCGGCAGAGGGAGAGATTGATCGATAAGCCATGAATAAATGTTAACATCATCTGTCCATCAACTCTGCCATGGTGTGTTGAGGAGAGGAAGGAAGAAGGATAGCGGAGGACGAGAGAGAGGGAGATCTGCTGTGAGAGAGACGAGAGAGAGCGAGATCTGCTGCGAGAGATCTCCATGAATGTCTTTCCTTATTCAACATTCATTCAAGAACAACAATTGATCTCATCATCTCCTTCATATATACTTTTTCTATTTGCTTTGCATTCAAACCATAACACGTTTTAGCAATTTTGGTTGTTCTGAAGTGATGTCATCCCACAATAGAAGTGGGTTTGAGCAATTTTGGTCCACAAATTCTTGAATTTTACCTTGTTCATAGGTGAGAGGACATGGTTAAGCCACGTAGGCAAAAAACATCGATCAGTGGTGATAGCATTCATAACAGGCTCGCATGCAGTGCTATCCAGCTCACGTGGGCTTGCTCTATTGCTTCAAGTGTAATTTGCTCCTACTTTGTCATTGGTTTCCTATTCGAGAAGCTCTTATGAGTTACAAAAAAATATATATTAAAAAAATAAGTTTGACAGTGTCGCCGAGTCCTATTTTTTTGAAAATTGTCGAGTCGCCGTGTCGTATCCGTGTCCGACATGACACGCATATCTGAGTCCGTGCATCATAGATGTAAATACACTACTACCACTATGTATATTTAAGTGTATATCTATATTACACATCAGAATGGTGTTTGAAGTTGGAGATAAAAGATGGTTGAGATTTATCCAAATATAAGAATCTAACGGATCACATAAAACTTAAAGCACCAAGAGTGCATGAGTTCGATTCCCATATCCAACATTTTGATATTTTATTTATTTTTTTCAATTGTTGATAGGGGTGATAGGCATGTAAGTATGAATGATGAAAACTAAAGGGTGATCAATAACATATTTTTCTTCAAGTTATAATGGGGTGTCGATGCTAGAAAAATAAAATAAAATAAACTCAGTTATCATGTTAAATTTTTATAGTGCCAACGGCACGGGGAATATCCTAGTCGGATACAGATAATATTATTTAAGCATATAACTTCCAAATAGTTTCCAAAAATATTTTCTTTATATTTCATAGTTGTGAAATATAAGTTTTTGGAATCGACATTGACGTGTATGTCAAAATCAAACCCTAGATACAAAATTAAACCCTAGATAAAGTTACTTTCAATGAGGTCCACATATTTATAGAAAGTTCCAAAACTTGAAATAAAACCACAAATCAAAATTTTTTTTTACCCTTAACCCTCCCCAGCCCGTACCACCAGTCCGGTTCGAACCCTTAATCTGCCACACATCTACCAACTCAGCTGGTACATGGAGAAAGCTATTGATTATGGTCAATCTAGGTCTTCTAAGCCCCTACTAACTTGGCATTGTTTAAGCCTCAAACGCTATTTTGAAACATAAAAATGATTGGTAATAGAAAAAGGGAAAAACAAAAATTCATTTACCCACAACATGTGCAAAATCTCTTTTAAAGTGCCCCCCCCCCCCCCCCCCCCCACATAAATTTATCTTAAAATCCAAATCTGCCATATTGTTTTTTCTGCTATAGATTTTTAGTTGGTGTCTCGGTCATCACTTTGAATTTGTTCAGCTTGTCTTGGAGATTTAAATGTTTCAATCTTCTAGAGGTATTCGATAAGGTTATCCTATATCCCATTCCTTCTTCTATTGTGGTTGAGAGCAAGTTGGCATTAAAGGCATTGGATAGGGAGCACATTTTCAGCTTTGAAGTAAGCTCCCCTTCAATTTTCTATGATACTTATCTTTTTTTGAATGATAATATGGCTCCTGCAATTAATTTAGAATAGTGCATCTGCCAAATTGTTCCGTGATTGAGATCAACTTTCTAAGAGAATGGTGTATGTTATGGGGATGGGGCTAATTATCTGATGGGAGCAATACTTTGGGGTATGAGTTGGAATCGTGCGCTTCCATCCATTTACTTTTGGCTTCCATTTGGGGCAAGAAGAACTGCAACAAAGGATTTATGATATACTGTCTCAAAGGTGATGAGAAGAGACTTGCAATATGGAAAGCTAAAACGCTTATGTAAAGGTGAGTAGTGCACTCTTATTAGAAGTGCTAATGTACCGATTTACTGCACTTCCTTATTTCATATGCCAAAGTTAGTGTCAGATAGAACTGAGAAATTGGTGAGAAACTTCTTGTGGTGTGATATTGATGATGACAAGGGATTTCATGCTTTCCACTAGGATTTTTTTTGTATGCCAAAGGAGATGGCCGTTTGTATTCAATCTCTTCAACTAAAGAATGAGTCTCTTGGGTGTCAATCGTTGCCAATGTAGAGCGGATAAGGAAGGTATATAGAAGCTAATCATTAGAGATAAATATGATCCTTTTGCATTCGTGTAGAGCTTTCATGGCATGCTACTTATATGTGGAGTATTTTCAACTTTAAGACCTCTTTTATGGAAGGTGTTAAGGGACAATGAGTGAAGGTGATCATTTCAAGTTTTGGCAAGGTTGTGTGAACTACAGACCAACCTTCTTGTTTAACTCCTTAGATCATTTGCCTGAAAAAGGGGTTATGGAGTTTGGGCGAGTTGAGTGGGATTGGTATGATCTCACAGATTCTTCACTTGTGCGGTCTCTCTTTCCATTTGAGAATGGAATGTGCATGGTACTCTCTCTAACCTATTAGAAAATTAGCAATCAACATTTAAGTATGGAGGGTGATAAATGGATATGGAAATACGACATTAAAAGGGTTTCCCGGTTAGTTCTTTCATTGTATTGGTGAACAAAGGTCTTTCTCCTGGACACATTGCCAATTTCCTCGTTAATTGGGTAGGGAATAAGAGTTTCTGGTGAGAATCTCTTTCTTTATGCTGGGGCTGGTATGAATAACCTCTATCTAGGGAAGACGGGATGAAATTGAATTTCATACACGCCAGGAAATGTATCGGGCCTGGGTGCTTGTCCCCACAACAAGATCCTTATGACAAGATTTCCACTGAGTAGATCATTATAAAGGTCCTATTATAAAGTTTTGATAGATCATTTAGATGCTATCTGAGATGGATATGTGAATACTTCTTGTTCACATCACCACAATGACCCCATTTAGGACCCTGATCTAATCCACTGTTCCCTCCACCACCTTGGAGGCCGAGAAAGAAGCACAAAAGCATCAATAGGATTAGGACCCCACTTCATCATTCGAGGGAGCCAACAGCTGCTAGTTCACAAAATAAAGAAGCCTCATCCTCCGTCTTCCGAAAATAGTCTCTACTCCATTTCATTTCACCGTTGCTCTAACAACGGCACAAAACCAACCCCCATCATTCCAACACATCTCAAACCAGAATGGTTGCACTTGCGTTAACAAACATCCATTAATACCTTTTTCCTTTCTGATATATATATATATATATTCGATTAAGAAGTTGAACTTATGCTATCTTTTTAGTTCTGAACTTTTGCTGAAACCAACTTATGGACTTGTTCATAATGAAATCAAAATGCAACTGCTCTCTTTGTCAAATACTTTGCTTGTTATGTCACATTGGTTTCCTATTTTGGCACCTTTTCTATTGGTGAGCCCATACTTTTATGTTAGAGATCTAACCGAGTGTAATAAGTACAGTCAGTAACTCAGTATACCTATACTACCTTTAGATTGTTTGATTCACCTTAGATGGAGTGATGATGAATTTTTGTGCAGAGATTTCTTGATCATTGAACAGTTTCTCAGCAGCATTATCTTTTCGTTGAATGAAACAGGTATTAAAAGGACACCATGATGAAGTATGGTTTTTGCAGTTTTCACATAATGGGAAATATTTGGCCTCATCCTCCAATGATCGGTCAGCAATTATATGGGAGGTAATCATGTAATATTGTAGATTATATCCTTTTTTGTCCTCTTTTTGTTTAGTTTGTCAAGCACACAGTAAAAATTATTTAGCATAAAAGAACAGTGAGAGAGGGCCTTCACTATTTAAAAAGAGGAGAAATAGTTCACATATTACCTTGTACTTTGAGAAGCCTGTTTGTACATAATAAATTAAAGTAGATGTCCTTGTTTGGCCTCAAGATGTAACCCCACAGCCACTGATTAGCCTTAGTCTTTGTATACTGCCAATCAGTTGTGTCATGTTTGTCATATTTTTGGTGATTCCTCTCATGCTCAGTACCTTGGAGGGTGAAGCTCATGGCTTTCTGTTACGATCCTTGTTATGGACTTTCCCCTCCTGGACAGCTCGGGCTTTTGGGAGAGTTGGTTGGTTCATAACAATTGGTATCAGAGCCAAACCCCACATCCAAGGTTCGAACCCGGCAGGGGCGACCTATAGGCTAGATTAAAATAATTTAGCATTATGTATGGGCATAGTGCTAAGTTGTTGAATACTTGTAGCTGAGAGAAGGCTTACTGGGCCAGTGTCGATAGAGTGGGCCGACGAGGACGTCAGCTTTGGAAACGTGGGGCAATGTTACGATCCTTGTTATGGACTTTCCCCTCCTGGACAGCTCGGGCTTTTGGGAGAGTTGGTTGGTTCATAACACTTTCTAATTCGAATGCCATTAAGATGATGGAAACTTTGGTAGGACCTGTTGGTTGTAAACTCTTGCATGAACTGATCTCAGAATCAAGGCACAGGGACATTTTAAAAAGACATGATCAAGCGACTCCCCTACCTTTTGTCAGAGACTCGGAATGTACATATAATTGGTAGCATCTTTCCAGACAGGTATTCCACCCTGTCCACAGTGAGAACTCTTCCATGGATGATAGTCCCGGTAAGGAAATTGACTCTTGGATGATCTTGCTTGGCGCACACAGAGATTGCAAAAAGCTGGAACATGAGAATTATGCATCTGCCCCAACCCCTGAAATCTTGACTCAACAACCCTTCATAGAGGGTGTTTGGCATCCCACATTCAAGAATTAGGATTAACTTCTGAAATAGTGTTTCCCACGAGCTTCTTGGTTAACTTCCCATTCATGCAAGCTTCTTCCCCATCCAATTTTCAATCCAGGAGTGAGTCCTTTACCCAATCTAGGAGTTAGTCCTTTGCCCAATCCAGGACGAGTCCTTTGCTAGTCTCTATATTCTAGGAGATGAAAGGTGTGACGGAGGATTATGGTTCATATCACTTCTAGAGAGACCACTCATAAAAGTCAACCGTGGTCTGCACTCATATTTAACTTTGATGACTTGCTTCTCCGGGGTTCATTCTCAACTCAAAATCGTCATTCTTTGCAAAGGAAAGCCATATTGTAAGTTGTAACTCTATTAATACCAAGACCCACATCTTCTCAGGCATATACCTATGTTATTAAATGGGCGGTTAATCCCAATTAATCTCTTCCCGCTCGTAGAGTGTTACGCTTTTTGAATTAATCGTTTGAATAATCCCTTGGACGAATAATAGGCGATTTTTGATTGATTTACGGATTAATCATGATTAGTTGCTTTTAAATTTCATTGATTAATCAGTCCATGACAAAGTGTTATAAACAAATGAGAAAAATTTATTTTATTTTTGTCTAAACATCATCAATACCTGCCCATAAGCTATGTTATTTAATTGGTGGTTAATTGGCGATTAATCTCCAATTAATCTTTTCTCGCTACAAGAGCGTTACGATTTTTAAATTAATTGTTTGAATAATTCCTTGGCCTAGTAGTTGGCATTTTTGGTTGATTTATCAATTAATTACCATTAATCGCTTTCAAAATTCACCGATTAATTGGTTCATGGCAATGTATTATAAAAAATGACAAAAAAATTAAGTTTCCCCCCCCTTAACCTCATCAATACTACCCATAAAGCAATACCAAGACAATGTGAAGAGGCTAGAGAAAGATAGATTAAATATTATATATATATAAAGAGAGGAGGGAATGACCAAAGGAATAATAAGCAAACTAAAGAGTATTTAACTTGTGCCAAGTGATGTTTACTACTTTCATACACATTAACTTTTTTCTTGAAGTAAACATATTACTTAGAAGGGTAAAAACATATGTTTATAAAATATAGGCTGATTAATTATGATTAATTCCGATTAATCTCATATTGCTCCTTAACTGATAATGGTACGATTAACGATTTAACTACATAGCTCATAAGGCAATACTAAGAGTCTAAGAGTGTGTGAAGAGGCTAGAGAGAGAAAAATGAATATACATATATATATGAAGAGAAGAAAGAAGAATAACAAAAAAAACAAAAAAATATGAAATCGCACCTTTATCTAACATAAAATTCTTAATATTGTTATAATTTGTCTTAAATGATGACAAATGTTGTTTACTACTTCAATACACATTAAAAAAATTCTTGAATTAAACATATTACTTAAAAGGATTGAGAGAATATGTTTAAAAAATATAGGACGATTAATTCTAGTTAATCCCGATTAATCTCATATCGTTCATTAACCGATTTGGATCCGATTAACGATCTAATTATATCAATTACATCGTGAGGTGGTATTTTTTTAAGAATGTGAGGTGCTTAAATGAAAGTTGCACACATGCCTGTGAATGAATGGTTATTAGAAAAAAAATGGAACTTGTGTTTCTTCCATTAGAATGGACTTTTTGTAAGTTTATTTTTTACCATATTCAAAAAGGTTTAAGTATATACCTACATATATATTTGTGTCTTTGTGTTTCATAATACAATAATAACTGCCAAAAATTTTCATTAATAGTGAAAGCACTCGAAACAAATTAGAAGAAATATAGAGATGGAGTGGGTAGTTGACTAGGGTGTGTTTGGTTTGGTGGATGGGATCTCATTCCATGGGAATGAAGTTGATAAGAGGGGATGGGAAAAAGTAAGAGAAAGCGAGGTTGTACATGACACTGTAATTACCCTTTGTGTGGGAATCAAAATTCTTAGATCCCCCATTTCCTTCCTAAGGAATCCAATTCCCATATTTCATGGGATACATAAGAATGTGATTTCTATATTGTCATAAAACTCATAGTTCATTGATGATGACACTTGAAAAATGGGTTGGATTCCATGGAATAGAATTCCGTGCAACCAAAGAAACCCTAGTAGTGAAAGCAGTCAGAAATACCTTAATTTTGGCTTTTCAAGGTGAAGTTGCAAAAGCCCATGTCGAGTCTAACATGACACGATCGAGAAGAACAAATATAGAGATCCTTAGTCAACTGCCCACTCGATCACCCTTGGTGTAGCACCTCCATTGTCTTCATTACCCTCTTGACCAGATTGTCTTTGTCTAGCAAATCTTGTTAATGTCTAGATTTTCTAACTAGGACTTTGCCAACAAGCTTTTACTTTCTGTTGAACACCCTTTTTCATGTCTATCAATATGCATACCCTTCTTGGGTTGATTTTCATGTCCATCGATGTACACATTTCTTTGGTTGATTTTCATCTCTACTGAGAACATTTGAAAAGAAAAAGAAATCGTTGATGTAGAATAGTGGAAGCTGTTTTTCGTTTATTTGATATCAACCTAGGTTTCTTCAAATAAATCAAATCTTAAAGAAAACAAAGTTTCTGTCAATGATGAATGGAATAAAATAACCGTAAGCATCTAATAACAACCCTAGTAAGTTTACCTGTCTATTATCATGGGTAAACAAAAAAATTCATCAATTGGAAGAAAAAAAAAGAACTGAATGGGAGACAGGTTTTCACTATGAATGTAATCTGAAATAACTGTGGAAAAACAATTCCCCATGAAATCGCTAACGCTATTAAATCAAAATATATGCATCATTAGTAGAGCCATTTGATGTCATACAATACTATTCCCGATAACCATATCCTTTGATGTGTATCCATTGTAAGCTCTGGTACCATCTCTAGTAACATTCTTCGTGGAAGCAGTTAAAATTAATCAACAAAAAAGGCTGACCCTCAAAGGGTTTCAATTAGAAACACCAAACAACTCGAATTGGTGGGTATCCATTGCAGGGCTATGATACCATCTCTGGTAAAAAGTTCTTCATGAAGCAATTAAAATCAATCAAGAAAAGGTTGATCCTCAAAAGGGTTTTCAGTTAGAAACCCTAAACAAATAAAATTGAGCACCTAATTTCTTGTACTTGAGATTCTGGTTTTCAACCCTTACAATAAACTAACCATGGGATACAAAATGTGGTAAGAAATAAAAAAATAAAGAAATAAATGCTAATGAAGGGTTCGAGATGCGCTTACGCCCTTACACCCACATGTTCCCTACTTTTATCAATCAATCTCCAATATTTCTACATCATAAATGCACGTATATGTAGTTAAAACGGATAACGGGCCCATAACGGTCTAAGAGCGTTATAGGTTATAACGGGATATATCGGGATATAACGGTATATAACGGAATAGTTTTTTAAATATTTTTTAATACTCCCATAAAGTATTAATGTATTATAGAGTCAAAAAAGTAAATTATGTTCATAACATTAAATTCAAAAACAAAAAAACATTAATTAAAACACCTTCCCTTCGTATGAGAGTTAGATCGCAATAGAGTGCAATCGACTCTTCATCTTCTTCCCTTCTTGTACTCTCGTTCTCTGTCAAACGGCAAGGTCTAGTTCTCTGTCGATTGGTGACGGCTAGCTCAAGTCATTTCCTATAACTCTAGGGTTCTCGTTCGATAGATAATGAAATGGGTGATTTTTTTTTGATGTATTAGAACAAAACATTAAAACGGGGTTATAAAAAAAACGTTATCTCAATAACGGTCATATAACATCGTTATGTCAGATCTGTGATACCATAATGTGATAATGCATAACGTAACGGCTCATCCCCGTTAAGAGTTATATCGGCGTTGTAACACCATTTTAACTGCATAGATACACGTGCACAACTTATCATGTCATCGATAGATGTTGAATGTGGTGTGACCTCCTTGTAAGCGGTGGTCATGATTTTTATGGGTTATGGTATAAATTACACCAGTTTCAGATAGTGTACCTGTACACATTATTTGGCGGAGAATCTTATTATGATGCTTGATTTATATATCATTTTTTCTCATCTTTTGTTTAATCCTTTGCCCACTATGACATGCACACTTGATCTTGGATTAGTTTTGTTTTTTCTCTATTTTATGGGCTTGTGTCGATATTTAGGAACATATGTGCTTGTGTGCGTATTAAGCATTCTTACAGATCAAATACAAGTATAGTACTGCTTGCAGCAGGCGTCCTTCTAGGTCCTATGAACAACTGAAATATGGTTGAGGAAAAAAAGGCTATTTGATGAGCCTTACCCCAGTACATGTGGATTGATCCAGAAATGATCCATTGGAAGAATCTTTTGGATATTTCCCACAATCACGATAAGTGAAGACAAATAAGTAGTCTAAAAATTGAAAAACTTTTGACCATCTATTGTGTCAACTTTGAAATTAAATATTATAGGTATAACCTTCGAAAGGGCTATATTTTTGGTATAGTTGAGTTAGGGAAGAGACTATACTTGCTGAAACTTCTACATTGTTAAAGACATTTGGTGAAAACTTTGGTCAGGGGATCCCTTACCAAATCTTTCACGAATAGATTATGGGAGTTTTTGGATTGTAGAAGTAAAGCATTATAACATGGTTCCCCAGTATGCCACTGACCACTAGATTGTCCAAAGGATTGTGATCTCAGTTTCCAACATCAACTGATGATACAGCGAACTTTGTCCAAAGGATTGTGATTCCGTTTATTAAGATCAATTGGGAAATCACTTCTATATCACCTTAGAAAATTTTCATCTGTTTCGTTTTTGTTTGCATGAATGTATTATCAATCATCTAAAGCGGGATCATTTTAATTGCTACTTTTTTCAATTGTCTGCCAGTGCTGTTGTTCTAATAAATATAAATGCTTTAGGTTAATGCAGATGGAGTGTCTTTGAAGCACACACTAATGGGTCATCAGAAACCGGTTTTCACTATTTCTTGGAGTCCTGATGACACTCAGCTCCTCACCTGCGGAGTGGAGGAGGTTATTAGGCGCTGGGATGTGAGTTCTGGTGAATGTCTCCATGTTTATGAGAAATCGGGTCTTGGCCTGATTTCCTGTGGATGGTCTCCTGATGGGCAACGGGTGTTCTCTGGGTTAACTGACAAGAGTATCTGCATGTGGGAGTTGGATGGGAAAGAGATGGAATCTTGGAAAGGGCAGCAGACACTTAAAATCTCAGATATTGCCATAACAAATGATGGTAAATGGATTATTAGCATGTGCAAGGAAACTGCTATATTGCTGTTTGACAGGGAAGAGAAAGCTGAGAGAATGATTGAAGAGGAGCAAACAATAACCTCTTTCTCTTTGTCAAGGGACAATAAATTCTTGCTTGTTAATCTCTTAAATCAAGAGATACATTTATGGAGTATAGAAGGTGACCACAAACTTATTGCCAAGTACAAGGGTCACAAGCGCACTCGATTTGTCATTAGGTCATGTTTTGGCGGACTTGAACAAGCTTTCATTGCAAGTGGGAGTGAAGATTCTCAGGTATGGAAATATTTTCTTTCCTTTTCTCAAATAGATTTACTTTTTTACCCCGGTTGAAGCAGTAAAAACTTAACTTCTTTCTATTATGGTTAGTTGATCGATTATTTTACGTAATTATTATTTTTCCGAATTTAAATAAATATATTATCTTTGTTACCATAAGTAAAACTGTATACATTTTGTGATAGGCACACATTCGCCAAGAAATTATTCATGATAAAATTCTCCTTTTTGGAAAGGAAGTGGACAAAAGTATTCCTTTGTGCAAAAACTATCTTGATTGAGACTAAGACTGTGTTTGATTTCAAGGAAAATTGCAAAAGAGAAGAAGAAATAGGAGAGGAAGTGAGAAAATTTTCTCCATCTTGTGGTTGAAGATGATTTTTTTTGGCAAATATTTTCTTAACCCCCCCCCCCCCCCCCCCCCCCAAGAAAATAGTTTCTACAATTTTGTAACAAATCAATAGGACAATCATCACAAAATACATGTTCTTCATTCTCTCCCATTTCACTTTTGGCAATCAAACACACCCCAAGTCAAAATTATCTTTTGTATGTATGAGTTAGCTTGGAGAACCAAAATCCGTGTAGCTGATCCCGAAAGTATCGGGAATGGACTTTGATGATGATGGTGATGTATGAGTTAGCTTCAGTTGTGTGACTCTTGGCTATGTGGTTGTATAACCATTAGACCCCAATTAGCCATATGGTTGTGCACTCATTTCCTCAAACCCTCTTTAGATCTTTGCTAGTGATAGAAATTATTGGCATAAGCTTCAACAGTTAACTACCAATAAGTAAAGAGGGTTTGAGGATTCTTCAAAACCTATCAATACTAGAAAAACTGAATTTATAAGCTTATATAACCACTTAACCAGTTATAGTAATAGGCTTTAGATCTTATCTGGCTTAACCCTAGAAGAAAACCTTAATTTAATACTAAATACTACCTCAATCCTAGTCCTGTATTTTAAATATACACAATAATAAACTCTAAATTAAACATGCTTAGATGTAATTCCTTTCATACTCCACAACTTGGCAAAGTTTGTTACTGAAAAAATAAGTGCACCAAAGAGGAGACATTCTCTGAATTCGCCCTAGTGCTCAAGCTAAAAGCAAACAACTCAAAAATATTCCTCCAACCATAAGGATCAAAAGAATTGCCATAAACCACATGAGAACAGCATATGCTGCAAGCAAACCTTCCCAGGAATAGGTGTTGGGCATCATGATTGAAGAAAATTTCTAGGCAAGTAGGATCAGGGGAAGTACCAAGCGGTGGAGCATAAAGTTCTTGGCGTGCTGAATTGCAGAATCATCATCTTAACTGTTATTAGACATTCGGTGGAGTGCAGTCTGGGGATGTAGATAAGTTCTTTTAAAAGAATGATTCTGTAAGACTTGTTGACGGCTGCTAGAAAGAAAGGGCTTCTTAAGAAATGGTCTGAACCATGATTTGGAAAATCATTAGAAGGCTTTGAGTTTGTGAACTAGACCAGCCACATTAAAATGGAGAACAGGGTCCAAGAGATTTTGAATTAGATAATGGGATGGAGGTTTTGGGTCTCTTATAACCTGACCTGCACAATCCCTCAAAAGGAGTCACCTCAGAATGTTGAATGTGGAGAGAAGTGAGAACCATCAAATTCTGATGGAATTGAAGCTCCTGCCATGGAATCCGATTGTCCCAATGTAGGAACCTGGGTTAGGAACAAGGGAGCCAATCGGGTCCTCAATTAGACTGAAGGTTTTGAGTAGTCCTTCCTTGTTTATTGTTTACTGAATCTTCGAACGAAGGATGATATAGCTTTGGAACTTCATTCCCCAAGATGAAAACGCTAGTGTCGGAGAGCAAGGACTATTCACCCACTCTATTGTGGTTTTCTTTTCAAATTCAGGATTTTGGGGATTTCATGAGTTTGCAACCACGGTTCGTTTTTTTTTTTTTTTCAAGTTTTCACATGGAAGACTTTATTTGACATGTGATTCAATGTTCTTAGCTTCTCATGAATAGCTACAGGTTTTTGATGTACCTGATATGCTTTAATGATTCTTTCCTAGCGTGTTGCTGCTAAATATGATAGAAAATGTTGAAGGCTGGGGCTTCCATAGTAACTACCAGTAAATAAACCGAGGGAGAAATTCTCAAATCCCGACTGAATACTCAAATTCTCTCTCTCTCTCTCTCTCTTTATTTATTTTAAATTTTGATCCATCTAACAAACAGACATATATAAATATTGAAAGAAACCAAGGCATATATAAACTGAAAGAAACCAAGGTGGCTGAGAAAGTCACAAGTGATTACAAAGTAAATAAGTTGTCCCAATCAAACATACAAACATGAAAGTCCACATGTAGGATGTACCCTAAATATGCCCCCAATGGCCCAATACTCAAAATCCCTGTTAATAAGCTGGTGACAATGATTGTTGGGCCTTATTTAATGAAACTATGCCTAACAAGGGAATCCCAATTAAATACTACTACAAGACTAATTATTTGTTTTATTTTAGAAGTTTAACCACAAGAATAAACACTTAAATTCTATCAATCACTCTAGACAACTTTAGTGAATTTATCAATATTTGGCCTGTCGATGAAGAATTTCAAGTCTTGCTTGCTGTACAAATAAGACCATCTATAATCTTCTGCAGTGCAAGTTTTGGATCAGTTTTATTGTTTGCCATAAGATTCGTGTTGCTTCCAGGAACCACTTTGTTGTTGCATCTTGCATGAGTACAAGGAATGACCATACTGAAGCTGAGCATACACAAGTAGGATCTAAATGGTGTTTTAGTATGAAATTAGGGGTGGAGGGGGTTCATCCTTGAACCTGATACTCCTTTTTTCCCACCATAATGCTATGACTTCCACTGGAATGGCAAAATGGTAATGGAGGAAAGGACACCTTAGTACTTGCTAAAAATCCCGCTTGAAACTATCTCAACAGATGGGAAATTTGTCACTGTGTGGCATAGCTTGATCCATGTCTTCTGTCCTTTATTTTTCTAAAAAGATAAATAAATGAACAAATTAACAGGGAAAAAAATTATAATACACCTTGTGAATTCTGACAGTGAGTTTGTAGATCAATCTTGGATTCTTGGACTCAAAATCAGTATGTTTGTTCACAATCAATACTCTATCAAGAATGCATTACTAACATTTGAAGTATTGTGTATTTCTTTTTTTATGTTCAACTTTTTATTGCACCCATATCATTCTCTTTGATCCTCACATACTGCAGTACATCTCACAACGCATGCTCGCGCTTCTTGCCTTGACTCATTTCTTAACCTAACTGGGTACATAATTGCAGGTTTATATATGGCACAGAAGCAATGTGGAGCACCTGGAAGAATTGGCTGGACATTCGGGAGCTGTTAACTGTGTGAGCTGGAACCCAGTGAATCCTCACATGTTGGCATCAGGTAGTGATGACCGTACAATTCGCATATGGGGTTTAAATAGGATAAACTTGAAGCCCAAGGACACCTACAGCAATGGTATTGTCCACCACTGTAATGGAGGAACTTAGAAGATCAATATAAAGAAAAGACCATCAAGTGGTCAGGTATTAATGTTCTTTGAAGCCCATTCCATTTGTGTAAATTCTTTGTCTTGTCAATCTTGCCATTCATAGCAAACAAGCATATAAGTTCTGTAGCTGCTATTTGCCAATAAACCATTTACTCATAAAAGTCTATTTTTCTTAATCATTTAATTAGATTTCCTTATTGCAGTTACATGTGGATATAGTTGTACACTTTATTTGTTTTGGTTTTTATCCGCTTCCTCTTTATATATATATATATATATATATATATATATATATATATATATATATATATATATAGGTATTAAGGGAAAATGCTAATAGTTAGGTCTTAATAGAATTATAGAAATTGGCACCTTTGGGACCAAAAAAAAAACATTTTGACTGCCTATTTAGGACGCACTTGATTTTCATTTAGGACACTAAAAACTGTATCATTTGAGCTCCGTTTGAGCTTAAAATTTGAGAAAAACTAGAGATTTCCATAAGAAACAATGTGTAAAAGTTTCATACCCTTTTTTACATGTGTTCAAGATGCGCATTAAAATCTGAAAAGGTGGATTTCTCTATCATCATCACGAAAGGGTGGTCCTTAAACACTCACAAAGACCGTGTATCAAGATATTCAATGCACAGACCTAACACGTATTTTGAGGAATAGTGTCGAAATGAGCTGAAAATTTGGAACATTGTTTCTAGTATTATTCCATAATTTTCGGCTCAAATGGAGCTCAAACGAATTAAATTTTTTTTTTTAGTAGTAAACAATAACTTGGTGGATCCTAAATGGATATATTAAAAAAGTCAGTGTCCTATTTGTGTTGTTCCATGGATGGATTTCACTCTCTCCAATCAGTGATTGATTGCTAATATGTTGTTTTTTGGGATATGTTATGTTATTAATGTGGCAAAAAATCGCTGATTAATCATAATTCGGGGTTTGACCGAACCGAATTGGGTGAAATCAGTTGAGGTTTAGTGGACTCCGAAAAATCGGCGAGTCACCGATTAATCGGCCCAGCCGACTTGCCAATTTATCGCTATAATTTATTTTTACTGATATAATTAATATTGGTTTATTTATGAATGATTGAATGCAATTTTTTTTTTACTTATATAACTTATATCAGTTTATCTTTTAATGATTGAATGTTAGTTTTAGAGTTTACATACTATTTACTGGTAAAGTGATGTTGCTAAGTGCTAACTTGATATCACTTGTTACTTGTGCTGATGTGTTGTGTTTGTTGTTTCTAAACAAGTCTAGTTATCTGCAAAATTAAATTCAGTTGTAAATTAGTAAAAAATATATATTAATATTTAAAGTAGATCGATTAAATCCGATTAATCTCGTTTAATCGTAATTCGGTCTTGGACCGCACTGCGATCGTTTTCTGATTTAACTGCATAGGGGTATGATACTACTTGTTGCTTGATGAAGGGCCACAGTTGCAAGTGCAAACTGTTTCTGCAACATGACCTTGTTTGCCGTGTCCCTGACATGATACATAGGTGGATCTATGCAGTTAAAATGGATAACGGACCATAATGGTCCAGGAGTGTGATAGGTTATAATGGTATATAACGGAATGTTTTTTAAAATATATTTTTTATTTCCCCACTAAGTATTAATGTATTATAAACTATGGAGTCAAAAAGTAAATCATGTTCATAACATTAAATTCAAAAACATCAAAACAACAAATCTTGTCATTTTTCGCAAAGAAACAAAACGAAAGTAAGCAACGAAACAAAATGAAAGGAGTTGAGCTTGAGTACCTTAAGAGCTTCTATTTCTGATTGGATCATTTATATCTCATCTAGAATCAGGGAAATTCTACTATGCAAAGCACAAAAGAAGCATAAATTGATGAATGTGCAAACACACAAGTGTATCAAAGAAATTGACAAGAGATCCGAAGAAAGGAACCTTTATAGCATGAATTGAAGATTCGTTCAAAGATAGTTCAGGGTGTTCTTTCATCTTCTCCTCCATAAACTCTTTTGAACGTTTTGTCTCTTTTGGCTTTGTGTGGTGTTGAGTCTGAGTCACGGTTGTTTGCTCTTTTTCAGACCAACTACTCTGTGTCTAAATCGCAGTCGATCGACTTCTTCCCTCATTCTCTTCTCTTTCTCTGGAGTGTGGTCTAGGGTTAGGGCTCTGCGAAAGCAGCGAAACAAAACAAATGGAGTTATTTATTTATTTTTTGTTTATCATAATTAACGTTAAAACGACGTTATGATTAAAAGCGTTATCCAAATAATTGCCATTATAATGGCGTTATATCGCTCACCAATATTACACCTTGTCGTTAAATTGATAAAAGTAACGTCTCATCTCCGTTCGGCGATATAATGCCGTTATATCGTGTTTTTACTGCATAGCTTTTGATACTCGAACATGTTAGCATTGTAAGCTTTATCTGAATGGTGTTCTAAAGTGTATTTGCATACACTTCTGATTGAAATATTTAAACATGAAATGCCATATTCATTTTATTTTTGTAGCTAGAACAAAAGAGAAGAAAGCCAGACTTTGTAGGGATAAAGAAAGCATTCACACTTTATTCATAAAAAATTAAAGAGTTGTTCCTTATGAAAGAGTGAGCATCAACTTTACGGGTTCTATTGAGTTCATTTTGGATCTTTCTTTATCATTATAATTACTATTTGTGCTGATTAGATACTCTAGACCAAGTGTGGAGGAACGGGTGAAGAGGATGCAGAGTGTGACAGACGAAAGCCCTCAGTGGAATCATGGAATTCAGCGAATTTTCTCAGGTTTTAGAGAGTAAAAACATACACTGAAACGCTCATCCTGTCCTAGTAGATGAAAATTGTGTATTTTGTATTTTCCATCTGTTGGTGTACATTTCTTTTTGGGTAAAAACAGTCTGGTTTCTCCTATCTGATTTGGTTTTCCCATTCAAAGGAAGCCGTCTTCAATGGGACGGAAAAATGAAAATAAGAACTAGATGCAGTGACATTGATTTATACTGCACTGAATCGTTTGGATTGCCATTAGCTCCAAGTTTCCAAAAGAACTTTCCCTACATCACCTATTACTATAATATTGATATTATTGTAAAGCTTTGCTTTTGAGAGCTATGATGTTTCTTTCAGTTGAAGGATATTCATGCCTGCGCTGTGCATCTATGAATGTTATGAAACAAAGTTTGTTCCACTATCGCAATACTTGAAACCAAAGTCCTCCAACAGCTATTCTGGGAGACTTAAACAAAACATGGCTGAAGGATAGCTTTAGAACTATGCTGAGTAAATGCTAGTTGCAAATCTCATCTTATAATTTAATAGGAGCCACTGGTTCTTCTGAATCTGTGCAGCCAACAAGTGACTCATTGGTGACCTCCCAACATCTGATCGTCCTTGCTGAGAAGAAGTATTGAAACTTTTAACCTACCTTTCACCGAAAGATGAAAAGCAACTGAAATGTAACAAATATGCAATCAAGGGTTCTCATCATTGGGAGATTCACTAGTTTAGTCTAGCCACGGGCAGGCAGGCATGCGTGAGACCTAGAGGCCAAAAATGTGCATGGGAACCCTTGTGTGCACCTAATCTGACAAGATTAATTTGCAACAGAAAACCTTTACAACCCATCAATTTATTGCGAAAAAACATCACTGCACTAGTTGTTTATTTAGAAAACAATCTTTCGCACCGAGTAGGATGTCCTCTAAGTTCGTTCAATGTTGGGTTTTTCTTCATGATCATGGTAGAGTTTTCATCTTCGTAACATGTACAGAAGTGAATTCCTTGTTCCACAGCATTCATAAACAATCGAACTGATCTGTAAATTAGTTGTTAAATGTTGGTTTTTATATCTACAAGATTGTTTCATTCATGATCTTATAGTTAAACTTTGTGTGTTCATCTTGAAGTGCAAAATTTAAGTGTAAACTTATAATTGCAGTATTTTCAAAATCCTATATATAGACAAAATTTTGACAATTTAGTAGCAAACAAGATGAGTAAAAATGTGCATGTTTCCATTTTGTGCATAAAAATATAAATACATATCACGTACTAGTTGGAACTTGTCCACACATGAAAGTTGAAGTTTAACATGGTTTAGCAAATGTTTATTAAACCTTATTGTGCACAAAAAGCCACTAAATGACTTCTTCCCATGGAAATGTTTTTACATATTTCACCACTTGCAGTGAATGCTTACTCACTTATTTTTAGTTTCTTATTAGATCTATTTTGATTTTAAGTGAGTTTTTGAACTTGTACGGAGGAGAACCTTTCCCACTCTTAAAAAGAAAACATCAAAAGACATAAAACAGAAACAAGAAGCATAGTGCATGGTTTAACCTGAGCTTCGGGGCTGATGAGGCACCATCCAAAACTTGACACAGACATAAGGCAGTCGGAGAGCATCTTCACCTCAACCCCAAAAACTTGCTTAGCTTCTTTTCTTTTTTGATACATTACATTACTTGGATAATGGATACCAAGAGTAACAACTTAAATAACCAATGTCATAACGTAAACATAGTTCTCTAGATACCAAGAGTAACAATCATTATGATCAATTTTGAATGGTTATGATCAAAAGTGGCTCCATAGTACCTTCAAATGCTAGGATATTCATATTCAAGTTCCTACTTCCCTTGTTCCAGGTAAATATAAATTACCCCAAAGGATCGCTATCAGTTCTTGTTTTCAATTTGAATTAATTTTTCAGTCACTTTAAAAAAGGTGGAGTAGAGTCTGTCTATCTCTTAAATCTGATTATAGTTCCATTCCATTTACATATACAACATTTAAATGACTTTGTAAGTTCATTAATGGTACAATAAAAATTAAATGAGATTACAAAATACAAACACAGTCTGACCCTTTTAAGAGAAGATCAGAAAATACAAACACCACAATTTTGACCCTTTTTTTTTATACGAGAAGAGAGTTTTAATGAGATCCAGAACCAAGGAAAAGTAGAACCCTGGACCACTATTTCTCGTCTTCTCCTTTCTTTTTTTCTCTGTGTTTTTTTTTTTTTTTTTCTTTTTCCTTATTTTAATTTATCTTTTTTACTATTCATTCATTTCTATCCTCTAACTTCCAAGAAACTTGGAGGAGCCACAAAATGATACAGATATCATTCTGTACATGCCATTGCACCTTTACACAAAGGTTGACTGTACGCAAGGAAGTCTTCTTCAGCTTGCAGTATCAAGTATCCATCATCCCAATCGTCGCGATAAGTATCTGGTTGAGCAATATGCTTCTTAACACTCGCTGCAAACATCTGCTTCCTCCATTCTTCTGAAGCTGAATGCCCACAGGCAGAAGCAAGCCAGTCGGAGTACCCACACTGAAACATATGGTAAAACATAATAATTTGAAACATTTAGTTTCTGGTCGAGCAATATAGTTCTTAATACTCATTCTTCGGAAGATGGACAAAACATGTATTTTATGTGCTCTATATGCCACACAAGCCTTTAAGATTTTTGAAGAATTTTATTTGACTCATCCGTCATGAGTCACGATTTTAAGAGAAGCATTTTTTTCATGAACTAAATCGCAATATTAACTGCAGAAACTAAAAGTGGAAGAGCCAAATTCCAGCAACTGGAAGTTACTTTTCGTATTTTCCTTTAAAAGGATAAACTTTGGGTCTTGCCAACCTTTTTTTTTTTCTTTATGAAGAAGCAAGGGGCAGTCATGTTTCTGACACCATCACATAATCCATTAAGGAGACTTTGCAGATATCGACTATGACCCAGAACCCAATCGAGCCATCAATTCTCAATATCTACAGATATTTGGTTTTGTGTAATGCATATAATCGTGAACTTGAGCTTAATCTGGAATCCTTCTCTCACCCAACTAAAGTCCTCCTCTCACCCTACTCGGGTAATGCATATAACTCCTATAGCCACTGTAGTAAAAGATACAATTTTCTCTCTCACCTTGCTACAACAACAACAAGCTCAAAACAAAACTTCTTCTCACATCCCACCTTTCACAACCCACTCTTTCACTTCCCTCCTCTCACCTCTCACCTCTCACTTCCTTGTCAAACCACCATAGCCACCACCCACTTCTCTCCTCCACCAGCCTCCTTTTCTCTCCCACTCTCTCTATAATCAATCTCAATTGCCGCCGTTGTTTATCACCTCTCCTCTCGTTGCCACCAAGCTCTCTCTCATCTCCTCTCTTTCCAACCACCTCAATCCAGTGTTCTAAAAATTGCTAGGCGCTGGGCGGGCGGCGAGCAGGTGCCTAGCGCCCAGGGGCCTAGGCGGTCTTAGGTTTTGTATTATAACTTTAATAATTTACAAAAGTTAAGCATAATACAATATCAATTACATCCAATTTAATGCCAATATACATATGCAAAATTTAAAAACATGAAAAATTAACAATCGTGAACAAAATTTATTAAAACTCAAATGACTGAAGTTGGTCATGATGGGTACTTTATATAAATTTGAATTTGTGTACTCTTTTATTTTTCTTCAAATTGCATGAATAACCTCAGTTATGTTTGATAAAATCTACATTAGTAAAATTGGTACTGGCAGATCCTTTGAGAATTCCATTAAGTAATCATCATTTGCTACATTTAGACATATACTGAATAAAAAACAATTAAATAGTTTATTTCTAAAAAATAGGAAAGAAAAATAAAATAAGAACACAATCAGCCTTAATAAAAAATAAAAAATAAAAAATCGCCCAGACCGCGCCTAGACCCCGCCTAAATCCCGCCCAGACCCGCCCAGACTGCCCGCCCAGCCATTAATCTGGGCGGTTTTCCACCTTCTAGCGCCTAGGCGCCGCCTAGGCCGATTTTTAGAACACAGCCTCAATCTATGCTTCTTCTTCTTTGATTAACAAAGGAGGAGAAAGGGTTGTTGTGGTTGATTGACAAAGAGGAAGGGAGGGTGAGGGTGGTTGTGGTCGATTGATGGAGAAGAAGGGAGGGTGAAGGCGGTTGGTTGAGATAGGATAAGAAGAACGTAAATTTAAAAGAAATATCATATCAACTTTTAACCTTAAAGTTGACTGGTTCTGTCAATTTCAATTGATAATACCATTGCGGTCGTCACCTCCTCTCATCGTGGTTGATTGTTAGGGAAGGTATAATACCATATCAAGAAGGTTGCAATGGTGGTTGGTTTACATGGATGAGAAGAGAAGTGGGTGACAGCTATAGTTGATTGTTAGGGAAGATAGAGGATGGGTATACGGTGGTGGCTATGGTGGATTGAAATCAACAAATACCCATCGATTGGGTGGGGTGCCAAAAGGTATTTTGAAAAGAAGAAAAAATTTAACTGGGAGGAGAAGGAATTAGATAGGGTGAGAATATCATCCATTTAGAACTAGTTAGAATTTCAGTCAGAAAATATCCTTTTAGTTGAAAACATGATTTGGATGATCTCTAGAAATAATCAGCAACAAATCCACACACCTCTACACCTCTGATCCTAATAAACACTATGCTGCCAGTTAGAATGTAATTGTAGTACCCAAACCCGACTCATTGCCATTATAAAACCAATTCGTTATCAGTCATCATCATCAAAGCCCATTCCCGATATTTTCGGGGTTGGCTACATGGATTTTGGGTCTCCTCCTCTCACCGATATTTTCACTTCCCTCCTCCCACCTCTCACTTCCTTGTCAAGCCACCATAGCCACCACCCACTTCTCTCCACCAGCCTCCTTTTCTCTCCCACTCTCTCTATAATCAATCTCAATTGCCGTCGTTGTTTATCACCTCTCCTCTCGTTGCCACCAAGCTGTCTCTCATCTCCTCTCTTTCCAACCACCTCAATCTATGCTTCTTCTTCTTTGATTAACAAAAGAGGAGAAAGGGTTGTTGTGGTTGATTGACAAAGAGGAAGGGAGGGTGAGGGTGGTGGTGGTTGTGGTCGATTGATGGAGAAGAAAGGAGGGTGAAGGCGGTCGGTTGAGATAGGATAAGAAGAAGAACGTAAATTTAAAAGAAATATCATATCAACTTTTAACCTTAAAGTTGACTGGTTCTGTCAATTTCAATTGATTTCTAACTTGAGTCACAAATAATTGACAGCCACATTTAGATTTTGAAATTGCAAATCGATGGGCACATATCGATTTTCGTTGTTGTGAAATGATCCTTAGTACCCAACTCTGAAAAAAAATTGAACTCAACGATACCTATTGATTTCGAAATTGAAAATCGATGGAAACTGATTGATTTTTCATCAAGTCAAATTCAAATTACTAAAAATGGGAGGTGGCTTAGTGTCTCTTACTCATTTATTCATACGGTGAGGTAAAATAGTAGCGGCGGATCAATTTACTAAGAAAGGGAGGTAGTTGCGTGTCTCTTCTTCATTTACAACATTCTTCTTCTTCTTCTTCATTTACAAAAGAGGAGGGCTGAAGGGAAAACGGCAACAAATACCCATCGATTGG
The DNA here is from genome assembly GCA_963556465.1 of Berberis vulgaris. NCBI lineage: Eukaryota > Viridiplantae > Streptophyta > Magnoliopsida > Ranunculales > Berberidaceae > Berberis > Berberis vulgaris. Next base: position 89,203,909 of record OY747125.1, on the reverse strand, counting down.
GCTAGGTGCCAAAAGAAATGAAAAAATAAAACTTAATTAGGGCTGGAGAAGGAATTAGGTAAGGTTAGCATAGCAATTCTCCAAATTAAAGGGCATTCTAATGATCAAAACTAGAACTTCATATTTTTTGTTATGTTTTCTTTTTGTATTATTCAATGTTTAAAAAGCGGTTTTCAGCCTCGAGGCGTTTTTTAATAAAAAATTATAAAAAATATAAAAAAAAATTACAAAAACAATTATAGTGCATATTAAGATATTCTAGAAGACTCGCATGCTTGTTTAATCGTTATTTACTTATTTTATGAATATTTTTTGTAGATTGAATGAAGCACCAACATGAAAATTAAGACTGAACATTTCAAAGTCATGCAAAGGGACTACCAATAACATACTTTGTAATATTACTTATATTCCAAAGAGAGTACTTCATTTATGTTAGAACAGTTTTGAGGGCATGAAAAACTTACAAAAAAGAAATGACGAATGTTATTTTCATCATCAAAATTATGGAACAAACACGTGCTTGGTTTAAATTACTTCAAGGCAATTGCAAACATGTGTTTGTAACTAGTGCTTTTTTATTGCCTTTTTTTTGCTCATACTGGTAATGGTAAACACCCCAAGCTAAATTCACAATCACCACGAGCAAAGTGAACCACAACCTCGCAGTTCTCTTCAGCACTTTTCCATCACCCTGGGCATTAGTTTTATCATTACTGGTATCTAATTGACTAATTCATCAATTTTCATAGCCCCTATTGGCTTAGATGTCGATGGTTTCACGGACTTCAGCGGCATTTCATATAATTTACAATCAAATTAAGTGTCTGAACAGAATTATCAATCAATAGTGTAAAAACATAGTTACGCACATAAAGAAATCACAATTGAGCAAAAGGGTATGAACAAATCTCTGTGATAAAATGAAAAGTTGTAATCTTTACAGGATTTGATTCTGAGTTTTGATTGAAAACATGAAAACAGAAATCACAATTGAGCAAAAGGGTATGAACAAATCTCTGTGATAACCTAAAAAATTCTAAACTTTATAGAAGAAGACAAAGAAGAAGAAGTGTAATTAGAAGAAGTATAACTTACAGAGTCACAAAAACAGTAGTCTATGTCGATCGCTTCGATCTTTTCTTCTTTGATTGTCGATCGCTTCAATCTTCTCTTCCTCTTCTCTTCTTCTTCAGTTCTTCCTCTTCTCTGTCTGCAAATGAATCGGTTGAAGAATGGTCGAGATCTATTTTGTTTTAGGTTATGTTTTAGAGCAAATTATCAGCCGTTGGATCTGTTTCAAGATTTGAAACAGATCTAATGAACTCAAGATGTTGAAGCGTATGCCTTCTTCCGCTTCCTCACCTGTCTCCCTCTCATATTCTCTTTCCAACCACCTCAATTTATGCCACTTCTTTGATTAACAAAGGAGAAAGGGTGGTTCTGGTTGATAGACTGAGAGGAAGGGTGAGGGTGGCTAAGGTCAATTGACGAAGAGAGAGGGTGAGAGTGGTCGGTTGAGAGAGGATAAGAAAAATGTAAATTGTTAAAATGTAAAATCGACAAATACAAATAAACTTTTAACCAAGGCTGTATGGACTCTCGAAAAAAACCCCAGATTTCAAATTGTATTTGAACAAGCGTTTGACACGCGCCCGACACGGTCAAGACTCAGTCTAGACAATTTTTTTGGGGTGTAGAGAGCCGGAAAGAGATCGAGAAATGAAGAGAGATCAAGAGAGAAAGCGAGGGAGAGAGAGAGATCGAGAGACACATAGAAACGACAGACAAAGAGATCAAGCGACAGGGAAATCGAGAGTGAACAGTCTCGAACTGATCAACAACAAGCTTCTTATTAATTCACCCGACCTGAAAGTAAATCAAATCTGCAAGAGGCAAATCGACCTTGATCTCGTCAACATTAAGCCACAAGAACATTTGCACTTCAATCCCCTTTAGATCAGTAACAAAGAGGGAGAGAATGATGAAAATGATAGATGGGGTCGTCGTTTGTGGTGTTGTGAAGATGGGTTTTGGTTTGCTTCAGTTGCGGAGATGAAACAATAGAGGTTTTTGGAGGAAAAACAAACTGTTTTGGAGAAGAAAAACAAAGTGTTTTGGAGAAGAAAAACAGGTTTTTGATTTGTTGCCGACTCTTTTAGTCGTTTTGGTATTCTGGTGCTTTGGGTGTTGACTAGTGTTATCCTGTAAACAATGCTAAGGGGAAACGTGGCGTTCGGTTAGGAAGGTGGGTTGGTGAAAGTGGCATGTGGCGAGAAATGTGAAGGTTTAGTGTGTTAGCTAAGTTGCATTGGGAGCAGTGGGTTGGAGTGTTTAGTTAAGTATGGCCATCCATCTCACCTAACAGATACTCCGATGATTTTATCCTAATCTTGTTGTTTAGCACCAACTTTTGGATTTCCTCCATTATTACTTGTCTTTGAATGTTTACTTAAGTATTTGAATTATTCATTATTGTTTATATTCATATGAATTAAAAAAAGAAGTAAGATTTGACGTGTCGCCGGGTCCAAGGTTTTTGAAAATTGTCAAATCGCCGTCTCATGTCCGTGCATCCTTGCTTTTAACCTTAAAATTGATCGGTTCTTGTTGATTTTAATTGATTTTTAACTTGAGTCACATACAATTGACAACACATCGATTTTGAAATTACAAATCAATGGGCATTTATCGATTTGCATTGTTGTGTCCTTGGTACCTAACTGCCATTATAAAACCAATTCGTTATCAGTCATATAAAGACAAAATTATCTCTGCTATTAGTCTATCTATATATATATATGGCACGAAAGAAGGTGGGCCATGGCAATAGGTCAAACTTGATTAAAATTTTAAATAATTAGGGGAAAATACATTTTTAAACCGCGACAATTAATCCTCTCCAAACTTTGCTTGAATGTGTCTTAATATTGAAAATACTTACGACATGAAATGCATTAGATTCCAATTATTTTTTTGGAAAAATACATATGACGTGAAATGCATATTTAAAACTTTAAGCGTTTGTATTGGTGAATGGTTTCATTGGAAAGATCTTCAAAAATGCATTTCAACCATGCCAAGTTTACTAAAATCTGACAACTAAGTAATTAATTATGACGATTTTCATTTAAAAAAACACAAATTTTCTCTCTCTGCACATGCATTCCATAAACTTTATCACATTTTTGTTCATTTCCTTTGCCCTTCTACTTACAACTTATTTACAAACATGTCATTGCTGATAACGAATCTCCACTATCAACATCTCCGAAACTTTCAATCCTAACTGTCCTTTATCTCCAACCCCAAACACCATTCTTATTTGTAAGAGAGATATATCTATGATTCTATGTGCGTGTGCGCTCAAATTGGTAGAGAACTAGAGATAGCCAAACAATATTATTGATTAATAAGAATACTTCGTTTTTTTCAAATCCAATCTTAAGTGGTGGTCATGAAAGAAACCTATTTTGAAGAAAGAGGGTGCGTGAAGGAGGGATGCAAGTACTTGTAGCTTCATAATGAACAAATTGCAAAAAATAAAAAATAGAGAAATATATAAATAATCCTGTCCAAAGACCTTTTGATCAACCAAATTACCTGAAAATCGCCCATGGAATGAGTATACCGTTTAGGTATACTGTCAGATTCAAGCTTCGAGTAAAATGCTTGAACATCAGAAGTCATCTCTTCTTTTGATGGAAGTAAAACCCGCCCAGATAAAACAGCAGCCACCCACTTGCTCTGTAATTCAAAGCAGGGGAAAGGAAGAACCTGGAAACACAAAACCATAGCATGATATGTCTAATAAGCCCGAGCAAAGAACCTCATGGCAACAACGCATCACACAACTTCAAAAGGAACAAACCTTAAATGGTAACCCAATGAAAGAAAGTCCTGGAGCCAGACTTGGCGGAAATATGTGCTTATAAAGTGGTCCGACACGATTATCATCCACATTCACAGTATCACATATCTTTAAGAAAGGAAAATGAAACTTGTACCTGAAAAATAGTAATTCTGGATTTGAACTTTTAGGATATTGAACCACTAATAGAAAATCTTGGTAAAAGTATGCCAGCTGCATGCATGAGTTGGAATTAACATCACATTCTCTAAGAATATCCCACAATTAAAGTATCTTAATCTTGTCTCATGTTTTAGTATCCTAAATTTTCGGTACTTTTCTGTTTGAGTTTCTCATTCATAATTCCTAGACTATTTTTAACATCTTTACTAACCACAACTAAAACATCACATGTTATCCCCTTAGGAGGAAGATTGTTTGGCACATTTTATTACTTAAGAGTTAGAGGAAGGTTGTTTGGATGGTGCTACCATTCTCTATCTTATGGGGGCTTGAATAGAAAGGAGCAAGGATGCACGAACTCTTTGGAAAACTTGTCGTATCCATGTCCGACACGTATTCGACACCAACACTCGCTCGACACGCTTTTAACATGTCTCATACGCTTGGTCAACGTGTCGACGGGGTCAAACACATGGTCAATGTGGTCAACGTGTCTGACACGCGTCCGACACACCCAAAACTCGATTAGGACACAATTTTAAGACTCGGCAACCAACTTTATTTTATTTTATTTTTTTAGTTGGACTCAAATAACCACCTAATTTGAAGGATGTTAGTGCTAGTCTATGCTTCTTCTTAATCTTTGTTTATTCTTCTCTCTTCTACTTCTTTACTTTGTTTTTTATTTGCAGAGTGTCATCTTCTTCTCCTCTTTTATTCATGTTCTTTTCTAAATTTTTTTCTACTTGCAATAGAGAGATGAATGCATTATTTGTATTTTATTTTCATCGTCATACTTCTTATTATTTTCTATTTAAACTCTTTCTTTATTGAATTGTTGTTTATCTTCATATGATTTAACTGAAAAAAAATGTATGACGTGTAATCGAGTTCTAGTTTTTCGAAAATTATCGAGTCAGCGTGTCGTGTCCATGTCCGATACGTGTGTCCGTGTTCATACATCCTTGGAAATAAGTAAACAATACTTCGACCAAGTTCTTTTTTTAAGGGAAAACCTGGCTTTTATTGTATCCCTGAATCATATAATGTCTTTGGTCGAGTTACAACCCAAAACCTGTGATACCATTTGCCACAAATCTTATCGGCTAAGCTAGTAGCCATTGGCCTAGGGCTAGCAAAATGATCTGAAGCTCGGCCCTGATCTGGCCTTTAAAAATTGGCCAAAACTCTGAAAAAGCTCGGCTCACTTTAAATGAGGGTTCGACCAGCCTGACCTTATTTTTCAATAATAAGAATTTGAGCTTAACCTTTGAAGCCCTTAGCTCGGCCCCGTACTCGGCTTAAAGCCCGGTCTGAAACTCGCCATTTTATTATTGTTTAAGTATTCACATCATATCATATATTTTTAAGTAATCATATTTTCACATTACTTTTTGTATTAGTTGTTTTGTGACAAGCTAATATTATACATATATAGAAAAAAATGTGAGAATTAACAACATTAATGATGTAATTGATTTTCTATATTAAAATAAAACATAACATGCCTTGCATAGAATATATAAAGAAATGCGATTAGAAGTATATATATAACATTATAATAAGGCGAATCATTTAGCCCAAAAAATGGCAAGAAATCATTAGGGAGAAAATAGAATCTTAAAAATAAAATATTTTTAGTTATGATCAAAGCCTTAAATAAAATAATAGTAATAAATATAAGACATAAAGAACATTATAATATGAATTTTAAAAGAAATTTTTTTTTTGCATTGGCCTGAAGTTCTGCCTGAAACTTGAATTTATTAGGGCAAGGGCTTAGGTCTAAAAAAATAGCCCAGCTCGGTTCGGCCCTTTACAATAAAAGGATTGGGCTAGCCCGATCCGAAATATGTAATGGGCTCAAATATTAAGGTTGGGTCAGTCCGTCGCGATCCTTTTGCCAGCATTGGCCACTTCAACTAAAAACTTAGGAGTTCCAACAACATTCATCAAAACTAAGAGCGTTCAAATCGTTCTAATTAGGCACTCACATATGATATTTATTTTCAATATATGAGGAGATCTTACGTCCTCTCTCGGTTATCTCTGGCATATGTACACCCTCTCTACTCGATATACGTATAATGCTTTACTAGCCTCCTTTTACTACACCATTTAGTTTACAAACTACGACAACGATATCAATCATACATTTTTGTTATCAATTCAATTACACTTTATACGGATAGACAATTCAAGACCATTTTGATTGATCATATAGATATAATGGTATCTTACTACGATACCAGAGTCTTCAAACTTCATTTTTGTTTATCTCCTACACATTTATGTAGACTTCTACTAAGGGGTTGTTTGTTTGAGTTAGACGTCTAACCTCTGACTACGAGGAAACCTCTAACTAAAGGTACATGTCTTAATAAGGGGGGATGCGAAATGTTTGTTGAGGCTCTAATATGTCTGAATCAGACATAAAACATACACCTCTTAATTCTTTGATCCTTTCTGCAATTAAATTTCATCTACGTCGAAAAAAAGCAAGAGAAACATACCCTGTGCAGTGTAGAATGACATCAACAAGCACCGATATTCCATCTAGGAATACCACTGTACCATCTTCATGGGCACTCTCGATCTTCATTGTTTCAACCAAAAGAATGTCAAGCAAAATTTACTTACAAATGTATTGTAAACAATCCCTATGACAAAGTTGTTATCATCTACAAGATTCTACTTTCCATGTGAGAGTGATTTACCATTGAATGAAGCCACATGTTATCATAGCCAGACTGCCTAGTTTGGGATTCATTGGTAATAGTTCTCGATGCAACATGAACTTCTTTAGCAACTTTTGCAATGTCTCTACAGAGGTCATGAGCACTTGCTGAAGCCCCTATCACAACTACAACCTGCCATGGAAAGAAAGGTTTGAGAAAATCTCAATTTGCATACTGCTATGTGATAAGTAATAGAGATAAGACCTCCCTTGATCGAAGTCCATTTAAAACCAAAGACCAAGATGGAGATTCTATGCGGGATTCTCTTCTTTCATACCAACTACATCAGAAAGTTAACAAGACATCAAAGACTCTTCCCAATCCAAATAGCAAAGGTGAGGCTTAAGCTTATCACTCATATTTTGCTCAATAATTTTTTTTCCAAGAACTATCATCCTCAATTTCATACCTTTGTAACGATTTCTGAAAGAAAGCTCGAAGTGGACAAATCCCCCTCCAACCTCCTTAGGTGTGCATACTAGCTCCTAATTCAAAATGTGGAAGCATGTATTTATTCTCCTCCACACCACACTAGGTCTCTTACCTCCCTACCAATTTTATCATAAACCGACTTGGGCATATGAAACAGGGACACGTAAAAAACCGATATGTTACAGGGACACGTAAAAAACCGATATGTTACCGAGTGTGCTTCTAATGGTAATAATTAAGTCTTCCCAGTTTCAGCAATAACCTTAACTTTCTAAGAAGTTTTCTGCCCCTAACCTCTATAACCGGATCCCATATGTGTTAGTTCCTATTCTTAGTTTCCAACTAAAGTCCCAAATAAAGAGTTAATGGAGCACCCATTTGGCAACCGACAGATTTATCTCCCATCAGGCTTAGCTCTTTCACCCTCCATAAACCATACTACAAAAATCATGTTATCATAGATGACTTTTCAGATACACATAAAATAAAAAAATATAACTCTTAACAGCAACAAGACTTACATACATCAAATTTGTCAACTCATTTTCTCTATACATCCTAAACAAAAAACAAGTCCAAGACGAAAAACAACAAAGCATTCCCTTATGTAGCATACAAGCTATCAAATCAAGAATTTAGATATTAACATGTTGCTTACTTGATTACGAAAAGGCTCAGGAACACGGTAATTGTGGCTATGCATTTGCTTCCCTGGCCATACATCAATACCTGCAAAGTACATGTTTAGCATTTATAAAATGTTAGCCAAAAATTAGTCACTACATAATCACAGCTTCATGAAATAACTATCTGCCACCTAAACTGCTTTAGCAATCAAGACATGCACCATTGAAACAGTTGGAGCTTAAATATCTGAGAGATCGTTCTCATAGATCAATGTAATCAGAAGATAAAAACACACAAAATGCTTGAAAAGTGGGAACAAAACTAGTCCAGAAGACCCCTTGAGAACTTGAATTGATGCTTGTTTAAATAAACATGGCTGTTAAAAGTGCCCAAACCTCAGATTACAGCCACTACAATTTAAAACGTCTTCATTCTAGGAAGTAAAAAATATGTTTTTTCTGAAAGGCACCACCCAAGCATTCATTTTACAAGCCCCATTGTAATATCCGTAGTTTTTTTTTTTTCGATTGTTCGATTTGCTTTTCGTTGTTTGATTTGCCAAATTTCGGATTTTCAAAATTTATTTCAGTGCTATAGGTTGGTAGATTCAGATTGCGTTTTTTAACGTTTTTTTTCCAATTGTTCGATTTGCTTTTTGTTGTTTGATTTGCCTAACTTCGGATTTTCGAAATTTATTTCAGTGGTATAGGTTGGTTAGATTTAGATTGCGTTTTTTTTTTTTTTTAAATTATTTGGAGGGTGGGGGCACATAGCCACCCACATCTTAAAAGAAACCCCCCTTCTCTTCTTCTTCTTCCTTTTCTTTTTTTTTTCTTTCCTTCACTGCGTTCCTCCCGATGCTCCTTCTTCTTCGGTGTGCAATCGCAAGATTCGCCGTTAATCTCCTCCCGAATCTCATCCCCTCCTCATTTTTCTTCCTCTTTCTCCCCTCTCCTTTTTGCTGGAGTTTTTCACCTTTAAAAATCGAAAAATTAGGGTGTGACTTGTTCGGAGTTGTCATTGCCGGTGCTAGCAATGTGGCTCTAATCAGTTTCTCAGGTGGTGGTTGGGGCTTCGTTTGGAACCTGTAAACCCCACATGCAAGGGTGGTTTCAGGGTTGGTTGAAATTTTTAAGAAAATCAGTATGCATGTTCGTTAGGAAGGTTTTCTGACGTGAATCCGAGCTTTGATCGCGTGGGTGAGCTGCGATTCGTGATTTCGGTTGTTCTTGGACCTATTTTCGGCCTGTTGTGTTGTTCGAATGCGATCAGACCGGAGTAGGGTGGGTTTCAGTGAGTTTTCGCCGAATTTTGAGTTTCGTCGGGGTGTTTGCCGGTAGGTATTTTTTTAGTCACGCGCCGGTTGTTACTTCTTTCTTTTCCCAGTTTTCAGCTAGTTTGCTCACTTTTGAGGTCGCCTTGCAGTTTTAAAAGTTTCATTGGTCCCGCATTCGCTGTTTTGCGAGTTGGGAGCTTCGATCGGTAGGATTTGGATTCCGAAAACCCATTCCGCTCAGGTGAGTGTAACTATAATATTTACCTTGAAAAATATTTATTTTAAATTTTGAATTTAATTTTTACATTATGTCTTCGATTATGTATGATTGAATACAAGTTCGAAATTCGGGGTTTTTGGAGATTTCGATTGTTGTGTTAGTTCTTTTGTGAATGAATTTATGTATTGAGTTTTCTGAAAGCATGATATACAAGAATGAAATAGAATAGTGGTTGAATTTGGGTGTGATTAGGCTTTGGTATAATGGCATTAGGCTTATATGTTGCGTTTTCGAGTTTGCTTAGTATGACACGGTCAGGTATTATTCCGGTTTAATGACTTAATTTTTAATTGCAAAATTGAATAGACTCAGTATGTCATCAGTTCGTGTGTTTTACCATAGATTGCCGAGTCTTGAGTATGTATGATAATTCGACTCAAATGACTTTATTGTGGTGAATTGGGTCATGTTGGGACCCTAGCGTAGTCATGAATTTATGAAAATTGCCTAGTTGATTATGGTTACACGCCTGTTACATTAGATTATGTATAGACTCGTAGTACGTGCATGCTGATACTAGTGTAAGTGTCTTTACCCCGCTGTAATGCATGTTGTGTCGTTGCTTAGGAGCTTGCTTGCATCGTGAGTTTGGGGGTGCTTGAGATGACTCGCACCTACAGACATTGAGCACCCACTTGCCACTAGAGAGTGCAGTAGGACGGGTCCCGGAGGACGTGCTTTGGAGATTACTCGCTTTCCCTGCCAGTGCGCTTGAGTTGGATTTGTGTTAGGTTGGCAGTGTTAGGCCAGTCGTTCGGGACGATAGAGTTTGTATCCGGGCATATGACACCCCATTAGGATACAAACAAGCCCGAAATGGTACTGGTGCACGTTGTGGAATGTGTCTGGGTGGGTGAGACACGTTCGTAGGGTATGCAGATACCTACGATATGAGATATGTAGAAATTTTTATGGTTTCGACTTTCGACCTGATTGCCATACCTAAGAGGCTATGCAGGATTACGATATTGTCTTTGCCGTCATCACTTGATATTTACCATGTTTAAATCACCTGTAATGACCGACATATCTTGTAAACTTGTAGTTATTGTTGAATATGAAATGCTTGTGTTGGTACTTGAACTTAAAAATATTATCCGTAGAGACACGGTGTGATTTAGACTTTAGAACCTGTATAGGGACACCTCTTCCATTTTATGGATCATGTATCTAGGATTACTCACTTATTCATTATTGTGTGGCATGGATTTCCCCTGTATATTATTCTGTTATTTGTATTTAGTTCACTCGCACCAGCTAGCTTTGTGTTTTGCTGACCCCGCAAGGGGTTGCTTCTATTGGAGTGCAAGCAGTATTGGCTTTCCTGCTGATCGTGGCGCTATAGGCTTGTTTTGTGTTGTTTAGTCGTGTCCACCCTGTACGGGTATGTTTTGCTTTCTTCGTATTACTTTGTTAAATACTAGATGTTTGTATATATTGGTTTTGTCGCTATGACTCTGGCGGGGCGAATCGAATACTCTTATTTTGTTCAGATTTTATTGTAGTTATTTCCGTTTGATTCTCGTTTCAAGAATGTGTTATATTATGATATTGTGACCGGTTATGATCTGCTTATATTACGGAATTAGTTCACGTATCGACATGCTGCAATTCCTGTGGCGGGTCGGGGCGTGACACTCGCCTACCTCATAAAGTCAAATTTTGTTAACTTAACTATCCTCCTTCATCTTTCTCTCCCACCATTTCCTTCCAATACTCATATCTTAAACAACCTCGATGAGTGATGCCTTACAGGTTCATAAATTGAATTTTTTACAGTGATCAGGTTTTTCATTGGATCGCAAAACCGCTAAACTCCTTCGATGGGGTTCGAGCCTTGGATTTGATACTATCTGCCACAGGTCTGCCAGTTGAGCTAGATGTACATATGGCTAGAAAAATCGTTTCTTGCTCAACTCATGGCCGGAGAAAACACCAATGAAAGGTACATCATGCTAGAAATACCACATGTAAAGGATATGCGGTCAATGCCACCGAATGTGGACCAGTTTAATGAGAAAGATATGATACTGCTAGTTTAATGAGAAAGATATGATACTGCTAGTAAAGCAGCATGACATAACCTTAATCTACCAAAAAAAAGCATAATTTACGAAATGTTAAGAAGAACATCCCGCCAGCTACACTATATGTGGAGAAACATACTATTTGTCCAAGTTTTCTTCATCCGTCAAGCCATTTGAGTCTTTAAAATCCATTGGACGGAGAGGTAAGAGGAAGATGGACGAGAGACTTTGAGTTTGGTTGTTTAAATAAAATTGTGGAAGGAGATGGTGAGTGAATAAGATGATGGGAAGTGTGAAGAGAGCTAGAGTATGAATAAAGGAAGTAGATGGTAGGAGAGGAAGGTGAGGGAGCAAGAGAGTATAGTTGGATTGAGTGAGTTGAATTAATAAACTTGACATTGTGGGCTAGGTAGGCCTTGTCAAATCAAGGCTTCGGTGGTGGTTCTTAAAATACCAGCTTTTTACTTTTTAGAAGTTAGAATGAATAAAGTTTATAGTGGTGGTGGCACTAATCTAAGTTGCAGCTACCTTTAACAACCACCTAAATATATCCTTAAAAATAATTTAAACATGTTTTCGTCATTCTATGAAAAGATAGGAGACTGGCAACTAAATCACTTGAAAGAAGATTCTCTCTATTGACAAGTTACTTGCCAAGAGAGATTGTCTATCTTCAACCGACAAAGACAAGCGTTGTATGCATGGGTGTTTATCAGCCCGCTTTCATACAACACAAAATCCTCTCTTTACTCGAGCCAGTTTTATTTCAAATCGGTCTCGGTCTCATCAGCATCAGGAGCTTCCACAGTTGAAATATCGTAAGTAGTCAACTCTTAACGGAGAGAAACATGAAGATTTTTCTATGGAGAGAATCCGATTGCTAATCAAAAGTTTAAATATAGAGTAGACAATCAAGCTGGGGTTAAGATTCGTGGGTTGGTAGGCTGGTGGCTTTGTGGGCCTATATGGCCCAACCCTAACCCTAGCCCATTTTTTAATTGACCAGTCATCCCAACTAAGCCATTGGCAGGCCAAACCTAAGCCTAACACACCTAACCCTAATTAGAAATTGTATAATGTAATATAAATCAATTGAACCAAATGATCTGATGCAATTATGCCAACCGAAACCGATCTCCAAAGAGTTATTAGAGATCATTGACAAACTTCTCAGAATTGATATACCACTTTAAAGAATAGTATCTCTTTTAAACTCATTCTATTTCGTGGTACCTTGTAAGTGTAATGAATATGTAGACAGTACAGTACAAAATATATCACTTTCTAATATTCAGAAAAAAATAAAAATAAAAAAAGACCATTGAAACTGAGAAAAGCTTCCCATGATTTCAAAATAGGTTGAGCACCTCACGACTACGTTAGAACAAATTTGAACACTTTCCTCGGATTGACTTACAAACCATACTACTAGACCCCAATCCACCTTTTGCTTTAAACTCAGTTCAATCAACGGCTGAACAACAAGGTCATGAAACACTTTGAATTAATTTATCTCTTCTTTCTATCAACAAAACAACAATCAATAAATATATTAAGCTAAAAAATGAAGGTCGAGTGAGTGAGAAACTTGCGGAAATAAAGGTTACAATTTGTGCAGTTAAAACAACGTTATAACGCTTAACGGGGGTGAGCCGTTACGTTATGAGATTATTACGTTTTTTTATCACGGCTCCGATATAACGCTGTTATATGGCCGTTATTGAGATAACTTTTTTTTCAATAACGCCGTTTTAACTTTTTGTTCTAATATATAAAAAAATTACCAATTTCATTCCCGATCGAAAAAGGACCAGACCTCGGTGGTTGACAGAGAACGAGACAAGAAGAGAGAATACGAAGAGTCGATCACACTCTCTATTGCGATCTCAGTCTCATACGAAGGGAAAATGTTCTTTTATTAATGTTTTAATGTTTTTGAACTTAATGTTATCAACAAGATTTATTTTTTTGTCTTTATAATACATCAATACTTTTTGGGGGTATTAAAAATATATTTAACAAAATATTCCGTTATATATCGTTATATCCCGTTATAACTTATAACGATCCTGAACCGTTATGGGTACGTTATCTGTTTTAACTGCATAGGTTACAATATACGTACCTTAGGGGCTTACAAATTGAGCAGCCCAGTAAAAATACAATAATGAAAAGGAACATCCTTAAGAATATGCCAAGCAGTCCCCACAACTATAAGACTGAGTGAGTGAGTTGAGTTTGGTCAGATGCTGGCAAACGACCACCAAACTCAAAAGACAAATTGACCCACTGCTCCACCATTGACGAACAATTCAAAAAAAAAAAATTAATTGATGGATGGATGGACTCCAAGTTCGTCTAACATAAAGAGCACATGTTTACAAAGTGGAACCCCTTTTCACTAGGTTATCCACAGTGGGAGCTTTAGCCTGCGCAATGCACCAAACGAAGAAATTGGCCTGAGGAATACTTGTCCTTTTCCAAAATAAAGGGCCCAAAAAATTAACATGTTGGGATTCAGATGTAATAGGAAAATCATTTGACAGCAAGAATTTGTTGTGAGATTTCACATTGAATCTTCACAATTTATCATCTCTTCTCCAAGAATCAGCCGAGTGATGTAGCGTCACAAGGTTGAGAAGATCTATAAGTGGATCATGTTTGTCATCTCCCAATCTCTAAGAACCCCATGAAGGTATATATTCCAATTGTTCCGGCTCATTTGACGAAATGACCTACATAGCATTAAGCGACTTATCTCCAAGCCAAACATCATTTCAGTAACCAGTTTTCACGCCATTTCCGTAACAGAGATATGCTTTACAAACTCTTGTTTGTTATTCATGATGGCGCGAAAGAGAGCAACCATGCAAAGAAGAGGACTAGTTGGTGAACCAACCAAGGCAGTCAATGGCTGTACTTTTTGTATATGTTGATGACGGTTCATTGTAGGTGAAAGTATTCATCAAGGGACAGATATTTAATTGGGAAATAGAAAAAATAATTCTGCTGATTGTTGTTTTACGAACCTGAGTATGGTGATAATCCTAGAGTATGCCGATCAAACACTCTGGAAAGGGGTTTGTCGCCAAGTCATTAATTCCGATGATCGCGCTACCACAAGGCATATAGAGGAATTATCCAGCTAGCCGCTAGGAGATTGATTTAGGCATATTTTGCCAAAGGTCTTTCCATGTAGCCGCAACTATTTTGGGCAACCACACTTACCAACCACTGATGAACATGTTTTCTCAGTGGGTCATATGAGCCAATTATGTGTTTTATAGATTAATCAACGAAAAAAAGTCTATTGTGGATGTGTCAAACAAGCAAAACTATAATGGCGCTGATTTGATTCTTTACTTCTCTTTATTATTGTTAGCATGGATGAGTCAACTCAAAAATAAAATCAATACTAGAAGAAGAAGAAGATACCTGGAATCTCTGCAACTCGAGGTTCTGAATAGTGCCCATTACAAACAACGACCGCATCATAAACCTCCTCCTCATCAACTCGATAATGATAATCTCTCTTCCTTCGATACCCAACAACCCATTTCCCATCCTTCTCCGCCAATTCAACACGAACCACCTCAGTCTCAAACCGAATAAACTCAGTGAGCTTGAAATGGGAAGCAAAATCCTTCAAATACAACAAAACCTCCTGATGAGCCGGATACATACGTGAATCTCTGTGCCTCCCATCTTCCTTAGCCACAAAGGGGTAATCGCGAAAACCCATAACTTGTCTGGGAAGGTTTGTGCGGAGGGACTCATAGAGACTGGAGTGGACGATGGTTCGCGATAGATCAAGACCCAGTGGGTCGGAGTCGATGTTGGGGTCATAGACCCAAGTTCCACCCACCTGGTTGCTCCGCTCGAACACTACCACTTGGTGGTGGTCACATTCTCTAAGCAACTCTCGAGTTGCCACCAACCCCGCTGCTCCGGCGCCGATCACTGCGATCTTGCGTGAAACATTTGGACTTGAAGAAGACATGGATGACGAATCAGGTTGACGCGTACATGGAATGATAGATTGATGCTGACAGACGGTGGTGAGGAATCGTATCGCATTGCATTCATGTCTAATAAACTTCCAGTGGCGAGCTGGGTTTTACCCGGTGGTACCATCCGTTAAGCTCTAACTATTGAGCTTTCATGTCATTGGCCACTAGCTAGATGCTAGATTGGCCTTTACATAATTGCACCAAACTCTTGCCCGATTCGTTAAGAAAAGTGTCAACAATGTTGTTGGATAATCATTACATTAATCCGTGTTTGGTTACTCGATGGAATAGGAATGAGAATGAAAATATTACGATGTTTGGTTACTCGATGGAATAGGAAAAAGAATGGGAATGGAAATGGAAATGAGAATGATTTGTCTTTACCATTATGCCCTCAATTATCAACCATGGATTTTGTATCTATGGTGAGTAAATAGGCATTTATGTTAGGTAATGAGGGCAAATAAGATAAATGGAGTTTGATCATTACAGTGACCATTGTCATTTATAGGATTTTGAGAAGAAATGCTCATTAGTAATGGTAATTCTTATTACACCATTTTTATACGCAACCAAACAAAGGAATAGCTTAAATGACCATTACAATTGATTGCGAATATTAAAAGCTAGCGTATTCGGGTTAAAAAGAAAACATGTAAATTCAAGGATATTCAATATAGATTTAAAAAGATTGTTTTAAAATCCATCAGAATTGGTGGGTATTCAATTCATACTTTTTAAAAGTCTACCAAAATAGGGGTATTCAAAAGGTAGTGGAATTTTATGGATTTGTTAAATTGTTGGATTTTGAAGGATTTATGAGTAGGAGGTTGCCTGGTTAATATGGCTAAGGCAGTTATGATTTAACCCCAACGTCTTGGGTTTGATACCCACAGTGACTCACTTGTCTTTCAAAATAAAAGTATAAATACCAAAAGCCCTTCCAAATCCAACTTTCCCCAAGTAATACAGTCCTGCTACATTCTCCTTCAAAATTTGATGTTTGGCTTTTGGTTTTTAGGTGGATATGAGTTAAGGTTTTGATATATTCACGAATTTGAGTTGGGGTTTTGATTTGTTCATGAATTTGAAGGTGTTTATGTGTGTTTTGTGTTGGGGTGTTTTGATTTATTTTTCTTATCTTGTAATAAGGAGATTTCTAGGGTTCGATTACATTAGCTTCTTATACTATTGTACTACAAATTCCCCAAAAGGATTTGATAGTTAGCACCCATAGACAAAGATTCCTAATTTCAACTTTGTTGATGGTGGGATTGAAAATGTTTTTGAATCATTTTTCTTCTTTTGCAGATGGTAGTTCCAATGAATACATGGGTTTTATCTCAAATTTCAAGCTTACGTATATTCTTCTTCATCGGCCCGACCGAACATTCAATCAACACCTAGCCAAGTTTCTTGATCGAAAGGTCACTGCCAATATAAACCCAGTTCATGGGATTTTCTTATTTGATGTAATTGTTGACGGGGCTACCAATATTCTGTCTAGAATTTATAGAATTACCAATATTTGAAGAGACACGATACCAATATTTGAAGAGACACGATTTAGGTAGGTGTAAAAATTGTAAGGTTATACCAGGAGAGTGTCTGACATCCCAACATAGGCTGTTAGTTCTCGATTTTTGTCTTAAGAGTAGGGGTCGTATTGCTATAGAACAGGTTAGACCGAGAATTAAGTGGTGGACCTTACAGGGAGATGTGTGCCAAAGATTTCGAAAGAGGATTTTGGGTGGGGAGAATATAGAACCAAAGGATAGGACTAGTAGCGCGGATCTTTTTGAACATTTGGCAAACCGAATAAGAAGATGTGCTAAGGAAGAGTTAGGACAGGCCAAAAGAGGAGGTTTCTATGGTAAGGAGACATGGTGGTGGAACGCGGATGTGCAACAAACCATTGCGGAAAAGAAAAGATGCTTTAAGGCGTGGCAAAAAGATAGGGGTCTAGAGTCTTATGAGCTTTATAAGCAGGCTAAGAAGTTGAGTAGTAGAGCAGTAGGGGAAGCTAAGAAGAGAGCGTATGATGCTCTTTATAATAGGCTAGGTACGAAGGAAGGGGAGAAAGATATTTTCAAGATAGCGAAGGCTAGAGAATGAAAAACTAGGGACTTGAGTCATGTTAAGTGTGTTAAGCATGAGGATGGAAGAGTCTTAATGCAGGATAAAGCTATTTTAGATAGATGGAAGGATTACTTTTGGAACCTACTCAATGGAACACATGTAGGGGAGTTAAACTTGGAGGGGTATGCTTCACAGGAAGGGAGAGATCGCGTGTTCCATCGCAGAGTTAGTGTCACAGAAGTGAGAGAAGCTTTAAAAAGAATGAAGACAGGGAAGGCCGTTGGACCGGATGATATACCAATTGAAGCATGGAAATGTCTGGGAGAAGTTGGGATTCAATGGCTAACTAAGCTCTTTAACAGGATTTTGGAAACTAGAAAAATGCCAGATTCATGGAGGCATAGCATTGTGGTACCAATTTATAAGAACAAAGGGGATATCCAGAATTGCTTGAACTATAGAGAGATAAAGCTTATGAGTCATACGATGAAACTTTGGGAGAGGGTTATAGAACAAAGACTTAGGAGTTTAACCACGATTTCGGAGAATCAATTTGGATTTATGCCAGGTAGGTCTACTACGGAGGCCATCTTCCTGCTTAGGCAAACTGTAGAAAAATATCGAGAGGCACGTAAGAGTTTGCATATGGTTTTTATTGATCTGGAGAAAGCATATGATAGGGTCCCCAGGGAGTTAATTTGGTGGGTGCTTGAAAGGAAGAAAGTGTCTCAATGTTATGTCGATATCATTAAGGATATGTATGAAGGGGTTGTAACAAGTGTTCGCTCAGTAGGTGGGATGTCTAGTGAATTTCCAGTGACAGTAGGACTACATCAAGGGTCGACGTTAAGTCCATATCTCTTTGCTTTGGTCATAGATGAGTTGACGAGACATCTGCAAGAAGATGTACCTTGGTGCATGTTATTTGCAGATGATATTGTCTTAATGGATGAGACTAGTGCAGGTTTAGGTAAGAAATTAGTTAAGTGGCAGGAGGCTTTAGAGAGTAAAGGTTTTAGAATTAGCCGTTCGAAGACGGAGTATCTAGTGTGCAACTTTGGGTGTGAACCAAGAGGGAGAAGTCATGCAATTGAGATCGAAGGTGTCGAGGTCCCGGAGTGTGAGGCTTTTCGATATCTAGGGTCTATAATTCAAAAGAATGGGGCTATTGGAGCAGATGTAGACCACAGGATTAAAGCTGGTTGGTTGAAATGGTGAATGGCGTCAGGAGTATTGTGCGATAGAAGGATGCCTGCAAGGCTAAAAGGGAAATGTTATAAGACAATTGTTCGACCAGCCATGCTATACGGTTCAGAATGTTGGGCTACTACGGGACAACATACGCATAGGATGGCAGTAGCAGAAATGCGTATGTTAAGGTGGATGTGTGGTAAAACTCGTAAGGATAAGATTATAAATGAAAGAATTAGGAGATACTTAGGTGTAGCGCCCATAGAGGAAAAAATTAGAGAAAGACGTTTAACTTGGTTTGGTCATGTGCGAAGGAGACCAAGCACGGCGCCAATTAGAAAATGTTTAGATTGGCAAGTTAATGGAGGGTGTAGACGGAGGGGACGACCGTTGAAAACTTGGATGAAGACGGTGAATGAAGATATCCTTGAGCTTGGATTAGGTGAGGAAATGTGGGAAGATCGCATTGCTTGGAGAACCAAAATTCATGTAGCCGACCCCGAAAATCTCGGGAATGGGCTTTGATGATGATGATGATGACTTCAGGAGCTCAACCAAGTGTTGTTGGAAAAGCCTTTAAGCACTGAGGTTGTTCCAGTTAACCTTTTTTCCATGCATAAAGCTTTGTGTATTCCTCGACCAATAGTGTTATCTCTGATACGCTATGCAGATGCCTTGTTGCAAATTGCAAGGCTGTTGTAGAAATCCATAAGAATTTTTTACAATCCATCAAAATCCATGTGGATTTTGTAAAATCTTTTAAAATCCATGAGTTTTAAAATCCTTCACAATCCATTAAAATTCTTAATTGAATACACCCACCATAGACTATCCATCTAAGCGCAGTGTGTTGCACCAGAAAGAAATAATCTCTTATCTATCTCTGCTCTCTAAATGTCTGCGTTTGTTCGTATTGGTCACGCAGTGCGTTAATGTAATTTCAACAACTGGGTGAGGCTATTTTACATTAAATTTCATGTTTAACAAAAGAAATCCCTGATCCTGATCGATTCTACTATGTCTCCTTCCTCACCCACTTCTTACTATGTCTCCTTCCTCACCCACTTCTTATTTGCTTCACTCTCATCTCATTCTAGAAAATTGATTTCTCAAGATGATTCCCTCTTATTTCATCATAGAAAATGGATACCTCAAAATCAAATCCATTGAATTTCTTTCGATTGCATCATCATCATCAAATAAGGGCTATGGAAATGGGTTCTCATGGATGAGATCATTGATGTAAGAGCACATTTGGAAAGGGTGAATGATAGGTATCGGTAAACTGAGGGTAGTGATGGTGGTGCAGGTGAAATTGGATGGAGGTGAAGAGGATTTCAGTGACCTTTGATGGTCATAGAGTTGCATATCAACTGATTTTTATACATCAAAAAATTATATATTAGCATCAGAATTTTAAAACTTAAAAAAAAATCCTCGAAAATAATTATTCAATTCCTTCAAATTATGAAATATTACAAATTATGGAGGCCTTGTCTCATAGCTCATCCGTGTTGCGTATTGGATTCATATCGAGTATGTCGATTACTCGATCTCTGAGATTTGTGATATCATTATTGAATGATAGCACGCCGCACGAACATTTCCATTGTCGTATGGTACGTATACTGAATAGTAGGTTTGTCTGTGTCAATGCATTTATGTACTATACATCCATGCATAATACGTTAAGAAAAAATCAAATGAGATACGACAATCATTGTCATGGCTCAATTTAAAGTCATGACGACCTTTGGCCAAATAGGCTTCAATGTTACGAAGTTCATTATGTACACTATTTGTTCACGTTTCACACTTTGGTGACAAAGTTCCAGTGCTGCTATCAGGAACATGCAATGTGTTTCGGTTTCCATTATTGTCAACCATTAATTCTTTTCTACTCTCTAAGAGAATGGCTTCATAAATCATTCATCTAGTTCCAACCATTAGTAATTATCAAAATAATCTAGAAAATGTCTCACTCGGTGTGCCAAAAAATATATTTGTCTTAAAATGATCACTCAAAAAATATAAGGGTGTGCCAGGAATCCGTGTATGCAGAATTCTAATATGAATTTGACATCTCAAAGAATCAGGGTATGAATTCTAATGTCTCAACTAAGAGGATGTTTCATGCGCATTCACTAAGTTGAAAACTTGTGAAGGAGAGAACACTAAAAAGATAAAAGTGCAAGTAAAGTAAAATGCAGAAATAGTAAAGGAATATAAATGATAATTGTATAATTGTAATTGCAGAAATTAAATAATTGAAGAAAAAAAAACATAAAAGATAAATCATTTTTTATTTGAACTTGAAAATGAACTTTTGTTGAGATATGTTTTTCTGAATTTTACAATGGTGTGGGTTCTATTTATAGACCTAACAGTTATTACAAACAAAATAACTTCCTCATTCATAATTTAAAACCTATAATTAATGGCTCCATGACAACGAGCCTGGTGTGGTTCATATATTAGCAAACGAAGAAACCCAAATTAAATTAGACCCGAATCAGAAATTTCAAATTTTATCCCAAACAACTGCCTTGGTTTAACAAGGACTTTGTGTTGTTTGATGCCTTGATTTAACAAGGATTTAAAAATTCGTTGCCTTGATTTAATAAAGACTTATTTGTTTCATTGTCTCGATTTAACAAAGACATATTGGGTTCCATGCCTTGATTCAACAATGACTTATTTGCTTTAATGCCTTGATTTAACAAAGACTTATTTGTTTAATTGATTTAACAAGTAAAATTTGTGGGAGCATTATTTAGCAAGGTCTTTCAAGGAATAAACAAATTTTGGCATAAATAAATAATTTGGACTACATAATGCCCAAAAGGGCGAATGAACAGTGCACAACCTGATTTTTTCTTTTCAATCATGCCTCTACAAAATTCTGCATTTTATAATCTTATCTAGAAAAAGACAAAATTTGCTTGTGTTTTTTATCTGTTTCAAATTTAGTATTAAGCTATTTAATTCAATTACTAATATCCCTAAAAATTTTAATAATTTTCAAATTGACCCTTTCACTTTGATATTATATGATATTACAAATTTGCCCTTGCTCTAATTGTGTCATTGGCCTTACAATTACAAATTTGCCTCTATTTCAATTTGTTTCTCTAATTGATTCCTTTGAGAATGACATTAAAATTGGATCATTAAACTAAATTTCTTGGTTTATTTAGTTGAAATGTTATAATACCGACTAGAACATAGGAAATGATATATGCACTTTTCTTTGAATCGATAGGCTACCCAGTAATAAATATTTGTTTGCATCCATTTGAGCATTTGAATAACCTTTTATTTGTTAACTCATTCTCCATACGTACCTACTTCAATTATGGAATAATACCCCCATTTTATTTTTATCCTTACCCAATTTCCCCGAGAATGTATATGGTTGATATATTTTTGCAATAGGCAAATGGAAATAGTTGAAATTAGATATCCCATGAATTCTCAAGACTGGAATGTTATATTGTGCAGAAGGGGAAAACATGTCATTATTTCAAAAAAAAAAAAAAAATAGATTGATGCTTCAAACGAAAAAAAAATATGAAGAAGAATTGAAAAAGAAGAAAATTTTATGTTTTAGTGCCCAATGTGTTTACTAAAAGATATATCGATTCTCAAAGAATTTTTGCATATATTTTTTTCATTTTTGTTAGCCATAATCCAAACCCCATTACAACGTAATAAAGACCTAATTGATCTTAAGTAATTGTTCGGCCCGCAGATGTGGAGATTGAATATACAATAACTATGGTGTTTAATCCAACATTTTCAAAAGTAATTGAGATTCAGGTCCATGAGATCATATTCATTTCATTATTTGAAAATTTTATTTTTCATGATAATTATATGTGAGATGTTTGTGTTTTTAGAATTTATTATTTCCCTCAAATATAGGCTGAATGATAAATGCCCAATCTCTGAGTGATTTATTTCTGACTGACATGAAATATTTGTAATCGAAGCGTATTTTCTAAAGGTTATCTAATCATGTCTTTACTGTGAAACGAAGAGTTGTGTTGACAAGGCTATACACACACTTCGAGTTGAGAATGATGATGAAATTTATTTAACCTTTGGATACTATTAAATTGTTGTCAAAATCTGTTGATATACTACTTTGACACTTTTAGTTGTTTTTCTTAAAAATTTTGGCAACTAGATAATTACCGAGTAAAATAAAGGAGAGTGGCGATGTTTTTGCAAGTTTTTTCAGAAAGTAGGTTTTCTTTTAATGAGTCAGTAATGTATGTCAGGAACATTTCTTAAAACCCTCACGAGACTATAACTCGTTCACTAGAGGTAATCTAGGGGTTCAAAGCCTTGTTGCATTTTAAGTTAAGTGCAACCGATGATTCATACACGAGAGAGAGTTAGGATTTTATTTTTGTTTTGCTCGCGAACTAGCAAAATATAGGTTTGGGGTATTTGATATTCACGTAATTTATACTTAAATTTCCTTATAATTTATATTAGTTAGTGTTTCGAATATTGTATTTTATTCTAATTATTTAATTTTTGTGTTTTAATAGGATTGGGAGCTTAAACAATGAAATCATATAAATGTGCACTTCAGAGAACAATTATTTGACAAGTTCGAATGGTGGTACAAAGTGATGGGTGAAATTGGAAGTCGCCATGACAATCACATGCCAAAACCCGACCCAACCAACCCAAATCCACCTTTTTTTTTTTCTTAAACTAAGACCAAGCCCAACCAAAATCCCTATTTATTTTCTTCTTCCTCACACAACAGATCCCTTTGTCTCTCTGGCTTGGAAGCCACAACCAAACAGAGCCCCCTCTCATCTTCTCTCTTCTTTGCATCCATCATCGCCTCCTTCATTTTGCCTTCTCCATCGCGACAAAATCCAACTCGCGACCATACCCTTCTCCCTCTCATTCACCACACTACCTCGCATCATCTCTCTCTCATCTTCACTCTTTGGAGCAGCCACCCACAACCACACACGACTCCCCCTCCATCTCTTCCTCATCTCTAATATAACAAACACTAACTGCCCCTTCTTCTTCCCGATTTCATCATGATCTCTATTCCATTGATCGTCCTCCTTCACAGAACCATCGTCACGATCATATCTTCTTATCCTCACAGCCACCTCATCACCATCTCAACAAACATAATAGTTACCACCATCACGCCTTTCGCCCGCAAACCTTCCATCATCACGTTATCCACCCATCAGCCATAGCGAACCACCATCTCCCCATACTCTTATTCGTCTTGTCACAACAACTCCATCAGCCACCACGCGCAGATCACACAAAGCAACAGGGAAGAAGTTTTGAAGGGAAGAGTTTTCAAACTCGTTCTCACGCTATTTGCGCTACATGTTTTATTTTGTACCACCACAGAGTAGCGATTTGTTGAGGCGATGTTCACCCACGTTGTTGCGTTGACCACCACCATGATCTTCTAAACCCTCCGATAAGGCATATATGATTCTTCAAGCTTAGTAGAATTTTCTTTTTTCTTTTATTGTCCCCTGATGCATTGTATGGTTTAACATTGGATTGATTTGTGAACAAAAACATATTATTTTCACCGTGTATGTCATGCATCAATGGTAGTTAGAATTATTATATGTTTTTGTTTAAGCATGTTTTATTCGTATTAGTTAAACTTGTGATTAATTGTGCCTTAAACAAATAATTAATTTTATGGGTTTGCATATTTGCTAAAGTCAATTCACAAAAGGAGACAATAATTGACATTAGTATAATTTTATGAACTTGATAGATGATTTGAAAGCCTTAGCATATCTTTCTTTGATTTTCACACTCACTTCCAATTGTTTTTCTATTTTCCATTAGTTTAGAAATTTAAGATTGCAGTAACCCCTTTTAAATTAATCTAAACAGATTGTAGTTTCGATTGTCTGCAATCCTCATGGGATCGACCCATATTTTCCATTGTCTACTAGTTAAGCAACCGTGCACTTGCGATAAAACAATTAGGTTAAATTAGCCTATTAATTAATTACGTTAGTAAATACGCACTCATTAAATAACATATAATATTTCATTAAATAACATATAATACGCACTTGCGGTAAATGAAATATTATATGTCATTAAATAACATCTTATATGGTGACTGGTTAAATTTGCCTATTAATTAGGAATTGGAGCTTAAACGATGAAATCGCATTAGCGCAACGAGTTTTGAAGAGCTAACCCGAAGTGGTGCGGACGGTGAAGTTGATGATAGAGCCCAAGCCCAAAAATTGACCTAAAACCCCAAATCACCCTTTGTCTTAACGAAAACCCAAATCCAACCTAAACTGGAGAAAGAAAAAGAAAACCCTATTTAATCTTTTTTTACCCTATTTTCCCGGATCTCTCTCCTTGGACGTCTCTCTCTTCCACTTTTCCATTTTGCAAAAACCATCTCCTCTCCTCTATTTTCACACATTTCTCATTCGCATCTTCCTCTCACCGTTAGTAATCATTCTCGCTCGCTAGAGGAACCACCAACCACCTCCTCCCAACCAATCACCATCTCACACCCCGCGCCCTTTTCTTCACAGACGACTTCATCTCACCATCAATATCCCTCACGCAACGCCCCGATCTCTCACCTTAGACATCTCTCGACTTAATGCTACCATTTCTCAGAAGTATTCACATCATCACCTTTAGCCCCTCCTAGCCACAAAACAAAAATAGATTTAATCAACTTTGTTGACCTCGCTTCAACCTCCATCTTTTCCTCTTTTCCTACCTCGCCTATCTCCCTATTTCATCCCTCTGACTGACACCAACAAACCCACCTCACCATCTCAGAACTAAGATCCATCATCGCCTGAAATACTTTCCACAAACACAGAGATCGCAACATTCCATCTCACCATCTCATCTCCTCATCGTTCCATCCCTTTTTTTTCTCTCTCGCATGTACATCCACCACCATCACGCCAACCAGCAGCAGCAAGGACAAACCAAGGAAGGAAAGAAGTAGCTCGTGGAGAAGAAGACTTATTCAAGGGAGAAAACATATTTTTAAAAATAAGGCTATTTGCACTCTGCCTATTTACTCTGTACACCACAGTGCACTTGCAGCCCTTTCATGACGCGCGTTTGTGAGAAGCTAATGGATTCACCAGCGCTGCCTCCGCGACCACCTCCACCATGATCTTCTAAACCCACAACTAAGGCACAGATGATTTGGCAGGCTTAGTAGCATTTTCTATTAACTTTTATTATTTTTCGATGCATTGTATAATTGAATATTAGATTGACTTGTGAACATGCTCATATTACTCTCACCGTGTATTTCATGCATCCAGGGTAATTAGAATTATTCTATGTTATTGTTTGAGCTATGTTTGATTCTTATTAGTTAAGCCTGTAATTAGTTGTGCCTTAAACAAACAATTAATGCTAGGGGTTTGCACATTGGTTAAAGTGAGTCCACTACGTTGAAATCTGAGAAAATAAGATATTCTCGTATCTAATATTGCTCGAGTTCTACGAGATAATAATTGATATTATTATAATTCTATGAACACTTGTTGGATGATTCGAAAGCCTTATCATCTATCTTTGATCATCAAACACAATTTTTATTGTTTTTCTGCCTTCAATTAGTTTAGAATTTCTTATTGTTGCAATCCCCTTTCAAATTAGTCTAAATAGATTATAGTTTTCGTTTGTGTCTTCAATCCTTGTGGGATCGACCCGTATTTTTCATTGTTTACCAGTTAGACAACCGTGCACTTGCAGTATAACAATCAAGTCAAATTAACCTATTAATTTAGTTTGATAAAATTTGCATTAAGTTTTTGGTGTCGTTGCCAGGGATTGTAACGGTACAATCGAAATCTAGGGTTTCTTTTCACTAGTTTATAGATTAGGTATAATTTTCTTTGTTGAGGAACAATGTTAGGAATCACCTAGCTCATTTGTTTTTTTTAATAGTTTGAGTTTTAATTATTTTTTACATTTGTTTTGCAGGAGATCATTCACATAGGAGCTCAACTAGGAACGAAGTGAAGAGCAGACGTCATAAAACCCAAATAGAAAGGAAAAAATAGCAATGCAAATAAAAAAAATACATATATATTACATTGTGAATTTTCCTTTTCAGATTGTGATTCGTGTGGATACTCTCAGAAGTTGGCAAGCTGTCAGGTGGACAGTGCTTTTGATCAACGACAACCCGCCTTCTAGCCGGCGTTGCAACCACCATCTATTTTAGGCTTAGGAACTTAGGTCCTCACTATTTAAAATTTATAGTAAGATAATGTCTAGGACATGTATGACACTCATAGGGTCCCTCTTTGGAAGTTTGAAAGCTTAAAGTAGTCAAGTGAAGGAAAATATCCTATCTGGGAATAGTTCTTGAACTAGCACTTCAATTTGAGCTGAAAAGTGAAAAAAAAAGAGGTAGGAGCAATTCTATAGTGGCGGATTGATAGGAAATTATCATTCCTCTCCCATGTTTAGAAAAATTAAATTGAAACTTAGCCCTGCATCAGTAAGAGAACTCTAGGATCGTATGTCATTCATTTTGTTTGCGCATCATTTAGGGTTCCGTTGTTTTTTATTTTTTATTTTTTGAGTTAGATCATTTCATATAGAGCTTAGGTGTGCATTAGAAAAAAAAATTTGAACCCTGTTAAGGAGTGTTGACTTTGAAACTTCGTTGTCCATTAGTTTATGGGTACATGGGTGCGTGATTTTAAGAATAAGCTAGTCTGAAAATACCCTTAGAAGTTCTTTGAAGTTCCCATTACATATCTAGGCTCCCCCTCTTGGTATACTGAGACCAACAAGATGGCTGAGAAGGCCTTTAAGGATTACTTCTCCCCTCTTTCTAGCAGTGCTCCGTCTTGTATTGTCTTACCTAAGACAAGTGCAAATAGTTTTGAACTAAAACCATCCATAATCCATTTTTTGCCCTCCTTTTATGGGTTTGAGAAATAAGATTCGTATCTTCATGTCAAAACTTTTCAGATGATTCGGTCTGTCTTAGGTTGTTTCCTTTTTTTCTGAAAGATAAGTCGAAATCATTGTTACATTTGTTAGAGACAAGATCCATCACAACTTGAGATGTGTTGCCAAGAAATTTTTTGTCAAAGTATTCCCCATTCATAAAACGAATGCCCTCTGGCGACATATGTCTAATTTTCAACAAAAAAGGGCGAGCATTTCTATGAATGTTGGGAAAAGTTTAATGAACTCATTGTTAAGTGTCCCCATCACAGATTTTAGAATCGGCGGCTAGTTCAATACTTCCAAGATGGTTTAACCCCTCAAAATCCTCGTATGATTGATGCCACTAGTGGTGGGTCACTAATGAAGATGAGCATTAATGAGATTTGGGAGTTCTTTGAAACGTTTTCCAAAAAATTCTCAACAATGGGATTATTGGAGAAATGATTCTTACAGGCGCAAGGGTGGTATATATGAAGTTAGAGATACATCCATTCACTCTCTTTCTACTTCGAAACTAGAAAAAGTTGTTATTACTGTGGTTCAGAAAATAGATGCAATTTTGAATTTGACTCAACCTACACCTCTCATGAATGCTTCATTTGAGGTTTGTACTGCATGTTTGAGTCCTAGACATTCCATAGCTGATTGTGATTTGCAAAATGGTTAACTTGCATACTATGTTGAACAAGTCAATTCTTTTAATGTTATGCGGCGACCTGGTAATAATCCACAACCTAACTATTACAATTCAGGGTTTGCCAAACATCTAAATCTCCCCTGAACCCATGGCCCACACCAAGGGGGACCTGTTGTCTCTCAGGCTCCTCAAGGCCCTAGCCCTGTTAGCCCTCAATTTAACTAAGTTCCTCCATCCAACACATTCAGTTTAAAGGAAACGGTTAATCGTTTTATGCAGTGCACGAAAAGTATACTTGAGTAGAATTCTCGGGATATATTAGAGTTGAACGTCACGACTCAACACCAATCTCAAGCCAGTCTTGAGATAGCTGTAAGATTGCTTAGTCATTCCCTGAGAGAGAGCCAGAAAGATTTCCTAGTCAACATGCTCCAAACCCAAGGGGTCAATTTGCAGTTGGTAGTACATTTGAGCCATGCCATGAAGATGTTCAATCTATTACTACCCTTGGGAGTGGAAAACAGGTTGACAATCAGGTACGCGTGCCCGATTCAAGTGTCGTCACATCCCCGTCTAAGTCAAAGCAGGTTGCATCTCCATCTGATATGGAGGCTGATAAAACATCACCTTATAAAGATGTTCATCTTGACTCTGACCCCACTCATGCATCTTATTTTCCTAGGGCACTGTTTCCATCACGCTTAGCTCCGTAAAAAAAAGGAAGAAATGCTAACGATGTAATGGAAAATTTTAAACAAGTTCACATTAATATCCCATTGCTCAATGTTATTAAACAAGTTCCTACCTATGCCAAGTTTCTGAAGGATCTTTGCACACAGAAGGGAAAGCTACATGTGCAAAAGAGAGCCTTCCTCGCCGAGCAAGTCAACTCAATTATTCAACTCAGAACCCCACCTAAGTACAAGGCTCTCAGGTGCCCGACCATTTCTTGTGTTATTGGTGATCATATGATTGATAAGGCATTGTTGGATTTAGGGGCGAGTGTTAATTTATTGTCATATTCTATTTCTTAGCAGTTAGGCCTTGGCGAGTTAAAACCGATTGTATTAACACTGCAATTGACAGATAGGTCAATCAGAGTTCCTCGTGGTGTTATAGAGGATGTGATCATTAAGGTTGAAAATTTATATTTTCCAATGGACTTCATGGTTCTTCGTACACAAACTATTCACAATCCTTCCAGTCACATTCCAGTTATTTTGGGTAGCCCATTTTTTGGGAACATCTAATGCTATTATTAACTTTAAGAATGGAATCATGAAATTTTTGTTTGGTAACATGACCACTGAACTCAATATTTTGAATGTAGATCAACAACCTCCTGAGTTTGATGATGTTTGTGAGGTTAACATGATTGAGAGTTTTGTGGAGAATTTATTTTTGTAGTCTACGTTAGATGAACCCTTAGTAGTCTGTTTGACTCATTTCGATTTAGACTTTGACTTGGATAATTCCATTACGGAAGTGAATGCTTTGCTTGATTCAACCCCTATTATGGATCTTGGTTATACACGAAAGCCTAAAGTGGAACTCCTTCCACGGATCGAGGGGGCTCTTGCGCACAGTGGGCAGGATGAGCTCCTGCGCAGGCGTCTCAACCGTTGGATCAGAATCCAACGGCTCAGATCATATGGGAGGAGAGAGGTTTTTGGATTTCAAACCCATATGATCTGAGCCGTTGGATTCTGATCCAACAGCTGAGATGCCTGCGCAGGAGCTCATCCTGCCCACTGTGCGCAGGAGCCCCTCTCAATCCCTCATTCCACTCAGTGAGTCAAAACCAACCCCTTTTGTTGAGACTATTTTGCTTTTGACCCATTTCCCTCCTCACTTTTTCATGTTGACCCATTCGAAATATGTCCTCTTAGTGAATCATGCATGGAGTATGAGTTTCAGTGTTCTATAGAGTCTCGCCTCAAAAAAATTCACGATACAACTTATGCATCTAATGAGAAAATTCATGCCATATGTAGTGCTAATTCCAGGTTTCGAGGTGTTGTTGAGTTGTTTAGCTCATCATCTTTTTGTAGTTCATTTTGTTATGATGAGTCTGTACCACCCGATATATTTATAGACATACCTCTCTGTGTCCCTTTCACATTGACTGACTCTACTTATGTGGATCCCTTGTTTTCAAAGGACGATTTTAGTTTCGACCATGCTATTATGAAACATCTACTATCTTCTGATTTAACACCTAACTTAGGATGTCCATTTTTAGGAGTAGGCAAGAGTCATTTGCTGGATATCACTATTTGTGACCCTTATATACTCCAGATCCCTATGGATTCCCTACGAATGCGAGTTCATTTGCTTTTTCTCTATAATTTTGCATGGCGCATTCGTAGTTTTAGGTGCGTTGGTATATATTGTGCCGCATATGGTTGTTACTATTTGTTGGATTGATCATCAACTTAATAGGTTGTTGCTATATGATCTAGTTAACATCGTGGACTAAGTGTGTCTGCTATGTTCTTCTTCATCATTTTATGGTACATCATTTGTGAGGAAGAATATACGTCGAGCTGACGACGTTAAACCAAGAGCTCCTGGGAGGCAACCCAACTTCAGTTGTGTGATTATGGTTAGTCTGGATTGATTTTTGAGTTCTTTCTAGTTGCATTTCACTCATACTTGTTAGCTCCGTAACAATTTTGACTTACAACTGGAACATGTATTTTTTTTGTGTCATGTATGTTTTTTATCAATTTTCCATGATGAGTCCACAGTTCTTATGTTTTTTTCAGCATTCATTGGTGGATGATTTCGTCGAAATTGCTAAAAACTTCACCAGGATGATATCAATCTAACCCTTATTTTTACTTTTTCCTTCACTTGTCACGATTCTTATTTTTATACATTAAGGACAATGTTTGGTTTAGGTTTGGGGTGAGGTTTTACGAGATTTTGTGCATTTTTCAATTTTTGAGCTGAAATGTATTTTGCAACTATACTAATTAATTACTATGTGTTACTCAATCTCCATTGATTACGTAAATGATTTTGGTAATTGTGAAAAAAAATCGATTTGAAAATGCATTAAAAATTTGAAGTTCATTTCCAATGAAAAGAATATGCTTTCAAGTATGCTTTTAAATTTGATAAAATACATGCTATCACTTGTCACCTTGATATATTAATAGGGACATAAGGTTTGATATTATCCTTAAGTTAAATATATCTCATGAGATTTCTTCGACTCGACTATTCTTGCACTATAAGCCAAGTTTGCATAATTTGAAGTTGACGAGAGATATTAACTAGAAATCCTTAGAATAATAGTGGAGACTTAACCCTTGTGGGTTCTGAGTCATTCTATTTTTCTTGAGGGTTATTTAAAAAACTCTATTTTCTGAATCCGCATTATCTTGTTGATGATCTCATTATTCTTGTTTCTCTTATTGATTGTTGTAAGGATAACAATAAAATTGAATCATTACACTAGAGCTTTTTGGTTTATTTAATTAAGATGTCATAATACCGAATAGAGCTTAGGAAGTGATATAGGTAGTTTTCTTTGAACCGTTCTCTAGCCTTTTAGCTTACCCAATAATAAATATATGTTTGTAGCCTTTTAAGCCTTTGAATAGCCTTTTTCTTAGCTAACCTCATTTCCATTACCTGCTCCAGTTATGGAGTAATACCCTGTATTATTCTTATTACTACACCAAATTGGCATTTTTGTAACAACCCCCAAAACAATAACACTTTTGAGCTATAACAATTCACAAAACAATTTTACACATTTTCACAATCAAAGTGATACAATAATTGTATCACCATGAATAGTATGAGCCTACAAGTGATACTATTCATGGAGATCTAATTCATTGTATCACTTTTTTTGTGTAACTATTTTTCATTTTTTTGACCAAATTTAGTTTTGACTTGAAATTGTTTTGTAGATTGTAACAACTCAAAAGTGTTACTACTTTGGGAGTTGTTACAAATATGCCAATTTGGTGTAGTGTGTCCTTACCCAATTTTTCTGAGAATGTGTATCACTGAATATATGCTTGGAATGGGCAAATAAAAAGAGTTGAAACTAGATATTCCATGAATCCTCAAGATTAAAATGACTCATTATGCAGAAGGGGAAAAAATGTCGCTGAAAAAAAAGGATGCTTCAACAAAAAAATATATATATGAAGAAAAATTGAGAATGAAGAAAAAAAAAATTTCTTCAGCACCCCATGTGCTTGTTAAAAGGTGTATACATTCTCAAAGAATTTTTGTATATCCTCTTTCATTCTTGTTAGCATAATCCAAACCCTATTACAACCTAATAAAGACCTACTTGATCTTAAGTAAAGGTTCGGACCATAGATGTGGAGATTGAATAGACAAAAACTATGGTGTTTGATTCATCATTCTCCAAGTAATTGATATTCATGTCCATTAGATAATATTCACTTCATTATTTGAAAAGTCTGTTTTTCATAAAAATTGCATGTGAGATGTTTGTGTTTCCATAATTTATTTTTTTCCTCATATATAAACTGAGTGATATATACCCAATCGCTGAGTGACATGAGAGTTTGTAGTTGAAGCATACTATCACGCCCCGATTTTCGAAGAAAACGAAAATCCTAAAATCCACGTAGGATTATCCGTTTCCCCCAAAACTCGGGACGTGAAAATTCAATAACAGAAACAAATAGCAGCAACAACTAAACATGATTTAAATTACTAAAACAAATAAAACTCTAACCCGGAAAGATTCTGACGTTGCTAGCTCCACTAACGGAACTCCAGTAACGCTGCTCAAAAGTCTCTAAACCTGAAAGGCTAATCGGCTACATTCCCAAAGGAATGTACCCAAGAAGCAAAAACTCACTTGGGTCAGCAATAAAGCTGGTGTGAGAAATCTTCATCCAAAAAATCAATAAATCCACACGTGATAACATCAAACTAAACAAGAACAATAACCAACCACACCAACAGGTAGTTCCTCAATGAGGCAAAGGTGTCATCATCCTAATAAATAAAGATGCATTATTTATTACTAATAAATAAAATTTACAAGTTATCAATCCTCATAAATGCAACAATAATACAATTCATAATCATATTAGACTATTATTGAAATATTAACAAAACACATTTTTCTACCTTTAGGAAGACATGTAGTTCTCATTCAATGGTTGAATGAACATTTAGTTTCTTCCTTTAAGGTAATCATGCACATACACAAATAAAAATCTCGCTTCTTTTTCACAATGGCACCATCCTCCTTGTGCCGAACACACCTCACCCAGGTGTGCCTCCCTTGCCTTCGAAACCACTCGGAGCGTACATGTTCCAAGTGGGGTGCCACCTCGAGGCACATGTCATCTCACCCGAAGTTCGATCCATGGCAAGCATTTCCTAAATCTACACGTACAACCGAACTCACATGGAACGGTGCACCGATATGCAAGCAAGTTTGCATACCCAAAATAATATCACATGTATACAAGCAAGTCTGTATACAAATTTTTTTTTTCTTTTCACAATTTTTTTTCTTCGGAGTTGTGGAAAAGAGCATAAAAAAATATCAACTAAAACTCAAAACTCTTTTACGGAGACACTTTGTCAACCATAAGTAAATCAACCACAGTATCCACCATTCTTTTGGGGAACAAGTAATATTTGACACATTGCCAATTCACACATCTCATCTCTTTTCATCGTATGAAAAAAACAATATGCATACCAATTCGCATAAAAATACAAATACTCAAGCTAAAACAAGTGCTCAGTTAAATTTCAGCCAATATCTATTACTAGAAAATTTTCTTCTAGACCTAAACTAAATAAGGGTTTAATCATACATAAAACTAATACCGACAAGACATTATCCCTTAAGCTACCACTTCTAACAAGTTGCAGAGAATGACAGGGGCAACAGATGCTTTCTAAAATGAAATATTGAGCTTACGAGCGTTTCCAAAAGAGTAAAACATTGCTTACAATGTCAAGTTGAATTCTAGATAGCCATATCAAAGTTTTTGTAGATATTTCCTACTACATAATCAAATGAGAAAACAACAGTTTTTATATCGTACCCCAGTTGGTTACAAACGATGAAACTATGATAGGACCTTGGCAACTAGGTATACTCCAGGATGCAACATGGAAAAGCTCATTAGGCAAACACTTCATATGAATTTGTTGGATGAACTATCAACAGAGAATACATGCTAAGGTTTTTCACAACCACCATTATTATATCAGACATCACAGCACCATTTCATTTTCCTCAGAGAAATTGTAACAAGCACTCAAGGTACATACAGAAAACAAAACATTTCTCAAAACGGGGGATTCAGATTCACTCACCAGTGCTTAAGAAGATTAAGTAAACAACAGAGTCGACCCCAGAATGGAAATCAAATCATAACCACACATCCTCACAACAAAACTCACAAACCCCATCATCAAATCCTAAAAAATCACAAATTCAGTCAAGAAACAAGGATTGCAAGATACAGGGAATAAGAAAACTCACATTCTATTGTTTTTTTTTCTCTAATGGCCAACAAGCTTCTAAACACCTCCTAGATGATCCTTGAAGAATCTGGAAATCAGGCATTTAAATCAACGTCTTAATCATCATCTTCTTCCTAACTAACCTCATTTTACAATGTCTCTCTCAACTGATTCGCCATTAACAAACCCCCCTTCCACACACACAGCCAACCGGTAGTAGGAAACAACCACCTTGCAATCGAAACAGTAAACAGCCTGCACTCAACCCTTTAAACAGCCTGGAACAACTCTTCTTTCACTCCCTGGAACAGTCCTTGAACACCCAGCAATCAACCTTGGAACAGCCTGTAACGCAACCCTTCCACACCCTCAAAACCACTGCAACAACACCTCCAACAACCCCTCTATGCTCGTTATCTCATCGCAACCTCCCACTGCCCTCGCACAGACACAACATCACCACCACGCAGAAAAAAACACTCACGCAGAAAAAGCCCTCTCTCGCCGATCCATTGTTGCCCTTCACGCGGCTGCTTTCCCCTTCAAGTTCTCTTTCTCCCTCTCACATTTTCTGCTCTTTCTTTTCTGTACAGAGAAGAGAAGCTCCCTTACACTAGTCAGCGTCATAGCTTCATCGTCAACAAACCATCACACAAGGCCGATCAAATCTCTCTCACGCCGCCATCAAGAAGAAAACGCAAAGAAGGGAAGGAGAAAGAAGAAAATAGGGTTTGCACAAGAGAAGAAAGAAAGAAGGGTTTTGGTTTTATACTATTGGTGGTTATTCGCCCCCACTAAATTTCTGAGGGCACCCGCCCTTTAACTTCATAAAATAAAACCCTAATCATTATTTTAATGAAAGCCCAAAACCAAGCCCAAATACAATTAGGTAACAACTCATCAACATTAGGGTTTACAAATTTTTGGCTAAATACACACACACTTTATTTTATTTAGTAATGACAAACAAAAATCTTTTTCCCAATAAATGAGATTACAATATACGCCACAATTAATAAATAAGAATTTTTTTATATTTATTTAATTTGGCGGGTATTGCACGCACTTTCTAAAAGTTATCTAGTCGTGTCTCTATTGGTTTGAAAGAGTTATATTGATGAGGCTATACTCATAAACACTTCGAGTTGAGAATGATGATGAAGTACATTTAACTTTTGGATACTACTAAATTGTTGTTAAAATCTGTTAATATATTACTGTGACACTGTTTGTTGTTTCTGAAATTATTGGCAATTACATGATTACTCTGAGGAAAATAAATAAGAGTGACTATGTTTTTTAAATTTATTAAATCAGTAATGTTTGTTGCTAACATTTCTGGAAACCCTCACGAGACTATAACTCGTCCATTAGAGGTAATCTAGGGGTTTAAAGTCTTGTGGCACGTTTAAGGTAAATGCAACTAATGATTCTCGCGAAAGCGAGTTATGATTTTAATTTTGTTTTGCTCGAGGACTAGCAAAATATAGGTCTGGGGGTATTTGATATTCACATAATTATTACATAAAATATCTCCAAATTTATTTTTATTTTGAATATTATATTTTATTCTAATTATTTTCATTTTTATGTTTTTCAGGAATTGGAGCTTAAGCGATGAAATCGCATTAGCGCAACGAGTTTGGAAGAGCTAGCCCGAAGTAGTGCGGACCGTGAAGTCGATAATAGAGCCCAAGCTAAAAAATTGACCTAAAAAACCAAATCATCCTTTGTCTTAACGGAAATCCAAATCCAACCTAAAAAAAAAACCCTATTTAATATTTTTTTCCCTCTCTTCCCAGATATTTCTTCTTGGACGTTCCATTCTTCCATTTTTCCATCTTGCAAAAACCAGCCTCTCCTATCTTTTCACACATCTCTGCTTCACATCTTTGTCTCCCCGTCGGTAATCCTTCTAGCTCACTAGAAGGACCACCAACCACCTCCTCGCAACCAATCACCATCTCACGCCTTGCCCTCTTTTCTTCATAGACGACTGTTTCATCTCATCATCGACCTCCCTCATGCAACGCCCTGATCTCTCACCTCAGATATCTCTCGACTTCATGCTACCACTTCTTATAAGCATTCACATCATCACATTTAGCCCCTCCTAGCCAACAAACAGAAATAGAGTTGATTGACTCAGTTGAGATCGCTTCAACCTCCATCTTTTCCTCTTTTCGTACCTTGCCTATCTCCCTGTTTCCTCCTTATGTTCGTAAAAAAAAACCATCTGACCACCTCGCAACCGAGATCTATCATCGCCTAAAATTCTCTCTACAGACACAGAGATCGCAACCCTCCATCTCATCTCCTCACTATTCCATTTTCTCTCTCTAGCATGTACAACCGCCGCCATCACTCCAACCAGCAACAGCAGGGATGAACTGGAGAAGGAAAGAAACAGCTCGTAAAGAAGAAGACCTGTTGGAGGGAGAAAACTGATTTTAAAATAATCAAGATATTTGCAACTTGCCTATTTACTCTTTACAACCATAATGCACTTGAAACCCTTTCGTGACGTGCGTTTGTAAGGAGGTGATGGATTTCGCTCGCGCTGCCTTCACGACCACCTCCACCATGATCTTTTAAACCCACAGCTAAGGCATAGATGATTCCGTAGGCTTAATAACATTTTCTATTTTTTTTTTTTTTTTTCGACGCATTGTATAATTGAATATTGGAATGACTTGTGAACATGTGCATATTAATTTCACCGTGTATGTCATGCATCCATGGTAGTTGAAATTATTTTATGTTTTTGTTTGAGCTCTGTTTGATTTCTATTAGTCAAGCATGTGATTAGTTGTGTCTCAAACATACAATTAATGCTAGAGGTTTGCACATTGGTTAAAGTGAGTCCATTACGATAATATTCGAGACAATAAGAGATTCTCATATCTAATATTGCTCGAATTCTAGGAGATAATAATTGATATTAGTATAATTCTATGAACACCTGTTGGATTATTCAAAAGCCTTATCATCTCTATTTGATCATCAAACTCAATTTTTATTATTTTTCTGCCTTCCATTAGTTTAAAATTTCTTATTGCTGCAATCCCCTTTCAAATTAGTCTAAATAGATTATAGTTTTCGTTTGTGTCTTCAATCCTCATGGGATCAATCCGTATTTGCCATGGTCTACCAGTTAGACAACCATGCACTTGCGGTATGACAATCAGGTCAAATTAACCTATTAATTTAGGTTGATAAAATCTGCATTAGGTAGATAGACAATAACAAAATCAAATAAAAAAGTGCCATTTAAAAGTTAAAACTAACATGATGGAGCCCACATGTTTCTAGTTAACGAGAGATTACCGAGCTCTCTAGTTTGAGGAGCCAAGGGTTGAGTGGCTCACCTTGTTAATGCTAGGGGTATCAATGAACTAGATTTCATTTATATTCCGAGTCAATCTGATTCGATAAACTCGGATTTGGATTTGAATTTTTTGGATTCAGATGTAAAATTTGAATCAGGTTGCTTTCGATATCGGATCCGGATTTTGTTAAATCCGATTTGATAAAGTTAGATTTCAATGTGAATTTCTCAAACTAGTTTCGGATTCGAATGTTGAATTCATATTCCTAATCGGATCATGCATGGATTTTGTTAAATTCGATCAAATAAGGATTTGAATTACATATTTTTACAATTTTGCTTGAAAAATTATGAGTTATGAGTATTAATATTAAGGATAAAGGTGGTTTTGGTCATTTTAGCACCTAAATATAAACAAATCCTAAATATATTGTATGTTTATCTGATTTTAGTTAGATTTTAAATAAAAATAAAAATATTAAGTGATTTCGGATCGAGTTTGGATTGTATTCGGATTTGAGCATTATATACTGGATTTAGATTCAGATTTGTACCATTAAATACATTTTTGGTTCGGATCGGATTATATTCAGATTTGAGCACAATATACTAGAGGTGGGCATCCCATCCTGCAATCCCGATCCCATCCCATTCTGATTCCGTCCTCTCTCGTCCCTATTTTTTCGGGTCTTATTGGAATTGATCAATCTCATCTCGATCCCGTCCCATCCTGACTAGATTGGGATTGGGATATGATCGAGATGAAGATTTTCAATCCCGCACAGCCTGAATTTTAATTTTTTAATATTTATTAGGAATGCTCTTGTAGTTGGGGGTGAGTAGTATTTTTTTCCTCTTTGCAACATGCAACTTATCAGTGTTCCCTCTCTAATAATTAGTGTCACTCTTTATGATCAGTCAAGATGGGAATGCCAATGACTATCCTCTACATGTTTATTACTGCAATGTTGAGCAATAGACGTATGAGTTATTTTTTACAATGATATCCTCATGTATAATCTTGATGACCTTCTGATGCAATATTTTATTAGCACACAACTTAATACCATGCTTTGTAATTGTAGTAAAGAATAAGTAGGGATCATTCTAGATCAGGGATTAGAGGGCTTGCCAACTAGCACTAACAATAACTAAGAGACAATTAACAACCTAATTAAGAAAATATTCGGGGATTGGATTTTTCTAATTTAAACTAAGAAGAAAATATAAGAGATGTAGATAGTGAGAAGTTAGCTAAGGGTTTTTCTCCACACACCAAACATATGCTCATGAATCAATCTTCAATAATCACTTGCTAACTCGTGAAAGACAATGCTCAAGATTAACCGTGATCGCACTACATTAATCTTATTATTTTCCTAAATTCGTTGAATTAAACTAAGCGTCGCTTTCAAACTATTCTTTTCATGCTATTTAATAAGGAATCACAAGTTAGATAACAATCCAAGATCATTAAGTTCTTTAGAAAATATGAACACCGACTAGGCAATTACAAGTATGATCAACACCTTGTTCTTAACCTAAGTTTTTACTTAACAATACCAATGTTCCTTGGTATTTACTACTTGTGAGTGTAGGATTATAATGATTAGGTGAAATTCTCCTATACTTTAGCACCAAATCCTAGCATGCTTACTAAGTTGGATTCCTTAACAAACATACAAAGAAAAGTTCTCTATAAAGCAGTTAAGCAAAACACAATCACTAATCAGTAAGGAAGATTAAATTCAATTAATTCATAAAACA
Source organism: Berberis vulgaris (assembly GCA_963556465.1). Classification (NCBI taxonomy): domain Eukaryota; kingdom Viridiplantae; phylum Streptophyta; class Magnoliopsida; order Ranunculales; family Berberidaceae; genus Berberis; species Berberis vulgaris. The sequence continues at coordinate 89,164,004 of OY747125.1, read as the reverse complement.
CATGTTTGGGGTTTCGAATCCACCCCTAGCTAAAAGGGAATTTAGCTAGACATACTAATCATGTTCAAACAATATTCCATAATTAAATATCCAACTATAAATAAGAAAAAGGTAAAAGGAACGATATTGCCTGATCCATGGTGGTGCAAAGCAGATCCTAGGGTGCGGATAGCATGTGAGAAAAAGGGTTTATTCCTCCTCTTTTCTTCTTCCTCAGACTTATCTTCTTTTTCTCTCTTTTGTTGCTTGAGAAGATATTTCGAGAGAGAAAAAAAGAACTGAGTGAAAGTGATTGATGTGCGTGAGTGAGGTTGAGATCAGGCGAGCGTGGTGGTCGATAGGAGACGAGATCAATCTGGGGGAGAGGGGATCTATTAACTGACATCTTGGAAGGGTTTGGCGAGGTTGATTTTTGTGTTGTGAAAGGCGGACGATGGCTGCAGTGAGAGTGGCGATGTGGTTTTGATGATGGTTGATGGGTTAGGGTTTCTGATTTGCGATTGATGGGTGTGATGGAGGCGATGAAGGGGGTCGGCTGAGATGGGGTCTGTGAATGGGTTTGATGATGATGATGGATAAAGGGCTATGTCTAGGTGTTGTGAAGGAGAAGGGGATAATGGTGGTGGTTTGTTGGCTGTGATGGCGAAGAGGACGATGGTTGGATGGAGGCTGTGACGACTTTCTATGGTTCCAAGTGCGTTTGTGAAGATGGGTGATATCTTCGAAGCAGGTATTGTCCCTATTATAATTGTTTTATTCTCAGTTTCCTTCTTTGCATAGTTTCCTTTTGCAATCAATATTTCCAAATTGCCAATTTGCTTCATTTAACTTCAATTTTGAAATCTTGTTATTGGAAACCTATACAAACACGAAAATATCAATTAGTACCTAATGCAATCATTTTCCGCTCCCTGCTTTGACCTAATTTCGCTGAGCTGCTAACCTACACAAGTAACGCACGTGAGCCACGGACCACCGTTGTGGTGGCTGATGGGACTCCGATGCTAAAGTCAGATAGGGATCTCAGGAAGGCGTAATGCTGTAAACAGGGAATTTGTAGCGTACCTTAGCTTACCAACCTCATGTCTCATTTATAGTACAGGAGTCCTAGTTCTACCAGGCCATCAAAGGCGTAGTTTAGGAATAAGATCTTCATGGAGATCCTTATCTAATTAGGAGTTGTGTTATAGGAGGGAAGTTCCCTATTAGCCTTGTTTTCCTAGATACGCAGGAGATAGTTCCCAATCCAAGAGTAACTCGTAGGAGGAAATTTCCATGCGTGGAATGTACTCTTTAATTTGCTTCCGAGTTGGAAGTAGAGAGTTATTGTAGTTGCCCGTCCGAAGCTAATCCTTGAGATACTTGCCTTAGTAGGACTTACGGGTATTGAGGATAGTTGTGAGACGTGTGGGCCTAGCACGCTGTTAGAGTTCGGGTCCGTCTGGTGGATTGGATTAGGCGGGCTTAGAATCGCTTGAGCTGGATCAGTATTGGGCTTACGCCGGGGCCCGTAAATCCTCGAGATCATCATGACACGTGTATGGCTCAGGGATGTGACCATTTTTATGTATCATCAGTTATTCCCCCCGAGTTAGTGGGTCGTTGCATCGGTTCGCTAAGTCATCTCTTTGAAAAGATATGTCGCTCATGATGAAGATTGAGTCTGAATCGCTGCTTGAGCCGCGTTCTGCACTAATTGAACGTGTGTTGGTTCAGAGGAAAAGAGGCGGGAACCTAATCCCTATTTAGGTCATTCGTAGTGCAAAGTCCGACTTTTCTATTTTTTTTGCTTTCGAAGCTATCACTCTGTTCATCTTCTGATTAGAGAGGATTGTTCATCTTCATCATGGCTCAACAAAATCTTCTTGATGATGCAACTTTGGCCAAGGGCCTGGAGTTCTTTGAAGACAGGTTGCTTTCTGAGCCTGGCCTTGCTGAAATTTGTACGAAGTTCAGGGTCCCCGAGGACCTGCCATTATATGTCCTGAAAGGTGACCAAACGCTAATGTCGCCACCGATAGGGCTCATTTGTTTGCATCGAGGTATTTTCAAACCGGAATGCGTTTCCTATTCTGGATGTGATTTGGCAATTCTTAGATCTTTTGGGAATTCCTTCGGCTCAATTGGGGCCTAATGGATATAAGATCATCCTTCTCATCCTTATTAGGGCGGAGGAGGCTGGTGTGGAGTACGCTTCGAGGAAGCATATAAGCAGGCGTCATAGCTGGCTGATGGATAACGCTCTGAAGCTCGAGAAGGATACGCTGGAAGGGTGGATGGTTAAGGGTTTAAAGTACCTTACGCTGGGTATGTCTCACTTGAGACAAGTGGCCGTTCCTGGGACCGAAGTCAAGGTGGCTCGTGAGAGGGTATACACCATGGAGCGTGCTTTCTCCCACATACATGTGCTGTATTCTAGCGCGCACTACAAAATTGAGCGATTGCAGAAGCAGGCTAAAGAGAAGAGGCTTGATCAATCAACCGTGGCCGCTGAGACTCAAAAGGCTCGTCTAGAGGTCGTTGAACATGATTTGGCGAAGGCGGTGTCTGAGAGAGACGAACTCAAACAGGAGTTGAGCCGAATCCGCCGAGACGTAGAGGTTGCACAGGAAGCTGCGACTAAGGCGTGTTCTGAACTGCGGTCTCTTGCTGAAGAGAATGCTTCGAAGGAAGCCGAATGGGCTGCTAAGAAGCAGCAAATGGAATCCGATGTGGAGTTCAATGCTTGAGAGGCAAGGAAGGCCAGGACCAGCTCGAACTGGAGTAGCATGAACTCAGTGTTGTGAAGAGCAGCCTGGCCACGGGCAGTCTCAGGTTGACGCACTGACTGGCAGGTTGGAGCTGTTGGAGCGTGAAATTGCTGACTTGAAGGCACGAAAGAAAGAGCTTATACAGGAACAAGGCAGATGCGAGCTCTGTTGGGTTGTACACGGTAGGCTGGAGCTGCTTGCATTAATGAAAAAGGAACATCCGGAGTGGGATCTCGGCTGTTACAAGAAAATGTCAAATGTAGACTTGTTTGTTGCCTTCGCGTAATCGGATGAGGAGGAAAGTTTGAGCCCTGATGCCCAGGTCATGGTGCGTGCAAACGCAACTCCTGTTCCTTCTTCCACTAAGTTTAGCTCTTCCATTTCTGTACCTTCTCCTGATAAGGAGTGAATTTTGTACTCTTATTGTCGACTGTTAATAAAAAACAATTTTAACTGTTTTGTGCTTGTTGTCTCTATTGCAAGTTTTTCGTTTCGCCTTGTCGTATTGCATAGACATAGGCTAGTGGAATCAATAGGACGCCGAATGATCTATCTGTAGTAGAGAGCTTGACCGCGCTCTATATTGCAAATGACTCAAGATCATTGTTGCGTAGTCATGTCCGACATTGGGCATGTTGCAGAGAATTTAGCAGGGGGTTGAGTTGCCCGAGCGTTGTCTTGTCCCCAATGTAAGCTGCTTGAGGCTTGTCTTGCTTGTCTGATTGGTCGGCTGCAACTGCTGCTATAGGCGAGTTGCGATGGGCGAGCATATACGTGAGAGTGTTTGTGCCGAGTCAGGCGTTGTAAGCTAGGGCGGACACACTATGTAGCATTTATTTGGGCACTGGTCGTACGATCTATGTATTGGCTAGAGTGGCCTTTGCTGGTAATAGGGTGTGATAGGGGCATAATTAGGCTATTTTTAGTACCATATTTATATATATATTTTTAGCTATTACTTGTTAATTATGGTACTAATTGTTATTTTCGTGTTTGTGTAGGTTTCCAATTACAAGATTTTAAAATAGAAGCAATTTGGCAATTTAGAAATACTAGTTGCACAAGGAATCTACACAAACAAGAAAACTACACAAACAAGGAAACCACCAAAGAAGAAAACTGAGAAGAAAACAATTATAAAATGGACAATACCTGCCCTGAAGCAGAGACGCTTGCAACCACAGCAAGCCGTCACCCATCATCAACCATCCAGCATCCATAGCATCAACAACAAACCCTAACACATCATCGCAGCAGTCCCTCAGCCGTCTTCCTCTTCTCCTTCACAAAATCCACAACACAACCCCCATTTCTATCGAGTTCCTCATCCACGTTTGCAACCACATCCTCCACTTCGATCCATCCTCGCAACAGTCCATCAAGCATCCACCCCTTCATCGCATTCATCCCTTCATCGCCTTCATATCTCTGTTTGTTGAAAATCAGATAACCCTAGCCCATCATCAACCATCGTCGATAAACACTCGTCTCAATCCCTTTCTATTTCTGTCCCTGATCGTCGTCAACCCTAAACCCATCGCCACCGTCTTCCTCTCCAGTCCAATCTCACAGCAGAAGCAGAGATCGAGAAGGAAGAGAAGTGAAGCAGATCGCGAAGAGAAGGAGAGGAGGAAGATATCTCTTCTTTCATGCTATTTGCACCCCAGCATTCCTCTCTCTACCACCACGAATCAGGCTATAGTTGTTTCATCTCTTAACTCTTTCTCTGATTTTAGTTTGATATTTAATTATGTATTGCTATTCGAACATGATAAATATGTCTAGCTAAACTTTTCTTAGTTAGGGGTGGATTCGAAGCCCCGAACATGTGTTTTATAAATTAATTGAATTTAATCTTCCTTGCTATTAGTGATTGTGTTTTGCTTAACTGCTTTATAGAGAACTTTTCTTTGTATGTTTGTTAAGGTGGCCAACTTAGTAAGCATGCTAGGATCTGGGGCTAGAGTATAAGAGAGTTTCACCTAATTGTTATAATTTTGTACTCACAAGTAGTAAATACCAAGGAACGTTGGTAAGATTAATTCAAAACCTAGGTAAGAACAAGATGCTGATCATACTTGTAACTGCCTAGTTAGTGTTCATATTTTCCACAAAACTTAATGATCTTAGATTGTTATCTAACTTGTGATTCTTGATTAGATAGCATGATAAGAATAGTTTGAAAGCGACGCTTAGTTTAATTCAACGAACTTGGAAAAATAATAAGATTAATGCAGTGCTTATCACGGTTAATCTTGAGCATTGTCTTTCACGAGTTAGCAAGTGATTATTGAAGATTGATGCGCTATTTTAGTAGCACACAACTTAATACCTTGCTTTGTGATTATAGCACACAACTGCCTAGTTATCTCCACACACCAAACATATGCTCATAAATCAATCTTCAATAACCATTTGCTAACTCGTGAGAGACAATGCTCCAGATTAACCGTGATAAGCACTGCATTAATCTTATTATTTTCCCAAGTTTGTTGAATTAAACTAAGCGTCGCTTTCAGACTAATCTTATCATGCTATCTAATCAGGAATCACAAGTTAGATAAAAATCTAAGATCATTAAGTTTTGTGGAAAATATGAACACTGACTAGGCAGTCACAAGTATGATCAACATCTTGTTCTTACCTAGGTTTTGACTTAACCTTACCAACGTTCCTTGGTATTTACTACTTGTGAGTATAAAATTATAACAATTAGGTTAAACTCTCCTATACTCTAGCCCCAGATCCTAGCATGCGTACTAAGTTCACCACCTTAACAAACATACAAATAAAAGTTTTCTATAAAGCAGTTAAGCAAAATACAATCACTAATAGCAAGGAAGATTAAATTCGATTAATTTATAAAAGACATGTTCGGGGCTTCGAATCCACCCCTAACTAAGAGAAGTTTAACAAGACATATTAATCATGTTCGAATAGCAATACATAATTAAATTTAAAACAAAAATCAGATAAAGAGTTAAGAGATGAAACAAAACACTATAGCCTAATCCGTGGTGGTAGAGAGAGGAGTGTTAGAGTGCAAATAGCCTCCTCTCCTTCTCTTCGTGATCTGCTTCACTTCCCGATCTTCTCGATCTCTACTTCTTCTGTGAGATTGGACTAGAGAGGAGGACGGTGGCGTTGGGTTTAGGGTTGGCGACGATCAGGGACAAAGAGATAAAGGGATTGAGACGAGGGTTTATCGATGATGGTTGATGATGGGCTAGGGTTATCTGATTTTCAACAAACAGAGAGATGAAGGCGATGAAGGGATGAATGCGATGAAGGGACGGATGCTTGATGGACTGTTGCAAGGATGGATCGAAGAGGAGGTTGTGGTTGCAAACGTGGATGAGGAACTCGACAGATATGGGGGTTGTGCTGTGAATTTTTTGAAGGAGAAGAGGAAGACGACTGAGGGACCGCTGCAATGATGGGTTAGGGCTTGTTGTGGATGCTATGGATGGGGAGGCTATTGCTGGATGGTTGATGATGGGTGACGGCTTGCTGTGGTTGCAAGCGTCCCTGCTTCAGGGCAGGTATTGTCCCTTTTATAATTGTTTTCTTCTCAGTTTCCATCTTTGGTGGTTTCCTTGTGTGTGTAGTTTCTTTGTGCAACTAGTATTTCTAAATTGCCAATTTGCTTCTATTTTAAAATCTTGTAATTGAAAACCTACACAAACACGAAAATAACAATTAGTACCATAATTAAAAAGTAATAGCTAAAAATATATATATAAATATGGTACTAAAAATAGCCTAATTATGCCCCTATCAAATTCCCCCACATTTATCTTTTGCTAGTCCTCGAGCAAATCCAAGAAACAAAAATAAAAGACTCAAATGACTCAATCTATACTTTCCAACATTTGTCTAAGAGATTTTCAACGGATCATGACATGTTAAGATTATTTGTAAACACAAGATTAAATCCACACCATTCGAAAATTAATACACGTTCATAGCAATGATATAAAAATTCACAATTAAATCAATCCAAGTGACTGTAAAACTCAAGCGCGTGCCAAGAAGAATTAACCCAAAAATCTCACTGGATGCACTATTTTCTTTTTCACTGATTGTTTGGTAGAATCACTCTTCCTATTCTAGTTATATGTGAGGGAATTGATGTAAAAGGGAAACAAATAGCTCACATATGATATAACAAGAAAGAAATGCATTTTCTGACTTTTTTTTCCAGATATATGATCTCATGGAAGGAATGCTACTACTTGAATGCACGAACTAGGGACACCATATGCTCATATCTCATTCGAATCTCCATATCGTGACATTGCAAGACACACTCAATCAAAAGGTCTTAATTCAGGTTGTAATGAGGCCAATGGGTCAAGGAAAGAGAAAGAACGGATAGGGAATTTTCAAAGGGTTTAAAGAAATGGTGAAAGCGTGCAATAAGATTAGAGACATTGGCAATGAATCATATGGTTCAAGACATAAGTAAGAAAATGAAGAGGTGGCCCACTGATAATAAAGAGTTTCAGCCAATATTTTGTATCTACTGAATGAAAAGAACTGGACTATTTGTATGGTACTGAAAAACTGAATGAATATAAATAAGGACTTGTGTCCCTTCTGTAACTTTGTACCGAAGAATTTTATTTTTTTTGGCAACTCTTTCTTCTTGAACTGTCTGCCACAAGGGTCTTCCCCCACACTTGCTTTTCAACATACCTTGAACCACAATAAAATCTCTGCAAATCAAATTATGTTCCACTCTTTTGATTAGGTTAGGGATAGAAAATGAGGGTAATGAAACAAAAGGCTTAATAACAGACTCAACAGGGTTAACCTAAAGGAAATATATCATGAATCAAATTTATTTGGTAGTGGTGGAAACTAGGTGCCTTTATCATGTCAAGCATGTTATGCAATTCAATATGATGCTTTGAACAAAGTCAATACAAGTTCTAGTGTTTAATTCTTAAATATGAAAGCAATCCAAGTAGCAACCAAAGCAAACAAAATTGAGATCATGCAACGAATTATTATTAACAAAAGAAATAAAAGATGACCTAACTAAAAACTCTCAAAATCAAAGGAATAATAGGCTCAAAACTTACATATGGGTTATAATTAGCTAAATTCAATTAAACATGCTATGAGTACCAATTACTAAGTTGATTACATGTGAATTTGCATATGAACCATGAATAAGCATTAAACAAAGAATATATTAGATCTTAACTCATGCTTATAAATCACCTTAAAGTCATGCAATTAAAAACCAAATCTCATCATTGTATTGTAAAGTTTCCTAAGACTCAAAACAACTAATTTTTTTTTAAATATTTTTATATTTTATTTTTATGACACTAATACCAATAAAGAAAATAAAAACAAACATTTTTGTATATTTTTTTAAGGGACTGACACTTTTTTTTCAAAATAAAACAACGTTTTGTTCCCCCCACACTTAAACCTAACATTGTCCTCAATGTGAATAGATTATAGCACATGTAATGAAAGATTTAAAAGCGGAAAAACAAACAAAAGCAAAAATAACGAAAAGAAAATAAAGGGATAAAGAAAGCAAATCTGATTGGGTTGCCTCCCAAGAAGCGTTTGTTTTAACGTCGTGCAGCCTGACAAAAAGAAAAAAAACCAATAAAAAAGAAATTGAGTAATTAACAATTTTACTAATCCCCGACAACGGTGTCAAAAATTGATGTGCTATTTTAGTAACACACAACTTAATACCCTACTTTGTGATTGTAGTATAGAATAAGTGGGGATCGTTCTAGACCGGGGATTAAAGGGCTTGTCAATTAACACTAATAATAACTAAAATACAACTAACAACCTAATTAATTAAATAATGGGGGATTGGATTTTCTAAATTAAACTATTAAAATAACTACAAAAATTACTATAAAGATAATAAAACTAAAGGGATGGCAAAGATGAGAAATTAGCTAAGGGTTTATCTCCACACACCAAATATATGCTCATAAATCAATCTTCAATAATCACTTGATAACTCGTGAGAGACAATGCTCCAGATAAACCGTGATAAGCACTGCATTAATCTTATTAGTTTCCAAAGTTTGTTGAATTAAACTAAGCGTCGCTTTCAGACTAATCTTATCATGCTATCTAATCAGGAATCGCAACAATCTAACAATCTAATCAGAAATTAGCTAAGGGTTTATCTCCACACACCAAATATATGCTCATAAATCAATCTTCAATAATCACTTGCTAACTCGTGAGAGACAATGCTCCAGATTAACCGTGATAAGCACTGCATTAATCTTATTATTTTCCCAAGTTTGTTGAATTAAACTAAGCACCGCTTTCAGACTAATCTTATCATGCTATCTAATCAGGAATCGCAAGTTAGATAACAATCTAAGATCATTAAGTTTTGTGGAAAATATGAACACTGACTAGGCAGTTACAAGTATGATCAACATCTTGTTCTTACCTAGGTTTTGACTTAACCTTACCAACGTTCCTTGGTATTTACTACTTGTAAGTACATAATTATAACAATTAGGTGAAACTCTCCTATACTCTAGCCCCAGATCCTAGCATGCTTACTAAGTTGACCACCTTAACAAACATACAAAGAAAAGTTCTCTATAAAGTAGTTAATTAAGCAAAACACAATCACTAATAGCAAAAAAAATTAAATTCAATTAATTTATAAAAGACATGTTCGGGGCTTCGAATCCACCCCTAACTAAGAGAAGTTTAGCTAGACATATTAATCATGTTCGAATAGATATACATAATTAAATATCAAACTAAAATCAGAGAAATAGTTAAGAGATGAAACAAAACACTGTAGCTCGATCCGTGGTGGTAGAGAGATGAGTGTTGGGGTGCAAATAGCGCATGGGAAGAGATATCTTCCTCCTCTCCTTCTCTTCATGATCTGCTTCACTTCTCTTCCTTCTCGATCTTTGCTTTTGCTGTGAGATTGGACTAGAGAAGAAGACGGTGGCGATGGGTTTAGGGTTGGCGACGATCAAGGACAGAGAGATAAAGGGACTGAGATGAGGGTTTATCGACGATGATTGATGATGGGCTAGGGTTATCTGATTTTCAACAAACAGAGAGATGAAGGCGATGAAGGGATGAATGCGATGAAGGGGTGGATGCTTGATGAACTATTGCGAGGATGGATCGAAGAGGAGGCTGTGGTTGCAAACGTGGATGAGGAACTCGACAAAGATGGGGTTGTGTTGTGGATTTTGTGAAGGAGAAGAGGAAGACGGCTGAGGGACTGCTGCGATGATGGGTTAGGGATTGTTGTGGATGCTATGGATGGGGAGGCTATTGTTGAATGGTTGATGATGGGTGACGGCTTCCTGTGGTTGCAAGCGTCCCTGCTTCAGGGCAGGTATTGTCCCTTTTATAATTGTTTTCTTCTAAGTTTCCTTCTTTGGTGGTTTCCTTGTTTGTGTAATTTCCTTGTGCAACTAGTATTGCTAAATTGCCAATTTGCTTCTATTTTAAAATCTTGTAATTGGAAATCTACACAATCATGAAAATAGCAATTAGTACCATAATTAACAAGTAATAACTAAAAAATATATATAGAAATATGGCACTAAAAATAGCCTAATTATGCTCCTATCAGGGTGCAAGCTTGTTTGAGCATGAAGATGCTGACTCAACTAGATTTGTCTTGGCGGCCACTGTTTCAAAAGAGAGTGGGGGTCGCGTGGCGAGCTGCATGGGGCTCCAACCTTTCGAACCGTTTATGTCTGAACGATGTGGACTACAGGTTCGGGGAGTAAGGATTTGGCGACTAGCTGAAAAGCGGTAGTCCCATGGCAAGTCGTCAACTTTGATCAGAGAGCTTCCACCTTTCGAACCATCTATACCCGCTCGATGGGGGCTGCAAGTACTAGTACAAGGGGTTCAGCAACCAGGCTGAAAAGCATGTGTAACGTGGCAAGCCGTCGAGATCAGTTTGGGATTGATTAGGCTCCCACCTTCCAAATCATCTACACCTGTGCACATCAAGCTACAAATTTAGGAGTTTTCGGTGGCCACGCTGAAAAGCAGTGGTCCTGTGGCAAGCCATCGAAATCAATTCGCGGCTAACTAGGCTCCCACTTTCTAGACTATCTACACCTACGTAGTGGGGGCTACAAGTCCAGGTTTGGTGATTCGGAAGCCACGATGAAAAGCAGTGGTCACACGGCAAGTCGTCAAAATCAATTCGAGACTAACTAGGCTCCCATCTTCTAACTATCTACACCAGCGCAATGGGGGCTACAAGTTCAGGGTTGGTGATTCGGTGGCCACGCTTAAAAGCAATGGTCCCGTGGCAAGCCGTCGAGATTAGTTTGGGATTGACTAGGCTCTTACCTTCCAAATCATCTACACCTGTGCACATCAAGCTACAAATTTGGGAGTTTTCGACGGCCACACTGAAAAAATAGTCCTGTGGCAAACCATCGAAATCAATTCACGACTAACTAGGCTCCCATCTTCTAGACTACCTTCACTCGCGCAGTGAGGGCTACAAGTTAAGGGTTGGTGTTTCGGCGACCATGGTGAAAAGCAGTGGTCCCATGGCGAGCCGTCGGAATCAGTTCGGGACTGACTAGACTCCCACCTTCCAAACCATCTATACCCACATAGTGAGGGTTACAAGTCTGGGCTTTGATCAGAAGCTTTTGTTGCCAATCGTCACAAGCTAGGCTTACCAGATTGGGTGTAGCGATCACTAACCGTGAAGAGGGCAATGATCTCTGGCGAGTCATCGTCACCAGGCGTGATAGCACTGATTATACTTCCACTTCCTAGACCATCGAGATCCGTGTTGGGCAGACTAGGTGTCGGGGCGTACCAGAAGTCGTAGTCATCAGCTTTGGCTGACTAAGCTTGCATGGTTGGGGAAGGGTTCCGCCCGTTTGAGGGTGTGAGAACCCATGTCCACTAGTGTAGTGCACTGTGTGGACAACATTACCTTAAAACAAACAGCGATCCGTAGGTACGATCCGTGCATCAAGGCTGATTTAAATTTTCTCTCACACCAAGCACGTAGAAAAATATTGTTTGAATGGTGGGCCTAGTGGATTTATCCTTTGGGCCCGCAAACGAAGAGTTAGGGTTTCCTATACGGTTGCATTACGTGTATGGCATATATTTCGCGATGACACGTGTATGGCATAAGATGCGAGACGGTTGAGTACCGGTTTCTCCCCCTCAATTGATGGGGTTGCGTGCAATGTCATTATTTGAACAACGTGGTCTGCGCACTTTCCATGGGAACCGTCATCTCTTCATTTCCCACACGGTATTTAATGTTTGGCAGTTAATGCAGGAGGCCCGTTTAGTGAACCATTACGCTTATATAATAGTGTTTTCCAATCATTGTAGGCATTATCTTTCGCAGAGCTTATCTCCTATAATGTTCTTGTTTGAAGAGGATGTTTTGGATTTTTCAAAGGCTGAAGGGAGATCTCTAGCAATGGAGTCCTCGAGTCCTCGAATGTTCTGACATTCGCACTGATCAAGCGTGACGATAGTTGTTGTTATGCGTGGTCACCTGTTCTGGGTGGGCACGTAGTTGATCTGCTGAGGTCTCGTAATTTCTTCTCATATCGTGGAGTAGTACGGATTCTCTACCAAGGGAGATGCTTCGGTGTTACTTCATGTCATTTGTGTCCGTGCGTTTATGGATCCCATTGCTAACCAATGGCTTATCAAAGTGTTAGCCGATGTGGTATCTCTCAGTCACTCCTGGCATCATTTATGGGAAAGTGGCCTCGCTTGGTAGCACTGTGAGACCTCGTCTGCTTCGCCGCTTGTGGCCATCCTCATCTGCCTTATTCCATCCACCCTGGATGCCAACAACCATTTGAGTAAGTCTGTAAGGGGGTGGGATGTCTCTTGAGGAAATCAATAGTCTGTTGTAAGGTCTACAACGCTATTGTAGGGCACTTTCCCGGGGTGATTCGATAGAATAATTTGGCCGCACTTTCCAATAATCAATAGAGTTTGTTTTCATAGTTCTTACTTTTTCTTAAATGATTTCAAATCACGTAAGTCTTTAAGAACTAAAACTCTACAATGACTATGGAAACGGAAACAAACGACTGAAATTAGACTAACTATTGATGGGGAGAAATTGATCTTGGCCTTGAAGTGAATTTGGGTTGCTCTTGTGGATCATTCAGCGGACTGTCAAGGCTCTTCAGAGGTTACTGAAGAGTAAACCTTGCAGAGGGGCGAGTCTTCGTATCGATTGAATGTCGAGGGGACGTGTTCCCGCTTACCATGGCCCCTCCGTTTCGCTGGGTAGAAGAGGTTATTGTTTGTGTATCTCTTAAATGTGACGTCTCTGCCGTCATTTGGCCTGGCACAGGTTCATGCTGCTATGTAGGATATAGTCGGATCTGGGAGCATTCTATCCTTTTCAGTGCAGCGTAATGGCAGCCTCGTGTCGTAGGTTGGTCTCCATGTATTGTCCCTTCAGAGTAGTTTGTGGTATACTTAACGCACTAGTGAAGGGCGGAGACTATTGCTTCCATCTAGTAGAGCCATGGTCTTCCCAAGATAAGGTTGTAGGTTGATGGCGCATCTGCTACAATGAACTCCATAAATAAGACATTTCTTAACTGTGGCTCCCTTGCCATTGTTGCTAACTTTATCTTTCCAAGGGGGAAGCATTTCTCCTCGCTGAATCCAATCAGCGGGTGATCCGAGGGTGTCAGGTTTTTCTCATTGAAGTCCAAGCTGCAGTAAGTGCTATAGAACAGTATGTTGAGCGAGCTTCTTGTATCCACCAAGCTTTCTTTACTTCCTACCTTGCTATGGAGACCGAGATGACTAGGGCGTCGTTGTGTGACGCTCTGACTCTTGCGAGGACCTTGTCCGTAAAGGTCAAGGTGGGAATGAGGCTCTGAACCCTCGACTGGCGGATGCGTATGTCCTCATCCACGAGTTGGATCCACATCTCCAATAAGGTTTGCTTGCGAGATCTGTACGACTGGTCTTCATTTAGACCAACTCCATGAAGGACATAGATTATCCCTGGGGTCCCCTTCTCTATTTTGTTAACTAACTCCCCTTGTCCCCGGTTCATTCTGGCCATTTTTCAGAGTTCAGGAATTCTTTAAGTTTGGCTCTGTGGATCCAGTACTCAACTTCATACCTCAAACTCTTGCAGTTGTTGGTATCATGGCCACTTTCCTTTTTGGTACTCGTAATACTTGTTGTCACGCTTGGCGGGGTCTCCGTGCTGCTTCGGGGTCCACTTCAGATCCTCCTAGTTCTTCATGGAGTTTAGTACGCCTGACAGGCTGGAATTGAGGGTTGTCACAGTTATGGATCCAACGTAGTTGGATGTTTTTTCTGGCCTGGACCGACTAGGGCCTGACCTGTTGTCATTGCGCTTTCTCTTGTTTCGTTCTTTGTCTTTGCATCTTTTTCCCCATTTCTTGTCCTTAGGTGTAGAGGGCTTCTTTTCGCTTTTAGTTTCCATTTTCACGGTTATCAGCTCCTCCAAGGTAATGTGCTTCTGAGCACTCTTAAGGAGTTTCCCTTTTCTTCCTTGAGGCCCGCAGTGAAGGCTGTCACGGTCGTGTCGTTGCTGCATCCGACGATGAGAGTCAACTCATTGTTGAAGTGCGTGACATGCTCTCTGAGAGTCTCGTGGGACCTCTGCTTTAGAAAGAGTATGTAGTGTGGGCCTTTTCGAAAATGCTGGCTCCCTACGAAATACTCCTTTGCCAGTATCTTGAAGGAGCCGATTGACCTCGGCAGAAGGTTGTGGAACCACGTCAGTGTTGACCTCTTCAGGCTAGTGGGAATAGTTTTGCACATCACCGACTTTGATCCTTCTTTGAGGGCTATTACGTGTTGGTAATGGCGCAGGTGGTCGAATGGATCGATGGTTTCGTCGTAGAAGTCGAGCTTCGGGGGAGTGAACTTCCTCGGGAGGGTCTCATTCATGATTCGGTCCACAAATGGTGGGACAAGAGGCGATACAGTACATCTGGGTTGTGTGCCCCTTTACGGAGGGAGTTCTGAGGATCGAGTCTCTTTGCCCTGGCGGCGAGCTCAACATTAGCCGCGCAGCCTCCCCTAGTCCAACGAAAACTAGTGAGGGCTTGGATTTCATTTGCTTGCTCCCTGCCATCAGTCGGAGATGGAGGCCCATGCTGATCTTGGTCTCCATTAGCAAGTGATAGATTTTGTCACGTGAGAGCCTCCACCGCCTTGGCTATCTGTTGTATTTGAGATGATAGCCTATCGATTCAGGGGTCCATCGTGCTGTTGTCGGCGCGGAGGAGTGAGTTTGCAGCCCATGTATGACCGGAGCCCACTAATTCTTCCATCTACTGGAGGCATGGTCTTCCCAAGATAAGGTTGTTGGTTGATGGTGCATCTACTACAATGAACTCCATAAACAAGACCTTTCTTAACTATGGCTCCCTTGCCACTGTTGCTAACTTTATCTTTTCAAGGGGGAAGCATTTCTTTCCGCTGAATCCAATCAGCGGGTGATCCGAGGGTGTCAGGTTTTTCTCATTGAAGTCCATGTTGTAGTACGTGAACAGTACGTTGAGTGAGCTTCCTGTATCCACCAAGCTCTCTTTACCTCCCACCTTGCTATGGAGACCGAGATGACTAAGGCGTCGTTGTGTGGCGCTCGGACTCCTGTGAGGTCCTTTTCCGTAAAGGTCAAGGTGGGAATGGGCTCTGAATCCTCGACTGGCAGATGCGTCTGTCCTCATCCACGGGTTGTGTCTGCATCTCCAGTAAGGTTCGCTTGTGAGATCTGTACAACTGGTTTTCATTTAGACCGACTCCATGAAGGACATAGATTATCCCTGGGGTCCCCTTCTCTATTTCGTTAATTGACTCCTCTAGTCCCTGATTCATTCTGGCCACTTTTCAGAGTTCAGAAATTCCTTGAGTTTGCCTCTGCGGATCCAATACTCAACTTCATACCTCAAACTCTTGCAGTCGTTGGTATTATGGCCACTTTTCTTTTGGTACACGCAATACTTGTTGTTCTCACGGTTGGCGGGGTCTCTGTGCTACTTCGGAGGCCATTTCAGATCCTCCGAGTTCTTCATGGAGTTTAGTACGTCAGACAGGCTGGAATTGAGGGGTGTCACAGTCCTGGATCCAACGTAGTTGGATGTTTTTTCTGGCCTGGACCGACTAGGGTCTGACCTGTTTTCATTGCGCTTTCTCTTGATTCGTTCTTCGACCTTACAGCATTTTCCCTCCTTCTTGTCCTTAGGAGCGAATGGCTTCTTCTCGCCTTCAGTTTTCCTTTTCACGTTTCTCAGCACCTCCAAGGTAATGTGCTTCTGAGCGCTCTTGAGGAGATCTGTCATGTCCAGAGGGTGTTCTAAGGTGAGTTCTTTGTAGAGCTTTCCTTCCTTGAGGCCCGCAGTGAAGGCTATCACGGTCGTGTCGTTGCTGCATCCGTCGATGAGAGTCAACTCGTTGTTGAAGCGTGTGACATACTCTCTGAGAGTCTCGTGGGACCTATGCTTTTAAAAAGAGTATGTAGTGTGGGCGTTTTCAAAAATGTTGGCTACCTACGAAACGTGTCAGGAACTCCTTTGCCAGTGTCTTAGAACCATTTGGGCCAGATCAGTGTTGGGTTGACGCTGGGGCTCGTAACTGTTCTAGATCATCATGACACGTGTATGGCTCAGGGATGTGACCATTTTTATGTATCATAAGTTACTCCCCCTGAGTTAGTGAGTCATCACATCGATTCGCTAAGTCATCTCTTTGAAAAGATATGTTGCTCATGATGATGATTGAGTCTGAATCGTTGTTTAAGCCGCGCACTGCATTAATTGAACGTGTGTCGGTTCAGCGGAAAAGAGGCGGGAACCTAGTCCCTATTTAGGTCATTCATGGTGCATATGAAGCTACCACTCTGTTCATCTTCTTGTTAGAGAAGATTGTTCATCTTCGTCATGGCTCAACAAAACCTTCTTGATGACGCAACCATGGCCAAGGGCCTGGAGTTCTTTTGAAGACAGGTTGTTTTCTAAGCCTGGCCTTGCTGAAATCCGTACGAAGTTTTAGGTCCTTGAGGACCTGTCGTGGTATGTCCTGAAAAGGTGACCAGACGCCAATGTCGCCACCAGCGGGGTTCATCTGTTTGCATCAAGGGATGCTTCAAACCGGAGTGTGTTTTCCCATTCTAGATGTGATTTGGGAATTCTTAATCTTTTGGGGATTCCTCCGGCCCAATTGGGGCCTATTGGATATAGGATCATCCTTCTCATCCTTATTAAGGTGAAGAAGGCTGGTGTGGAGTACGCTTCGAGGAAGCATATAAGCAAGGCGTCATAGTTGGCTGATGGATAGTGCTCCGAAGCCCGAGGAGGATACGCTAGAAAGGTGGATGGATAAGGGTTTAAAGTACCTTATGCTAGGTATGTCTCACTTGAGCCAGGTGGTCGTCGCTGGGATGGAAGTCGAGGTGGCTCGTGAGAGGGTATACACCATGGAGCATGTCTTCTCCCACATGCAGGTGTTGTATTTTGATGCGCTTTACGAAATTGAGCGGCTTGAGAAGCAGGCTCAGGAGAAGAGACTTGATCAGTCAATCGTGGTCGCTGAGACTCAGAAGGCTAGTCTAGAGGCCTTTGAGCGTGATTTTGCAAAGACGGTGTTTGAGAGAGACGAACTCAAGCAGGAGTTGAGTTGGATCCGCCGAGACATTGTTGCGCAGGAAGCTGTGGCTAAGGCGTGTTCTGAACTGCGATCTCTTGCTGAAGAGAATGCTTCGAAGGAGGCCGAATGGCTGCTTAGAAACAACAACTGGAATCTGATGTAGAGTTCAATGCTCGAGAGGCAAGGACGGTCAAGGACCAGCTCGAACTGGAGTGGCATGAGTTCAGTGCTGTTAAGAGCAGCCTAGCCATGGGCAGTCTCAGGTTGACGCGCTGATTGGCAGGTTGGAGCAGTTGGAGTAAGAACTTGCTGACTAAAAGGCGCAGGATGAATAACTTCTACAGGAACAAGGCAAATGCGAGTTTCGTTGGGTTGTACACGGTAGGCTGGAGTTGTTTGGGTTAATGAAGGAGAAACATCCGGAGTGAAATCTCGGCCATTACAAGAAGATGTCGTATGTAGATTTGTCTGTTGCCTTTGCATTGTCGACGAGGAAAAAAGTTTGGGCCCTGATGCCCAGGTCATGGTGCATGCGGATGCAACTTCTGCTCCTTCTTCCACTAAGCTTAGCTCTTCCATTTTTGTACCTTTTCTTGATAAGGAGTGAATTTTGTACTCTTGTACCCATTTTGTCGACTGTTAATAAAAAACAGTTTTATCTGTTTTGTGCTTGTTGTCTCTATTGCATATTTTTCGTTTCGCCTTGTCGTCTTGCTTTGACTTAGGCTGGTTGAATCAATAGAACGTCGAATGGTCTATCTGTAGTAGAGAGCATGACCGCTTTATATTGCAAATGACTCAGGATCATTGTTGCGTAGTCATGTCCGATAGTGGGCATGTTGTGGACAATTCCGTTGGAGGTCGAGTTGCACGAGCTGTGTCTTATCCCCAAGGTAAGCTGATTGAGGTTTTCCTTGCTTGACTGATTGGTCGGCTGTTGCTGCTGCTATGGGCGAGTTGCGATGGCCGAGCGTATACTTCAGAGCGTTTGTGCTGAGTCAGGCGTCGTAAGCTCGGGCGAACATACTATGTAGCGTTAATTTGGGCACTGGTCGTACAATCTATGTATTGGCTCGAGTGGCCTTTGCTGGTAATAAGGTGCCAGTTTGTTTGAGCATGAAGACACTGACTCAGCTAGATTTGTCTTGGCGGCCGCTGTTTCGAAAGAAAGCGTTGGGGTTGCGTGGCGAGCTTCATGGGGCTCCCACCTTTCGAACCATCCATTTTCGAACGACGTGGACTACAGGTTCAGGGAGTAAGGATTTGGCAACTAGCTGAAGAGAGGTACTTCCGTGGCAAGCCATCGACATCAGTCGGGGGCTGACTAGTCTCCCACCTTTCGAACCATCTATACCCGCGCGATGGGGGTAACAAGTTCGAGTAAAAGGGGTTCGTCGACCAGGCTGAAAAGCAGTGCTCTCGTGGCAAGCGATCGAGATCAGTTCGGGACTGACTCGACTCCCACCTTCCAAATCATTTACACCTATGCGCATCAAGCTACAAATTTGAGAGTTTTCGACGGCCACGCTAAAAAGCAGTGGTCCCGTGGTAAGCCGTCGAAATCAGTTCGCGGCTGACTAGGCTCCCACCTTCTAGACTATCTACACCCACATAGTGGGGGCTACAAGTCCAAGGTTGGTGATTCGGCGACAACGCTGAAAAGCAGTGGTCTCATGGTGAGCTATCAAAATTAGTTCGGGACTGACTAGGCTCCCATCTTCTAAACTATCTACACCCACGCAGTGGGGGTTACAAGTTCAGGGTTGGAAATTCGGCAGCCACGCTGAAAATCAGTGGTCCCATGGCAAGCCGTCAAGATAAGTTTGGGACTGACTAGGCTCCCACCTTCCAAATCATCTATACATGTGCGCATCAAGCTACAAATTTGAGAGTTTTTGGTGGCCACGCTGAAAAGCAGTGGTCCCGTGGCAAGCCGTCGGAATCAGTTCGTGGCTCACTAGGCTCCCACCTTCTAGACTATCTACCCCACGCAGTGGGGGCTACAAGTCTAGGGTTGGTGATTCACCGGCCACGCTGAAAAATAGTGGTCTCATGGCGAGATGTCGAAATGAGTTCGGGACTGACGAGGCTCCCACTTTCCAAATCATCTACACCCGCGCAATGGAGGCTACAGGTCTAGGATTTAATCAGAAGCTTTCGTTGCCAGTCCTCACCAGCTAGGCTTACCTGATTGGGTTTGGCGATCACCGACCCCAGAGGGGGCAATGATCCCTGGAAAGTCATCATCACCAGGCGTGATAGCACTGATTAGACTCCTACTTTCTAGACCATCAGGATCTGCGCTGGGCGGATTAGGTGTCGTGGTGTACCAGAAGCCGTCGTCATCTGCTTTGGCTAACTAAGCTTGCCTGGTTGGGGAGAGATTTTGCTCGTTTGAAGGTGTGCGAACCCATGTCCGCTAGTGTCGCGCAATGTGTGGACAACATTACCTTAAAATAAACAGCGATCCGTAGGTATGGTCCGTGCGTCAAGTCTGATTTGGATTTGCGCTCGCGCCAAGCATGTAGCAGAATACTGTTTGCATGGTAGGCCGAGTGGATCGAGCCTTTAGGCCTGCAAATGAAGAGTTAAGGTTTTCTGTATGGTTGCACTACGTGTATGGCATAGATCGCACGACGACACGTGTATGGCGTAAGCTACGGGACGGTTGAGTACCGGTTACTCCCCCTCAATTGATGGGGTTGCGTGCAGTGTCATTAATTGAACAAACGTGGTCTGTGCACTTTCCTTGGGAACCGTCGTCTATTCATTTCCCACACGGCATTCAATGCTTGGCATTTAATGCAAGAGGCCCGTTTGATGAACCATTACACTTATATAATGGTGTTTTCCAATTGTTGTTGGCACTATCTTTCGCAAAACTTATCTCCTATAATGTTCTTGTTTGAAGAAAATGCTTTGGGTTTTCCAAAGGCTGATGGAAGATATCTAGCAATGGAGTCCTCGAATGTTCTGACATTTTCACTAATCAAGTGTGACGATAGTTGTTGTTATGCGTGGTCACCTGTTCTTGGGGGGCACGTAGTTGATATGCTGAGGTCTCATAATTTCTTCTCATATCACAGAGAAGTAGTATGGATTCTCTACCAAGGGAGATGCCTTGGTATTACTTCGTGTCACTTGTGTCTGTGCGTGCGTGGATCCCGCTGATAACCTATGACTGATCGAAGTGTTAGCCGATGTGCGATGTTTCCAGGTGTGGTATCTCTTAGTTACTTCTGGCATCGTTCATGGGAAAAGTGGCCTCGCTTGGCAGCACTATGAGATTTTGCCTGCTTCGCCGCTTGTGGCCTTCCTCATTTATCTTCTTCCATCCCTCTGGACGCCAACAACCATTTTAGTAAGTCTGTAATAGGGTGGGATGTCTATTGAGGAAATCAGCAGTCCGTTGTAAGGTCTACAACGTCATTGTACAGGCGTTTTCCTGGGGTGATTCGACGGAGCAATTTGGTCGCTCAGTCCTTTCAATCCCCTTTGACACCTTGTATTTATCTTGGGAAGGGGTCGAGTGAAGTTCGTTCGCATATCTTTGCTGTCACTTGCAGATTGTTCGCATCGGAGGGTCTGCACGGCCTTCTTCGGATACTTTTACGTGGTAGAATTGTCTAAACGAGTCTTTTACTTCATGTTGCATTGTATTCAGATGCTTGTAGTATGTAATCTTTTGTATCCGCCTCAAGGTGCATGTTGTTACATATTTCCAATAATCAATAGAGTTTTTTTTCATAATTCTTCCTTTATTTCTTAAATGATTGCAAACACAAAAGTCTTTAAGAACTAAAACTCTACATTGACTATGGAAAGGGAAACAAACGACTGAAAATAGACTAACTGTTGACGGGGAGAAATTGATCATGGCCTTGAAGTGAATTTGGGTTGCTCTTGTGGATCGTTCAGCGTACTGTCGAGGCACTTAAGAGGTTACTGAAAAGTAAACCTTGTAGAGGGGCGAGTCTCCATACCAATGGAATGTCGGGGGATGTGTTCCCACTTACCATGGCCTCTCCGTTTCACTGTGTAGAAGAGGTTATTGTTCCTGTACCGCTTAAATGTGACGTCTCTGTCGTTGTTTGGCCTGGCACTAGTTCATACTGTTCTGCAGTATATAGTCGGATCTAGGAGAATTCTATCAATTTTACTGCAGTGTAATGGCAACCTCGTGTCGTCGGTTGGTCTCCACGTATTATCCATTCAGAGTGGTTAGCGGTATACTTGACGCACTGGTGAAGAGTGGAAATTACTGCTTCCATCTGGTGGAGCCATGATTTTCCCAAGATAAGGTTGTAGGTTGATGTCGCATCTACTCCCATGAAGTTCAGAAGCAAGACCTTTCTTAACTGTGGCTCCCCTGCCACTGTTGCTAACCTTATCTTTCCGAGGGGGAAACATTTCTCCCGTTGAATCCAATCTGCGGGTGATCCGAGGGTCAGATTTTCTTTCTTGAAGTCCATGCTTCGGTACGTGCTATAAAATAGGACGTTAAGCAAGCTTCTTGTATCTACCAGAGCTATCTTTACCTCCCACCTTGCTATGGAGATCGAGATGACTAGGGCGTCGTTATGTGGCGCTCGAACTCCTTCGAGGTCTTTGTTCATAAAGGTCAAGGTGGGAATGGGGCTTTGAATCTTTGAGTGGGAGATGCATTTTTTTTCATCCGCGGGTTGTGTTCGCATCTCCAGTAAGGTCCACTTGCGAGACCTGTAAGACTGGTCTTCATTTGGTCCGACTCCATGAAGGACATAGATTATCCCTGAGGTATCATTCTCTATTTCTTTAACTAACTCCCCCTGTCCCCGGTTCGTTCTGGCCGCTTTTTAGAGTTCAGGAGTTCCTTCTGTTTGCCTCTACGGATCCAATACTCAACTTCATACCTCAGATTATTGTAGTCGTTGGTATCGTTGTCACACTTGGCAGGGTCTCTGCGCTGCTTCGGGGGCCACTTCAAATCCTCCCAGTTCTTCATGGAGTTTAGTACGGCTGACAGGTGGAATTGAGGGGTGTCACAGTCCTGGATCCAATGTAGTTGGATGTTTTCTTTGGCCTGGACCGACTACGGTCTGACTTGTCATCATTGCACTTTCTCTTGTTCCGTTCTTCATCCTCGCGTCTTTTTCCCTCCTTCTTGTCCTTAGGAACGGAGAGCTTATTCTCGCATTCAGTTTCCCTCTTCACGGTTCTCAACTCCTCCAAGGTAATGTGTTTCTGAGCACTCTTGAGGAGCTTTATCATGACTAGATGGGGCTCTAAGGTGAGGCTTTCGTAGAGTTTTCCTTCCTTGAGGCCCGCAGTGAAGGCTGTCACGGCCGTGTCATCGCTGCATCTGTCAATTAGAGTTAGCTCGTTGTTGAAGCATGTGATATACTCTCTGAGAGTCTCGTGGGACCTATGTTTCAGAGAGAGTATGTAGTGTGGGCATTTTCGAAAACACTGGCTCCCTACAAAACGTGTCAGAAACTTCTTTGCTAGTGTCTTGAAGGAGTCGATCGACTTCGGCGAAAGGTTGTGGAACCACGTTAGTGCTGACCTCTTCAGGCTAGTGGGAACAATTATGCACATCACCGGCTATGATCCTTCTTTGAAGGCAATTACATGCTGGTAATGGCGTAGGTGGTTGAATGGATCAGTGGTTCCATCGTAGAAGTCGAGCTTCAGGGGAGTGAACTTCCTTGGAAAGGCCTCGTTCATGATCCGGTCCACGAATGGTGGGATGGAGAGGGGGTACAATACGTTTGGGTCGTGCGCCCCTCTGCGGAGGGGTTTTGAGGGCTGAGTCTCTCTGCCCTGGCGTCGAGTTCAACGTTAGCCGCACAACCTCCCCTAGTCCAATGAGAAATAGCAGGGGTTTGGCTTTCCTGTGCTTGCTCCCCGCCATCCTCTGGAGACGGAGGCTCATGCTGCTCCTGGTCTCCATTAGCAGGTGGTGGATTTTGTCGCGTGAGAGTTTCCACCGCCTTGGCTATTTGATGTATTTGAGATGACAGCCTATCGATTCGGGGGTTCGTCGTTGTTGTTGTCAGCGCGGGGGCATGAGTCTGCAACCCGTGTATGACCGTAGCCACTGAAAGCGGCGGTACAACGTCGGCCTGAGCGTTTGACGTATCCCCTTGCTCTCCTTTGTTGTGTGACCTAGTGGTCACCATCTCTCTATGTTTTAAAAAGAGACGGCGCTAGTGAAAAGTTAAGAACTATGTTGTCCCCACGAACGGCGCCAAACTGTTGCAGTCATTTTTCGCTGCCTACTTTGACCTAATCCTGTTGACCTACACAAGTAACGCATGTGAGCCACGGACTACCATTGTGGTGGCCGATGGCACTCCGATGCTAAAGTCAGACAGGTATATGAGGAAGGCGTAATACTGTAAACATGGAATTTGTAGCGAACCTTATCTTACCAACCTCATGTCTTATTTATAGTGTAGGAGTCCTGGTTCTACCAGGCCATCGAAGGCATATTTTAGGAAGGAGATCTTCGTGGAGATCCTTCTCTAATTAGAAGTTGTGTTGTAGGAAGAAAATTCCTTATTAGCCATGTTCTCTTAGGTATGCGGAAGATAGTTCCTAATCCAAGAGTAACCCGTAGGAGGAAGTTTCCCTACATGGAATGTACTCTGGTATTTGCTTCCTAATTGGAAACAGAAAGTTGTTGTAGTTGCCCGTCCCAAGCTAATCCTCGAGATACTTGCCTTAGTAGGACTTACGGGTATTGAGGATAGTTGTGAGACGTGTGGCCTAGCACGTTGTAAGAGTTCGGGTCTGTCTGGCAGACTGGATCAGGCAGGCTGAGAATCGCTTGGGCCGAATCAGTATTGGGCTGACGCTGGGGCCCGTAATTCCTCGAAATCATCATGACACGTGTATGACTCAGGGATGTGACCGTTTTTATGTAATAGCCAAAATTATATATGGAAATATGGTACTAAAATAAAATAATTATGCTCTTATCAAATTCCCCCACACTTATCTTTTGCTAGTCCTCGAGCAAATCAAAGAAACCAAAATAAAAAACTCAAATGACTCAATCTATATTTTCCAACATTTGTCTTAGAGATTTTCAATAGATCATGACATGATAAAATTCCTTACAAACACAAGATTAAATCCATATCATTCAAAAGCTAATACACGTTCATAACAATGATATAAAAAATCACAATTAAATCAATCCAAGTGACTGTGAAACTCAAGTGCGTGCCGAAAAGAATTAACCCAAAAATCTCAATGGGTGCACTCTTTTTTTTTCTTCACTGATTGATTGGTAAAATCACTCTTTCTATTCAAATTTTATGTGAGAGGATTGATGCAAAATGGAAACAAATAGCTCACATATGATATAACAAGAAAATGACATTTTCTGACATGTTTATTTATTATTATTTTTTTTTTCTTGATATATGATCTCATGGAAGGAATGCTACTACTTAGACGCAAGAACTGGTGACACTGTATGCTCATACCTCATTCGAATCTCCACATCGTGACATTGCACAACACACTCAATCAAAATGTCTTAATTATGTTGTAATGGGGCCAAGGGGTCAAAGGAATAGAAAGAACGGTAACAAAAGGCTTAAAGAAATGGTGAAAGCATGTAATAAGATTAGAGACATTAGCAAGAAATCACATGATTCAAGACATAAATAGGAAAGGAAAAGGAAGATGAGTCCAACTAAAATGAATAGTTTCAACCATTATTTTGTATCTACTGAATGAAAAGAACTGAAAATCTGTATGGTACTGAAATACTGAATGAATATAGACAAGGGCTTGTGTCCCTTCTATAATTTTATACCACTTTTTTTTTTGCAACTCTTTCTTCTTGAAGTATTACCATAAGGGCTTTCCCCCGCACTTGCTTTTTCAACATACCTTGAACCACAATAAAGTCTTTGCGAATCAAATTATGTTTCATTCTTCTGATTAGGTTAAGTACATAAAATGAGGGTAATGAAACAAAAAAAACTTAATAACATGCTCAACAGGGGTTAACCTAAAGGAAATGTATCATGAATCATGCTTATTTAACAATGGTGAAAACTAGATGCCTTTATCATGTCAAGCATGTCGTGCAATTCAATATAATGTTTTGAACGAAATTATTACAAGTTATTGTGTTAAGTTCTTAATTATGAAAGCAATCCAAGTAGCAACCAAAACAAACAAAAATGAGATCATGAAACGAATTATTATTGACAAAAGAAATTAAAGATGAACTAACTAGAAACCCTCAAAATCAATGAACAATAGGCTCAAAACTCATACATGAGTTATATTGAGTTAAATTCAATTAAACATGCAATGAGTATCAATTACTCAGTTGATTACATGTGAATTTGCATATGACAACTATGAATAAACATTAACCAAAGAATAATATTATACTTTAAATCATGTTTAAAATCACCTTAAAGTCATGCAATTAAAAAAAAATTCTTATCATTGTATTGGAAAATATCCTAAGAACCAAAACAACTATAAATTTTTTTTTTTAAATTGACACTAATACCAACAAAGAAAACAAAAGCCAACATTTTTTATTTTTTAATGGACTGACACTTTTTAAATTTTTTTTTCAAAACAAAAGCAACGTTGTTCCCCCACACTTAAACCTAACATTATCCTCAATCTAAATAGATTTTAGTACATGCAATGAACGATTTAAAATAGGAAAAACAAACTACTAACAAACAGAAGCAAAAATAACAAAAAGAAAATAAAGAGATAGAGAAAGCAAATCTGATTGAATTGTCTCCCAAGAAGCGTTTGTTTTAACGTCGTGCAGCTTGACGGTATCTCCAATTAATCCTAAGAATAACTGGGAACATGGAGTGATACGTCCTCCACGTCATGCTTCACAAATGACTCATAATATGGCTTAAGTCGATGATGTTTCACCTTAAACTCTTTACCGGTTGAGACACTCTTAATTTGTATAACACCATGAGGAAAAACATTAATAACAATAAAAAGAGCAACCCATTCCTAGCGTAACTTACTAGGCCTAAGACATGATTGAAAAAGTAAGACTTTCGTTCCAACAACAAAAGTATGTCCACAGATCATCTGATCATGAAAAACTATGGTGTTCTCCTTGTAATTGCTTTTACTTTCATAGGCCTCATCTTGAATCTTTTTGAGCTCATTCAACTATAATTTCTTATGTTTTTTTGTGTCATAGGGCTATTGCTCTCATATCCAACGACAGTAATGTGGTGGTTTTAAGTTCATCCTCGTTTTTGTCGTCTAACAATTTCTGGGCCAAATTTTCAATCACATTAATAGAAAAACAAGAATGATTATCAGTGGGATACATCACGACTTCAAAGATATTGAAGACAATCACATCACCATCAAATTCGATGGTCAGTTTCCCTGCATGCACATCAATATTTGTCCTTGCAGTTTTCATGAAGGGGCGCCCTGAAAGAAGAGGAAAATGTGATGAAAATGTCGAATCTTCCATCTCAAACACATAGAAATCTGTTGGGAAGATCAAATGGTTGACATGCACCAACACATCTTCCAATAAACCTCAAGGATATGCATTAGAATGGTCAGCCAATTGAATAATAACACCATCATTTTTCAGCTTCCCGAGATTCATAGAGCGATAAATAGAATACGACATAACATTAATTTAAGCACCTAAGTCTAACATTGCATTTTCAATTTTAGTATTACCGATAACACAAAGGATAGTGAAACTACCTGGATTCTTACATTTCGACAGCAATTTCCTCTGAAGAATTGCACAAACATTTTCACTCACCTTTACCACTTTTCGAATTGAAGTCTTTTCTTTGTGGTGCAAAGCTCCTTAAAAAAATTTCATACTTAGGCACTTGCTTAATAGCATCAAGAAGTGGAATGTTAACCTGAACTTTTTGGAAGGTTTCCAAGATTTCCTTATTCTGTTCATCTTTCCTAGACTTGGCAAACCTGCTTGGAAAAGGCACAAAAGGTGGAGAAAGATTAGCAAAAACTGGACTTGGAACACTCACTTGGGGCTTTGGTATCTCAACGGTGGTTGGATCATCCTCCTGTAACTCAGCTTCCATACTTCGGTTCTGTTTGGAGACTATTAGCTCACTCTCAATTTGCCTACCACTCAATGTAATGGCTTTGCAGTTTCAAACCCGCCATTCAGATTTGGAATGGTAGAACTAAAGAGTTTTCCTTGCTCACGAATTTGTCCCATAAACTCAGCTACCTGTCCCATTTGTAGCTTCAAATCTGCTATATATTTTGATTCGTTTTGCTGAGAAATAGTTAACGATTTTAGAATCTCATCATAATTAAGGGACGTACCTGAATTGTGCTAAGGTGGTTCTGGCGGACCTTGAAAGAAACCAGAGGGTGGTCGATTCGAAGCTTGTTGTTGAGGTTCTTCTGAATTTCTCCATAAAAAATTGGGATGATTTCTCCAACCTCCATTGTAAGTGCTAGCATAAGGATTATGTTTGGGCCGATTCTAGCCCTGAAAACCTACTGCATTAACATTCTCCCAACCGCCATTCTCAATCAACTAAGGGCATTGATCAGATGGATGTCCTAGCATGGTGCATACGCCACAAACTTGTGCAACTCTTAGCATATTCGGCTTTCCTAAAGCCTGAGTCACGAGTGAAGTAAGATTAGCCATTTGAGCTTCCAAACTAGAATTAGTACTTACCTCATGGACTTGGCGTGAAGGCTCTCCAATTCCTTTATACTGTTGGCCGTTTAAGGCTCGATTTGCAATCAAATTCTTCGCTGCTGCTGGAGTTGTATCAACCAAAGCTCATCTTACCATCTAACATTTGTGGCTCGAGAGGAAGCAATCCCTCATTAAAGTATTGAATAGGGAGTTCCTCCTTCATTTGATGCTGCGAAGATGATGTTGTGAGAGTTTTAAAGCGCTCATAGTATGTTGGGTATGATTCATCTGGCCCAGCTGAATACCACTGATTTTCTTCCTCAACAAGACGATTTTTGAAGTTGGAAAGAATTTATTTAGAAACACCTTCTTTATGCTATCCTAAAAGTATATTGTTCTGGAAGGTAGTTCATAGAGCCAAACCTTAACCCTATCAACCCTTCAAAGATATTGAAGCCAATTACATCACCATCAAATTCCATGGTTAGTTCCCCGCATGCACATCAATATTTGTCCTTGCAGTTTTCATGAAGGGGCGCCCTAAAAGAAGAGGCAAATGTGCTTAAAATGCCGAATCTTCCATCTCAAGCACATAGAAATCTGTTGGGAAGATCAAATGGTTAACCTGCACTAGCACATCTTCCAACAAATCTCGAGGATATGCATTAGAATGGTCAGCCAATTGAATAATAACATCATCATTTTTTAGCTTCCCGAGATTCATAGAGCAATAAATAGAATATGACATAACATTAATTGAAACACCAATGTCTAACATTGCATTTTCAATTTTAGTATTACTGATAACACAAGGGATAGTGAAACTACCTAGATCCTTACATTTCGGCAACAATTTCCTCTGAAGAATTGCACAAACATTTTCATTCACCTTTACCACTTTCCGTCTTGATGTCTTTTTTTTGTGGTGCAAAGCTCCTTAAAAATTTTTGCATACTTAGGCACTTGCTTAATAGCATCAAGAAGTGGAATCTTAACCTGAACTTTTTGGAAGGTTTCCAAGATTTCCTTATCCTGTTCATCTTTCCTAGACTTGGCAAACCTGCTTGAAAAAAGGCACAAAAGGTGGAGAAAGATTAGCAGAAATTGGATTTGGAACACTCACTTGGGGCTTTGGTGTCTCAACGGTGGCTGGATCATCCTCCTTTAACTCAGCTTCCATACTTTGACTCTGTTTGGAAACTATTAGCTCACTCTCAATTTGCCTACCACTCCTCAATGTAATGGCTTTGCAGTTTCAAACTTGCCTTCCGGATTTGGAATGGTAGAACTAGGGAGTTTTCATTGCTCACGAATTTGTCCCATAAACTTAGCTGTCTGTCCCATTTGTAGCTTCAAATCTGTTATATCTTTTGATTGGTTTTGCTAAGAAATAGTTAACGATTTCAGAATCTCATCATAATTAAGGGACGTACCTGAGTTGTGCTGAGGTGGTTCTGGCAGACCTTGAAAGAAACCAGAGGGTGGCTGATTCGAAGCTTGTTGTTGAGGCTCTTCTGAATTTCTCCATCCAAAACTGGGATGATTTCTCCAACCTTAATTGTAAGTGCTAGAATAAGGATTATGTTTGGGTCGATTCCACCCTTGAAAACCTACTGCACTAACATTCTCTCAATCAGCTAAAGGCATTGATTAGATGGATGTCCTGGCATGGTGCATACGCCACAAACTTGTGCAACTCCTAGCACATTCGGCTTCCTTAGAGCCCGAATCACAAGTGAAGTAAGATTAGCCATTTGAGCTTCCAAATTATAATTAGTATTTACCTCATGGACTTGGCGTGAAGGCTCTCCAATTCCTTCATACTGTTGGGCGTTTAAGGCTCGGTTTGCAATCAAAGTCTTCATTGCTGCTAGAGTTTTATCAACCAAAACTCCTCCTGCCACCGCATCTAACATCTGTCGCTCGAAAGGAAGCAATCCCTCATCAAAGTATTGAATCAGGAGTTCCTCCTTCATTTGATGCTGCGGAGATGATGCTGTGAAAGTTTTCAAGCGCTCATAGTATACTGGATATGATTCGCCTAGCCCTGCTGAATACCACTGATTTTCTTCCTCAACAAGATGGTTTTTGAAGTTGGAAAGAATTTATTTAGAAACACCTTCTTCATGCTATCCCAAGAGTATATTGTTCTGGAAGGTAGTTCATAGAGCCAACCCTTAACCCTATCAGCAGATAAAAGGGAAATGCTCCCAACTTCAGGATGTTCTCATCCACAGTGATTGGCGTCATACTATAGCATACAACTTCAAATTCCTTTAAATGTTTATTTGGATCATCCATATAAATATCGTGATACTTTGGAATATGGTGAAGTAGGCTGGATTTCAGCTTGAATGACTCTGTCTTGCCCTGTGCTGCTGTTGGATACTGAATGCACAAGGTTGCGGCATTGTCCAAGGTGGATGCCAAAAGTTATTTAATAGATTTATTGTTTGCCATGTTGAGCTTTTCTGATTCAGATTCAGAGCTAGATGTTTGTGACTTTTTTGTTTCTCTCCTTCGTCTTCTAAATGTTTTCTCAGGTTTCGAATCATACTCTAATAAGTTCTCGCCGGATCTCCTGTTGCGCATAAACTAGCACCTGAGATAAAAACAAAAAAATCCATAAAAGAAAGAAAAATTAATAAAAAACTAATGGAGTAATTAGCAATTTTACTAATCCTTGGCAACGGTGCCAAAAATTGATGCACTATTTTACTAGCACACAACTTAATACCCTGTTTTGTAATTGTAGTAAAGAATAAGTAGGGATCGTTCTGGATCAGGGGATTAGAGGGTTTGCCAACTAGTACTAAAAATAACTAAGAGACAACTAACAGCCTAACTAAGAAAATATTTGGGGATTAGATTTTTCTAATTTAAACTAAGAAAATAACTAAGAAGAAAATAATAAAACTTAAGAGATGCAGATGGTGAGAAATTAACTAAGGGTTTTTTTCCACACATCAAACATATGCTCATGAATCAATCTTCAATAATCACTTGCTAACTCGTTTAACCGTGACCACACTACATTAATCTTATTATTTTCTCAAATTCGTTGAATTAAACTAAGCGTCGCTTTCAAACTATTCTTTTCATGCTATCTAATCAAGAATCACAAGTTAGATAACAATCCAAGATCATTAAGTTTTGTGGAAAATATGAATACTGAATAGGCAATTACAAGTATGATCAACATCTTGTTCTTAACCTAGGTTTTTACTTAACCCTTACCAACGTTTCTTGGTATTTACTGTTTGTGAGTACATGATTAAAACGATTAAGTGAAATTCTCCTATACTCTAGCACCAAATCCTAGCATGCTTACTAAGTTGGATTCCTTAACAAACATACAAAGAAAAAATTTCTATAAAGCAGTTAAGCAAAACACAATTACTAATCAGTAAGGAAGATTAAGTTCAATTAATTCATAAAACACATGTTTGGGGCTTCGAATCCACCCCTAGCTAAGGGAGAATTTAGCTAGACATATTAATCATATTCAAACAATATTCCATAATTAAATATCCAACTATAAATAAGAAAAAGGTAGAAGGAACGATATCGCCTGATTCGTGGTGGTGCAAAGTGGATCCTAAGGTGAGGATAGCGTGTGAGAAAGACGGTTTTTTCCTCTTTTTTTCTTCTTCCTCAGATTTATCTTATTCTGCTCCTTTTTGTTGCTTGAGAAGAGACTTTGAGAGAGAGAGAGAGAGAACTGAGTGAATGTGACGGATGTGCGTGAGTGAGGTTGAGATCAGGTGAGCGTGGTGGTCGACAGGAGACGAGATCAGTTAGAGAGATAGGGGATCTGTTAACTGACGTCGTGGAAGGGTTTGGCGAGGTTGATGTTTGTGTTGTGAAAGGCGGACGACAGCTACGAGAAAGAGTGGTGATGTGGTTTCAATAATGGGTTAGGGTTTCTGATTTGCGATTGATGTGTGTGATGGAGGCGATGAAAGGGGTCGGCTGAGATGGGGTCTGTGAATGGGTTTGATGGTGATGATGGATGAAAGGTTGTGTCTGGGTGTTGTGAAGGAGAAGGGGATGATGGTGGTGGTCTGGTTGCTATGATGGAGAGGAGGATGATGGCTAGATGGATACTGTGATGGCTTGATATTGTTGCAAGCGCGTTTGTGAAGATGGGTGATCTCTCCGAAGCAGGTATTGTCCCTTTTATAATTGTTTTCTTCTCGGTTTCCTTTTTTGCTTAGTTTTCTTTTGCAATCAACAAGTAATAGCCAATTTGCCAATTTGCTCCACTTAGATTCTATTTTGGAATCTTGTTATTGGAAACCTACATAAACACGAAAATAGCAATTAGTACCATAATTAACAAGAATAGCCAAAATTATATATAGAAATATGGTACTAAAATAACATAATTATGCTCCTATCACCTTCATCGTATCATGCTTCACAATCGGTCTTTTTACAACTCTAACACTAAGTTGTTTTTGTAGTGCTCTTTTTTATGAAACTATATATTGATTAGGTTGATGTGACCATATTTAGTTCGAGGACCATGACATATGATGATGAAAGTGGATTCAACATGGAGAATGCCACAAACCAATCGTGAAGTCATTCGAGAACATGTTGATGGCATACCAATTTATTAATTTGAGTTTGATAAAGGAACGCGTTATTGAAGTGGATCATTGGTGATGATGATCAATTATAGACTTGCGAAGTTGTCGAAATAGTATGCTCCATGGTATGAAACAGTTATTAAAATGGTAAGACTTGCAAGAAATATCATCACATTGTTGAAGACGCGAGCTCGGTATCTTATTTTTCATTTGCAAAATGTCATATCAAAAGGGTGTCAAGTTTTACAATGATCATCCTGTGTTATATTTCTTCTAGTGCAATGGCAGCGGAAAGATATGTTGTGGTGCACTGAAGATCATATTAGGTGATAGAAAGTACTAACATGATGTAACTGCCTGTCAGCAACAAAAGTTATGGAAACCAAGTTTTCTACTTTTATGAAATTGATTTCTTCAATGTCCTGGTAAAAATGGAGGAGACCAGCTGAAACCCTTTTCCAGTCATGTCTCACCTTGTTTTTCTACAATCTCCAATTCCAATTTTATGTAGTATAGAATCCCATTGATCAAACATGAGCAGTGCCTTAATAACATTGGGTGTATTGTATGGGTAAGATGATGATGAAATAGATATATGAGTAAGGTTTAGAATGCATTTAGTTTATTGTGTGGAGTTTTGTTAGATGCTCACATATCATATTTTTTTTCCTATTGTAGGTAGATTTTCAATCCCGCCCATCCCGTCTTGAATCCGATTGGGATGGGACGAGATCGGGATGAGGTCCATCACGTGCCCACCCCTATAATATACCAGATTGAAACTCAGATTTGTACCATTAAATAAAATATCAGTTCGGATTAAATTCAGATTTACTGTATCCATATCGGGTTTGGATTCAGATTTTAGATAATCCGGTCCGAATTTGATTTGTTTACAACCCCAATTAGCACACGTCATGCCTAACAAGCAAATAGCAAGGCCATTGGAGCAACAATTTTCTACTTTCACTTGGTAAAAATGCCATTACACATTAAGGTCAGTCTTTTAACAGGCTGTTAGTATGTGTACCCACAAATTCCATTTTGAACACCACCACCCCTCTAATTCTAAATAAGACCACCATTAAAAAAAATTGAACTGTCCAAATTCTGATTTGGAGAGATTAAACATTATTTTTGAATTCATCATTTTGGTTATTTTTTTCCTTTTGGTTTGTTCCATCAGTTTTAGTATGTTTGTGTTTCTTCTTCATTTCTAAATCACCAGTAAATCTTTCAAATTTCAAAGCCCTAATGTCAAAGATTAAAAAAATGGAGAAAAATGATGTTTGGGAAATGAGAGATGAGAGAAATATATTGATGAAGGTCTATCCAACCGAGATAGAGGCTAAAAGAAGTTTTATCGGTCAAGAGAGATTGGAGAATTCTCCTTCGTCTTGCTCAAATTCGAGCAAAATGATGGGTTTTGGCTATTTAATGGTGGTGTTTCTTAAAAGAAAATGGCGATGGTGTTCGAATGTGGAACTAGTAGGTACATATAGGCTCCGCGTGGTATACGGTAAAAGAATGCATATGTAAAAGTTTACGGCAATTACATAAACTTGGGTGCTTAGTTGACTTTGCGAAAAGCAGTTATTGGAATTTGAATTCAGGACCTTCCATCTTCTAGTTATAAAATTCTGCAAAACTTGCGGGACAAAATCTCCTACATTACTTTGCAAAACTCTCATTGTCGCTTCTTACTTGAATTCTACTCCCAACTTTTTTAAAACACCCCAACTATCACCACCACAACCACTGCCATTGCCACCACCACAATCACCATAGCCATTGCCACCACCTCAACCACCATAACATAACCACATTCACTACCACCACCACCTCCACGATCACACTACTATACGCTATTAACCACAACCACCACCAACTTCGCTACTACCACCATAACCATTGTCGCCACCATCACTACTATCACCACTACAACTACCATAGCATAACCACCACCACCAATACTATAACATAATCACCACAACCACCAACATCATTACTATCACCGCTGCGACCACCATAGCCACCACCACCGTGACTGCCGCTACTACCACCCTCACCATTATATCCAGCGAACCACCACAACGATTACCATTTCAACAACCACCGTTATTGCCACCACCACCATCGCCCACATTTGCAATCACCATCACCACAATCACTTTTTCGAATTGCCTTTGATTTTCTTTAATCACCACCAAGCACTTGTGAAGCAATGCATTGCAACCAAGCGAAGCCATAGTTACAACCCTTATCAACGCCCTTGAAACATGGGTTTGTATCCTCCCCTCATTAAGGCTTCACCTGGTATATGGTAAAAGAATGCATAATGCAAAAGTTTACGACGATTATATAAATTGGGTGCTTGATTGACTTTACGGAAAATGGTTATTAGAATTTGAATTTAAGACCTCTGCATCTCTTAGTTAAATTTTTTTGCAATACTTTGTGGGACAAATTCTCCCGCATTACTTTGCAAAACTCTCATCATCTCCTCGAGTACTCCCAACTCTTTCATAAACACCCCAACCACCACCACCTTCACAATTACCATCGTCACCACTACCACGATCGCCATACCATAACCATCGAAACCACCATCATGCCACTATCATCGCAGCCAACGCTTCCTCCTCCACTACTACCACTACCATAGCATAATCACCACAACCAACACCACTTTACTATTACTACCATAATCGCCGCCATAGCACGCTACCACCACAACCACCATAACGTAGCAACCATCACCACCATTTCCACTATCACAACCAACATAGCCACCACTACTACTACCACCACCATTGCTGTCACCACCACCATAACAAAACATAACAACCACCACAACAACTACCACCAACTTCACTAGTACCACCATGACCGTCGTCATTGTTACAACCATTATTACCACAACACCTTCCATAACAAAATCTCCACAACTACCACGACAACCACCACCTTTACTACAACCACCGCCACAACCACCATAGCCACAACAAACATCACCACCACCACAACCACCATGACCGCCGCCACAATCATCACCATTAATGTCCATTTTCGCAATCACCATCACCTCAATCATAATCACCACCACCATGACCATGCCACAATTACAATTATTGACATTGTCAACACCACCCTCAATCATTTTTCGGATTTGCATTGATTTTCATTAGTTGCTACCAAGTGTTCGTAAAGTAATGTATTACAAACTAATGCATCTACATCAATTTGCAAAATGCATTATTTTAAATTATACTAAGCATAGCCTAAATATTGTCATCTTGGAAGAAGTGAATAATGAATCTCTTGGAGATGCCCTTATTATTGTGTTTAGGACGAGATGCTCTTTAAAGCCAAGGTGGAGATAAGATATCCAATCAAAGTTGTAAATGGTAGAACATAACAACAGTTGTGGAGCCTATAGTGGATGTCACGGTGCACGCTTGAATAGGCGTTGGGTAGGATGTTTGGGTTTCCTTCCTTAGCTTTGATAGACAGAGGGAAAGACAGAAAGACAGCAAGAGAGAGTCATCTCGTCACAGCCTCATCTCAGTCATCAGTGATAATTAATTAGTGACAGTGTGTGCTTGTAAGGAAATCGCCAGTGCGCCATGTCAAAAACCGATCCCGATAAGTTGATGCTCAGAGCCGATAAACTGTGAGTTGTTGAATTTGGTTATTCCACTATTCTTGATTTAGTTTCTAACACTGCAATTTTCTCATTGATATATCCATCTGGTTAGTTACATAGATCGCCATTTCTACTCACTTCATCTTCCGATCATTTGATTGATTGGTTGATTTACAGCATCTCAATATTCCCAAACTTTTGATTGATTTTTTTCTTTGATCCCAAATTATCCCCCAAAGTGCAGTGAGTGTCGTGCCGTTTCCAAGATTTCTTCGACGTCCTTCCTTGTCATTATCTCCCCACCCATCCCAATTCAAGCATCGGACTTGTAATGTAATAATAGCACACACCAATCAAAGCTGATAGGCAACTCAAGTGGATTTAAAGAAGCCACTACTCCTCAAAATCCCGAGCTGGGAAAAGCTAATTGCT
Source organism: Berberis vulgaris (assembly GCA_963556465.1). Taxonomy (NCBI): domain Eukaryota; kingdom Viridiplantae; phylum Streptophyta; class Magnoliopsida; order Ranunculales; family Berberidaceae; genus Berberis; species Berberis vulgaris. The sequence goes on along the minus strand of OY747125.1, from coordinate 89,127,284 downwards.
TAACTAGGATCGTAATATTGCAATGCACTTCTAAAGTCGGATATCCTTGTCAACAACTTAAGACTATGTCCAAGCATGGTATCAAGCTATTTAAAATGCGGGCCCACTTTATTTGCACTAACCTGATGATAGCTTTCTCCTCTTTTTGTAGCTTCACTCATCTATCAATTTTCAACAACTTAGCACTATGATTGCCCACTCATAATATCGAACTACTTTAGTACAACGCAGCGTTTGCTCAGATACCAGCCAATACTCCTAAAAATCCCGGCTACGAGAGAAAGCTGATTACTTAACTAGGATTGTAATAAAAAAACTATCAACTTCCTTCAATCAACAGCCCCTTGGGAGGGGGTGATGGGGAAGATTATTCAGTTTGAGTTATTTTTGTAAACTCAGATTTTTTTGAATGGTCTCATAGAGTATAACTCATGGATGTCCGTAAGGTTGGATGTGCATATAAATCGTTACTTATTTTCCTTGTCTTCCAACATTTTCTCTCTATTGTATAGATTAGATTAGTCATGCCGTTTATTCTTCGCTTGATATTGACGCATTATGGGATAACTTTTTGTAGTATATTAGGGGTTCACATGGTTTGAACCCTGCCAAAGGCATTTAAGTGGTTTGAGATCCATTGAAATTTCTGCTAGCCTTTCAAATAATCATGGGTTCAACGTACCTTATACTTTGTTATCTATGTGGAACTCTACAACTTCCGCTATCATAGCCTATAACTTCTATGGACATCTTTTCGAATAGTGGTGGGTGGAATCTCCCCTTGAGGAGAGCTTTGTATGATTGGGAGGAGGAAGAGATGGTTTCTTTGATGAAATCGTTGGATCTCAGGATTCACAAGTCCGATGAGGATGGGTGGAGTTGGAAATGGAATAAGAGTAGGTATTCTTCTACAATCATCTGGTTTTGGAGATTCCTGTTCCAGGTTTTAGAGCGAACTTTCCCGCTTCCATTGTGTGGAGGAGATGTGAGCCTCCCAAGGTGTTTTTTTTTTGTCTGGATGATCGGCCACATTGGAGGTTTTGGCTAGGAGGGGCATGGTGGTGGATAGTGATTGCCCTATGTGTAATCAAGATGTGCTGTAGAGATGCGAGATCATATCTTGCTTCATTGCAAAATTGCGCTCTCGGTGTGGCACCATTTTACCCATACTTGTGGGGTCTCATGAGGGATGCCGCAATCCATTACTGACGTGTCCAGCGGGTGGTACTGTCAAGCTTTCTCCAAAGTCAGGGGCGGGGTGGTTTGGTCTCTTATCCCTTCGCCACTGTGTGGCAGGAGAGGAATAGTCGTGCTTTTTTTAGGTTTTTCCACGTCTAGGATTGCCTGGTGATGGATGTCCCTTGCTTCTTGTGGTATCTTTGCATCCCCATTGTGCCTTCAATAGACATTTGTAAGATTGTGGGTTTTTTTTTTCCTAGGGAGGGGAACTTCTCACCCTTGTACCTGTTGTATCCTTGTGTTTTTGTATAGTTTCTTGTTTCTTTCAATAAAGTTGGATACAAAAAAAAAACCCTTCCATCGAATGAAATTATTGTTATTATTACTATTATTTTTTCTGAAATATGGTGATGTGACTTATTTTCTGTTTGCAGAACAAAACTCAGTCTTACTAGATGGAGTGCAGATTGGAGGGCAGCCACTCTTCTATATGAGCAGGCTGGTGGGTTATGACTATGCTCTGATATTGTTTGCAAGGACAATAGGGGCACTTGGTGGCCACTTTTCTTATATGTGCTTCTGTTAGTGCAGCTGTTGGATTCAGGATTGCCAAAGATAATGTGAAATTAAAGCTAGCACTTGAAAAGGCTTCAAAAGGGCAAGAGATGCTCTCTGCGTATCCTCTTTCTCTTTATGTTATTTAGAAAAAGATATGGATGTCTGGAGTTGTTATACAAGAATTGTCAGATATGGTTAGGCCCCTAAATTGAAATCTGAACATTTATATAACAAATCAGAATGATGTTTTAGGTTGGAGATAAAAGACTGTTGAGATTTACCCAAACATAAAGATCTAACGGATCACATAGGGGGGAGGGAAGTTTATGTTCACATAGGACTGAAATACCCTTAGCCAAAGTTGAAATTCTCCTCCTATCAAACAATTTGAGAGCCGAAGGCACGAGGAATACCCTAGTACTTCTACATGTCACATTGGCCCTGACTTACTCCAACTTGGAAAATTCCTGCAAATATGTTCAATAGTTACTTAAGTGTTCATAATTGGTAATAGGATTTCGTATGTCGTTCCTTGTCTCCGTTTTGTATATCCTTACAACTTTAACAGGCCGTGGGATGCTGCTAAGCATATGGAGTCTGCTGGTGCTGTATCTAAGGAACTTGGAAGCTGGAATGAAGTTGCTGACTTTTACAGAAGGGCATCTGAATTGTATAATGAGTGTGGAAGACCACAGCCGGCAGCTGATGCTCTTGCAAAAGGTGCACGGTATGAACATTTGCTCCATTTCCATAATTTGGAACTAATTTTTGGTCAAAGTCATAATTTGGGTTCAGGTTTTTTCTACACTCCCTGCCCAACGCAGGTTAGGCTTTGGTGATGGGTTGGACCTGTCCAAGTTTCATCTGTATTGCAAACCATCTAGATCGAATATGTATAAATCATCTCACCGCACAAAATTATGTCAATCAAAATAGCACAGGTTTCCATGAAATTGTTGAATTTAAATTTATGTTCAAGAATACATGCTGTAGCACTCAAGTAGGATCAAGAAAATCATTTTCTACATATGGTATTATCTAATACTATAATATACCATTTTTGCCAATTTTTTTTGTGTTTTTTAAGTTTTCCTGAAAATCATACAAATTAACACAAGAGATTCCTTTTATTGATTTAAATTTTTTTTACACTGGAATGACTCCACGTCGTTGGACTGGTTTCAACAAGAAGTGACCTTCAAAAGTACTAGAATGTCCCCAAAATAGTCATAATCAAGGCCTGGTCTACAATAATGCCCTTATGCGACCCAATCCATTATAGTTGTCGTCATAACATCATTTAAAGCGTATCCTCACAATCAAACAAAACAACAAACCACCAAACACATGCTAATATATAGTCTAAAATCTACTTGTCTATTGGACAAATTAAAAATAACATAGCACAAACAAGGTTTCTGGATTATTCGGATTAACAAAAGAAAGGGTTTTTTGGATTGTTTTTCCTCGCCAATTTTAACCTCATAATGCCAAGTCCAATTTAAAAGATATATTCTTATTATCAACAAGAAAATAAGACATCCTACAGAAACTTGATGATTCCACAGGCCTGCTTCGCTGGCTCTAATTCTTGTTTCATTCACTCCAACTCTTTGCTTTTTCCCTTTGACATGCAAAGAAAGGGCAAATATCGTAAGCATTGATGAAAATGCTATGCATTTGTGCTAATAATAACTCAGTTTGGATTGGTAATCATGCTTTAAAGGTTAATTTTTCTACGAATTCTAATTTGTCGAATCTCAAAACGAGTGTTGTTAAAAACCGCAGAATCACATGATTCAACTTGCTATCTGACTCGTATCATAGCCTGAGCGACTCATTACCTTGCATGGGCAATGAATCGTGCAATTCGATTTTGAATTGCAAAGAAATGCGATGTGCGATTTGAATCTGGCGCACAATAATCAAATTTTTTTTTTTCACAAAAACAGATCAGATCTGGAGAGTTTTTGTCCTACTTGATTTTTTCAAGAATTAGAGGAAAAAATAAATCAAGAAGAGGAAGAAGAAGAAATATATCTGGATGGATGTGCAAGGCATGAACTTGGAATATCATTTGAATCGCTTTAGCCGCCTTCATCTGTGCTCTTCTTTGGAGTCTCCTGATATTCAAAGCAAGATCAATTGAGTCTTATTTGTAACTCAAGTGATTTTACGGCTTCATTCTTGCTTTAGAAGAGTGATTTTAGGAGTTTTGGAAGAAGGAACTAAATATTAAAAAAAAAAAAAAAAAGAACAATAAAACAAATAAACCTTTAGACATCTTTGCAACTACAGAACCAATTTTATTGATTTTCTAGGATGATGAATATAGTTTATTGATTTGGATCGCACTTTTCATAGTCACGTGCCTTGCTCATCCCACTAAAACAAAAGGGTAGTTTGGTTCCAAACCCGTCTTGACCAATTAAGGTCATTGTCGAGTGTATGTTTCTGTATAAAAATGTTATATGGGTGGGGGTGGACAAACAATAAGCAAAATTCTAGCACCCATTTCGAATATGGAAGGACCAATAGGGGAAAAAAGCTATAAAGGAATCCTTAAAATAAAAATAATGTGCAAAGGGGGTTCGGCTGTTTGGGCATTAGACGTATCAAGGAGGTCAACAATTATCTCCTTGTCAAATGGATGTGGAGATTTGACATTGAAAGAGACCTTATGGAAGAAGGTGATTGCTGTCAAGTGTGGGGCCTGCTCTGATGACTGGTTTGCTCAAGACCATATGTCCATTCGTGGTTGCTCCAAATGGAAGAGCATCATGTGTCACAAATCAATCATAACCAACATTTCTTTTTAGCTACATGATGCCAAGAGAATTAGCTTCTGGCATGACACCTGGTTAGAGGAGCAACCTCTCAAGCTCCAATTCTCTGCTATCTACAATGCATGCAACAACAAACAATGGAAATCCAAGGAGTTCTACAACTCAGAAGAAACCTCAATGACTGGGAGGTCTCCCAAATAGTTAACCTTCTGCAATTGACTGAAAACATTCACCTAGACCAGGAAGAAGGCAACTGGGTTTGGAAAGGTATGGAAGTTCATTCACAGTGAAAGAGTGCTACAACTCTATTACTCTCAAGTGAAATTCAATGGGCAAGAGCTGAAAGGGTTAACAAGCTGAAAGTTTGGTTTCGTTGAAAGACATCCTACCTAGAGCCTACTTCCCATTGTGGACTATCTTGCAAGGCAAACTGCTCTAAGTAGATAATCTGAACAAGAACAAGAACAAGAACAAGAGAGGGATGATTATGCCTGACCACTGTGTCCTGTGTGGGACAATCCTAGGAACTATTGACCACCTTCTTCTCACTTGTACTCTAAATCATGACTTATGGAGGAAGTGCCTCAATGAATTCATAGTTAATGGTCCCATAGATACATCCATCCTTAATTGGATTGAGCTCTGGACAACTGTGAAGGTGGACTGCCTCAACCTCTGCTTAATAGGGAAATGGAATGGGTCTGGGCAGGATCATGTATTCATTTGCTTGGGTAACATGGAGAGAGAGAGAAATAATAGAATTTTTAGAAAAGTTTCTAAAGATGTACATAACTTCTGGACTGATATTAAAGTTCACCTTTGGGTGTCACACATGGGGCATATTCAAAGATATTGACTTCTCTTGTATGTTTGATGGGGGAGACGTAGTCATAGATAGGCATTCTTGAACTTTGGTTCTAGCTTTCTGAGTTTTTCTCTTCAGTGCGCTAGCTTTTCTTTCCAATGAATTATTCTTCTGTTTCTTATAAAAAAAAGAAAGTAGAGACTCATTGTACTAAACAGAAACATGATTTATTTATTTATTATTTATTATTTTTTTATTTCTATCTTAGATGTTAATCCCAATGTGAAAAATACATCTCTTCCAATACCAGGTAATCTCAATCTGAGAGTAGTGTCTACATCATCCACAATCTTTTCCATTTATGTATCAAATACCCACATAGAAAATATGAGGGATAAGGAACAAAAAACAACTTTGCATCAATATAAATAATTCATAAGTAGATGTCTAAGCACCATCCACCCACAGACTAATGAAGAGAAAACAGTCAAATGCAAGGGTAAATGAAGTGTTGTTTACAGTATGCTAATTTACTTTCATAATTACTCTACAAACGTTACAGTGTAGGGCATACTTGGACTTTATGGTCAAAAGCATAGTCGTATATAGTTGTATCGAAACTAAGGGATCAAACCACGATTGTGACCCAAATGTTAATATACTCAAGTGGGGTTAGTTCATAATGAATGAACTAATCAAATTCACACCATGTGACTACAGAACTAGTTAAATACATTGTCAATATGCTATTTGTGATTATAGTTTGACTTCATATTGTTCCTCTAAGATTTCAATTACATTCACTTGTCTATCAAAATGACTTATATTGTCATTCTTAGTGCCATGTCTCAAACAACGATCACATATTATATCAATTCTATCGTGATACCAATTGAAAAATGAGTAGAAAATATTGTCGATTTCTGCCTCAATGGTGTAAAAACACAAGCTCTATTAGAAAAGGTATGGAGCAAAGGGTGGCTTTTGATGTTAATCGATAGTGGCTTAATAAAAGAAGATACGGGAAAATCCAAGTTTGAAGGCTGCCTAGATACACTCCAAGCTTTTGATCTACGTAGGTGATTTTGGAGTTATTATCATGATTATTATGAATATTTTCATTTTATTTTATTTTTAAGGTAATCTCAATACGGTATTAGAATGCTACCAAATTTAATCCATTTTGTTATTGTCACATTAGTGAGCAATAATGGAAACTTAACGACCATTCACTTTTGTTGCTAATTAGAAGACCAATCATATGAACAAAGAGATCATCCTAAAATTTTAAAATTTTGTGGCATCTAGGTGGGCGTGTAGAGTTCAATTTATTTGGGTTTCTCAGGTTAATGTTATGTTAAGAAAAAATGAAAAAATTCTTCTTATTTTTACTGATCTATATCTGTTGTAGAAATAGTGAATTACTTAAATCCTTTGTGTGAGTAAATATGGCAGTCCCTGAATGGAATTGAAAAATTATTCGAATATGAATTTGCTTGATATAATATAAATGAACCCAAAGAGATCTGGCTGATTGGCCTCATGATGCATCCCCAAACCCATAGTACTTTGAAAGCCTTGAAAATCTGCTGGGATCGAAAACTCTCCTATTCGACTCCTGCCAAATGATGGCATATGGAGCTCTATCCCAAAGCCAATTCCTTGTTTTTAAGCCAGTTCACTATTGTTACAGCCTTACAGGGCGTTCTGTGTTTTGACTCTCCATTTGTGCAATAAAACCACTCATCAAGGAAACACTGAGGTGTTGTAACATATTCACAAAGTTGTTTTTGCTGACAGAAAGATTCACAAGACTGATTTAGGGTTTTTTTTTCCTTTTATTTTCTTTTCTTTTCTTTACAGTGCGATTGAAGATGCTTCCCCAGATGAAGCCATTCGAATGTATACCGATGCTTGTGCTATCCTTGAAGAAGATCACAAGGAACACATGGCCTTTGATCTATATCGTGCTGCAACAAGTGTTTATCTTAAGCTTCAGAGGTAAGCAACTAAATCCATGTTCCTAGCTGCTGAGCTATTACATAAAGCTGCCAAAACAACGAATAGTACAATGTTTTTCAGATAGTCAATTGTCTTCCAAAGTCTCCCTTATTTGCACTGTTAAGAATAATTGACATTTAGAAGGAAAGAAAAATCAGCCAGCATGTGTCCAGCTCTTTGGATGGCCAGTATAGATTTTGGTTGATTCTAGTTTCTATTTTAGTTAAGAGTATGGGTTTCAAGCTAGTTTGCATTTCTCCTTTTTTGGTTCTCTTGTAGGATTTTTTTTTCTTTTCTCACTAGGATGGGATAGTTAGCAGGTACTTGTACTCTGTTTGGTTTTCAAGTTCTTTAGATTTGGATTTCCAAGTAAATTTCGTTGTTTGTAATACAAGTCAGTTAATGAAAAGTTAGCAGGTAATTTGTATTTTGTTTGCAATGAAAAGTAGGTCAATATAAAGGCAGAGCATCGTAAGCTCTTAGCAGATCAATCAAGTAAAGGTTATTTTCTATTCTTTCTCTATTTGTTCTAACACGGTGCTAGCAAGTTGCTCTAGAGGACATCCACATGCCAATTGCTGCACTCAGTAGTGCAACTGTTTGGATTAGTAGCTTTTGGGTGTCCTAGTGCAAGGTGCTGGCACTGAATTACGAGTGTGTCATGGAGTTGGACTTGGTGTTCTAATGCCAACATACTACCGTGCGCCTTCCCATGCCACGAGTTGGCTTGCTAGCTACCAAAGCTTCCATGTTGGCATCCTCATGTTGATGAGTTAGAACTTGTGCGCTAGTATGGGGCACCTTAACTAGCTTGCTAGCACAAGCACGTGTGTAGGGCTTGGTGTACTTCTTCTTTCTAATTATTATTATTATTATTATTATTATTATTATTATTATTATTATTATTATTATTATTATCATTTTATTGTTGTTTATTATTATTTTATTTTTATATCATGGCAACAACTCTTCTTTGTTCAAATGACATAGCTAACTTTGCCTATACCTTGTTTTGGTTTGTTGTTAGCTTTTGATCTTAACATTATTGGAGAGCACCAAGGGCAACAATGCCCAAGCAAATAAAGGATTAACATAGCTTTGACACCACGGCCCAAGGATGCTTAAGCTGTGAGGCACAAGGTAAACACATCTATCAGGCCTTTTTTAGCAGCTTTGAGGATCTAGATAGCCAATTTGTACTAGGTTGTTGTGGCTTTGGTGCATTTGTCGATTGGTTGACATCCGTCACAGTCCACAAACAAATTTGTACTCTAGTATGTTTGGGGTATCCCAGACTACTTCTCTACATATGACACTAGCAAGGTTCATCGACATCCATATGACCAAAACAGTTTATGACACACCTTTGAGGTTATCTAGCAGTTTTTCGAGATTCTTGCACCACACATGCAACTGTCAAATGTCAAGAACTTGACAATAATTTTTGGAAAGAGTGAAGGTGAACTAGCTGTCACAAAGTTTGCTTTAGGCCTTCCATAAGTAGAACATTCTCCAAGGGTGGAATTTCATTGCCTTTAGTAGTTCCCCTTCCAATAACTTGAGATACGACTCCGTTACTAAAAGTGACTTGAGAAACTTGACCATCATGAAAAGCTTTTGATTGGGTGAATTTGGTTGTCTTCGGTCATGTCTTGAGAATTTGATGGGTTTTAAAGTCGTCAAGTTAACATTGTTTTATTTGAGGTCTAAGGTCCTATTTTTAAATCGAATTGCGTTGTTCATTGATTTTTGTATGAGTTTGTTCATTGACTTTTGTATGAGTTTGAGTGTAGAACTTGGGGATTTAGTAGGCTCATCAAATATTCCTACCTTGTTATCTTCTTGAGGTGGTGTCCGAGTAGGTGCAGTTGAATAGCTATTTTTAGTTTTATCCCAAAATAAGGAGAATCATGATCATACACAAAAGGATACTAAAAAATTCGGCAATACACGTTTTATGCCCACAATACTCAAGATTATGTTTTTGGCTTAGGAGGAAGTGCGGAGATGTTAATTGGTTGTAGATTTGCCTCGAGTTGAAATTATCTTTTATTGGAGTTCTAGCTTTATAGTGGATAGCTTGGGTATGCGAAAATAGATCCTTTGATACTTTTTCATATTTGAGAAGTTGAACTGTTGTCGTACCCAAGTTCTTTGTTGTCAGCACAGACTTGCAAGTTTCATAAACTATCAAGTTTTTTTCTCCATGTGTAAAAGTTTGAAAGTGAATATTCACCACATCCACCATAGCATAACCATAACCACCAACACCCAATGCATGATCATTAGTCACCACCACCTTCACACTCACCGCAACCACCATAATATAACCACAACCAACACCTTCATAGCCACAGTGACTACCGCTACCACCACCACCACTACCACCATAGTGTACTCTCTACCACCACCACAACTCTGAAGGTGGCAGTGATGTGGCCGTGAAGGAAGTTATGTACTTATGCTATGCTGGTTGTGACAATGTGGCGGTGATGGTCGCTGCGAAAATGGCAATGATTATGTTATGATGGTCGAAGTTATTAATGCGGCGATTAATCACATTTTAGGATTTGACCGAACCGAATTGGGTGAAGTCGGTTGGGGTTTAGCATACACCGATTAATCGGCGAGTCACCGATTAATCGACCTAGCCGACTCGCCGATTTATCGCTATGTATAAAAAAACCTAAACTCAAGATTCTCATTTCATTCGTAGGTCGTAGCTCCGCCCAACCCAGATCCTACATAGAAGAAGAAAAACTAGAAAAAGAGAGAAGGTGAAGATCTCTGGATGGCGATGGCGACTGCGACGATGACTAGATCTCTGACTCTGGACGACGATGACGATTTTGTCTCTCTCAGTCTCTCTTTTCCTCCCTTCCTTCAAATCAAATCAGAAAGGCATACTACTTCAACACTAATTTCCCTCTTCCCTCTCCTCGCAATCCCCATCCCACTCGGCCTCCCTTCTTCTCCTCCCTCGTGTGTAGAATTCATATGGACTAGGGGAGCTTGTTGATCGAGGTTGTTTGTAGTGATATGATTTTTGTGAAACAATTGATTATAGTCAGAACAGATTGGATTCAGCTTGTTGCTGATGCTGAACTCCCATCTTTCTGTGTATGATATTTTTGGCCTTCTGATTGAGAACACTAATAATTGAACTTCACAATTTCTTTGAAACTTTGTGATTATGCGTGAAAAATCCACACAATTTTCACGCACTGCAGTTATGACTTTCTTTATTATTTAGTTTAGAATATATTGGCACGATCCTCTGGATGTGAGTATTTTTGTTTGTACAAAGTGGCCATTCTAGAAATATCTTCGGTACAAAGTAATACGATTTACTTTCATGGGTTAGTGGGATAAGTAGGTTGGTTTTTTCTGTTTAGTCTGTCATCTTTTACTTTCGAAAGTTTGTCTTGGTAGCTTGGCTGTTAAAATAATGTACAATTTCTTTAAAAAGTAGCTTGACAGATAATTAGTAAAGTTATATAATTACAAATTTACACCATTTTGATTAATTATTTATTTTTGTAATTTACAAATTTACAATTCCTTTGAAAAATTGACAGATTAATCTCGCTTAATCGTAATTCGGTTCTGGACTGCATTATGACCGCTTTCCGATTTAACTGCATAGATTTCGACATGCTCCAATTCTCTGATTAAATTGTTTGAATAGTGAATGGTGTAGTAGTAATGATACCTACAAAAAAAAAAACTGAAATAGGAGTGATGTTTATTGATAATTTCATTTAGTTTGCATGAATTCATGAAATTTTAATCCTTCTGCGTTTTCATGAAAATCACATTGTTCATATTGCCATCATGGACACGTGCAAGGATATCTCACGCTTCGGTTCGAGACCGGGCTTCGGCAATACGCTTGAGTTCAACCGTTATGACCACTTGGGTATATATAAATACTAATTGGAAGTATTTCGAAAGAAATAAAAAATTCAATGATCTGATAAAATAATACTTAATTAGACTAGATCTCAGGCATTTAACCTAGGATTCACTATCTATTTATTATAAATAAATTCTTCGTGCGAACAGTCAGTGGGAGTAAAGTAAGGTCTTTGGAGTTTGCACTCTTAGCTCCTTTTCTACCCCAGTCCATTCACCAAATGGTTTGTTGATTGTGATAGCAATTTGTCCCATACCCCAATTTTTCGTTTGAGAATCTCACCTGCTTGGGTTGATAATAAGACTTCCATACTCGAGCTTGAGGATAAGCTCTTATCTTTACATTCCAAGGGAGTTGTTGTTTCCATCAATGTGCAACATGGTTGAAGGACGGATACTTTGATCTGTGTTTATGCTTAAGGAAACCAAACATTCCCATTTCGCAGAGAAATCATCAAAAAAGTAAATCTGCCTCTTATTGAAATTGTTCTCACTTAAAAGTTGTCATTTGTGCTAGCTCACCTTATGGGCAGATGGTATCACAAGTCTAGAATTTGAACCATGCCAAAGGCATTTAATGGTTCTGGGATCCAATAAAAATCTTGCTCACCTTTAAAAAATTGTATTTAATAGTTTTTTTTTTCAGATTTGAACATAAAATGAAATCATGTGGAATAAAGTAAATAACACATACTATGATGTGGTTCACTTCGAGTTGAAAAGTGGCAACCCTATGAGCTATGTCCATGGAGAAAATATAACTAGATTGTTTACTCGAGGCGCTTACTGAACCATACATGACTCTAGGATGATGAGTGAGAGTTCTCTACCAACTCTAGTAAGTTGTTCAACAATCTCTCTCCATACTTGGGGATGGCAATGGTCGAGTTCGGATTTTTCATCTATATTTTATCGGGTTTGGTTTCAGATCGAGCCTATTCTAAATTTATAAATGCTAAACCCATAATCGCATCCCTAGTCATTCACAAGCCAAGAACACAATCTTGCATTCTCGCAAGAGAGAGTTCGAGAAGATGGTGTAAAGTTTGTTTTAGTTTCAAACTAGAAATAATCATGGAAACTAAGGTTTTTTTTTCCTCTCTATTTAGAGTAGAGGTGCTTACTGAACCATACATGACTCTAGGATGATGAGTGAGAGTTCTCTACCAACTCTAGTAAGTTGTTCAACAATCTCTCTCCATACTTGGGGATGGCAATGGTCGAGTTCGGATTTTTCATCTATATTTTATCGGGTTTGGTTTCAGATCGATCCTATTCTAAATTTATAAATGCTAAACCCATAATCGCATCCCTAGTCATTCACAAGCCAAGAACACAATCTTGCATTCTCGCAAGAGAGTTCGAGAAGATGGTGTAAAGTTTGTTGAAGTTTCAAACTAGAAATAATCATGGAAACTAAGGTTTTTTTTCCTCTCTCTTTAGAGTAGATGCGAAACTCTTGCCGAAATTCTTTCTTTGATGTCTAGAGATTTCTCTAAATGTCTTGCAAACGTGCTAGAATTTCTGAATTTGAACACATTATTGTGCATGATTATGCACACTTGTCTATTGGGAGGGAAAATGTATTTGGAGAAAATCTTCCGATTAATTCCTAGTGGCTCCTTGGTAATTGCTTACCATGTTTGAAAATGGTGGAATATTGGCCTGGATGTACTTACCATGTTACTAACATTGGAATGTGTTAATTTATGTGACACTGGGCTAGATAGGCAAGAGACCAACCACATGAATTTACAATTTTCAAATTTTTTTATGTAATTGTAATAAGCTATGTAGTTAAAATGGAAAACAGATCCTTCGCGGTCCAGGACTGATTTACGATTAATCGGATTGAATCGTTCTCATTAATAACACAGGTAATAAGTATATACAAATTTGGGTTCTTCGGTCAAAATCTACAATTTGTTATTGGTACTTTCTTCTGGTTGTTTATGTTTTAACATATTTGTTCATATTAGATTGTTTCTATCTTCTGGTTGTGGCATTTAGTATACTTATCTTTTCACATTTGGTGACTATTGTGAAATTATCGATTGATTAGTTTATTTATTTATTTACAGATACACTGATGCTGCTACGTTTCTACTAAGATGGGGATTATCAGCAGATCAGTGCAAAGCCATTAATAGTCAGTGCAACGTAATAATCTTTTCTTCTTAACTTCTGCACTAGGGATGCGTTTGATTGCGTGGAATGTAATTTCCAGGGAAAGACTGTTGTTTCTGTGCTTGATTACAATGTAGGTAGGAAAACGATTTTTTCTGGACCTTTCCAGAGTTATTTTTACTTACAAATAGTCACATACCACAGTAAGGTTTTCCAATAAGCTTCCCACTTCCTAAAAATTTCAATGAGTGGGAGATGAGTGAGCTGGGCAACCTCTTGTCCTTGGTCCAGAACAAGAATCCTTGTGAAAGAGTTGATGAAATCCTTTGGTTAGGTAAGACGACGGCTTTTCTATCAAGAGAATGTTTGAAATGCTCAATGAAGGTGCAACTACCACACTTGGGTGCAGTTTCATTTCTGCCAACAGGGGCAAAATCTGGGTCAAATACTGTCCCCCAAAGCTCAATTCCTCTTGTGGACAGCCACCCAAAGTAAAATTCTAACGGTGGACAACCTGAAGAAAAGGGGAATTCACACTCCCAATCAGTGTGTCCTTGACAGGAGAAGAATGCGGATCATCTTCTTATCAGTTGCAGCTATGCCAAAGCAGTGTGGGAAAGGTTTCTACATGGATACAGATTGTCCCTCCCCACTTTCATGAACAATTCAAGGGTGGTTGGGTGGATGGAAATCCTCCAACTTATCTGCCGCAGGAAAATGGATATGGCAGAGCATACACTTTGTGACTTGGGTTCTATGGAAGGAAATAAATAGGAGAATATCTTATGGGAAAAAGTTGACTCCTCGAGAATGTTTCATAACTATCAAGGAAGATATATAGCTGCCGGTGCTTATAGAACCATCCAGCAGATAATTTTTTACAACTGTTTGTTAGTAAGGAATAGGATAGCTGGGTGAATGTGGAATCCTATCTGTGCTTTCAGATTCTGTTTTGTGAGCAGCTCATTTACCCTTGTAATATGCTTTTCTATCAATATATTCAAGTGTGTGTCTGATCTCAAAAAAAAATAAAAAAATCATGAGATGAAAGCGCTGCATTTATTTATTATTGGGATTGAGTGTGGGACTCAAACCCGAGATCAGAGGAGGACAAAGAGATTATCTGCACAGCAAGGGATGCCAATCAAACCCCTAAAGTGATCAAGAGACCCATTGACTTTGATCCTAAAGGCTGATCCCCATACCCAAGCATCTTTTTTTAATGGAATTGAAGACAAGCTGCTCTGATTGACTTCTGCCCTAAAACATCCTTCTGTTTTGTTCATTCCATAAAGCCAAAGAAACTAAGTGAATGCCATAGCTCTAAGTCCTATTCCCCAAAAGAGACAGTCAATGTAGTCAATCTTTGATTCTTTCGCTGCCATATCCAAGCATGGATACTCCCCTCAATGACGCTCTATGTGATCAAACAATTGATTAGCCCCCGTTAATGAGTGATTAATCTCTATTCGGACTTTGTGATATGATTTTACACTCAAGTGTATTTGGACCGATTCAGTCGAGCAGATTGCCAGTTATATTTGTGATTAACTGTCAACTCAAATCAGAGCTTAACCTGAATATTAGAAAATAGTGTGTTAAAAGTAAATTTTTGTTCGAAAATATTGTTGCATATACCCAAATAACCTGCAAATCATACAAAGAGTTGGAGAAAAAGAAGAGGCGAGCGAAACAAGAAAGAAAAAATGATTTTGTTTTTGTTAATAGTTTTTCTCGTATATTACATGTTACTTTGATGTGGTTGTGGTTCTTTATTACTATTAATGTTATAATTTTCCATATTTTATGACTAATGACACTAATTTCTACCTTTATATGTTGACATATAATGGTATCTACACTAATATGCATTATTGATCATATTTTTTTGTATTACACGTTACTTGTACTGTACATGTAGAGAAAAGTATATTAGAACAAAAAATCAACTGTTGATTGGGATTAATCCTAATCTCACATGTCATGACCAATTAGGATTTAATTATATAAATTACGCTCCTAACTCTCCATTCGTTTTAAGAAGGAAATCCCAATGTGTTTGGCATAGCTGCAGTTGATGATAAGTGGTCCTTTGATTATGATAGACCCCAAACTAGGGCATGAAATGGGTCAGATTACAAAACGCATAACCATATCCGATCCAAATTGGTCTAAATTACTCTATTCGATTTTTTTGAGTCGGATAATACCCGGATAGCTTTAGTAATTGGCTATATTTAGATAATATTTATTTTTCTTAGTCACATGCATAAATAAAAGTGGAATATGATATTAAAAAAATGGTATATTTGGATACTTTAGGATTTTTAATGACTAAGCCGTATCTGACCTATATCCAAACTGGATCACCCACACCCGAATCATATTTCCATATCCAAACCGTTTTCCACCATTTCATGCCCTAACCCAAACATGTCCTATGTAACAACGACACAACACAAACAATGATAAGAGGTGTAGGACATGTCAACCAAAAGAAGATGACAGGGGGACACTCTGTACATTGTAGTATTGTTTACTTTTTCTGCTATCAGTTTGATACTAGTAGTCATATTCTTCGCCCAAATTCCTCTTCATTTCTTTGATTGAAAAGCCAAAGTATGTCATTAGCCTGCCCTTCCTGAACACGTACCGTGAATGTTAGAGGTGCCTCTCAACGCCAAACGACCCTCCTAAAAAAAATGATATCAAGCTAATGCCTGATGATTTCCTTGCTTATTTTTTCAATTTATTTATTTTTTGAAAAAAAGGGGGCTTTAGGTGAAAAACACGGAGTGAGCAAGCTAAACCACCCAACCTACTTTTGCTTCCAGTCCCTGGCAGTTCTTGCTGTCAAACACCATTAACTCCCCTTTATAACACCATTAAATGTGATTCTATTCAAATGATACACTTATCCAACCAGCTTAAATTTTGAGGTAGTTTGCATTAGTGCACTAAAAAGTTATAGCTCATTCCGGTAATCAGATTTTGTGTTATCCCAAAAACATTGAACTTCACAAAATCACCTCACCAGTGATGGCTCGACGTTTATTCTGGTAGAAAAAAAAATCATCTTCTTAAGTTTTTATCAAAAGGTCAAAATGTGGTGGTGGCTGTGGTTGTAGTGATGTTGGTCATTTTCAAAAAATGCTTTATTAATATTATTTTTTTCTAAAGATGGTGTTTGTGGTAGCTTTACTATTGCAGCGATTAATTGCATCCCCATATTAGGACACGTTGAGCAATTTTCTTTCTCTGGCAATGTTTTCAGATTTCTGTTTTCTTCTCTGAATAAATTTTTCGTGCATAACACAACTTTCTCCTCTTTGACATATTCAGGCATACCTCAGTGCAATTGTAGTCTACCTTTATGCACATGATGTGAAGCAAGCAGAGAAGTGCTACAATGATTGTTCTCAGTAAGTTATCCTTTCCTGTGGTACCCTTTATTAAAAATAACAATTTTCATGTATTTCATGATCTAAATCTGATTTCTATGTTTGATGGCGACTTTCGCCATATTAATTTGAATTTTTGTTAAGGATTTGTTGTGTTGAAGAAAAAGAAAAATATATTTACTGTTGTGGTTTCTATCAAATGCTGGAACAAGAGTTCTAGACAGATTTTCACCATTTTGAAAATTCTTTTGTAAAAGGCTCAGACTAAGCGTTCTATTGTTAGAATGACTGTGTATCATGTATATACCACATTATGTTTGCTAGGTGCTTCTGTTGTTTTAAATCCATGTCTTAGAATAGACAAACAATAAATGATAAATGATAATAAACCGAATATAAAATAATTTAAAGTCATAATTGGTATTGTTTAAATATTTTGTTTATGTAAAGGTTGTGACATCCCCATCACAATTTGTGGTCAAGCATCCTTGCAGGAATCGACGATTTTAACTTGAGTGCGTAAACAATTATCTTATTCACCACTTCGATAAAATCTTCATTGACACAACTTTTAGTTATATGATCCATCATTTATTTGATAAATCTTTGCCACTAATTAGATAAAATCCAAAGTCAACCATGAGAGTGATGATTTTCCACCTTTTAACACTTACTCTTATGGGTTTATTTTTTGATGTTATTTGAAGTGAAATTTATCTAATAAAAAATGAAGAAAAGGCATGGGTTTGCATGAGGGTGCAAAGAAAAGGATTTCTTCATACCCATGTGGGGTAATTGAAATTTTGAGTGACATTTATTTATTCATTGCGATGTCTAAACAAGATTCTCCCAAAAGATGGTCTCCATAACCCCAACTCAGATGGGGTTTTACTCAAATTTGCCTATTTCACCTACACCGATTTTCAAAATAAATTTAAAATTTAAATATATATTTTCATCAAAATTTTCATTTTTACCCAATGAAATAGTTGTGATATCCCAAATTTCGAGGATGTGGAAGAGGGGTACTAGAAAGACGCCTAGGCCAAAAGGGTGATGGTTATAGCTGTATTTGTCCTCTAGTTTGTCTTCCATCGCGTAGGAGGTTGTCCCATTGAAGATTCTTAAGGGTAGACAAGTTCAACATCGAGGCTTTTTCAGCACTAGTGGTTGATGATACATAAGTCAGGATTAGACAATTACCCACACAATTTCTTGGTTTTGGCTAACGCCTCACTTCATTTGAAGCGGTAAGTGGTTAAGAGGGAGTTGTTATAATGATTGTTTTATTTAGAAGGAAAGTAACTATTGTTAATCGAAATATATAAGCAGAGTCTTTCACTATGCATAATTGACCAACCTACACTTGCCCAAGTGTCTTACAATATCATTGAATAATTAGGGATTCATTGATAACGGGTTTGGGCCTGTACGTTTCAACAATTAACCAACCAAGTTAATTGACAATTTCGGATCTCTTTGTACCAAGTTAATGAATAATGAGTGTGCCACTTTGTCTAAAATGAAAAAAAAAAAAATATTATAATTCCCCATCCCCCCCTCCCCCCCAAAAAAAAATAAAATAAATAATAATAATAATAATAATAACGAAAGAAAAATGTAGGCTCGAGGGATCCAATTCAATTGTAACTGTGTATGCCTCTTTGTGACCCCCATGTCACACAATACCCTGATGGAACCCAAAAAGACAAAGGAAAAGAGGAAAGAAGATGGAAACTGAAGATAGGAGATGAGAAGATTCACCTAACAACTTGTTGTTTGAAATGTGGCCATGTAAATTTTTTCACTTCCTCATCTTATTCCTCTTATCTCATTGTACTCTTATCTAATTTTTGTTCACATACCTCTCTCAATTCCCCTTTTCCTCGTTCACCAACCCTTTTTCTTTATTTTGGTAATTCTTTTATGGGGCATTTGTAGTTTCAAGACAAAAAAACATTTTGACTGCCTATTTAGGATGCACTAAGTTATTGTTTAAACTATGGACACTACTAAACTAATATATATATATTTACTTCCATTTGAGCTGAAAATTTTAGGGAAATTAGAGATTAACACTAGAAATAATGCATCAAAATTTCAGCCCGTTTTGACATTATTCCTCGAGATATGTGTTAGGCCAACGCTATTAAATATCTTGATAGATGGTCTTTGTGGGCATTTAACGACCACCCTTTCGGGTTGTCTTGGACATTGGGCGCCAACCTGTGTCAAGCCCAAGGTGGTCCCTCACTCGCTTCGTGTTTATGATAGAAAAATTCCCTTTATCACATTTTAAAGTGTATCTCATGACACGCCAAAGCGAGCTGTAATATATTTCTTTTATCAATTTATAATTTTTCTCAAATTTTCAACTCAACAGAGTTAAAATGATAGTTTACATTTAGTCGTGTGTATGTAGTGTCCTTAAATGTAAATGAAAGCTAAGGAGATCATAAATGGGAAGTCAAAATGCTTTTTTGTCCCTAATGTGGCAATTCTCTTTATTATTATTATTATTATTATTATTATTATTAATATTATTATATTTTATTTTTTTATTTTTTTTCTCAAGTGTAATGTCTGGTTCCTAAAGAGTAAAGAATTTGGTTCTTCATATTTATGAGTCAGGAAGAGTAAAGACAAGACCATTATAGTGTAAAATACTCCACTCAACTTACTTTAAAACAACTGAACTTCCATTGCCATGTACATATGTTGACATTTTATAGGTTTGCTGTTTCAGTGGACAATGTCTTTTGTCACTTTATTTATTTATTTATTTTAGTAATACACACATTGCTTAAAGTGGTAAAAAATATATATATACTAAAAAAGAAACCGGTTGATTATTCTGGCTAATTCTGAATAATCTCATTTCACTGTTGGACCACTTAGGGTGTGATTATTGATATAAGTGCATAGCCCAATACTTGAAACATTCAAGTATATAAGCACATGTAGATTCCATTCTCATCATAGAGTCAACAGTAACCTGCTCTTGGAATACCCAATATTGTTTGTAGATACGTTGACATACTTGAGTAGATTTGTTTCCTGCACTAGATTTCTCAATCATCCTTTGCAATTCATTTATTGAATATGTACATGTTCTAAGGATTCTCAAATCCTGTCCAATTTATTTACAGGATTGAAGTTTTTCTCAACAGTGACCAGAGTCGTTGTGCAAGTAAACTTTTATCTGCTTATGCGGAAGGTGACATTGAAGAAATCAAACGTGTAGCTCAATCAAGCACTATTTCCAATCTTGACCATATGGTATGTCTTATTTATTATGCACTCTTGTGGTATTAAAAACGTCTAGTTTGGAGTCTTCTTTGGCATTCATTAGGCTGCATTTGATTTGTTGAATTCTATTTCGTTGAAAAGTGTCCCTATTAGTTTAAGATTTTGTCCTATGAAAAACTCCTTACCAAAGAGGATCCTCGAAGAGAGTTTGAGGAATCTCGAACGCTTGACCATCTAAAATGTAAAAATTACAATCTCGCATAAAGACTAACCCTACCCTCCAACACAAGACAAGGCTTCATCTGCCTTGTCCTCACCTTATCCACTATCCTTTCTTTCAGAGGACAATCCAAATTGCTTGAGCTTGATTTCTCATACGATCTTCATACATTCTCAATGAAAGCATCACAAGAGTCGAAGGACCAGTTGGACTTTCTCAATAATCATGGAGGCCTTGGTGCTGATCGGCTTCAATCTTGGACAACTTGGAGCTCTGTTCAGATTCCATGCCTTAGGAATCAGATATTGGTATCACCTCTCTTTTGCTGGGACCTTTCAATATTCTCTAGACACCTACTGAACTTTTTACTCTAAATAGAGAGATTTCTCCAAATGGTCATTAGCGATAACTCCTATCATAATCAGGCAATTAGCAAGGACCACCCTAGAAATCATAAATCATCGTTACCTAGACTGATAGTCCTGGTTGGTTGATTGTCTGTGGTCTCTTTTTTGTGTCAAAATTATCCCTGACCAAATCAAGGGCATAGATATTAATCCCACACCATTTCACATCTCAAAGACATCTATCGACCTTAGAATGAATCACAATTATCTCGAGGCAAACTGATGGTAATAAAGAAGAGAACATGCCCATTGTCATCATCTTCTCCATACTGCCCACCCCACTCCATCATCTCCATACACCCTACTCCACATCTCTTTGCAATTGAACCAACCCAACCTGCTCACCTGCAACAAAGCTGTAATTGGAAAGCTTCTCATCAATCAGAACTTTCAATCGCTTCTGTGATGAACCCTACCAACCCTAGATCCCTCTCCAACTTTCCTCACCATCTGATCAGACAACAAGGGCTGAAAACCCTAGAGAACACCCAAGAGAACCCAGAATCCAAAGTGAAAATCACAATCAACCCCACTACCAATCTCTGCAATTCGAACCTAAACCCTCATTTCCTTTTCCTCCGTTCTCTTCTTCTCAACCACATTCGACGGCTGCACTGACAATTTCAAAGGTGGTGTTTCTGAAATTTGGCGAATATCCAGTGTGTCGTCAAAATTGAACGGTTGATAGGAATTGGGGTTCTCTCCACCATGAATTTTGAAGCGGGGGGCTTCGTCAAGGAGCTCTTCTGAATGCTCATCGGCATGATATCCAGAGTACCTTGATGCTCACTAAGCAGATTTATTTGCTTCTTTTTTGCAGCAAGAGAAGTAACAACTGTTGTCGGAGACTTCAGATCAAGCTTCCATTGTGCGGTTTCCCTATCTCTTCAAGTACGGTGTCAAAGAGAGAGTCTTCATTGTTGTTGTTCTTCGTTGTATTTGCTGGGTGTTTCAAGGTGGGTGGGTTGGGTTTGGGTCGGCTGTTTGGAGAAGATGACAATGGTAGGTTGGTGCGGACAGTTTGGAGAAGATGATGACTGTTTTTTTTTTTTTATTACCATCAGTTTCGCATCGAGATGCGTTGATATCTCAAGGTGTTATGTGTTTCATTCTGTGGCCCATAGATGTCTTTTGAGATGCAAAATGGTTTGGGATTAATATCTGAGTTTTTTATTTGATCACGGACAATTTTTGTCACAAGAAAAGAGACCTTAGACAGTCAACCAATGTGGACTGTCAGTCCGGGGGTAACACTAATTTATGATATATAGGGGGTCGTTGCTAATTATATGTTTTAGTATGGGGATATCACTAATTAACCCTTCTTAAAACTATAGAAGTGATCATTAGATGAATACCAAAGTACGACTGAACTTCTTGATAAAGTTACATAGATGTCACTAAAAGTAGACACAAAATTGATTTCAACTTTAAAATTCATACAACTGATATTTGCAAATAGACTTGTTAGGACGTTTAGATCCACTAATCAGAAGACGTTCATGGTGAATATTATGCATTGAGTTAGGAAGACTCAAGGAGGAGAGGAGTGGAAAAGACCCCAGCCAGCCATTAATCAAGCTTGAGATCAGTGTTTGCTCCCCCTTGGCCCAACCTCTTAGCTCGAATCACGTTTAGATGTGTGTGGCAGTTTCAATTGTTGGCTGTGTTGGTCTTTCGGTCCAATTGATTCTTATCGAGAAGCAGGAGTCTGTTGAGTTTAGCCGTGAAGAACTAAATTCAATCAAATTCAGCATGATTTATACAGCAGAAAGAACCCAGAAGAGGTGTTTGGTCTTCCTCAGTCAAATGTTTCTCTCAGCCAGAGATTTCCTTCAACCAAAGCCACTTTGCAAACCTATCCCAATGGTGAAGCTCTACACTGCATGTCTCAGTTTCTTCTTCTGCTGAACTTCTTCCCTTGCCTTGAATCATCATCTTTTTTCTCACAAGAATAACTCATGATTTAATCAAGTAAATGGAGGGCTCCGAGAGTTTTGATGGCTTTGACCTGAATTTTTCAGTATGTAATGGCCTCCTTCCACATTTGCAGATTCCTCTGGTTCACTACATGATGCTAGGGAGTGGACGCCATATCTATCTCCTTTTGCTTTTACTTGCAAGCCACCTCCATCAGCACTCATAGTCTTAGGAGAGTGCAGCCCTATAGGTCTTTGAGGGTAGCTGACCTAAATTTACCATTGTGAATGTGCTGGATAGACATACTCGAGGGATTTACTAGATATGCACCTATTTGCAAAGAAAATAATAGTATTAAAGGACAACTTTTAGATACTTTGATGGAGCTATTTTCTCACTTGATGCTATTTGACTGTACATCATAAAGCCCACTTTTGTACAAAACCTGCATTGAGACTGGAATCTCTATCCTACCATGGAAAGGTCGCTAATGCAAAAAAAATTGACCTTTCTACTACATATGTTAAGTAGGGTAATAATGCTGGCAGAAACTCGGTTGTTATGCTCTGTACTGGATCCAAGCTGAGGGAAGTCTATTATGCTCTGGAATGGATCCAAGCTGAAGGAATTTAGAATCTGACCAAGGACGTCTAGTATTGAGATGTGTACATGTGGGTGATTCAAACTAGATTAGCTCCACTATTTACTTTATTTATTGTTTTCAGCTGGATCTCTCGTCATTTGACTTGAGAATAAAGGATTTGCTAGTTGATAGTTCCCAATAATGTTTACTTTACGAGTACTTTGTCTGGGTCTTGCTGGGCTTGAGTGTCCATTGAAATCTTTACAGCTTGTTTTGACATTGTGTTTAATTGACCCCATACCCCATTAGCTCCGAAACTTCAGTTCCAGAAATGTTGCATTCCTGCTTTTATTGCCAAGCAGGTTTTTGTGACAAAATGTTCAGTAGTTTAATTTGTGAATTTTTCTTAATGCCCCTACAGTTCTCTTTGCTGTATGGATGGACGAGTGCTCCATTTGCTACTGTGAAAGATTGTCTCCTTGTTCTAAGTGATATACGTGTCTCTTTTAGGATTTTACTTTACAAGGCCAGAAGCTATTTATTTAATATGATTACATCTTCCCTGATTCCATCTGTAATCAAACCAATCTTTAATGTTTGACTTTATAAAATGCCTGCAGATCATCAGGCTGGCTAGGAAATTGCCGACAGGCGACGTGAGTGCACTGCAAAATGAGGTTTCTGCAGAAGAACCTCTTGATGAAAATGATCTAACTTAATTTCCTTCCTTGAAGCAAACCCAGGCAAAACTGTAGCGAGGAAACATCCATATTAGAAAACTGAAAGATGTGTTGTGATATATTATAAGACTGGTATTCAAAGAAACGAAATGATTGTGCATATATGAACTACATTTACTTGATTATCTTTCAGACATCTTTTTTTTCTCATTCTCCAATCATAATTTTCCCCATCTTCTAGACATTTTTTTCTCACTACTTAACAAGTCAATTATGGAAAACTATATGTATATTTAGCCTAAAATAATATCCATTTTTGTTTTTTGTTAGCAAAATTTGGGAAGATGTTTCCAGTTTCACTATGAAACTTTAAATTTAAATGGGTATGAAAATTTAATTTTGGAGATTTTTCCATTTATTGGAGTTTCATTGTTGATTAATTGCTTGGAAGATCACAAATTTAATTTAAATATGCAAAATCCAATATTACAACAAATTTCATGAAATGACTAAAAAAAACTGACAATATTAGCAAGTTGAATGAAATAACCAAGTGAAATTTTACTTAAAACATTTAAATCTACTTTCCACGCATATATGTCCAACACCCCCCTCCCCCTCTGATCATTTTTGGGTCTGCCCTTCCATTGACCTCATCTTTTAAGCTATTGTTCTCTTCTTCCGGTAAGAAGCCACGAAGTACACATGCAGATTGAACGAATGTGCATCTAGGAATACATTTTCTATATTAACCAAAAGTACTCCCACATATGGTGTACACGATTTTAACCAAGAGTACTCCAACATATGCTACTGATGATGCCATCAGTGAAGAGAAGAGTGTCAATGTTTATTACGGGGTTGTTTTAGTTTACATCATTTGTGGTAAAGAAAAACTAGTCATCCATCCCTTTTATTAAAAGGACCAATAAAGTTGAGTGAGGTTAGGGAATCACGTTTTGCAATCAGGATGATATGGCATCATGAGAGGAAGTTTTTTACAACCTCGAGATACACATAAACTCTTTTGGGATTTCATCATTCTTTCAGGATCACACCACGTCACCTAGTTGCAAAAACCCGGTTTTCTAGTATTTTTTCAACAATTACAACTTCAATTATAGGTTTCAAATTAATATTTCAGGAATTCTATTTTCTATGAATTTTGATGCGTCCAAATCTCGTCCTCCTATGAGTTTGACCTACAAAACAAATGTTAGACTGCCAATGATCACCTTTTTGGTCGCCGAAGGCACTCCGATGCGTAAGTCAGCAATCTGTTTGAAAAACAAAGTAAATATGGGCAAAACTCTGTTAAAGTTGCATCCCTTTGTTGAATGTTCCATTTACCTTTTATAATGGTCGCTAAGGGTGAGCACGGGACGGGATGAGACGAGATGGACCCATCCCGTTCATTCGGGATCGAAACGGGGCGGGATAGACCTCACCCTGACCTCGTCCCATCTCAAACAGGATCAGGACGGGATGGGATGAGACGGGATGAACACATACTAAATAGTCCTCCAATAAAAAATAACAAAAAAAGTTTTATCTCACATTACTCACACACAAATGTCAAATTTATATACATATAACTTACATCATAAATAATAATAGATATTAAATAAATAAATATTAAACTTTTTTTTGGAAGGCAAATAAACATTAAATTTCATTTAGAATTAATGATTCAATTAATTTAGATTTCATATATAATTTCATCTTACATTGATTTAATTTCAACACATCCTAAACTTTAATTTAGAAGAGTATTTTGATTAAAATTAATAATAATAATTATTAAATAAATAAATTTGGAACGGGGCGGGATAAGCGGGATTGAAAATCTTCATCCCAATCCCATCCCACTCTAGATCGGGACGGGACGGGATCGGAATGAGTTTGATCAATCCCAAAAGGACCCAAAAAAATTGGGACGGGACGGATTCGGGATCACGGGATGGGATGCCCACCCCTAATGGTCGCGATTAATTCTCTGCATGACTTAAGCATGTGGTCTTTTCCTCATCCGTTGACTTTCGATGAATCTTGTGATAAAGGCGGTGGCTAACGCCTCAAAGGAGTCTATTGACCATAGTGGTAGGATATTGAACCAATTAGTTGTCGTAGACGTAAGGCTAGTGGAAAATGTTCTGCACATGATCGACTATGTGGTTTCCTTCAATGCCATCATGTGGTGGAAGTGTCTAATGTGATATGTTGGGTCGATGGTGCCATCGTACACTTCGAACTTTGGCGGAGTGATCTTTTTCAGCATGGGGGTTATGATGAGGGCGTCGGAGAATGACGACTTGGCTAATTCATACAATACATTGGGATCAGTGACTCTAATTCTGAATGTGATTTCAGCAATCGTTATGTTGCACTGTGGAATCTTGCCCTGTAGGAGTTCATTGCTCTCACGGTTTCCCTGTTGCGGTTATGCTTGAACTTTGTCATTCCCCTGAGTTCGGTTGGTAGAGTTTTGCTAGAGCGGTGCTTGGACATGATAGCTGGTTGAATGCGCTCCTGGGTCGATTTTTCTAGCATCTTCATCATGTAGTCCATTTGGACCATAAGCAGGTCTACCCGAGGATCTGTGACAGCGTCACCGGATGTCTGGGCTATTGTATGTTGTGGATCTTGATTGACGGGTGCCATTGGCCCGATGATTTGGGTTGCGTCTTGAGCTACTTGTGATACATTATTACCAATACGAGTGTTATTGTTATCGTCGCCGGGTTGAGGATCTATAGGGTGTGTCATTTGTCTTGAGAGTTTGTTGATCGTTTATCAGATTTTGGTGAACTTCGTCATTGAGGATCTTCTTTTTAGAAAGAAAACTTGTCGTTCCCCACGGACGGTGCCAAACTGATGCGTCCAAATCTCGTCTTCCTGTGAGTTTGACCTGCAAAATAGATGTTAAACTGCCTAGGACCACCTTTTTGGTGGTTGAAGGCACTCTGATGCTTAAGAAGGAAGTAAATCTGGATAACACACAGTTAAAGTTGCATTCATTTGTCGAATGTTCCCTTTACCTTTAAGCATGTGAGGCGCAACGGAAGGAGATGTTTCTCGTAATAGTCTCCTCCTTGATGGAAATGCGTCCGTGGAGGCGTAACTCCCTCCACGACTCTTTTTTGTTCAACGTTCCTCTTCTTTATGAGAGAACTCGTGTCAGACCTGGATTTGGGCTTTGATTCATTCGGGCATGAATTTAGACTTTGATTATGTTTTCTGATAATGAGCCTTGTTTGGGCATCCATGTGTTTGGCTTTAACCTTCTTGGGTTTTATGAGCTGGCCCAATAGATGGGACGCCAAATCCTCGTGATGGGCGCTTTCTGCCACGTGTATGGCTTTGACAATAGTCTATTTTGATGTATCATCAGATTTCATTGAGGAAACTAGAAAACTTTTCTTATGGGTGATATAGGCAAGGCAATGACTAAATGACACCACCATTTCTACTGAAGGACACCACCACCCCATTTTTTATTTGGATATGCTGAAGGACACCTCTGACCGCACCACCACAATCTACCACCGTTGGGCGCACCATCATTTTTTTCTTCATTTCTCATTTGTTCTTATTATTCTTCTTTGTTCTCCTTCTTATTCTTCTTCTTCTTTTCATTGTCTTTTTTTTTTTTTTCTTTTCTTTGTTTTTTTGTTCTTTTCCTCCTCTCTTTTTTCTCATCTTTTTTTTTCTCTATGTTGTTTTTCTTTTTCTTTTCCTATCTTCTTCTTCTTCTTCTACTACTTCTATTTTCTTCTTCTATCTTCCTATTCTTTTCCCCTGTTGTCCCTCGCGGAGGCACTTGCTAGTGGGGAACCCATACTCGCACAAGTCTCTGCGAGTGTTGGTTCCCCACTCGCAAGAGCCTTCGTGGGGGACAATTTTTTTTTGCCCACGCGGAGAGTGGGGAACCTCTACTCGCAGAAACCTCTGCAAGGGCGAAGGAGAAAAATGAGGGGAGAAGAAGAAAAAGATAAAGGAGGAGGAAAAAAAAATAAAAAAAGAGAGAAGAAAAATAAGGATAAAAACAAAGAAGAAAAGAATAAGAAAATAACATAGAAGATGAGAAGAAGAAGATAAGAAAAAAAAACAAAGAAAATAAAAACATGCAGGGACTAGAGTGTTGTCTGACGGTGGAGGGGAGAGTCAGTGCAACCGACAATGGTGGTGGTGCTTGATGGAGAAGAAAGTGAGAAATGAAAAAGAATGAAAGAGAAGTGGTTAGGATTTTTTTTTTTTGTTTATATTAGTGATGTCCTTCAGCAGATGGTGGTGTCATCCAGAAAGGTGGTAGTGTCCTTCAAAAAATAGGGCAGTGATGGTGTCCTTCAATAGAAATGGTGGTGTCATTTAGTCATTTCCTATAGGCGAAGGCATGGATTGAATATGAGAAGCTTACAATTCATAAAAGGATGCTTAACTACAATTGAAAGCTAAATAAATACAAGACCAGGCTTTGGTCTTGATTAGTCTAGTTGGATGAGCTAGCCTCGTTGACTACGCTAAGGCTTGGCCGACTGGAGTTGTCCAGTAAATTGTGTTGAACGCTAAAGCACATTGATTTCTTCTCTAATAGATAAACCCTTAAATGAGTATCCTTAAAAGCAGCCCTAGAGGTAAATCGATTAAGTCAAAACACTTCAAACAATGGTTTGGCTCATAGGATCAAATTCACACCACTATTGTTCGAATGATCTGAGGTGCAATCAATTTACAATCTCATAAGCGAAAAATAAATCAACCATGATTAATACTAAAAAGTAAATGCAATAGAGAGAATTAGAGACATGTTAACCAAAGAGACAAGAGCTATAACGTGGTTCACAATGTCGAAGTTTGACTAGTTCCAACGAAGCTACATTCATCGTGGGAAAGCATTGCAACATTGTCAATTTTTATTAGCTACAATCTTCGTGAACTAACATCACTTTGAATTTGATGCGTCCAAAAATCGTCCTCCTGTGAGTTTGACATGCAAAATAATTGTTAGACTGCCAAGTACCACCTTGTTCCCCTTGCACCACTTTGTTCCTACCAATTCCATTGGGCTCTGTGATAATGTTTCAGAATTGATCATTGGAGAAAACAATATGAGTTATGGGGATTTGGACACCATGAACATGTCCTTTCCTCATCATATTGTTCAAGCCATTAGCAATACTTCTTTGAAGCCTGTAGGTCAAGCAGATTCTTTGGTTTTGAAATTCACAAAAAGATATCACTTCACCACCAAGTCAGTCTGAACCTCCCACCTTTAGAGCATTACCAACGACCTGTCGTCAACCCCCCCCCCCCCCCCCCCTCCCCAAGCCCTCAAGGTACTGAAACTCATTTGCAAGACCAACGTCCCTCATAGAGTGCAGTTGTTCATGTGGAAAGTTTTGAAACGTATATTCCTTGTAGGAAAAAATCTTGTAAGATATCATATTGCAATTGACAAGATATGTCCACTTTGCAACACTGAAGAATAGTTTATTGTGCATAATTTCACATTATGTGTAACGTTCGATAGAAATAAAAGAATATCTCATATTTCAGATGTCAAAGTACGAATAATAATTTAACTTTTCATGCGAGTATAATGATCCTGACCATATGAATAAGACTATAAGTCATGGCAATGTTTCCACGTGAATGTTATCAATATTATGTGAATAATAATAAAAAGTACATATGGAATGGTGGAACTAAGGATGTGTTTAACTTTAAAGATAAATTTCGATAGGAAAAAACAAAATAATTTTCAAGATGATAAAAAAAAGTAAAGAGAAAGGGTAATTTTGTCATTTGAAAACAAATATTAACTATTTTCGGGATGGCATGAGTCAACAGATGACCAGACCAAACAATTGGTTTTTGAGTAATTTTAGGCTGAGTAAGTCTAGCCAACCATGTTTGCTAGCCTTTTTCTGGCATTTTTTTGTCATTCTCTTTAAAACACAACCACAAACGCTATCTATAAAAGGGGTAAAAGTGTCAAAAAACCCAAAAAGGCTAGCCAGTTAGAATTGTTGTTCTAGGCTGCCTTGTTTGGGGTTTTTTTTCTACACTTTTACCCATTCTCTTTAAAATATATACCACACATTATCTACAGAAAGGGTAAAAGTGTAAAAGATCCCAAACAAGACACGAAAAATCACCCAAACAAGGTAAACTAGAATTACTTTTGGTTTTTATAACGGTTGAGAGTCCATGGATATATTTGAAACTTGCTGGAAAGGAAATGAAAGCCAAGTTTCCAATTTTAGATTTGGAGATAGTATCACGCAAGTCGACCTCAATTCAAGCTCTCGTGCTCGCAAACTATTTTCTCCAGTCAGTCTTGAAACCTTCAGCTCATTCAAAGCAATTCAACCACTCCACACGAAAAGGTGAGATTTTCTTCTTCTTCTTCTTCTTCAATTCGATTTCTTTCTTCCTTTTTTCCTTTCTGTATTATCGTTGTGTTTTCTCTTGTTCCTTCATTGTTTAACTCCTTGTTTCTGTATTCGATTAAGTTTTAGGTTTTGTTTTCTTGGTCTGTGAAAACCCTAGAAAAAGAAATGGCGAGGTGGATGATTTGAATATTCTGTTAAACTCTTACTTACCCAATCTAATTACCAATCCAGTATAAGATTTTCAATAGATTACACCTTTCCAAGTTTTCGAATTCACTTTCAATACAATGTTCCCGCTCTTTTTTTGTGATCGCTGTTAATTTCTATTTTCTTGAGCATGTGGAAACTTCATCTGTGACTTGACTGTTTTTCCCTTCTAACAACAGGATACGAGATTTGGATTTTTCCATCTAGGACATTGGTTTCAGTACAATCCTTCCAACCTGGTGTTGTTAAAGAAAACCAAAAGCTTAAGACTCTAGTTGATTCAATGGAAACAAGAAGAATAGAAACATACATTGATCCATAGCGATTTCCCTTTGATTGTGATGAGTTTGGATCTTCCGATTGATTCAAGCGCTTCCTTAGATTCTCTATTGAGAGGATACAGAAGACAATGCCAAAGGTTATCTCTTTTCACGCATAACGCTCAATCAAGGTCCAACCCATATTTATAATGCTCGTAAGTCATAACCCTTCAACTTACGAGCTATGAATTTCCAATTCTGCCCCTCATTGAATTAGAAATTACATCCTTATTTACACCATGTTATTTATTAATACCTTATAGTCCAACACCCCTATTAGATCACATATTAGATGGACTACACTTTAAGATAGCAATACACATTATATTACATATGTGTGCCCACATTATTGGATTTGTCTAACAATCTCCCACTTGGGCCATATATGTTACCTTTAATGTGTATAACCTTATGAGCTCAAAACTTGCTATCACAAGTAAAGGTATTCCGAAACAATCTCGTCCATTGACTATACTGATATAGGATTAAAGCGATTTGCGTCACAAGTAGCGTAACTAAATCCATCAATAGTCACATATACCAATATAATCAAATGACATAGATCAAACATGGATGTAGAGCATGGAAATTACATGTGATGTGATCCAAACATGTCTATTTCCGACCGGTCCAACTTTAATCTTTAAATGAGATCAAACATATAATAAACAGACAATTGACTGAAGACTTTATTTCTGCAGAAAATACTAAATTACACCAATGTGTCCAAAAAATCGATCATAGAACAACAAAAATCCAACTAAACCATGATATCCTCATGTGACATAACACCCATATGAGCGGTGTGCTCATGAAAGACCTTTGGTGGTAATCCCTTAGTAAGCGGATCCGCAATCATGGAGTTTGTCTCAATATGCTCTATGAAAATCTGTTTATTCTCTACTCTCTCCTTCACAACCAGGAACTTTATGTCAATATGATTTGACCTAGACGAGCTCCTGTTGTTGTTGGCATATAAAACTGCTGACTTATTGTCACAATATAACTTTAGTGGTCTTTCTATGTCATTCAAAATGCGCAGCCCAGTGACAAAATAACGCAGCCATAATCCGTGGTTGGAGGCCTCAAAACACGCCACATATTCTGCTTCCATGGTGGAAGAAGCAATGAGTGTCTGCTTAGCACTTCTCCAAGAAATAGCTCTTCCAGCTAACAGATAAATGTAGCCTGATGTAGATTTTCTACTATCCTGGCATCCAGCAAAATCAGAATCAGAATACCCTATGATCTCCAACTGATCTGATCTCTTGTATGTGAGCATGTAATCCTTAGTTCTCTGTAAATATCTCATAACCCGTTTAGTTGTTTTCCAGTGACTCATCCCAGGGTTATCCAAATATTTGCCAAGCATTCCAACAATGAATGTTATGTCTGGACGTGTACATACCTGAGCATACATAAGACTCCCAACAGCAGATGCATATGGGATCTTTTGCATCTTTACAAATTCAAGTTTATTCCTAGGACACTGTTTAAGACTGAATTTGTCTCCTTTAGATATAGGGGTATCTCCTGGTTTACAATCTTGCGTGCCAAACCTTTTAAGCACTTTTTCTATATAGCCCTTTTGTGATAATCCAAGAATACCCCAAAAATGATCCCGGTATATCTGAATCCCTAAGACAAAAGAAGCTTCACCAAGATCTTTCATTTCAAATTTCTTTGATAGAAATCTCTTGGTTTCGTGCAACATGTCTATATTATTAGTGGCAAGCAATATGTCATCAACATACAAAACCAAAAAGATATACTTACTCCCATTGAACTTATGATACACACAATTATCAACAACATTTGTCTCAAAACCAAACGAGACAATTACTTGATGAAATTTGTAGTACCATTAACGGGAAGCTTGCTTGAGCCCATAGATGGATTTCTTTAGTCTGCAAACCATATTCTTTGGGTCTCCAGACACAAAGTTTTCTGGTTGCACCATATAAATTGTTTCATCAATGTCGCCATTGAGAAACGTTGTTTTAACATCCATCTGATGCAACTCAAAGTCAAAATGTGCAACAAGAGCCATGATTGTCCTAAATGAGTCTTTCTTTGACACCGGAGAGAAAGTCTCTTTATAGTCGATGCCTTCCTTTTGAGTGGAGCCTTTAGCTACAAGACGAGCTTTATATCTTTCCACATTACCTTTTGAGTCCTTCTTGGTTTTGAATATCCATTTACAACCATTAGGCTTTGTATTTTCAGGTAATGGGACAAGATCCCAAACTTG
Source organism: Berberis vulgaris (assembly GCA_963556465.1). NCBI lineage: Eukaryota > Viridiplantae > Streptophyta > Magnoliopsida > Ranunculales > Berberidaceae > Berberis > Berberis vulgaris. Next base: position 89,094,280 of record OY747125.1, on the reverse strand, counting down.
ATTGTCTTGCATAGACTTGTACTCCTCATTCATAGCATCTATCCACTTTTGAGAGTTAGAAACCTGCATGGCTTGATTGAAGTTGATTGGATCATTTTCCACCAATCCATCATTTTCCTCATGTTCTTGGAGAAAGACCATATAATCATCCGGAATAACTCTTTTCTTTTCTCTCGTGGATCTCCTTAATGGCATTTGATCTTGAGGTTGTTGAGTTTGTTATTCTGGAATATTTACTTCAATTTGAGTAGGGAGTAGTTCAACATTGTCCTGTTGAGGTTCCAGATCTGCTTCTTGATCAATGACAGGTATTGGAACATGTATATTGTCAACAACAGTAGTAGGAGTCAAAATCGGTTCCTCCTCAAAGACAATGTCTCTTACCTTATTTCTCCCCCCAAACTCGACATCCTCAAAAAATGTTGTTGTCCCTGTTTCAAAAATGGACTTAATAGTGGGATTATAGAACTTGTAGCCCCTTGATCGCTCAGAGTAGCCAATGAAGTAGCTGCTCACTGTTTTGGAGTCCAATTTATTTTCATTCGGCCGATAAGGCCTTGCTTCAGCTGGACATCCCCAAATGTGAAAATGCTTTAGACTAGGTCTTCTGCCTGTCCAAAGTTCATAAGGTGTTTTGGCAGCTGCTTTAGTTGGTACTCTATTAAGGATGTAAGCTGTAGTCTTTAGTGCTTCTCCCCAGAGTGATTCAGGTAAGGTAGAATGACTGATCATACTCCTTACCATGTTCTTCAGAGTTCAGTTTCGTCTTTCAGCGACACCATTCATGCTAGGTGATCCCGACATGGTGTACTGTGGGACGATTCCACATTCCTCTAGGAATTTAGCAAATGGTCCTGGACGTTGTTTACCGGAACTGTCATATCTGCCGTAATACTCACCACCACGGTCAGACCTGACACTTTTAATTCGTTTGTTGAGTTGGTTCTCAACCTCAGCTTTGAAAGCTTTGAACATGTCCAGTGACTCAGATTTCTCATGAATGAGATATAGGTACCCATAGCATAAGTAATCGTCTATGAATGATATAAAATATTGTTGACCATTCCAAGAAGCCGAAGGGAATGGTCCACAAATATATGTGTGGATCAATTCTAAGACGTCTGAAGTTCTGTTTGCACCCAATTTTTTTGTTTGGTCTGTTTTCCCTTGATGCACTCAATACAGACATCAAAGTCTGAAAAATCAAGAGAATCTATTATGCCATCTGACATAAGTCTATCCATTCTCGTTTTCGAGATATGTCCTAAACGTTTGTGCCACAGTTTTGATGAATTTCCTTCATTTAGCTTACGCTTAGTACCATGTGATTCCACATGCAAGGTTTCATTATATGAGTCAATAGTGTCAAGAAGATATAGGTTATCAAATGTGCTTAATGAACTAGTACCAATAATATTGGAATTTAATGAAAGACTAAATTGATTATTTCCAAATGAACAACAATATCCAAATTTGTCCAACAAGGAAATAGAAACCAAATTGCGTCTAAATGATGGTACTACAAAGGTGTCTTTCAGTTCCAAATAACAACCAGTTCCTAAGAGGAACCTAAAGTGTCCTATTGCTTCCACTTCTACCGATTTTCCATCGCCCACGAAGATGCGTCTTTCAGCATCATTTGGCTTTCGGTAGCTCAGACAACCCTACATAGAAACACTTATGTGAGTAGTAGCACCGGAATCTAACCACCAAGTGTTTCTAGGTACTGAAGCTAAGTTAACCTCCGACCAGACCAAAGCAAGAAACATACCCTTTTTAGCACGCCATGCGTGATACTTGGTACATTCCTTCTTTACATGTCCAGGTTTCTTACAAAAGAAACAACCCTCATTGTCTTTCTGTTTCTTTTGTGTTGGACCCTTAGCAGCTTCATTCTCCTTCTTTCGTTTTGTGCCCTTATCTTTAGAGGTGCTTGCAAAATGAGCACTTTCCATTCTGTCTTGCTTCAACCTGTCTTCCTCTTGCACACAGTATGAAATGAGCTCATTAAGAGTCCATTTGTCCTTCTGACAATTGTAACTGACCTTAAACTGACTGTACTGTGGAGGAAGTGATATCAAAACTAGATGCACGAGTAAGTCCTCAGACAACTCAAGCTTCAGTGCTTTAAGTTTTGAAGCAAGATGAGACATCTCCATGATGTATTTTCTAATGTTCCCTTTGCCTTTGTACTTCAATGAAATCAAGCTAGCTAAAAGCGTGCTTGTTTCAGCCTTATCGTTTTTAGCAAAACGCTTTTCAAGTTCAGTAAGGAACTCACTGACATTGGTCACCCCTGCGGATATTGCACTCCTAAAGGCTTCTAGAATACCTCGCTTGATGAGCATGAGACTCATGTGATTGGAGCGTTCCCACTTCTCAAAATATTTCCTGGCATCAGGAGTACTTGCATCTGTAAGAGGAGCGGGTTGCTCAATCCTTAAGGCAAGGTCCAGATCCATGCATCCAAGAATGATTAACACGTTCTCTTTCCAGTCCTTGAAGTTTGTCAAATTAAGCATGGGAATATTTATTTACACCAGTAGATATACTAGTAGCAGACATAGTAGCTGTACAGAGAATAAATTACATAAATAACATATTCACATCATTATTCAATTGCATAAACTTTTAAATTCATACAATAGGTAAATAAAAAAACCCATATCAAGATACCTAGCACAACATTGTTATTTAGTCTTTGGACAGAAATATCAATCTGTAAGTGGTACTCTTCGTACACAACGAAACCGGCCTAATATTATGCCTTTCTTTGGACTGACATAATAAAAGCATGGTAAAGTAAACTTTATCACATATTTAAGACTAGGGATTATCCGGTCAAAATAATCTTCCTTTGGGCCGATTGTTTCACATGGATGTAGCATGCTCACTTATTTTAAAATCAACCAATTTTCCTAACAGTGGTTGCTTTGGCAGCCTATTAGTTAAATTGTGTAAAGTTTAAATAAGGAACACAATAGTGATACATGAAACCAAAATTATAATCTATGTATAAATTTGGAGTATTAAATAAATTATCACCTTAATACAATTAAAACATGGGTCTAAATAAAATGTAGCAAAAAATTAAATAGGTCCCAATAAAACAGGATAAAGCAAAATTTTCTAACAGGCCCAACAGCAACAAGCCCAACCAACAGTCAACAGGCCCAACAGTGAACAATCACCATATAGGCCCAATCGTGAACAGGCACCATACAGGCCCAACAGTGAACAATCACCATACAGTGAACAGTCACCACGCCCAACAGTGAATAGTCGCCTTTGTTAATAGAGAACAATCATGGTCAACGGTGAATAGTGAATCATTTTTTTTAACATCTATTTCACTGTACACCAAATTGCAATAAATTGTAATCTATTTCAATAGTAAATACAATTACAATATATTCACTGAATACAATTACACTCACAATAAAACAGTGAATACAATTTCCATGAAACACTGAATACAATCGCATGAATACATATCTATATAGATTCAACAGTGGATATGAATATCATTGCAATATGATCACTGAATGTATATATATTACTATATGAATATATATATATATATATATATATATATATATATATATATATATATATATATATATATATATATATATATATATATCACTGTATGAATCAATAATCACTGTATGTATATATATCACTGTATCAAGGAATCACATTGTGCCATCAATCAACATAATATTACTGTTAAAGTGTAATCATTGTACATGTATAAGCACTCATGCATAAACCGTAATAGCGTAATCACTCGTGCATAAGCGCATCATCAAAATAATGAAAATTCTTTCTTCTTTATAATTTCACATGGAATCAACAGGAGTTGCTCTGATACCAATTGTTAAAGAAAACCAAAAGCTTAAGACTCTAGTTGATTCAATTGAAACAAAAAGAATAGAAACATACCTTGATCCATAGCGATTTCCCTTTGACTGTGATGAGTTTGGATCTTCCGATTGATTCAAGCGTTTCCTTAGATTCTTTGTTGAGAGGATACAGAAGACAATGCCAAAGGTTATCTCTTTTCACGCATAACGCTCAATCGGGGACCAACCCATATTTATAATGCTCGTAAGTCATAACCCTTCAATTTACGGGCTGTGAATTTCCAATTCTGCCCCTCATTGAATTAGAAATTACATCCTTATTTACACCATGTTATTTATTAATACCTTATAGTCCAACACCCCTATTAGATCACATATTAGATGGACTACACTTTAAGATAGCAATACACATTATATTACATATGTGTGCCCACATTATTGGATTTGTCCAACAGGTGTATCACTTCAAGTTCAGAAAAGGGGATAAAATCGAAGCCCAGAGCAAAAGGGAGTTGCCATCAGGTTCTTGGTGTCGTGCCACATTGATTTCAGGAAACGGTCACACTTACTATATTAAATATGACCAATCGATGTGGTCACAGATTCACCTGCAATCGAGAAAGTACCCGGAAAGCTCATTAGGACTTGCACTCCTGTGATATTTGTGCATAACTGGAAAATTGGCAATCTTGTTGAGGTTTTCGATGTTTATTTATGGAAGATGGCAACAGTTTTGGAAGTTATGGATGAGCATCGCTTTATGGTTAAGCTCAATCGGATGTCCAAGAAGCTGAAAGCTGACAGATCTCATCTCAGGGTTCCACAATCTTTGGAAACTGATGGATGGGTTATTACTGGAAAGGTAAGCAGTCCCTGCCTATGTTGTTTAATTTCAGTTTATTTGCATATATACTTTAGTGTTCACTCAGTCTCCATTATGTCACGTTCGTGACTGAATTGAAGCAATTCAAAGAAGGAAAAACGAAAGAAGGGAAATATCGAGAACTCTTTGATCTTTGAACAGAGCGTGATTTTTACTTCACAATTCAATGTCCTTACAAAAGGGGATCTCGCCCTCTTTATACAAGCAGCTTCAACAGAATTTCAAAATGAACGGCTAGTAAGTCTACACGTGTATTAATCCTAGACAGTCTATTAACAGAATTACAATGAAATGACAACAAAGCCCTTTACTCTATATTCAAATTTTGCGCCAAATTTCCCTCCAATTCTTTCAAATGCAGCAGTATATCAAACTCGTGACATTGCCCACCCCATCTAGTGAATCCTTGACCTCAAGGATGAAAAGAAGGGAACTTAGAGATGATGTCTGTATAATCCTCCCACATAGCATCTTCAGGAGAACCATTTGTCCACTGGATCAAGAGTTGGGTGACAGGTCTATTGTGGAGAGGGACCAACCTCCTACTCAGAACAACTACTGGTTCGACTTGAAAATTACCATTGTTATCGAGCAAAGGAAGCTGAGGAGAAGGAGTAATAGAAGACCCCAATTTCTTCTTTAGCTAAGAGACATGGAAGACATTGTGAATGCGTGAACCAGGAGGGAGTTGAAGCTTGTAAGCAACCTGTCCCACTTTGTCAATAACTGGAAATGGGCCGTAGAATTTTGTTGATAACTTCAGATTCCTGCGAATGCTCACTGAGGTTTGTCTATATGGTTGCAATTTGAGATAAACCCAATCCCCAATGTCAAATTGTCTGTTTGATCGATGTTTGTCTGCCATTGTCTTCATTCTGTCTTGAGCTTTGTGTAGGTTTTCCTTGATCAATTGTAGCATATGCTCACGTTCTTGTAGGTAAGCCTGGACTGAATGTGTAGTGAGGGTGGTGAGAGGGGGAAGGGCAAGCAAGGGAGGAGAATAGCCATAAAGGGCTTGAAAAGGGGTCATTTGAAGGCTTGAATGAAAAGATGTATTAAACCAGAATTCAGCTAAATAAAGCCATTTGGTCCACTGGTGAAAAATGTCACTGGTCATACATCTGAGGAAGGCCTCTAGACAAGCATTGGTGCGCTCGGTTTGGCCATCAGTTTGCGGGTGATAGGCACTACTAAAAGAAATAGTAGTTCCAAGGGCAGCAAACAGGTCTTGCCAGAAAGTGCTCAGGAACACTTTGTCTCTATCAGAAACTATGGTGGAAGGCAACCCATGAAGCCTATATATGTTTTGAAGGAAGATATCAGCAACTGATGAGGCAGTATAAAGGTGTGGTAAGGCTAAAAAATGGCTATATTTGGTTAGGCGATCTACCACAACCATAATCACTGATTTTTGGTGAGAGGATGTCAACCCTTCTATGAAATCCATAGAAATGTGTTGCTAGGCTTGATTTGGGACAGGTAAGGGTTGTAAGAGGCCCCCATATGGAGAATGATCAGACTTGTGTCTTTGACATATATCACAGCTGGTGATGAATTCAATAATTTGATGTTTCATCTTAGGCCAAAAGAAGTACTGACGCAATTTGTGTAAAGTCACCTGGATCCCAGAATGCCTTCCCAATGCTGATTCATGAAGGGCAGATAAAATCTTCCTTCTTAGATACCCTGTAGACCCTATATACAAGACTCCTTTATACCTGAGCAGGCCTTGTGACAAGGAAAATTTTGGAAGAGCCGTACTGTCAATACTGAGTTTTTGCACCAAGCTTAATGCATAAGAGTCTCCCTCATAACTCTGGACCACCTCTGAAATCCAAGTGGGAGTGACAGAAGTAATAGCATTGCAACTCACATCCTCAGTTGGTCTTCTAGATAGGGCATCGGCAACTATATTTTCAGACCCCTTATTGTAGACAATTTCGTAGTCATAACCGAGAAGTTTAGAAAGCCAACGTTGTTGCATGAGGGTAGTAACTTTTTGAGACAAAAAGTGCCTGATATTCTGGTGGTCAGTGTGGATAGTGAACCTTGAACCCAGCAGATAATTCCTCCATTTCTCCACAGCTAAAAGCTCCTTCTCATAAGTAGATAGGACCATATTCTTAGGTCCTAAAGCCTTGCTAAAAAAAGCTATAGGCTTGCCTTGTTGTAACAGAACTGCTCCTATTCCATTGGTACATGCATCTGTTTCTAAAGAGAAGGACAAGGAGAAGTTTGGCAGGGCCAACACAGGAGCTCTGCACATTGCTTCCTTCAGCTTGATAAAGGCCTCTGTAGCATCTGAACCCCACTTGAAACAGTCCTTCTTGAGTAGATTTGTCAATGGTTGTGCTATTAACCCATAATGACTGATGAATCTCCTGTAATAGCCTGTGAGACCAAGGAACCCACGCAATTGTTTAAGAGTAGTGGGAGTAGGCCAGTTTCTCATTGCTTCAACCTTGGCAGGGTCTGCTTCTACTCCCTGAGAGCTAACAATATGTCCAAGGTACTCAAGTTTGTTTTGTAAGAAGGCACATTTAGAAAGCTTTGCAAACATCTGATGAGTTCTAAGGGTAGTAAAAGTGGTTTTGAGGTGTTCTAAGTGTTGTTCAATGGAAGAGCTGTAAACTAGCATATCATCAAAAAATACCAGTATAAATTTCCTCAAAAAAGGTCTAAATATTTTATTCATTAAGGCTTGGAAGGTTGCAGGTGCATTAGTCAACCCAAAGGGCATAACCCTGAACTCATAATGGCCCTGGTAGGTTTTAAAAGCTGTCTTACACACATCAGCAGGGTGCACCATCAACTGGTGGTATCCAGACCTCAAATCCAGTTTGGAGAAGACTATAGATCCATGTAGCTCATCCAAGAGTTCCTCAACAAGGGGTATAGGATATTTATCTTTGATGGTAATCTTATTTAAACGCCTATAATCAACACAAAACCTCCAAGTATAATCTTTCTTCTTCACTAGTAAAATAGGAGCAGCAAAGGGACTATGTGAAGGCTGTATGAACCCTGAATCTAACATTTCTTCGACCATTTTATCTACTATCTGCTTTTGCATATAGGGAATTTTGTAAGGTGCTTGAGCAGGAGGTAAGGAGCAAGGTTTTAAAGGAATCTGATGGTCTAGATCTCTATGTGGGGGGGGGGGTAAGGTTTTTGGTGTTTGAAAGATGTCCTGAAATTCTTGTAAAAGTGAGAAGAGTTCAGGGTAATTTGGAGTAGTAATAGGAGTTGGGGTGACAGAGTATAACTGAGCTAAGAATGAGGTGGATGCCTTCTTAATTGTCTTTGAGAAATCCAGGGGTTCCATGAGACACACAGATCCTTCATTAGTCACCCCTTGGAGTATAACAGTTTCACCATCGAGAGCAAGAGTGAGTTGAAGTTTCCTGAAGTTCAAAATGATATCTCCAAAGTTTTGCAACCAATCAACCCCAATAACCATGTCATACCCACCAAGAGGCAGTACTCTCACCCTGCCATGCCATTGCATTCCTTGCATAGTCCACTCCAAGTTAGGACATATAGCATTGCTATGGAGATGCTGGCGGTTTGCCACTTTCACCACCATCTGTGGAGTAAGTTCAGTAGGCCAATTAGTCTCCTTAATGACACTTGGGTCAATAAAGGAATGCGTACTCCCCGTGTCTATGAGTATAGAAACCTCCTTCTTATTAACCTTGCCCCTCAGCAGCAATGTATGCACTGATAAACTACCATTCAGTGCATGTAAAGGTAGTTCCATATCAGTTTGAATTTCTTTTGATAAATCCTCCACCTCCTGTTCCTTTTCTTCATGCTCTTCTTCATCCTCTTCCTCTGGTATTAAGAGAAACAACTGGTTCTTACATAAATGACCAGGCCTATACTGTTCATCACAATTGTAGCACAATCCTTTTTCTCTTCTCATCTTCATTTGAGTGAGGGTAAGTCTTTTGAAGGGTGGAATTGTGGTAGGAGCTTTAGTAACTGGGTTAGGACTAGGTTTTGATTTTGTTTGGGATTCTGTATAGTCAGGTTTGGGTTGTTTGATGTGTATAAGGAAATGAGGGAGGGCTGGGTTTAGTGCTCAAAATTTGTAGTAGTGGAATAAGGACTGGTTCTAAAATTGGAACCAAACTGACTACTTCGATTTTGGCTGGAGTGATAGGTTATGGTTGCTTCTTGCATTCTGGCTAATTCAAAGGCCTCACTCATTGATGTAGGTTTGAACATGTGGACGAGTGGTTTTATTTGAGGACTTAGGCCACTAAGGAAGCTAAGCACAAAGTAGGTTTCTCCCAAAGTAGGATTATTAGCAAGCATCAAGGATTTGAGTCCTTCAAACTGGTTGTAATAATCAACTACAGTTGATGTTTGTTTCAACTTGTTGAAGGTATCAACATAATTGGTGAATATTGTTTCTTCAAACCTTGAACAAATGTCGTGAACAAAGGTCGATCAGGGTATAAAACTCTTTCTAGATTGGTAATCCAGGAACCATAGATCAGCTTGTCCATGAAAGTAAATAGAAGCAATAGCTACTTTATGTGTGTCTAATATGCGATACATTGAAAAATACCTTTCACTCTTTTGTACCCAAGCACGAGGGTTAGCACCATCAAATGAAGGAAAATCCAATTTAGGAGCCCTGAGATTCATACCTGCGATGTTGACGAGCCTGCAGATCCAGACGACCTCTGATCTGGTTGAGGTTTCTGTAACATCTGAACGATCTGTTCTAATTTCTTCTCTGTTGAATCGACAGACATCTGCATCTTCTTAACATCTTCGGCCAGAAGATCAAGCCGATTATCCGTTTCAATTTGGTGTTTCTTAGAATCTCGCACAAAAACTTCCACCTCTTTTGACCTAGTCTCCATGGTGTTGGTGGATCAGATGGCTCTGATACCAAATGTCACGTTCGTGACTGAATTGAAGCAATTCAAAGAAGGAAAAACGAAAGAAGGGAGATATCGAGAACTCTCTGATCTTTGAACAGAGCCCGATCTTTACTTCACAATTCAATGTCCTTACAAAAGGGGATCTCGCCCTCTTTATACAAGCAGCTTCAACAGAATTTCAAAATGAACGACTAGTAAGTCTACACGTGTCTTAATCCTAGACAGTCTATTAACAGAATTACAATGAAATGACAACAAAGCCCTTTACTCTAAATTCAAATTTTGGGCCAAATTTCCCTCCAATTCTTTCAAATGCAGCAATATATCAAACTCGTGACACATTAATAGTTGGCCCAAACACTTGTTTTTAACTAGCTGTAAGTTTAATATTATCTCCATTATGTCCAATATCGGAATTATCCAGTGAAGTAGTTCATAGTAATACCATGTGAAAATTATCCCATATCTGAATTGTTTTCATATTTCAAATGTAATTTTCCCTAAAATTTTCACTCACCGGTTTATATGGTGATTTTGGAATGGTTTTGATACTTTAAACCCACTTTACTTAGTTTCTCAGCTAGACTAAATGATTCTTTTTTACTATTTTTAGTTAAGTGATTCATCTCAGGATCTAGTCAATGTCTCATCTCATTTTGTCTTTAAGAACTGTGCATATTTTGGTATGGAGTTTATAATTCTAACGCTCATTCATTTTGAATTCTTGCAGAAGACTGTTATTCACCAGCAGATACAGTCTGGTGTGCAGGAGTCCAACAAAATCTGCTCAAGAAAGTTGTAAAAGAGGGGCAGCTGATCTTTCTGGTCTTAAGCTGAACGCTGGAACAACCTGGAAAATGAGAGTAATTGAGAAAGTAGAGGACCACCATAAGAGGGTTCCAGTTCCAGAGCATTTGACTACATCATTACCTAATGCTGATGCTTCCCTGAACAGCAGAAAAATTGGACAATCATAATTGGATTTGAAGGCACTCAAGTCAAAATCAGAGCTTCTGTTGGAAGCCTACAACCAGTGTTGATGCTGACAGTAATTACTGCTCTTTTGGTATTCGCAATGCTAGCAACAGTTCAACATTTTCAGACGCAACTGCAAGCAGTAGTTCACAAACTTGGTCACGCTCATCTTCAACAAATCATGATCAAGGTAATGGTAACAATGCTGTCGAATCTTTTCACGGTGAATGTACAAAAGGGCAGACCCTTCAAATTGGAGACAGAAAAACACCAACCCATGAGTATGAACTGAATAGGTATCATCGCGCTATTTGGTCAATGTTTTCTTCTGGATTCATAACTTGGGAACAAGAGAGGATAATAACAAATCTCCGTATCAAACTCCACTTTTCGACTGATGAGCATTTACTGGAATTAGGGAAGATTAGGCCTGCTGAAGAAAGAACTGTCTGCCCATTTAGTCAATATGCTAGTTAATAAGAAATCTAGTATTCTTCTTCTTTTTTTCTGTATTATTTGCACTGCAATCTTTGCATTCGTATGTATAGAGTTTGATGTATCACAAACGGTTGAGACTTCTTGGCAGTTTTTGTATTATTAATGTGACAAAATTTTCATGAATAACATCTTTTTTAATTTCCCATTTTCCATTGCTTTCAGTTCCCTTCAGCATTTATAGGTATTGTTATTCTACCTTTACTACATTCCTTAGTTTTTTTATTCGTGAGGTTCTGGAACTTGTTTCCGATGCATATGTATTACTCATGAGTCACTTGTGTCATTTTAACTCTCTGTTAGAGATTTTGGTTGAACAAATGTCAAATACCGAACCAAATCCAATGTTTGACATCACTTGGTAGGGTGGTGGTGGGTGCTGGGGAGGAGGATGCGTGTAAAGTCTGAAATTCCCATAATGGAGATTTTATTCTCCATGTCAACCTCATAGTTTTGAATTAATATAAGGAAATATATAGAAACAGTAAATCATACTGGAGTTAATAAAATCATAAGACAATGATTGGTCAAAGAAGCGAGAATTCTTCGCCAACCGCCTAGCTATCTCGTCATCGAGAAATTAAAAGAAACGACAAATTAATACTTAACTTCAGTATGATCCCATCAATAATTTAAGTGGGGTTAAGCAATTAATAACTTCATTTAGTTAACAGGAAAAAGGCAAGGGTATTATCTCATCTAGTAATATTTGTGGAAGATGGTATCTATAAATGGTAGCATTCAGGGATTATTAGCCCATTGTGCATCAACTTGCTAAAATATTACATAATCAGACGAATTTTCAGACTTAATCCACCGTCAAAAAGTATACAAAAGCTTTCTATTTGCCTTAAAATTCTCATATCACCATCATCTCGGTCTGACAATGACTTTGATAGGATCAGCAGGAAAGGCACCTTTGGTTTTGGGTTAAAATTGTGCATTTTGTGTATAGAGTTTGATGTATTGAAGCTTCACAAATGTTGCAACTTTTTGGCAGACAATTTTTTCTTATAGAATGTACCAAAATTTTCATTAATAACATTGTTTTAATTTTCCATTTACCATTGCGCGCCGTCGTTATCTCCTGCATGAATAGGTATTGTTACTCTGCTTTTGCTACCTCTTTTTAGTTCTTTCATTGGCTTTCTTTTCTAGAAGTTAAATGAGATTCCTTGAACAGGTTGAACAGGTGCTTGTTTCGGGTATTTGTTCTTGTACATTTCAAATGGAGCGCCTGTTAGACTCCACCACTGCTGCTCTTGAAGCGTAGGCATCCAAAGCGTCAGTTTGGCATTTTATCCAGCAGCTTCACACCAACTTAGTATGAGGGCTACACCCAAACGTAACTCAAGCCAAAGCAAGACTATTTATCCCACACTTTGGATCCACATTGTTGAACCTCTTGATCCCCAGCATTGCACAATCTCAAGGTAAACGTCCAGCTTGAGCAACGTGTGCAACTAAATAGAATGACACTCAGTTTACTGGGTTCAACTACTCAAACATGAGGCATTTATGAGCTCCATGTCTACTCTCAATTCTGTCCTATTCCACCTGACTATAGGTGTAAGGTTCTCCCAAGTCTGAAACATCAGATCTAATGGCTATGAGAACAAACCAACTTAACCTACTTCGATAATGAGTGAAATTGCACAAAAGAAAATAAATCTATATTACAATTTGAGAAAAATTCTAAATGGCGAGGAAACCAGCGAGGGGAGTGAGGTGGAGGGGGGGAACCGTTCACCCCCCTCGGGATGCGCGTGCAAAAAACAATGGCACACGTCCCGAGGGGGGTGAACGGTCCCCCCCCTCCACCTCCCTCCCCTCGCTCGTTTCCTCGCCATGTAGAATCGCTCTTACAATTTAGAGTGGTGTTTTACTATTCATTGCTGATTGGGACAAAGACAAATCAAAAGGATTAGACATAAAAAATAGTTAGGATCGAAAGTTGGAAAATATATTGAATTTGAGGGTTGAGATTCATTTCCTCTTGCATATGTGGATGCAAATTTTCATCGGACCACGTGCTGATCACGTGAAGTAATCTCTATAAGATAGAAGTTAATTCTTGATACCGGTGTGGTGCCTGCCACGGGGACTCCGATGCCAAAGTTAGAACAATGTCTTCAGAAAAATGTTTATATCTCTATATTTGAAGAGAGAATTATGAATCAAGAAAGAGTTACCTCTCTTGCAAGCTTGGGTGCTCAACTGAGCATGGTGGTCAGCGCCGAACACTACTCCTCTGCTGAGAAAGAAATGTTTTGCTGAGTTGCATTGGGCCCAAACTTGGGTTTTCTCTACTTGTAACTTTCATGGGTAATATTCGGGCTTCTCGAGAATATCTCAAATCTTTGGGCTTCCTTTTCCTATTGGGCTAAGGATTATTTTTGGCTCCCACAAATGCCCCATCATCTCCTTTGCTTTTGAGTTGACCGTTTTTCTTTTCCTTCTTACTTAAAAACATAGGAGATGTATTTTCACTGATGAGCCCCGCCAAAAATAGAAGTAGAATGCTCCTAATTTGGCTGACTTGTCTGTTTCTATTGATACAAGTAAAGGATATGCATGTAGAGGCTTCTGTTGTTGTTGAAATGTCGTCTGCTGAAGACAAAATGATCTACATGTTGAAGCTTTTGGTGCAAATGAGGTGGTCTACCAGATGAGTCATACATAGTCATTTTTCATAGGTTCTTGGACTTTGTCCAAATAGGGGATCATCCATAGGTGAATAAAACAAGTCCTGCTCCGCCATCCCGGTGATTCGATGACCCATCCTATATAAATGCCACATATCTTTGGGCTGACTTGCCCATGTTTCAGCATGAGTTGAGGAGTTTTCATTTATTGAAGGAGGCGACACTGATCTACTGGCTGACTTTGTTTCACCGATTGAGGTGGGAGCGAATTTTACTATGAAATTTGCTAAGACTTGAACCTTTATAGTTGTCATTGGCCGGTAGATTTTGTTAAAGGATGCGACACTGATCCGCTGGCTGACTTTGTTTCCCCGGTTGAGGAGGGAATGAATTCTGCTAAAGCTTGAGCCTTTAAAGTTGTCTTCAGCCAGTAGATCAAGTTGTATTGACTTAACTCTATCGTCAATTTCATGAGTTTTTAACAAACATCTGGGAGGAAGTTGTGCCCCCAACTCTTCGCTACTACCAAGTAGATGTATAGGTTCTCTCCTGAATTTGTCTGCTGATCTACTCAAGAATCGATCCAAAGTTGCTGCTCTACTAGTAAGACTTTGAATTTCTTTTGGAGTTGATGGTGACTTCATGTCAAGTAGTAGTCTTATTTGCTTTTAAGATCCCCAAATTTTGTGTATGTTTGTTGGTAAATTGACTTAGAACTATTTGCATTAAGGGCACAAAAATTTGATTTGCCTCTTTCATGAGTTTCCAATATGCTTAAGTCGGAATTTAAGCATAACTTGAGAGAATTAATCATGGATTTAACTATATTTATCTTGAAAATATTGTGTGATCTGCTGACCATTTGAAAAAACTTAAAGAGATTTAAGTAGTCCAGAGTAAGATGCTTTTATGCTCAATGATTGATTAATTAAATTACCCACTCACGGGGAGTGACATCTTCTACTGAGGCATTTTGCTTGTGTGGTCTGCTGACCACTTGACTAAACTTAAACGAATTTAAGTAGTCCTGAGTCAGATGCTTCTATGCATTGAATTACCCACTTATGAAAAATGTCATCCTCTACCGAGGCATTTTGTTGGTGTGGTTTGCTGACCACTTGACTAAACTTAAATGAATTTAAGTAGTCTTGAGTAAGATGCTTTTATGCATTGAATTACCCACTTATGAAAAGTGTCATCCTCTACTGAGTCATTTTGCTGGTGTGGTCTGCTGACCACTTGACTAAACTTAAATGGATTTACGTAGTCTTGAGTAAGATGCTTTTATGCATTGAATTACCCACTTATGAAAAGTGTCATCCTCTACTGAGGCATTTTGCTTGTGTGGTCTGCTGACCAATTGACTAAACTTAAACGGATTTAAATAATCTTGAGTAAGATACTTTTATGCATTGAATTACTCACTCACGTAGAGTGTCATCATCTACTGAGATGTACATAAATATTTGTATTTCAAAATGTCTTCTGTTGTATGACATGTAAAACGAATTCTCGTATTTCCCTATTTCAACTGAGAAAGGTGTGTTCTTTGTTGAAAAACAAAATGATGTATCATTTGTTGTGGTATATGTAAATATTTGTTCAAATCTTTTCTTTGCAAGTCTTCTTTCATTGATGGCGGTCTTCGGCTAAGGTTGGTTCTTCTCGTGGATAATTTGATTGATCGAAACGGAGAACATTGTGTATATTCTACCGGATGAGGAGTCTCTTGTTGAAGAGATAAAATACAACCAAGTTTTCTTACATGTACATTGCATTTTTTTCTTCTAAGAAGTTAAAAATGAAAAAGCTAGAACGTCTCAACTTCAATCTACTTTGTGAAATGGTCGGTTGCCACAATCATCAGATTCTTCTGCGCTGGAGAGTTTGATTGATCGAAAAAGTGAACTCTGTGTATGTTCTACTGGCTGAGGAGTCTCTTGATGGGGAGCGTGTTTTACATTTGTCACCCTTTTATTTAACCTCTTTCTGATCTACATTTGTTTGTGCATATTGACTATTTTTCTCAAGTATATCTGGTGCCCTAGCACTATATTTTTCGACATCCCACAATGCATAGCGTTCTGCCATGGCGAAGATTTCGGTAAGAGTTTTGCCTAGTTTCATGGTCAATTTGCCATACAACGGGTGATCTGCGGGCATACCCTTCCTGAAAGCTGAGGACACAATTTGATCATCACACCCAACTATGCTCGCTTTTTCTGCCTTGAATATTTTAATGAAGTCTCTGAGCGATTCATTTAACTTCTTTTTTATGTTGAAGAGGTGGTCAACATGTTTTTTACAGTTTGGTAAGATGAATATTCTTTTGTGAAGACAAGGGATAGATCTCCAAAGTTGTTGATTGACTGGGGGGTCAAAGTGTGAAACCAATCTTGGGCTACTCCCTGTAAAGTTATAGCAAATATTTTTCACATAAACGGATCATCATTTTTGTGCAGAGTCATGACACTTAGAAAATGCTTCAAGTGCTTCTCAGGATCAGAATCTCCTTTGAAAGGGGTAAAAGTTGGTGTGGTAAACCTTGCTGGTGGAGGAGCTTCTTTGATGTTATCTGTAAAAGGTGAACTCTTTACCAAGGCTACCTCTCTACGCAAAGTATCATATGGATTTCTCATAATTGTAAATTAATCAACTGTTCTTTGACCATTTGTGCCACATCATTTGCTCCCAAGGGCTTGTGTGTATCTTGCTGATCGACCGTATGGTGATTTCGATTCTGATTATCTGCGGTAGATGACTCCTCATATTCTGAATTTAATTGTGACTTACTTGCATGTGAGTGAGGTAGAGTCTCAATATGATTCGCCTGAAGGCTCCTCTTGATTTGACGAGCCTCTGAATGTGGGTCATGGGACAAATCAGTGTAGTGATCTAGATCTGGTCCCCTGCATTGTTCGGATCCATCAGGATTCTGTCTTCTGCGCCGGCCGCTTATATTGGGTATAGTCTACGATCCTAGCCTTGAGTGCACAGTTGCTTAGGAGTCCAACCTTGAGAAGACTTTCGTTTGAGGTCCGAGCTTAGAGTGCACATTTACTCATGACCCTATCTCGAATGAATGCTTCTATAGGGATTGTTTCCATATGATGGATGACTACTTTCACTTCTAGCGCATGATCTGCTGGTAGACGATGATGTGTCGTCTGCCTTGGTTGTTCGCTCACTAATCGCTTTACAACCTGGGTTTGTTCTTCCAATATTTTGATCAGATTGGCGATCTGACCTGCAAGATTTTCTTGTTGTGTCATCTCTATTTGGCTTGTGGCAGAAGGTTGCGATTGATGGTCAGCAGTCGGTGATAGACCCACTATCAGTGGTTGTCCGACCGGTAACGGTTGAACCCGTGATGACGATGGCAGCCTAGTACGAGCAGAATGCCTTGTAACATTATTTTTGCTAGTTTGTTTTCGAGTTCCCACCATTGTATTGAATTGAAAAAAAAGTGTTTGTGAATGAAATTGAAACAGAATGAATGAATTTTTTTTATTATTTTTTTTTTTTGTGAATGGAAGAAGACATACAATGAGTTTGATTCAAGCTCTCAATGAAAGCACCAATTTGTGGATGCAAATTTTCGTCAGATCACGTGCTGATCACGTGGAGTAATCTGCATAAGTTAGAAGTTAATTCTTGACACCGGTGTGGTGCCTGCCACAAGGACTCCAATGCCAAAGTTAGAACAATGTCTTCAGAAAAATGTTTATATCTCTATATTTGAAGAGAGAATTCTGAATTAAGAAAGAGTTACCTCTCCTGCAAGCTTGGGTGCTCAGTTGAGCATGGTGGTCAGCGCCGGACACTACTCTGCTGAGAAAGAAATGTTCTGCTGAGTTGCATTGGGCCCAAACTTGAGCTTTCTCTACTTGTAACTTTCATGGGTAATATTCGGGCTTCTCAAGAACGTCTCTAATCTTTAGGCTTCCTTTTTCTATTGGGCTAAAGATTATTTTTGGCTCGCACAACATATTTGTAAATATAAAATATGTAGAAGGGCAAAAATAATGAAAAACTTTTGAAAAACGTTGGTGGAATGTACATGTGGCGGAGAGAGAAAAAATATTGTGTTATCTTTTTAGCAAAATGAAAATTATCATAACTATCTACATCGTTGTCGGATTTTGATAAACTTAATATAGTTGAAATGTATTTTTGAAGATCTTTTGTACAAAATCAATGATCAATATATGGGCCAAAATATTAAAAATATATATTTCATAATTAAAAAAAGTATAATGTATTACATGTCTATAATATTTTCAATATTTTTAAAAGCAATGAAACGGGTCGATCATACCAGAAAAAATGAGTCGGGCATCTTAATACACATTTAAACAAAAATCCTAAATTTTATGTTTTGGTGAATTCAAAGAGGGAGAACTCATTTTTGGCGTTTAAAATTTTCTCCCAACTGATTCAAATTTGACTGAACAGACTTACACTTATAATCGGTTTATACTTTAATTTTGATTGAAAGCGAAAATGAGGATAGTGACGGAGATGCTCAGTACAAAATAATTAGCAAAAATAAAATTATGTGGAAGGCCAACGACACGGGACATACTCTAGTCAATAACAAAACAGAAGCACGTCAAACCAACGATTAGGGACAATTGAGATTGTTCCATATAACATCAAGAAGAATGCATCAAGTTCACCTCTTGCTAGTCCCCAAGACCTCAACATAGAGAGGCCTCCCCCATGATAACTTGATTCCAAGTCTTTGGGACAGTCATTTTAGCCTTTGTTCTGCCACGTCAAATCTGAGGGTGGTGCAGTAGTTATTTTGTTTACAGTGGAAAACAAGATCCTGAAATACTGTGTTCAGTGTATAAATCATCATAATGATCTAAACAAAGATCTAGTCCATTTTATTGAAAAATAAAGTTACTTTGACATTGAAATTTTAATGGAGTGATGGTTTGACTCAATGGCTGGTGGCCCAAAAATAAAAGTTGTTCAGAATAACAGAATCGCAATGAATACTCTTCAGGCCACGGGTCTCCAAATTGAAAATACCTGATTCCCAACCTCAGTATATGTCATCTAATTCGTCCTACTTTTCATTTACTAAAGTTTAGTATTTAGCTTTCTTTTGCAATAACCAGAACCATTGAGTAGTCATAAGGATAATTGTGTGCAATTCTTCATTGAGATGCATACAACAATTTGCACTTGTTTCTGATACGTATGCGTTACTCATGACGTACTTTTGTCATTTGGGCTAGGTTTGTTTCATGGAAAACTATTTCCGAAACATTTATTTTTCATAATTTAAATTTTCTAGTATTTGTTTCGTGGAAAACAATAAATATTTGGAAAATAATTATTCCAACGGACCAATACCACCACCACCACCACCACTACCACTGCCATCACTATAGCACAACAACCACTACTACCACCATGACCACGACTTCTGCCCCCCCCCCCCCCCCCCCCCCCAAAAAAAAAAAACGAGTGGGGCTAGGGAATCATGTTTTGTAATCAGAATAATGTGGCATCATCAGAGATTTTTTGTTTCAAAAATTCTAAATGGCCTGGGTTGACTGCCGGAGGGGCGAATTTACACTTTTGCCCCCCCCCCCCTCTTTAACAACCTTTTTGAAAAAAGTGTTTAAAAAGGAGGGGGCAAAAGTGTAAATTTACCCCCCAAGGCAGTCAACCCAGGCTGGAAACCCAGGCCAGCTAGAAAAGCTCTTTTTTTTTACAATATCGAGATACACGTAAACACTTGGGGGATTTCATCATTATTTCAAGATCACGCCATGTCACCCTAGTTGCAAAAACCTGGTTTCCAAGCATTTTCGATTTTCATGATACAACTAAACAACATGAAAAATTTTAGGGAAAATAAAAATCCTTGAAAATTTATTTCTGGAATCTTTTTTTTCTTGAATACTTATTTTTTGCAAAACAAACGGAGCCTTGATTTCTCTGGTTGAACAAATGTCAGATATCGAACCAAATCCAATGTTTGACATAACTAGGATGGGGGGTGCCAAAGTCTGAAATTCCCTACTGGCGGAGATTTTATTCTCCATGCCAACGTCATAGTTTGGAACTAATATAAATAGATGTATAGAACAGTAAATCACATGCTGGATCTAATAAAATCATAAAACAATTATTGGTCAAAGAAGCAAGAATTCTTTGCCAACCGCCTATCGAGAAATTAAAAGAAATGTCAATTGATACTTCACTTCACTGTGATCCCATCAATAATTCAACTTGGGTTAAGCAATTAAGTGTAGCACGGGTCTTAGCTCAGCTGGTAATATTTGTGGAGGATGGCTTCAATTTAAGTGTAGCACTCAAGGTTATTGACCCATCGTCCATCAACTTGCTAAATACGGTCCAAATTAAGAGTTATCTTCACACGTTTCACAGGCCAGAAACGACTTAATTTAACAAGACCGTCACTTGTTTCATGTTTAGAAAATCACTGGCTCCAATCCAAATAGCAATTCATTCATAATCAGACAAGTTTTCAGAATTAATCCACTATCAAAAGGTATACAAAAGCTTTCTAAGTATTGCTTCAAACTTCTAATATCATCATCTTCTCAACCTCACGTCGACTTTGACAGGTTTAGCAGGAAAGGCACCTTTGGTGTAGTAGTAGTAGTAGTAGATGATGAAATTGTGCATGGTGTAGTAGTAGATGAAATTAAGAGCAGAAGCACAAATCAGGGTTTTCCTAGCTTTGAAACAGTTTTTCCTGCTGTTACGAAAGCTCTAGCACGGTGAATATCAATTTCAGTGCATGGATAAAAATCCTCATTCTCTTCCAAGTTCCGAATAACCATCCTATTTTGCCAGTTTAAGTTGTGTTGGTACTTTTAGAACAAACGTACTCACCCAAGCCATGCAAAACTCTGTTAGTAGGTCTTTTGTTGGTAATGTTCTAGCTATGAAGTGTTGAACGCAATGAAATAAGAATCTACTTTTGCTAATAAACACACACACATAATCAAATAAACTCCATTTTCTGCAGACTAATATAAGTTTAAATTAGCTAGTCACATACATATTGCTAGTGTAGATAATTAAACTCGATTGTGTTCATTAACTAACTAATGTAGTCATGATTTACTACATACATATATTTACAATGATAAATAAGTCCTTTCCCCCAACACACCACCACTAGCTAGTCAAGCTACTAAATACTAGTTTGGCTAGGAGGATATATATGCTGTTCCATCTCAAGATTGTGTTCTTGCGATTCAATGGTGTGTGGAAGCAGGAGTAATTAAACTTAATAAAAGATTACAAAGTATAGTACATGATAGGATTATTGAAGTCTATAGCTTCATGAATTAGGTAGGCAGTTAACATGACCATAAGGAGACTCCCATGTTGATGTTGGGCTGCTGATCTACTAACATCATATTCATATCAATGGTAGGTGATAGAGACATAGACCTGCTGGTGTGTAATCTTGAGGCCGAGGAAGGGGAATGAGAAGGACAACTGGTATTAGTATCATCACCGTTAATATTATGAAGATGAGCATGATGATTATGATTATGATTGTGACTAGTGGTACTAGTCCCTGGAACAGTGGCCAATGCTGTGGAGTCCTGGCGCATTCGCAAATGAATTACTTCAGCCTGTGCAACTGCTAATTGTGTTTGGAGCACATCCAGCTGCTGCTGTAGGGACGAGATGACACGCACACATCCATACACAGGGTCTCTCACCCTTGCGTTCGCTTCGTAGACCATGCTACTCACTGCATCTCCTCTTTGCTCTTCTTCTAGCTCCTGCAATATGTTGAATTAATCACTTCCAATTAATATAAGTACTTACTTAACAAACAACATGTTAGTGCGCCATTCCTCACCCACGGAACTTACTAATTACTATATTACATGATTCATAGATAATGGGACCTGCATCAGTACATACAGACATATATACATATGTCATGCATGTGACGTTGTTATCAATTGCGAATACACTACAAAATTTTGTTTATAGAATAATGTTGAATTAGTGTGCGAGCGATGCAAAGTAATGTCACACCAACCACTCATTTTGTTTATTTTTCTGGCCGGTACATTCAGCAAGAGTAGTTTAGTGGCGCTTTCATGTAATCAACCAAGCATGCGCGATCATTACAAAATGGCTATGGAATTTATGTTTGTGGAATTAGCAATTGAATTATTTTATTTATTTATTAGTCAAAAGGTAGGTATGATATGATATTCCATTACTGTTTGTAATCATGTATTTGGGGTTTCTGAAAAGCAATTTTGAGTAGACACACATCCATGACTTTTGAATCCTTAACCATTTTTCTTTTTCTTTTTCTTTTTTTGCACGCTATTACAATAGTTTAGTTAAAGGGAGCGAATGACCATCCCTCTTTATGACCTATTTTGCAAAGCAGTGGAAATGCAAAAACTGATTTATCAACGTTCGAAAGTTAAATCTTTCATTCATTTTCACAAAACTTTGATACTTTTCATTTCAAACTAGCTAGCTAGCATCTGATCAGTGTGACACACTTATCGAATCATCTTTTGTTCTACAAACATGCATCAAACTTGACAAATTTTCTATACCCAGTCTTGTCTTTGTAGAAATTGAGAAATTAACATAACAGGGCTTTGTTGATAACTTGATACATAATATAATTCACAGGTTAAACAATGCATAATGACTTTTTTTATTATCTCTAAAGTTATAGGAAGGATGTGATGTATACACTACAAACTCTTGAAGGAAAAAAAAAAGGGTTTATAATAACTAAAGTCAGCAAGTAAAAGCAAAAGAAAACGAGCACTCCATTTGATTGTGACACCATCAGATTGAAAATATTCTTGATTATATTGATTCCATGGGGTCTGCATCAATCTGTTGCTGTTTCTTGAAGTGAAGAGTAAAGAAATTTCATTTTCTGGGCCACATGTAGATACCCTTTGGGTCCGGGGCCTGTGCCCAAGCCATGGATTGTACCCACGTTAGTGGATGTACGGTTCAAACACAATCAGCTTGATTGATCTCGAATGATGATGATGACTACTTAACTAACCGTGACTAATGCAAAAAGGCTAATTCTAGGGTGCCTGGTCCAGGTGCCTGTATTTTATCAATGAAAACTGGGATATTTTAAGTTATCTATTCAGATATCGTGCTACATGTGCATGTATAGTAGTAGGTATTGATGACATTTTCACTTCATTTTAATATACAAATCGTGATATAGATAAATTTTTTTGAACAGTTGACATTTTGCTAGGACATATTATTGTGATATGTAATTTTAAGAAAGTGAAGTACTTGAAATTCAAAATTATAGAATTTGAAATAATATATAGCAACTAGAGTATGTTATAAGTAGAGGTAATATGTACCTGTAACATCTTGTTGACATTGCTTGCACCGAACACCTTGTGTACGTTAGCGAATTTCTGAGGCTCATCAGCTGGAAAATAAGGAGCAAACACACAATCCTGTGCACACCGTCTCCGTAGTAGCTTGCAGGCAGCACATGGTGCTGCTGCTCCTCCTTGTTTCCTACTTCCACTGCCACTACTTATACTACTACTAATCTGCAGCTCTTTCATATTCTTCCTCAGTTTGGTAGTATGAACTTGTCGGATTCGCAGGCACGACACACAAGTGCTCTCGCTCAAATAGATACCACACACCAGTATATAGACTATCAGCAAGGAAGGCAATTAAACATAAACAACAGAGAAGAAAAAGCAAGAGAAAGCAGAAGAAGAAAAAGAAAAGCAAAGCAAAGGGACAAGCATGTAGAAAAAAGTGAGAGAGGTGGGTGATGAAAGGTGTATTTAATTTAATTGGTGATTATGTAAGTCAAAAATGCAGTCAGGTCAGGTAACCATATCTTATGGGGTCCCTACCAGAGAATAACCCCTTAGATTTCTCCAGACAAAACCTTCCTTGTTCTTTAGATTTTCTGTCCCCACCATTAAATTCTTTGATTTGTATGTTTAAATAGATTATCGTCTTTTTCCTTTTGTTGTTAATATTTTATGTTAGACAATCTACCTGAAACCGTTGTTCTCTCACCTTTTTTGGCATTATGGTTGTTGTAAGTTCGTACACCAAATACAGCCAACAGTCTGCTGGTTGTAAAATTCTTTCTAAATTTGTACAACAAATAGCTAGTAATAAAATTGGACCCTTCTACTTTTTGTCATCCAAATTCCCTTCCAATACCAAATCAACTTTTAAATGTTTTAACATTTTTAATAGAAATTATTAAGTTTGTCGAGTTTTCTCTTGGATGAAAGAGGAGTATTTTTAAAGTTGCTTAACCAAACCTACAAATGTAAATTTTTGCACTCTTCCAAGCATCAATCCCTTTCCATCTCAACTATCAATGACAGTGGTGGTTGTTGCTACTTGCTACAAGCCAAAGGCTTTGAACCTCTCCGATGATCAATTATTTGATCACCTTATATTGAAACTAAAAATCCATGCCACCTTACTCAGTGGTCGAGTAGGGGTGGTACAATTACTTTGACACCCCAAATCTCGAGGAGAAAATGGTGGGACTAGAAAGATATAAGGTGTTGGTTGCACCAGGATTTGTCATACATTGCTTAGGGAAATTTTTATTTGCAATTAGCATCATTCATATAAGCATTCGAAGCCATGTGTCATTCTCATATTGAACAATAACATGAGGAGCAAAAAATTTCCCACTGTTTAGGAACCCATACCACTAGAAGTGGGGTAAGTCAAGGCAACCATGGTTAGAGTTGGGTGTTACAATCACTATGCCCCAAATCTTAAAGATGATGAGTTGGTGATGAACTGTAAAGGCACCTTATAACCCAATATGACGTGATTGTTGCACCATGGTTTGTCTCACATTGCTTAAAACAATTTTTCTAGCATGGTATATCTCATAAGAGTTTAGGCCATCTCCAATAGGGATGTCTAATTTCCAAAATTTAAAGGATTTAAACCACTAGACCAAAACTATAACATGCTCCAACAAGTCTTCTAATTTCTGAACATAAAAAAAAAAAAAAAAAGTATGAGAACTGAGAGTTTAGCTATAAAATTGGTGGAAAGCTCCTTGGAGGCCGTCCACACTTCAATCTTGCAACAAAAAAAAAAAAAAAACTTAAGCCCTAGGTTAAAGGTTCAAGGCACATCCAAAGTAGTTTTCAAACATTTTCTACCATTGTGCAATTTGAGATATCTATCTTAGATTAGATATCTATTTTGGACATTCTCTTATTGGAAATGCTATAAGCATGTCAGGGCGTAGTAGGAAGAGTAATCTTTGGGAAAATTTTGCAAGAACTCCAAATAGAGTTCGCAAAATGGCTCGAAGCCCAAAGCTCGACCTTGATCCAACCCTTGTAAATTGGCTCGGACTTGGAAAAGGGCAACTCAATTTACAAAAAGAAAGAGTTGAGCCGATGCGAAACCTATTTTTCAATAATAAGGATTTGGGCTTAACGTCTAAAGCCCTTAGCACAGACCGAAACTTGCCATTTTATTAACCTTAAGTATTCAATTATTCATATATTTTTAAGTATTCATATTATCTTTTTTGTGTAAGCTATAATTTTTTTTTAATCATTTGGCAACAATCTAAAAAGTTATTATATATGTATTAAGAAAAAATGTGAGAATTACCAACACTAATGATGCAGTGTGTTTTCTATAGTAAAATAGAACATATAATGTCTTGCATAGAGTATAAAAATAAATGTGATTAAAAGAATATATATAAAACATTAAAATAAGGAAAATCAACTGCTATATTTATACGCATAAGTTTATATTATTTAATACCTTAATTAATTTAGTTAAGTACAACGATGCAGAAACACGATTAGACATAAGCACAACAATGCAGTTAAGAACGAAAGTGGATAAGATCATCAATTGTGGATAAGATCAATTATGGATATAATCAATTGTTGAAAAGATTAAAGAAGCATGACAAAATGGATTATAACGAATAAGATCAAGTGCGTATATGATCAGTTATATATAAGAATCAATACTAATAAGTTCAACTGTGGGTAAAATCAATTGTAGATAGGATTGAATAAGTACGACGATATAGATACGATCAACTGTGATAAAATCAAAAGTTATTGTGAATATGATTCAAAAAAATAACAAAAGCGGATAAGATCGAATGCGAATAAGATCAAAGAAGCATGACGATGTGGATAATATTGAATAAGCATGATACGAATAGATACGATTGAATGTGGATAAGATTTAAAATATAATGACGATGCAGTTGAAGAATCAAGACAATGCAAAAATTGTCGAGTCTCGTCCTGCTTAATAAACTAAAAATAGAGCTCACAATTCGAAGTTTTAATAATCATTCTAAATAGTTATTCTCTAATACAAGTAGCTTAATAATAGTTATTAGTGTTACACTATCTTTCATATTGATCAGATGCTAGGGAAAATAAGGTGAGATGTTCGACTCTCTAAGTTTATTTTCAATCATTAATCTATAAATGTCATATTTTGATATTGAAAATGCGTAGAAACTGTGATTCTAGTTTTGGCATATAAATGCATGTTATGTTATAGTTTGCACATATGATTATGTTGGATGCACGTTATATGCATGTATTGTAAACTATATGTTAATCTATTGTTCAAAAGTACAATTGTTGTTTGATTGATCGAGTAAATGTCCATTTAGTTAGCGCATTAATATAATCAGTGTTCTAAAAATCGGCCTAGGCGCTAGAAGGTGGAAAACTGCCCAGATTAATGGCTGGGCGGATAGTTCGGGCGGTTCTGGGCAGTCTGGGGGGTTCTGAGCAGTCTAGGCGGGTTTGGGTGGCCTAGGCGGGCTCTAGGCGGTCTGGGCGATTTTTATTTATTTATTTTTTAATAAGGCTGATTGTGTTCTTATTTTATTTTTCTTTCCTCTTTTTTAGAAATAAACTATTTAATTGTTTTTTATTCAGTATATGTCTAAATGTAGCAAAGGATGATTACTTAATGGAATTCTCAAAGGATCTGCCAGTACCAATTTTACTAATCTAGATTTTATCAAACATGACTGAGGTTAATCATGCAATTTGAAGAAAAATAAAATAGTAGGTTTGGATATTTGTCCACAAATTCAATTTTATATAAAGTACCCATCATGACGAACTTCAGTCATTTGAGTTTTAATAAATTTTGTTCACGATTGTTAATTTTTCATGTTTTTAAATTTTGCATATATATATTGGCATTAAATTGGATGTAATTGATGAGGTATTATGCTTAACTTTTGTAAGTTATTAAAGTTATAATACAAAACCTAAGATCGCCTAGGCACCCGCCTAGGCCCCTGGGCGCTAGGTACCTGCTCGCCGTCTGCCCAGCGCCTAGCGATTTTTAGAACATTGAATATAATATACCATTAGGGTTGGCATATGTGTTGTGTCAGTGACATTGTATACTGAAACATTTAGTTATACTTGTCGAGAACATCCACACTAGGGTTGGCTATTGTTTGTATGTTATATAATACTCATTAGATAATACTGATTTGTATTATGTGGATTGTACGATTGCCGATATAAAGCAAAGTTATGTACATGTGAAATATGCGTGATTACACTGACGTTTGTTTTGTAGGATGGGAATGAGAATATAATTATACTATGCGATTATTAGTTATTGATGTTTATTTTTTAGATATTGTTTGAAGTATGACTAACGATATTGGGCATGACCTGATATTGGAGTATAAGAGCTACTCATTGGGTTGTGTTGCTCATGATGATACACGTAATATTTTTTAGGATGGAAAAACTTATGGAAACTCGTACTAAAGGGAACTTTTGAAGGAATAATTATGTTAAATAATTATATTTAAGGTAGCTTTGTGGTGTTTATAATAGACATGTTATGTTTGTTTTGAGACTTAAATAAAATGTAAATTCGATAAAGTACACCTCAGTAATTGCATTAAAAATGCCTATTTATCAAAGAAAAGTGAATATTTTGAGTTATTTCCCGGGTCATCACACATTTAGCCCTAAAGGTGAAAATAGAATCTTGTTCTATAAAAATGAAATAGTGTGTTCTTTACTTATGATCAAAGTCTTCAATTTTATCATTCAAAAAATTAACTAGACTTATGTGAAGAACATTACAATATAGACCACTATTTAGCCATGGGCAAAAATGGTGCAAAATATAAATTTAAAGAAGAAGAAATTTATATTGGTCTGAAGTTCGGCTTGGAGCTCAAATTTATTGGGGCTGAGGGTCGGGCCAAGGGCATAGGTATTTAAAAGAAAATAGTCTCGGTTCGGCTCGTGTCAACACACAATCCAAAATTTTCACTTTACTTTGATAATATGCACTTTTAACATAACCACTAGAGCGTATTTTATTGAAATTACATTTTAATGTAGTTTCAAAACAGGCATATCGTGTCAATTACAAATACGACAAAAATTTACTTAATTATAATTTTTAACATACTTATTCCGTTTTTTTTTTAAATCATTACAATATGAATCTCCACTAACTTGTCTATCCTGGAAATATTAAGTACAACATCATGAGCAATACAGCCTCATGAGTAGCTCTTCTACTCCAATCTTAGATTCAGTCATGTCCATTATTAATAGGCACACGAGAAGAGAATATCTTTTGACATAATTATATACCTATTTTAACCGGCAAATTAAACATTAGTGTAATCAAGAGCATAATTAATGCACATCAAATGATTTTAGCATGTACAAAACTTTACTTTATATTGTCATTCATACAATTAACCATGTAATACACATTGATATCATCCAATGTGTATTACATGATATGTCCTCGACAAGCCTACTGGTTGGTTCCAGTATACACAACCACCTACTCAAGCCACATACCATCCACATGTGTATAATTATACTCCAGCCACTTCCGAAAATCTAACTATATTAGTGCACTAACTGTGTGGACGTTTACCCCAACCGATCCAACAAAAAATTTACTCTTGAACAATATGGATTAACACGGTTTACAGCACATGCATTCAGCATAACTCATACGTGCATCCTCTATCATGGCATAATAACATGCATTTGTACACTAAAACTATATGCAAAGTTTCTACCCTCCATCAATATAAAACCATGACATACGTAGGCTAATGACACTACACCACAAGTGCCCATTTATAGCATTTTATTATAGCGTTTTTATCTTTTGTGCTATGAAAAGTTTTAAGTTATAACATTTCAATTGAAAAACGCTATAGAAACAAAAAGCGGGAAACAAAAAAATTAACCGCTCGATTTTCGTTTGGCGAAATGTCAAAGCCAGTGTTCCCTCTCCCAAAAGGCCATGAAACTAATTACAACACAGAGAGAGAGAGAGAGAGAGAGCGAGGGAGATGGAGAGAGGGAGATCGAGATCCAGTGATTTTCTTTTGCTCGATTTTATCAGATGAATATAGTCCTCGATTTTCTTTTGTTTCCCTCAAGGTGTATTGCGAAAGCGAGCGAGAGAGAGAGGGTGATCAAGATCCAGAGAGAGCGAGGGAGATGGAGAGATCGAGGGAGAGAGTGAAGGAGATTGAGAGTCAAGGAGATGCACAAACCCATTACAACACAGCTTCGTCTCCGAACCCTCAGCGGCTGAAGCTAAAATGTTGTCACACAAGACATTCATCATCAAGAAGAAGTTGGCGAAGAAGATGAAGCAAAACAAGGCCACCCCTCACTGGATCTGCAATGAGGACTAACAACACCATCAGGTCTACTCAAAATCGAAAACCCCCAAATCTCATTTTTTCAGTCTTTTCATCAAACAC
The DNA here is from genome assembly GCA_963556465.1 of Berberis vulgaris. Taxonomy (NCBI): domain Eukaryota; kingdom Viridiplantae; phylum Streptophyta; class Magnoliopsida; order Ranunculales; family Berberidaceae; genus Berberis; species Berberis vulgaris. The sequence goes on along the minus strand of OY747125.1, from coordinate 89,064,704 downwards.
CTTGTTCAATTGGTTTTCTGTATTATGGTTGCATAGTTTGAGAGATTCTTCAGATAATATCAGACTATATTCATCGGAGAAGCATTCTTACTTTTCCTTCTTGTCACTAAGTACATAGTATGACTCTCTGCTCTTTACCTTCATTTGTTATCTATGCATTGTTCAACTGGTGTTCTGTTTCATTTTCATGTGTTTCTAGTTGCACATTGCTGATTCAGGAACTTCCTTGTTGACCGGTCCTACAGTATGTAACTCTTTTCCTTTTGGATTTTCCTCTTCTCACAGGTTTTAATGATGGATGTGGGCAATTGATTCCATGGGAGTCTTTGCCTTAATGGTGGATGTGTTTTATGATTGCTTGTTCATGTCAGTTTTTCAGTCCGTAATAGCGCAAGTCAATCAGGCCATTGGAGTTGCTGAGGTAGTTAGTGAGGAATGCAAATCAGTGGTTTCACAATATGGAGAATCAATGTTGGACATGCTGGTGAAACAGGTGTTATGATTTATAGAGACTTATCACATTTGTTCTGACAGATATGCCTACCTAAGCATTATTAACAGTACTTAACCACAAGTTTATGCGAGTAATTTTCCTTTCCTGACTAATGGGTTTGTGTTTTGATGAAGGGACATCCAAAGAAGATCTGCTCCGAGACTGGGCTATGTACTTTTGATGGGACTCCTGATGTTAGGTTTGGTTTGGCATCATCTAAATATTTACATGATCGCATGATAAATACAATGACAAGAATTATGGTTCATATTATAATTTAGATATGTAATTGTCTTTATCGCATTTTTCTGAATATTTGTTGTGCAGTGCTGGCATAAAGAGTGTGGTGGATATATTTGGTTCTCTACTCAACCCCTCATGATTTTGTGCACATGTTGGATTAAGGATTCTTGTTATAATATAGAGCAGAGGAAAGGGTGGTTGTGTGTACATAATAAGATTGCATTTTCTACATCTCTTCCTCTTAGACCATTGGGTTTCAAAATTCTGTATTGAATCTGTGTTAACCAATACCCCCTTCCACCCTTTTTTGTTTGATTATGTAATTCAAAAGTGTATTATTTTTTTTCCCCGCTTATAACCTATTCAGATACAAAATATTTTTGTTTGTATTGATCATTCCCATCTCATTTTTTATTTTCATTTTTTTTCCTGTTGCTTTGTTAGAAAAGGAATAGAAAAGAATAAAGAATTTCTTCATAACTAGTTATTTGTCTGGTAGAAACAATTAAAATCCTTATAAAAAGAGCAACGTTTTTTTCCTGTTGCTTGAGCGCTAAACTAGATTAGTTGTTTTTATACAGTACCTGCCCCACAAGCTCGAAAATGGCTTTCAATAATCATTTATTTAGACAATGTGTATCAAATAAGAGATGAAACTCATGCTCATTTTCTTGAAGATTTTCTAAAATTCTTTCATTTTTTTTTCCATTATGCAGTATGTCTTCATGAAGAAACTAGAATGTACCATTTGATGCTATCGAGATAATTATTCTTTCTGCTTGTGCCTTGAATTAAAATTTTAAACACATTCCATGTTCTTGCTATTAGCCTTTAGCATGAAACTGAGGCATGATGAACTAGAAAGAGACAAATTTGATTATCTATCTGAAGGATACATTTACTTACCATTCATCAATTATTTTATCTTGGCTCTTTTTTTCTTAGTCGTTGTTGGGCCTCTCCCTCTTTTTGTGATCCTTTTTGGTGTTCATGAATATGGTAGGCTCCAGAAAGTCTTTGCTTAGTGTCTTCCATGATAGAATGTGTCATCCTAAGATGGCATTGGTGATTGATGACCGCTTGAAGGTATGGGAAGATATGGACCAACCTTTACTTCTTATAGTCGGGTTCATGTTGTTCCTCCATTTACTCCTTATTATGCTCCTCGGGCAGATGTAAGTCTTTAATTTTATGGCACGCTGTTACCTGATTTATCTATTATTTCTAAGATAAAACTGATTTAAGTCATATACTGTTTGTGAGCATTTAGGAGAGAAATTTGTCCAGTCTTTATAGCCAACTTGGTATTCTAGATTTAAGTAATATAAGGGTTTTCATTATTGCTATTGGAGGATGAGAGGTCATGACTAAAAGTTTTGTCTATAGGGGCTTTAGCGTGCTCTAAATTTGTTTCTAGTTGTCTTATTGTTTACCACATTTTTCTAAGCCTCGACTTCACATTGTTTTTCTCCTGTGCCAATTAATCCAGGTCGATCATACATCACTTTTGTTGTATGTTTATTTTTTTTATTACTGTTTTTCTTGCTTAATGTAAACAAATACTCATTCTGATTGGATGTTTGATGGTTACTAACCTTCAGCCTGCTTTGTGCATACAAGTTTTGGACTCATCTGGTGATGGCTTATGCCTTTACCTTCTGAAGTGTTTTGTGATGTACAGGGAATATGAACTAATAACATCAATGAGGTTGCATTTTCTAGCGTCAGAGAAACATCGTCCAGATCAATTCACTGTAAGATTTAAAAAGTTTATCTAATATAATCATGTCCTTTTTTTCTAGCTAATTTATATTGAAAACAAATAGATGAAAAATCACTCATTTACAAAACAATATCAATATGTGTTTTTTTCTCCCAACTTAATATGTGTTTTTTTTTCTTGCAAATAGGTATCAATTGTTTAGCTTGACTTTTATTTGGACCTTTTGGTGGTTAAAAACCTGATAAATATTTTGTTTAATTGGCCCATGAAACTATAATGTTTTCTATCAACTTTGGTGCCTCTTGTCTTGGATTCACTAATTAATCTTGGATCCTGGAATGATCTTCCGTGGCAATCTTCATAAACACTTATCCTAACCCTTCTTTGTGGTTGGAAATTATCATCACCAACCATGTAGAAAGATAAAAGAACTAACCTATTCCCAAACATTAAATGGGGGAAGAGGGTGGCATCTTTTCTTTCAAAGTTGATTTGGGTTTCTACCTGTCAACTGTGCCTTTCCATGCAGACTGTAATCTTGGTAAAATGCATAACTAGAGATCATGGAAAACTTTTGTAATGTGGTGCATGATAACTCTCTAGGCTGGCTGGTCTCCCTTTCATGGTATTACCTTGTTGAGATGTATCTATACTATGTATTCCGATTTAGTGCTGCATGAGCTTCCAATGAAATTTACCTTGATTATGGTTCTGAACTGAATGCTTTTGTCGAAGTACCTCTTTACAATAACATCTTTCACTATATAATTAAATTGCAATTTGGTATTCTATAGGTCCTTGTGAGAAATGTGCCGCCAGACAGTGATGAATTAGTTAGTGATGAAAGGTAATCCATTTACATTTAAGCATATTGAGCTCACTTTTTGTTCTGTATCTTTATCAAATACACAGTTGAAACCAGTTTTGATTATTACTTATATTCATTTATCTTATGAATTCTTTAACCACATTATACAAGAGTATTCTTGTTTTACTGATCAAAATTTTTCTAATGAACCTGAACACTAGGCCTCCTAGCATGTAAACTTTTTAATGTCAGACCAGACTTGGGCTGAATTCTAGATTGACTGATGATGCATAAGCGTGGGTAGAGAGGGGCCGGGTATTTGGTTGAGATCTCAGGGCAACTTAACCTATCAATCTCAATTATCCTTTTAAGCAATTACATACAGCAATCTTTATCTTTTGTCAGTACCCACATGCTACACTATCACTTTCGTCATATGGATAAGGACACTTCACTCTCATAAAGAAATCTCGTGTCCAAAGTCCATATATTATGTATTGGACACTTGGCCACATCTTTGGACACCTTTGCTCAAGTAATTCTAAGTGGCAATATTTATCTACAAATAAATAGTGTTACCAACATAATTTTTATTTAAGCTCTGCTATATGTGTATTTTGACACGAACCTTTTGTGCTACTCACCCAATCTAATGGATTCAACAAGACTGACATAACTTGGGGCCTAAGCTTGGATTTGAAACTATTTAGAGGATGAAGTGTGAAAGATGGATGCACCTGGCCAAGCACAGGACATATTAAACTTCTAATGCAGCAATGGATGGGGAATATGACAAAAGTTCCCTCCTAATCAGGCTTATCGTTTAGTCATTGATGCCTGGGTGGTAATTGATGGAAGTTTGCGCCATATGGGAATTTGGAAAAAAAACATTAATTGGCTTGAAACTAAAATGCAGGACCTATAGATGTTTTTGTCATTTTGGCTTGAAACTAAAATGCAGGACTTATACATCTGATTGTGATTGATTAACAGAAATAATGCCAAGTCTGCAGCATGATTGGCCACACAATGTGCAGAATTTGCTCAATCCTCATATTTGAGTAGAATTTTGCTTTATAATCAGGAGCAATTAGGGTCCAAACACCTTAAGTAACTTTTCATGACTTTATGTAACTTGTGGTTACTTGCAGAATTTTGCTTGATTACCTTTTAAGTTTTTTTAGTGATCTCCAATTGAAAATTGTCATGACTTTATGTAACTTGTGGTTACGTGTATGTCTGCGGAGTAAAAGATAACCATTTGGTGATATCTGATTGGCAGCAGAATGAGTCTATCTTTCAGTAAGGATTCCTATTGTTCATTTTCCTTCTATGAGAAACAATTGTTTATGGAGCAACTTCTTAGTTCTTACACAGTATAGTGTGCTTTGAAGTGTGTTTTTATTATGATTAATTCATGTCAATTTTCAAGTGTGTTTTATTATGATTAGTTCTCTCCAAGTGGTTTGGAAAAATGTTGATTAATGATGTCAGAAATTTTCCATTAACTAAAATTCCAACACTTGATAAACCAATTAATGCTATAGGGTAGGTTGATGATGTAGATGTGGATTTGATGAATGTTTGTTAGATGTCCATTTGCCAGTTCATGTTCTCTTAATAGTTTTAAATGTGGCAATGGGAGGTGAGTTAAGTTGTGATTTGTTGCCTAGTTGGAGCAGTCTTCCTACAATTGTTGTATGTGGTTATTGGGGCCAGAACATATAATTCTGTATGAAAGAGAGGTTCACATGGGGTTGAGCAAACTTGGTCAACCATAGGGAGTAACCAACTGTCAAATTGTTGGTCTCTTATGTGCATATTGCCTGTATACAAAAAATAACAGCTATAAGATGTAATAGTTACAAACCCATAGTACATTAGCAAAAAATAACAGCTATAAGAAGTAATAGTTAACATAGTACATTAGCATATTATAGACAATTTTGGCAAACCCATAGTACAATACATTAACATATTATAGACAGTTTTGGCAAACCCATAGTACAATATAAGAAGTAAGAGTTATCCTAGTAAAAGTTGAGAGTGATAATCCAAAGGCGAGAAATTTCCTTCAGAGGTAGCAAACTTAGCCAGTCCCATTTGTGTGCTTCGCCGGTTCGTTCTCTTCTACTGAGAAATGAATTGCTGAAAATCCCCTTCATGTTTTTGGACTTTCTCCCTATTAGATATCTGATTTTTAATAGTGAATACCATATCCTTTGCGATGCCTTTCAAGTTGTGAAACAACTACCTATTAAGATCAAGCGAATTGTAAAGTGATTAGCTTTCAGATACATTGAAAAGGAATTAGATTTCAGATGCATGTTAGGATTCCAGATGCTCTATTCATGAACACTGGATTCAGTTGATATTTTCGGTGATGTCGGCATCATTGTAGATTCTGCGTACTTCTTACCCTTTTCGGTTGATATTTTCTTTTACTTTCTTGTTCTATTTTCAGATCGATAATATACTATTTTCCTTGTTTGTTTTCTCTCGGTGTCCCATCTCTTTACTAATTAAAACATTTTACACAAATGGTGGTCTTCTGATTGCAGGCATGGAATACCCAAACTAATGTTGTGATTAGTCTTAGTGCACCTGTTGGACAAGTGTATGCCTGGTTTGCAGACAATGGAATGCTTTTTGCTGGAATGCAGGTTATCATTTGCTTTTCTAATTTGTTTTTCCAACCAGTCATTGAATTTATAAACAACATTTAACTGTTGATATTTTTCTTTTTCTGATGTGGGTGTGCCTTGCATATTTTGCACTTGTTGCAGGATGGTAATATACTAGTATGGAGATTTAATTATGCAACCAACAATTTTTAGCCAACTACTTCTCTCACTGGACATAGCCTTTCTGTTGTGTCATTAGTTGTTGGAGCCAATAGGCTCTACTCTGGATCCATGGACAAAACAATCAGAGTAAGTTGGTTATATAATCACATTTTCCTATTTACAGATGTGTATTGTTTCACTTTTGGTATTGATATTCTTAAACATTATGGTTCAGCCTAATAGCTGTCCAAAACCATGATCTGTTATGTTCTGCTCTATGGTTCTATTAGTTCTGGTTCACTATGTTTGAGTCTTTTGGGAAGAGTGTTAAGTAGTGTTCGAAAGTGGTTGGGTTACTAGTTCTGTCACGGTGGATCTGCCCCTTATGATCAATCATTTACTAACAAATCATTTAATGAAAAATACATTGGTTGCTACTTTCCAGTAACTGCTGCTCTCAGCCATTCTTTAGATTCTTATCTTCTTAATCGATTCACAGATCACAATTAAGAAGGCCTAATTTTTTCGTAATTTCTGTACAGGGAAAAAACTTGTGTGTTATTTTCATTGTTGCTGCAAAAATTTTCAGTGGTGACATCAGCTAGTTTTGGGAACTTGTTGACTGGTGATTCCACCCTCTGTTCAACTTCTTTTTTGACGCACTTGAAGACAGGTATCATCATTTTATTACAAATTGGAGTTGTTTTCCTATTTGGTTGTGGATCGCAAAGTTCTGTTTGTACAATTTATAACATTGTGTTCTCTATCTGAAGTGATGTCTGATGCGGAGTTGAAACATGTCATTTTAGAATTGTGCCAGTTGGACAACTTGCTGAGGCTCATCGAGGATTTTCTCATTAATAGTCCAAATACTAAATCTCCTACTTAGTCCAAATACTAAATCTCCTACTTGTAATTCTATTTCTTTATGCTTGAATGTAAATGATAGCTCGTCTTACAGTGCTTGAAAGTGAAAAATAAACTGATTTGTTGAGCTTCAAATTATATTAGAATAGCCATTCCACATTTACCGTTGATGTCTCTATTTGATGGGATTTACCATCTTCAGGAAATCTGATAAATATATCATTCACTTCTCTGTTCAGTTTTCTTCGAAATGTAGTTTCAAATTGTTTAGCTTCAATGGTTAAAGAAATCAGTGCTATAATAGTGTTTATGAAATTTCAAATTGATAGCAAATGAAATTTAAAAAAAAAAAATTGCTATGTATACCTACCATAGCGTTTTTGAAACGCTATGGTAGAGTTTACAATAGCGTTTCTGAAACGCTATGGCAGACTCTATCATAGCTTTTTTGAAAACGCTATGGTAGACTCTACCATAGCGTTTTAGAAACGCTATAAAAGGATCTACCATAGCGTTTTTCAAACGCTATAAAAGGCTACTTACTATAGCGTTTTTAAAATGCTATAATAGACCCAGGGTCTATTATAGCTCCGGCAGACATAGCATTTTCTAAAATGCTATGGTATTCTACCATAGCGTTTTTGAAACGCTATGAATGAGCTTTTTTCTTGTAGTGTGATTGGATATAAAAAAAAAAAGATCCCCTCACCTTATTTTGCTCAGCATCTTTAATCAATATGAAATGTTATTACTAATAACTACTCTTAAGTAAGCTACTAATATTAGAGAAGAGCTATTGGAATGATTCTTAAAACGTCAGATTGTGAACTTTATTAATATTTTTCTTAAGCAAACATGAGACTTAACAGCTTCCGCATCATTGTGTTTCTTCATCACAGTCATGCTTCTTTAATCTAATCCATAGTCGCTCTTATCCATTCTGCTTATTCAATCCTATCTGCAAATCGTCGTACTTATTTGATCCTATTCGCATTCGATCTTATCTATTTTGTTGTGTTTCTTTAATCTTGTCCACTTTTGATTTTACCCGTAGTTGATCTTATCCACATCATAGTACTTTTTTATCCTATCCAAAGTTGATTTTATCCACATTTGTTCTTATCCGCAATTGATCATATGCAACAGTTGATCTAATCCACCTTCGATCTTATCCACAGTTGATCTTATTTGCATCGTCATTGATGATACACTAAAACGGTCCCAACTCTGTGTCGTACATGTGTCATGATGATCTCGAGGAATAACAGGCTCTGGCATCAGTCCAACACTGATCCGGCCCAAGTGGTTCTATGCCCGATCAATGCAGTCTGTCAGACAGACTCGGATTCTTACACCCTGCCAAGCCCACGTGTCTCACAGCTATCCTCAATACCCGTAGCCCTGCTAAGGCAAGTATCTCGAGGATCAGCTTCGGACTAGCAATTACAACAACTCTTTGCTTCCAACTAGGAAGCAGATTCCAGAGTATATGTCACATATGGAGACTTCTACCTGCAGACTACTCTCAGAACGGGAACTATCTCCCACGTATCTAGGAATACAAGGCTAACAGGGAAACTTCCTTCTATTGCACGACTCTTAATTAGAAAAGGATCTCCACATACCTTCTTCCCTAAACTATGCCATCGATGACCTGGTCAAACCAGGACTCCAACACTATAAATAAGACATGAGGTTGGTAAGCTAAGGTATGCTACAAATTCCTTGTTTAGAACATTACACCTTTCTCAGATCTCTGTCTGACTTTAGCATCAGAGTGTCATCGGCCACCACAATAGTTGTCCATGGCTCACGATCGTTCTTTGTGCAGGCCAACATGTTTGCAGGTCAAGGTCAAAGCAGGGAGTGAAAAATGAGTGCATCAGTTTGGCGTCGTCCGTGGGAAAATAGAACTGACGGTTTAATTTTTCATCTAAACTGTGAACCGAACCGACTTTGGTCGGTTTCAAAATTTTCAAACCGAAACCGAACTGACCATTAACAAAACCGAACCGATTCTACTTTATGCAAACCGTAACCGAACTGAACCGACTAAAACCAAACTAAAACCGACTATTTTAAACATATTATATTATTTTTATATAAAATATATATTATTTATTATACATATTCGGTCGGCTCGATTTTGTCGGTTAAAATCGCATAGAAACCAAAAACTGAACCGATCGGTTTATTTGATTTGGTCGACTTTTTGTTCAACCCTGCCTAACGAGATACTGAAGGTGTATCTAGCTCGCTTCAGCAGTGATTTAACTGTCATCAACGTGTGCAACGACATGACGGTCGTCTCGGCCTTCATAGACGGTTTGGGGAAAGATAAGTTCTATAACTTCCTAGCTCTGGACCCACCAGCAAATATGGCGAACCTGGCGAGGGAAGCCCAGAGCTACATTGCCCTAGAGGAAAAACATGCAATAAGAAGTAAAGCCAGACCCAAAAATAAATCCCCCGATAGAGGGGAAAAAGGAAAATCGGCGGATGCAATATGCATGCTTTACGGAGCCCACTCCGAGTCTGAACTATCAAACAGGTCACAAAAATGGCTTTCCGAGATATGAGGGTTCAAGCAATACGCGGCGGACAACTAACAATGCATGCCCAGAGGCATGGCCACCCCGTGCTGTTAGCCTTTACAGACGAAGACCTCCAGGGCATCCAATTCCCACATAATGATGTCATGGTAGTAACGATCTCTCTGGCAAGCTGGGAAGTAAAAAGAACCTTGGTGGACACTGGGAGCTCATTGAACGTCCAGTTTCTCCACACGTTCCACAGCATGCAACTAAAAAAGAAAGCATTGACCCCGATAACCGTTCGATGATCGATTTCAACAACAAAAATCACTTTCCGATGGAAAAAATATAGCTGACAGTAGTAGCAGGAGATAAGTCAACTCAAAAAACTGTTTTAAGAGTTCATAGTGATCGACGCACCTTCATCACATAATGCAGTCCTGGGGAGATCATGGATACACCCAATGGAAGCGACAATCTCCACTCTGCACTAGTGCATCAAGTGCCCAATAAACCAAGCTGTTGGTACATTAAAAGGCAACCAGGCAATCGCCAGTGCATGATGGCTCTGCTACCAGGCGATTCTCAGTTAGCAGTTAGCTCCGTGACCAAGATGTGTCTCAATCTCGCTTGAGAAACAAGGGGAGAGCAACTTATCCTAGACAACGAGGCTCATGTAAGCCCTCGAACCAGGCCCAACGCAGGCAGACCGAAAAAGGAAACCATCACGGTCTGCCTCGATAGCCCTCTCCACAGCAGGGCTGTCCAGATTGGTTCCTGCTTGAGCAAAGCTCTGGCGGAACAGCTCACGAAGCTGCTACGATGGAACCAGGACATCTTCGCCTAGACCATGCGAGACATGGGGGGTCGACCCGTTAATAATCACGTGTCGCCTAGAGGTGGATCGCACGAGGAAAACTGTACGGCAGAAGAAGAGGCACGTGACACCCGAGAGAAACGCGATCATAAATGAGGAGGTGCAACAGTTACTCAACACGGACATGATTAAGGAAGCATGATACCCAAACTGGCAAACACCGTTCTCGTGAAAATGAAAAACGGGAAATGGGGGGTGTATATAGACTACATGGACCTGAACAAAGTCTGCTCGAAGGACAACTTCCTGCTCCCCCACATTGATCAAATCGTGGATGCCACATCCGGGCACAACTCACTAAGCTTCATGGACGCATACTCAGGCTACAATCAAATATTGATGCACCCTCCGAATAAAAAAAAAACCTCTTTCTTAACTGAGAGAGGGATATATTGTTATAGGGTGATGTCGTTCGGCTTAAAGAATGCAGGTGCTACATACCTACGACTAGTAAACTAAATGTTTAAAGAACATATCGGCATGAACATAAAGGTCTATATCGATGATATGTTGGTCAAGAGCCTCCGCAGCCTCGACCACATAAGAGACCTCACTGAAGCGTTCAACCAGCTCGGGAAATATAAGATGAAGTTCAACCCACATAAGTGTACGTTCGGAGTTGAGTCTGAAAAATTCTTAGGCTATATAGTAAACATGAGGGGAATCGAGGCTAACCCAAAACAAATTCAAGCCATTTTCGACATGAAAGCCCCCGCCAACATCAGAGACGTTCAGAGCCTGATTGGGTGGGTAGTGGCACTCAATAGATTTATATCTAAATCATCCGACAAGTGTCTTCCTTTGTTTAAAATACTAAGAGGAAACAAAGGATCCTTGTGGAACAAAGAATGAAAACAAGCATTTCAAAGCCTGAAAGCATACATCGGAAGTCTAGAGCTACTCTCAAAGCCAGCGACGGGGAAAACACTCTACTTATACTTGTATGTTTCCAAGCATTCCATCAGCTGAGTCCTTATACGAGACGACCGGGGGACCCAAAGACCGGTGTATTATGCCAGCAAAACCTTCATGGAAGCAGAGGCACACTATTCGGACCTGGAAAAGTTAGCCCTGGCACTGGTTGTATCCTCTAGGAAATTTAGGCCATATTTTTATGCCCCAAAAACCGCCATCAAAGCCCAAGTGTTGGCAAACTTCATCGTCGAATTCACCGGTGGAGAAGAACCAAAGATAGATCACCAGACCTCAGATCATTCAAGCATTCGAGAACGGACCTTGCGCTGCGACAGATCATTGACGGAAAAAATAAGCGTGGTAGGGATCACACTCCACTCTCCCACCGGCTTCACCCTAAAAAAGTCGACAGATTCAACTATCCCATTTCGAACAATGAGGTCGAATACAAGGCCCTCTTGTCTGACCTGAAGCTAGCCTTGGGGATTGGGATAGATAATCTAACGACATACAGCGACTCAAGACTGGTAATCAACCAGGTCAAAGGAAATTTCAACAGCAAGGACCCCCGCATGATAGTCTACCGTGAAAAGGTACTTTGCGCAATGAGTGGGTTCAAGAGGTGCGATCTCGTACAATTCCCTCGAGACAACAATAAAAGGCTGATGCGCTAGCCAGAGAAGCCTCGGCCTCAGCCAAAGTCTCAAGCGATCTCATTAAATACCAAGAACAATCAAGCCTCGACGAAGAAGAACCTAGAGATGTTTGCGTTGCAGACGCATCACCAAATTTGATGACTCCGATCCTTGAATACATCGCAACCAGAGCCCTATCGACCGAGAAGGTCGAAGCTAGAAGACTTAAGAACAGAGCTGCGAGGTACACTCTCCTAAACGATAAGTTATACAGAAATCGGTGACAGGACCCCTACTCCGATGTCTCTCACCTTCATAGGCAAGTCAGGTCCTGGGAAGGATCCACAGCGGTATATGCGAAAATCATCCGGGCGAGAGAACTCTTGCCCACAAAGATTTAACTCTAGGATACTATTGACATACAATGCAACGAGAAGCCAAAAATACTGTCTGCAAGTGCAAGAAATGTCAGAGGTTCGCGCCGTACACACACATGCCTGCCCAGCCACTGACACCAATGACGAGTCCGTGGCCATCCACGCAGTGGGGGATGGACATCGTTGGACCGCTCCCAGCTTCAACCGGTAAAAGGTTCGTTCTTGTGGCTATCGACTACTTCACCAAGTGGGTCGAAGCCGAGCCCCTATCCAAGATAAAATAGGTCCAGATAAAAAAAATTATATGGGCCACCATCGTCTATAGATTTGGCATCTCCAGAGTATTGGTCAGCGACAATGGAACTCAGTTCGAAGGTATCAAGGTTAAAAAACTATGCAAAAGTTTGAATATCAATCACTACTTCTCCTCGCCAGGGCACCCACAAGCCAACGACCAAGTGGAGGTTACCAACCAAACGATCCTGAAGGCGATCTAAAGGAAGCCTGATGTTGGCAAAGGGAAATGGGTTCCAAAGCTACCAGAAATACTCTAGGCATATCAAACAACTAAAAGAATCTCTACCAAAGAAACACCCTTCGCCCTGACATACAGGTCAGAAGCTATGGTTCCGGTAGAACTCGAAGTGCCAACCTTCTGAACGGAAGAGTTCAAACCAGACGATAACGACGAAGCCTTGCGTGTTGGACTAGACGTCCTCGAAGAAAAACAGGATTTAGCCTCCACCAAGATAGTTGCCTACCAGCAACAGATAGCGCAATACTACAACAAAAATTTCAAGCCACGCAAATTCATGGTGTGAGATTGGGTACTAAGGAAGACCCAACAAAACACCAAAGAAGCTGGCACGGGAAAGTTGAACCCAAACTAGGAAGGACCCTATAGAATAACCAAGGTCAACAGGCCGGGGACGTATTGGTTGGAAGACGTAAACGCCGAAGAACTTGGACAACCATGGAATGTAGAGCATCTAAAAAAATATTTGTTTTTACTAAACTTCCACTGTTGTCCGTTACAACCAACTTGACCTCCGATCATCCCCGCTATGACTAGACTTGAATATTACGTTCAACGCCTAGTCCGTTGCGTGCAGGCGACGATGGCCGAGGTAGTGAAAGTCTAGTCAGTGCTCACATGCCTAATGATGATGACTCGCCAAGGGATCATTGCTCTCTAACAGACAATGATCACCTTACTTACCAGGTAAGCTTAGTCAGTCCGCGACTAATGGCGGCATCTTTGAATGCTCAACATCTAGTCTGTCGCGCACGAATGATGACGATCGACAAATCCAATGACTTGTCGACATTCTCGCGCATAATGACAATGACCCACTGAGCGATCAATGTTCTAAAAAAGATGACAGTTTTTGGAGCATCTCAGCGCATAGACTGTAGTATGTGAACAACAACGACTCACTCATAAACAATAGCAGCCAAAAGTAGTCAGTTTCGATACAACTCAACTGACAAAAACATGCGTTCTGCCAGCAGCTAGGCCCGATAGTACTTATTCTGCGAAGCTTCTAAGGAAAACACGACAGTACTAGACAAAACAATGCTTTCATTGAAAATTTGGTTTGTCCCGGGATGGACGTTACAACATTTTAAGGAGAAACAACTTCCTCAGCAGTTTGTCCTGCGGAGCCTGGACCTTCCTCTCGAGAGATGGATCTGAAAGCCGCCCTCCTATAACGAGTGAAGTCAAGATCGATGGCTGGATGTTTTATCTGATAAGCTCCAAAAGCTCTAATCTGCCCTAAATGACCTCTGATGTGATGAATTGCCTCCGACCCGAAATGTCTAAATCCACCGCGCCTACCAAGGCGGCATAGTGTGAACGCTCTTTCGACTGTAAGTGTTTCGTTTCGCGAACACAGCGAAGCCCTTCAGCAACTTCAGACTCAAGATGTTGTCACGCAACGACCCATTATGTCTCCGCCCGCTTCCTCTCAGCAACTTGGGCTTGCAGATCGGATGACCACTTGTCCACAGCCGCATCTAAGCACTCCAACTCGGCTCGAGTCCATCCCAATTCAACACAGGTTGATGCCAAATCAGATTTGGCCAACCTCGGTTGTGATCTTATGTCCACAAACTCGACTTCGGAGGCAGACACTACGACCCTCATGGCTCCCAAGTTCGCGACAGTACCGAAATTCTACAACCGACTCGTCAAGGAATCCACCCGGTAGAGAGCATCCAAATATGACACTCGCAAGTCTGCGAAAACCTTCTCCAAAGCAAGGACTCGCTCGCAAGCTTCAGGATGCAACACAACAGAACCCTGTGATTCAAGGGCGCAAATATCTACCTTAGACCAATGGTAATCCGAAACGTCAACATGTGGTCCAATATTCTCTCCTTCTGAGTCAACAGGGGGAATAACAACATCAAGCAAGAGACGACGACCTCCTGAAGTTGCCGCCTGAGAAGAACACAACAGCCAGGAGTAAAAACTGTACGGTCATGGGACTGCCTCCTTTTCAGAACAACAACAGGAGGCATGCTCGCCTCCAATTATGCTAACCTAGTCGGGCTAGGCATGACCAGACTCCTCTTCCTCGAATGATGACTAACAACCCCTTCAGCTGGTGAACCCGACATAGCAAGAATGTTGTGAGAACACTGTAGCAACCCGTTCCACACAACATTACCTGACATTATGACCTCCTCAACGACGTCAATGGGAGCTTGATAAACTCCCTTTCAATCCGCCTTTCATCCTCAGTGAAAGTCGGGACTGCAAACTTCCCTAAAAAAATACATCAAACTAGCATCACATCTAGGAATGGAAAAATAAGTCAGCAACAAAAAAGCTTACGAAGGTTAAACTGGAAGTATCTGGGGACTCAATGATCTCCAAACCTAAAGTACGAAGAGTTCATCGAAGCCATAAACCAATAACTCTCCCAGAGCTCAATGTCATCCGCTAATGAACGCAAACAAGCAGGGCAATTCAGTATGCAAAGGCCCCTAGAATCCAACCGAGCGACGGTCATATGATGGACTTTGTCGGGGTCAAATGAAGGCCAGCGTCATGCACCCTAAGAAGAATCACAATCAGAATCTTGAACCCGCTTGGAACCATTTGAGTGGGAGGCATGCGAAGAGAAAGGGATAAACGCCATACGTCATCAGGCACTGGGAATCAGAGCCCTGACTCAAACATGCTCCAGTGCAAATCTTATATACCCCTGAGGGGGTGTAATTAGAGCCAAATCCCCGAACACGGGAACGATTTCTAGATCCCCTGGAATACAGTACAAACTTTGAAGCCTGATCAACTCGATTTCGTCAACTAGGTTATCCTAAAAAAGCTTGAGGCAAGTAAAGGACAACAGATCCTTGGAAGTAAGTTCAACATTATCTGCCATCGATAGAAAGAACGAATCAAACTTTACAGCAACACGATAGCTTGAAGAAACAACACAGATAAGAACAAGAGAAATTTTCCTCAAAACGACGAATATTTTTAGAGAAGACAAGTCATAATTTTTTCCTTGAACAGTCGTGTACCCATTAATGCTATGCGCCACTCGAGACAACGCTTTGGGTTCAATCATCACAACGATACATTTGCTTTTCAGAGAGTCAGTGGGCCGACTCTGAAATAGTCCCAACTCTGCGTCGTACACGTGTCATGATGATCTCGAGGAATAACAGGCCCTAGCATTAGCCTAACACTAATCCGGCCCAAGCGGTTCTAAGCCTGCTCAATGCAGTCCACCAGACGGACTCAGATTCTTACAGTCTGCTAAGCCCTCGTGTCTCACAACTGTCCTCCATACCCATATGCCTTGCTAAGGCAAGTATCTCGAGGATCAACTTCGGACAGGCAATTACAACAACTCTTTGCTTCCAACTAGGAAGCAGATTCTAGAGTATATGTCACATATGAATACTTCTACCTATAGACTACTCTTGGAACGAGAACTATCTCCCCCGTATCTAGGAGCACAAGGCTATCAGGGGAACTTCCCTCCACAACACGACTCCTAATTAGAGAAGGATCTCTTCAAAGATCTTCTTCCTTAAACTACGCCATCGATGGCCTGGTCGAACCAGGACTCCAATACCATAAATAAGATATGAGTTTGATAAGCTAAGGTATGCTACAAATTTCTTGTTTACATCATTAACCTTCCTCAAATCCATGTCTGATTTTAGCATCGGAGTGCCATCGGTCACCACAACGGTGGTCCGTGGCTCACGTGCGTTCCTTGTGCAGGTCAGCAGGTATGCAAGTCAAGATCAAAGCAGGGAGTGAAAAACGACTTCACCAGTTATGCTTTTCAATCTTATCCACAATTGATCTTCTCCACATTTGAACTTATTCACAATCAACCCTTTCCATAGTTGTTTTTGTCAAGTTTCATTCTAATTCGCAAAAGTCTTTAACTCAATTAATTAAGGTATTTCATAAAATAACCTTATACATATAAGTAAGGTAGATGATTTTCAGAAATGTTATACGATGCTTTACAATAAAAGGATTGGACTGACCTTGTCGAAAAAGTAATTGACTCAATAAAGAGTCGAGCCAACTCGACCAGATCCGTTGTTAGCTTTAACTCCACAACTTCATTTGAGGGCTAGGGATAGTTAGGTGGGGATGATGGTATTAGTAGCCTTTAGATGAAATGATTGTTGCACTAGAATCTACATGTTGTACAATACCTAGGCATTGATCCAGGCAAAAGGGTAGAAAACCACCATATAAAATGGCGAAGAAAACACATTTGGGCTCGATTTTAAATATGATTCAGTAGGAGCATTTCACAAGAAATCGAGCTTCACTCAATGTTCATAAGAAAATATGTGTATCTCGAGTTTTTAACCTCCCTCCCCCTCTCTTGACACCCCCAACCCCAAAAAAAAACTTGAGAAAAAATTTGCAAATTTTTGGTTTTAATTGTTTAATGGATGAGAGTAGTGGGAGGTAAGACGAGGGAGGGTGGCGATTGATAGTGAGAAAAGAAAAAAAAAATGGTTTGAATGGAAGAATATGGTGGTTCCACATACCATGTGGCGGTGTGAGGAGTAAAGTAGTAGTTTTAGTAACGTATAAAGCTTCTATCTACACCCACCATTTCTTTTTGCCAATACTTACTTCTACTACCACAATCAACTTGTACTTTTTCTTCTCATTACCACAACACACTTCCCACCACCAAGGATTGTGATTTCGTTTTTTGAGTTAATTTCGGTCTCCTGATTTTAAGAAATATTTCGAGAAATTTTTGGTGTATAAAGAAAAAGATAAAATTTTCAAGGATACATAAAACATATATAATAAATTTCCAGAGTATATGAAATATGTAAAATAAATAAGATGCAAGTAAACCTATTAAACACATAAATGAAGCCTAAAAACCAAGTATCTTTTAAATTCATGAAGGGTCTTTTTGCTTAGCCATTTTCCTTAGGAAATGGAATCCATTTCCCTTGTTATGCAAATTTCCGTAGTTTGGTTGTCTATTTACCGATAGGAAATCAATTCTTCATAAGACTGTTTTCCAACTACTCATGGAAATTTAAGTCCGAGGGGAGACATCAGATTCGCGAAAACGGTTACAATTTCCATGTCTATTTTCCGTGCAACCAAACAGACCCGAAATAAAATTGTCCATTTTGCCATGTAAGAGAAAGTCTAGCGTAAACTAATGAAGGGATGTCACGTTCCAACGTATAGATGATTTCTTTTTAATATCAAACTAAAGAAAAACAAAACACCTCAAAGTTTTTGGTGGTGTGTATGGCCGTACAATTTCCCCAAACCCAGGGCCCAGCCTAGCTAATAAGGTTACATGAAGTTTGGGATATTGGGTGATTGAGCAAGCCCAAGTCCGACCCATCTTCATCACACTCATAGAAGAGAAAAACCAAAACCCTAATTCTTTCTTCTTCTTAGAGTTAGCAACAAAGCAAAGCAGTGCAAGTCACTCGTTTTGTCTCAACCTCAACCTCTACCAAGTTCCTTTTTTTTTTTTTTTTTTCTTCTTCTTCCTATTCACAGATCCATTAAGGTAAGCTTTGAAACTTTCATCTATCCATCCCTCACAAATCCATTCCTTTCATTTCTTTGCAAAAACCACCCTCTGCAATTGTCGCCCTCCATCACTCTGTCTATACTACTCAGTTCAACACCACCGGCCAAACCCTCTATTTGAATTCACCTACCACAACCCCCTTTTTTCTCTCCTTTTTTTTGCCAGATTTTCAGGTCCCTCAATGTTGGCCTCTCTATTTCCTCCTCTTTAAGGCAACTCGCATGGAACCTTGGGTGTATCTTGAGCTTTGTCGGGAGTTGGAGTTGGTATGAAACCTTTCCAACCTTCTTGATCACTAGGAATGGCCTTTCATATCTTCTTATCAACCCCTTGTGTATCTTTCTGAAAGTTTTGAACTATTGAGATTGAACCTTCATCATCACAAGATCCCCTTCCTTGTACTTGACTGGCCTCCTCTTAGGATCCACCAATTTTTTTTTATCCTCTTCGTTGTTTTCTCAAGATACTCCTTGGCTAAGTTTGCTGTTCTTGCCAATCTTTGACAAAGTGGTATGTTGCCGGGCTTTTCCCTTGGTATCCGCTAGCAACTATGTATGGTGCAAGTGGTTGTTGCTCTATTGTAAGCTCGAACAGACTGTGCCCTAATGCCTCGCCCTTCTGCATGTTGTAGCTAAACTGGGCCACATTAAGCAACTTAACCTAATCCTTCTGGCTAGCACTGACAAAGTGCCTTAGATACTCATTTGTTTTTACTTTCGGACCCTTTATAAATTCTCATTATTCTCACGTAATGTGTCAGACATCCTTCGAGGATTCTCCCCAAATAAATCATTTTTCGCCGCCCGTCTTCGTAAACCATATACAATTCTCATCATCTTATTTCTCGGCTTCATCTTTTTTTGGAGGCTCTTCAACTCTAAGGCTTCTCTGCGGGGTATGCTTCCATCCGAACGATTCTTTCAGTTCCTCCAGGAATTGGTCGTTCTTCTCAGTGTATTTGTGTCAACGAACAATTCTCAATCGTACTAAACAGATACCTTATTGGTCGTTCTTCTCAGTGAATGTTGAAATTGCCTTTAAGATCGATGGAGAATGAAGAAGATGAAAATTAGCCTGTTAGCCCAGTGAAACTCGTCATGTTTTCTGGCGAGAGCGCTGCCAGAATTTTTATATATTAGGTGGTGGCAGGGTGAGGTTTTGTCGACCTTCTTTCCCTTCCAACAAGTGGCGGCAAGAAGAAGATAGGGTGGGTGTAGTAGCGTACCTGGTGGATGCACATAGCAGGTGCCTTCAAATTACAGTTGATTGCCAAGATCAACGTTGATTCCATATTTCTAATTGCAGATTTTCTCCAACCCCCAACCTCCTTCCTTTCACGTTTTCTTCTGCCTTCCTTCATTCTTCCCTTCCCGCATCTCACCCTTCATTCATTCCTTCCATTGCTGGTTAAACAACAACATATTCTTCATCTTCTGTGTTAGAGAAAAAGAGATCTGAAATCAAAGTAAAATTTTAAAGAGATGGATCTCGCAGCAGAACACTCCAAACATTAAGCATGTCGGAAATCCTTGCAGAATCCATCTCCATCCCAAAAAAATCCCCCAGAACCTTCTCCCTCATAACCCTCACCTTAATCTTCCCACTTTCGTTTGCTATCGTCGGACATTCTCTCTTCACCCAACCTCTTGTCCAACAACTCCATCAACAAACCGCATTTGCCTTTCTTAAAGGCAGAGACACAGACACAGACAAACAAATACACCACACCTACACTCTCATCTTAACCTACCAATTCTGTTACCTCATCTTCCTTTTTGCCTTGTCTCTCCTCTCCACAGCGGCAGTAGTCTTCACCGTCGCCTCCCTATACACCTCAAAGCGTCCTGTATCATTTTCATCTACATTCTTGGCCATTCATCCAGTTCTAAAACTTTTCTTTGTAACATTCCTATATGTTGCATTCTTCATGATCTTCTACAATTTCGCTTACTTCATTTCAGTTACCATTACAATCTTCATTTACCTTAATACCGCTAGCATTGCCATCTTCTTCTTTTCGTTTATGGCAATTTCCCTTCTCTTCCTTTTCCTTCATTTGTATATTACCGCTCTATGGCACCTGGCCAGCGTTGTTACAGTTCTTGAACCTGTTTCAGGGATACCCGCCATGAAGAATAGCTGGGAATTGTTAAAGGGGAAGGCTCAGATGGCAATGGCATTTGTTTTCTGGTATTTTTTCATATGTGCAATTGTTGGAAGTATTTTTGGGATTGTCGTGGTTAATGGCCAGGGGTCCTTTGGGATATTTGTGAGAATAGTAATGGGTGGATTCTTGGTTGGAGTTTTGTTCATTGTAAATTTGATGGGGTTGTTGCTGCAAAGCGTATTTTATTACGTTTGCAAGAGTTATCACCATCAGAGTATCGATAAGACTGCTTTGAATGAACATATTGGTGGATATCTTGGCGAATATGTTCCTCTCAAGAGTAGTATTCAGATGGAGAGCTTGTAGTTAACAGGCTAGATTTCGTTTCTGTAACTAATATCTAGTTAGCTAGCTTGGAGAACATGTATATATATGTATGAATGTATCTTTTCTTTCCATTGTTATATTCGATCATTCTTTATACTATTGGATTCAAAAATAAATTTCTCCATTTTTTGCAGCCAAGAGGATTAAGCGTCATGTATTTTTGTCTTCTATGTATAAAGGTCACCAAGACGTGCATATAGTACCTTATTGGTTGGGGTGGGTGGGTGGATTGGGAAAACACAAATATATGCGTGCATTTTTTTTCAGTTTGACAAGAATGGATCTCTTTCTATTCACTACAACACAAATGCTCATTCATAGCATTTCTCAATAGCGTTTTTTATGAATACGCTATAAAAAGTCAGTTTTGAAAGACTTTGAAAATAAAAAAATGCTATAGTAAAATGGCGGGCGTTTTGGTGCTCCTAAATTGTTTTGCATTTCGTGACTTTATCTCTCCCCCCCCCCCCATTCAGTACACTAAAATGGCGGGCGTTTTGGCGCTCCCAAATTGTTTTGCATTTCGCCTCTCTCTGCTCGACCTCTTGCTTGCTTCTCATCTCCTTCTTTCTTGCTTGCCCTCTTTATGCTTGCCCTTTCTTCTTCTCTCGACCGCATTCTCTTCATGTCGCCAGCCACAATTCCATCTCGCAGCCACCACTAGATCCATCACACCACCTCAGATCTCTGTGCATTTAATATTGGCTTCGCTTCTGCTTCTGCTTATGCTGCCTCTGCATCTGCATCTTTTGCTTCAAAAGGCAGACTCCAATTCAGCCGCTTTAGCAACCCATCTTCCCCATTTCATCACAAACTCATACTAAAACCCAAGACCCAACATAAAGAATTGGAAAGACTCCCAAGTCCTTCATTTCCTTTCTCTCCCCTGTTTTATCAGAGAAATCCACAAACCCCATTTCTTCTTCAACAAAGGACTTAATGCCTAAAATTGATAAGAGTGGAAGGTTTTGCAGCCCCCAGAGCTGCTAGAGAACTTGCAATGTAAGTTAAAGAGAACCCCTTTCTTTCTTTATGTTTTTTCCCTTTATTAGAATTCTGAGTTATAACTCCACTATGGTTTTTTTTGTTGAATACAGAAGCAGAAGTTCTCTTAGCTCCTCCGAATTTGGTATACAGCAAACTCATATTGCGGTATCTCCCAATCGCTCTTAATATCTCAAGTTCTGCTATATGATTACACCTAAATTGATTTAAGGGTCTTTCAGAGTTCGAATACCTACTATTTTTTTCTTCCATCAGTTTGACAAAGAAAATGTTGGTTGTTGTTGTGGATGCTTGGGATGACCATGTTACTGTCATCGACAAAATATCTCCACCAAATTGGAAGGTATGTGTTCAGAGACTATTTGATGAAAATAATTGTTATTTATCTGTTCTTGTAAATATTTTTGATCAAGAAGTATGGTACCCTTTTTTTGAACACTGAAAGTGAAGGCAAAAACGTTTACTTTTGAAAGTTTATTTGTTTTGGGAAGTCTTATGAAATTGGTTGCCACTAGGGTTTAATTAGAAGGTGTATGGATGTGGAGACAGTGTGCCCGTGTGAGCATGGTCTAGAGTCTTTAAGACTACCTATTTCTGTGTGCTTTCTGAAGAGAGGTATTACAGCTGATTGATGTAGAAAGGTAGTTTGACCTGATAAACAGTAAAACTATTAATGAGGAAATTGTCTGTTTTGTGATATTGGAGAGGTTTTATGTGTAGCAACTGAAGTTCATTTGATTCTTGATGGAAATTTTTCAGAAATTTGTTTAAAGAAGTAGTGGGTTCACCACCTTGATAAAGGTTGGTGTTGGATTTATTGGAGTCTTTCAAAGCTGTGGGATTTAGAGCTAGTGGATTTGTGAACTTGTTTATCTCGTAGTGAACTATCTTTAATTTGTAATCACAGGTCCAGGGTTCGATCATTTCCAGCGGCATATGGGGTGGGAGGGGTTAAGGGATTAAAAAAAAAAAGTTATGTCAATAATTAAATGCCTGTGCTTGAGATTTCTGTTGTATAATTTCCATGAGTAACCAATAACTATTTCACCATTAACTATTAAGATGTAGAAGTAATCAATATCGTTCTATTTTTATATTATCATGTTTTGGTTGATATATGACAAGAGTTTCTTTTCAGGAATTTGAGCTGGAAGAGGTTCATTCTCAGCTTCAGGTAATTTTTTCAACAATATGATGAAATCTCTTACATTGCCTATTAAGGTTGTGTTTGGTTCAAAAGAATGATTTCCAAAAGTGAGAAAGAGGAAGAAAGAATGGAGAACACAAATTTGATGGTGATCTCTCTCTCTTCTCTCTCATTCAAATGTTTGACAAAGTATGGGCCGAAGTGTGGGAGTGTCTGGCCTAACAATTTCTGCATATTCATTTTGAGGAAGGGCTCGTAAGCTGCTCTAGACTGATAAGAGCTATTTTGTTGCATATGGCATGTTGATGATTATATTTTTTTTTTATAATTCCTGATGAGAAATATGTTTGCATGGTTGTGAATTTCTACAAACATAGAGGATATAGACCATTGTATGGATGAGCTGAAGATCCATACAATGGTCTATATCCTCTATGATACAGTATTACCTGTTCTGTCATGTTCATTTCTCACAATTAATGATTTGGAAATTGGAACCAAACATAAAGGATATAGAATAGACCATT
Source organism: Berberis vulgaris (assembly GCA_963556465.1). NCBI lineage: Eukaryota > Viridiplantae > Streptophyta > Magnoliopsida > Ranunculales > Berberidaceae > Berberis > Berberis vulgaris. The sequence continues at coordinate 89,041,202 of OY747125.1, read as the reverse complement.
GTATGGATGAGATGAAGATTGAGTCCAAGGAACTGTCTTTCATATAAGTATATTCACTAACATTTTACTTGATACTATAGAGCAGATATTCTATTCTTTTATGTCAAATTCTCAACTCTGAACCAAAATATTGGATATTGGTCATATGATATAGCTGGTTTTATTTATTTTTTTAGCAAAACAAGCAGGGCTATATTGAACAACAAAAAGCCTTTTGTTGCATAAAGAAAGTACAAAGTAACCTGATCGGCGTCCAACCAACAAATAAATTATGCCATGAAACATACAGTCTTCGAAAGAAAAATCTCTAGGAACTCCCCATGTATTACCCCCACAACCAAAACATAACTGTAATATGGGTGAATCTTGAGATTTCTTGAAGTTCAAGCTGAGGGAAATAGCTTTAAATTATTGATCTATATCACATACTTAGGTGGAACAGTGGCTCAGATTATTTTGGTGCATGCATGCATTAGCTTCACATGGAATAGGATAAAATGATCTCTGTTTCTAGCCATCAAACAATAATATCAAACTTTAAGAATGTTACTGTTTTTAGCCAATCTTCTTCACAGAAAATAGTCCCAAACTTTACTCCATGTTCCCCCAGGAGCCCCCAGGAAAGTTTGTAAAATGTCAAAATAACCTGCCCTATTATTGTAATTGTCAAGAATGTTCATAATACATGAACATGGAATTTCTATTTTTATTTTTAATTCTGCATTGACAAAACTGAACAAAATTTTCCACTTAACCTATCAAGTGTTCTTTCGTTATTAGTTATTACTGGTTTAGACTTTTTCACTTTTCATATCATTGCATTGCTGGCCCGCTCAACAAAATTAGATGATACGCTTGTAAATCAATGAGGCAATGAGTGCTCGACTCTAATTATCTTCGACTGTTGAAACTTAGACAGATATGTTTGCATGTATATCATGTTAGGAAGACCCATGCTATGCATGGGTACTGTCAGCACCTTGTTACCTATGTTTCATGGATCTTCAAATTAGGTTGTAAATGTACCTTTGTAGTGTTGCCCGAGTCCGTGAATTTAATCTGTGTGATGTTTGCGATGAACTTATCTGTGCTATCTCCAGAGAGAGCCCCCCGTGTTTGTAATCTAGTTTGCTTGCAATATGCCAATAACCACTATTATTAGTAAAATCTTTGATGTACCGTTTTTTTTTTCCGACTACTATACTTTCTGTGTAAGTTACGTAGGAGAGCTGTATATTAATGAATCTTGAATTTCATGTGATATGGTCACATCTAATAATAAATTGCTAATTAGATGAAATGCTTGTGATTTTTTTAACATTATAATATTTATTTTTGTTTCTAATTTCAGGCGGCTCAGGCTCAATCTGAACGGGCTGGCAGTGTATGTCAAGAAATACTTAAGTGCAAGAGTGTGCAGTCAACTGATCAGGAATTGAAGGAACCAAGCAATTTCAGTAGCTTGCCTCCGGGTTTTGTTCCAGAAGCCCCTGCTGCCAGTCATGACAGAACAATCTGCACCAGTAATGTACACTCAACGGGCTCCTTCAAGCAATTCTTATGTTGAGGAGGATCCTAGAAAATCTGCGGCAGCTGCTGTGGCCGCAAAGCTTGCAGCTTCAACTTCCTCAGCTCAGATGCTCACCTTTGTTCTCTCCTCTCTAGCTTCTGACGGCATCATAGGCAATCAATTGACAGTAATGCAAGGCATCACATCACGAACAGACAAATTTGACGGTAATATATACACTGTTCTTACTGTGGAACAAGTTGCAGTTATTAAACCAGGCTTATGGTTGAATATTCAGGTAAGCTAAATGAATTACATTTTTCCGTCTATTCAGGTAATCTATAGATTCTTAATGCAAAAATTTTTCGATTATTGAGATAGGCATAGTTTATTGTCATCTTATTAACTGTAAGCATTGGACCATCTACAAGCAACTGTTTGGTAAACATAACAAGTTTCGTTCTATGAAGATTTGCTTCAAAACTATGTTCAATTGAGTCGATGAGACAAAGTATGGTTCTTCATTACTATGTTCAAAATTCTATTTCAGTTTCAGTCCTTGTTGATAGCAGGCTTTTCAAATTGCTTTTTATTTGAATTCTGATCATCTTTGTTGGTTTTGTATAAGCTATTGAAGCAAGGATTAGCAGATCTGCCATTTCCATCATCTTTCATATGCTTCCGTTTTCATATTTTAAGACAAATGTTTTTGTTGGTATTTGCAAGCGAGTACTTATTGGGTTTGCCTCTAGTGTGGGAGATTTTAGTTGGGGTAGAATTTCATGTGTGTATCTTTGATTGGGAACGTCTATTTTCTCTGTAACTTTGTTTTGCTTGCTCAAGGTTTTTCCCCTGCTTGTACTTTGCCACCTTCTCAGTCACTCTTGCTTATTAATGTTATTCCCTGCTGTTTGTTTGATCAAAACTTATTTTTATCTGGAATGCATATGACATGCACGTCAAAATACCATTTAATATACCTGAATGGATTTTCAAACAAGCTAGTTCAAGTAGAACAAACTGATGCTTTGCTTATAAACTTTTTATGTATTATTGGTCATGCATGAGACATGGTCACTTCTTGATATGGGACTGTGCAACTTCCTTCGTTTTCAAGTCCCAAAGATATGGACAAAATGAGATTGTTTGATTGATTGAATAATATTTTCCTGTGATATAACAGGGCTTTACTATACCTGAGACGATCATCTAATGTGATTTGTCTATTTAATGTTGCAGGTGATGAATTGTAACTTTTCTGTCTGGAAGTACTGAGCAGAATCAAATTTGGAACTTCCAAGACATAAAAGTCAGAGAGAACGCCATTTAAAAGAGCTGAATGGACGTTCTAATAGAAGAAATCCTAGAGTATGGCATATTCTAAACCTTTTATGTATTGTAGTTTATGATGCAACATCGTAACTTGTCAGGATACCATTTAAAGGAGCTCGATGGATATTCAAATAAAACAAGTTTTAGTAGAACAAATTGATATTTTTTTCTTATAGGCACGTTTTAACTTTTTATGTTTTGCATATGACATGGTAACCTGTCGATATAGCAACTTGCTTTGGTTTCAGCTCCAAAAAGATAAACAAAATGAGATTGTTCCACTGATTGAATAATGTTTTTCGGATCGAAAAGGTGCGACTGTAGTGTTTAATTAGATGTTATCTATGGTGCTAGGCTAGTCAAAGGGTTCTGTCTAAAAATCAGACTGTCAAAAGCGTGCACTTTCTGGTGATGTTTTCTATGTAGTCCATACATGTTAGCATTAAGTTATTGAATAAACTCATTTAGCTAACTGATGCATACAGTCTAATTTCTGTGCTTTCAATCGATGTTTTCTAAGAATTGTTTGTGCAGAAAATATGCTTTTACACTGCATACTTTTGATGCCAGCATCACAAGCACGTATATCGTCTTGTGGTCATCCAGAAGTGTACGCTTTACATGTTTGGGTGATGAATCCAAGGCAATTCATAAAACATTCCCTGCCGATATTGTCACACACTCTTGTAAGTACTATTCACTATAGTTGCATTCATGATTGTCTCTTCCAAGTGCCTTTGTCACTCCAATTTGCCTATGCCATTGTCACATTCCATTCTATTCTACATGTCTTTTTATTTTATCAGATATTCTACATGTCTTCTATTTTACATAATCCTATAACACTGATATGGGCAAAACAGTTACATGACCATAATAATATTTAATTATGTATTGGACTCATTTCTCCCCTGAATTTATGTTTTGGGCCTCTAGTTGGAAACGCTATGAATCAACATTTTTCTTGTAGTGGCCTTTAGGAAACAACAGAACAAACTTAGTACAAACTGCAAGGGTTTTGATGGGTCTTATTCATGGTGGGCAGGTCAGTGAAGATTTTTCTTTCAAAACAAACCATTCTTGTTAACAAATTATATAACTTCTCTGGTTGAGAAAATGTTGCTACAGTTTCCTCAAAGTAAATGGTTTTCAATTAGCTAGAATCCCAAAACAACAAGACTTGCATTTGTCAAGAAGTCCATCTGGATGATGGCTTTTATGTTGTAATGTACTTCCCTTAGGAAACTCAACTTTAGGGGTGACACTAAATAGAGTAATTCTGATCTGAGTTGATTGATTCAGCAGGTTGGGGTAGACTCCCCTTGGATTTTTGGTAGGGGATTTCAATTTCATAACATGAAGAAGAAAAGGAAGGGGTGTGTACTAGGAGAAACTCTAGTATGGCTGCTGCTGCTGCTGCTGCTAGCTGCTGCTGCTATCTGCTGCTGCTGTTGCTGTTGCTGTCGTTGCTGTTGTTGCTGTCGATAGCCCCTGTTGCTGTTGCTGTTGCTGTTGATGTTGCTGTTTCTGCTGTCGTTGTTGTTGTTGCAGGTGTAGATTAATAAGAGTTTGTACATTATGTACATTCATCATCACAAAAATTATGCCGTTGCTTTCGTTCCCTTTTTTTTCCCTTGAAACATTATGTACATTCATCATCACAAAAATGTTTAGATCATTCAACATTTCTTTTAGCAAAAGGAAGTGAAAATAATACATTTTATTTTCTTTTGCTTGATCACCAACATGGTGTTTCTTGTCTTTGTCGCAATGAATTTCGAGTGCTCAGGCTAATGCATACATGATAAGATGTAATAAAAAGTCATTTGATAGTAAAAAAAAAAAAATTAAAAAAAAAAAAAAAAAAAAATTGCTATGTATACTTACCATAGCAAAACGCTATGGTAAAGTCTACCATAGCGGTTTTAGAGTCTATTATTTTTAAAACGCTATGGAAGAGGCTACCATAGCGGTTTTGAAACGCTATAAAAGACAAACTTACCATAGCGTTTTAAAACCGCTATAATATCCCCTGGGTCTATTATAGCGACGGCTGTCATAGCGGTTACTAAACCGCTATGGTATCCTACCATAGCGGTTTTTAAACGCTATTGATCACAATTTTTCTTGTAGTGATTTGTAATGTTCTTGTTGGCTGAAATTCACATTATGCAGCAGAAAACATGCTGCAAGATATTATGTTCTCGTTCCATTTCTTTGCATGAGGATTTCATCCTTTCACCTGCACTGATGTAAATCATAGTTGCCCAAAAGAAGCATGTGTAAGCCTGATAGATACCCTGTTAGTTCAAACTGAATATCGTAGTTTCTTGGATTAAAATTATTTATTAAATCCAGCAAATCATCTGAATATTATATGATTACCTAGAAGAAAGATTCTGCATGTTCCATCAATTGCACATCTCAACAAAATCTCAAAGAGCAAGTTTTGTATACTCAAGTTATAAAAAGTTCAACCAGCAATCAAGTTTTCGGCCTCAATCTTCTCTCCTCTTCTTTCTTGTATTCTGACAAAACTTTGAAACATCTTATCAGAAAATGCCAGAAGTTTCATCAAACAGAAGCCTTTTCCAACTACACATGTTGGCAATGCTGATCTTTCACATGCTCTGTCTTCTTTTCATTGTGCACTCAGAAACACAGTAGGATTAATATCTCAAAATCATGGAAGAAGTGGTTTGTTCTCTTTCAATATTTCTCTCTGTTTAATGGAATTTGTAACTATTCCTGACATTTGATTACTGTTCTTTTGATGTGGAATCCCCAGGTTTTGAGACGTAGTAGTGTGCTCAGTCATTTGGACAAGTGAATGATCTTTTTTTTTTTTTTTTTTTTTTTTCGGAGTGGATGATCTATTTGTTTTAGGAGAAATTATGAATTTGAGTTTGAGATCAGATTCAACTTATTGGAAGACTTTGTTTATTTAGAAATTTTACTCTCATTTAGCTTTAATTTCCTGAAAAAAAATAAAAAATGTTGATCCCGCATTAAACACAAGTGATTAACTCTCCTTGAGTTGGTAGAAAAAGATTGACTTTGCATTTCTAAACTGGTTTCCTTAGTTATTTTTGTAGGATGAACTTCGGTTGTGATTGAATATGGAATATATTGCGAACGTAAGAAATTTAAGACTTCTATGCTAACAATCATATGTTTAACAGGATCCATCATTATATATATATATATATATATATATATATACAAAGTAACATCTTTTTGAAACTAATTGAAAAATTCGGAAGAGAGCATTTTGGGTTTATCAATGCCGCGTGTGCAACTTGGCACCACATCATTCTTGTGTCAAGCAAACACACACATATATATATTTGATTGATTTTTAACCTGGATCCAGGGAATTGAGAAGTTTAATGAACTTGTTCAAAATGTTAACGGGATAGTACTGAGTGGACAGGCAAGTTCACTTCTAGAATCCTATTCGTTTAAACTTTTTTTTTTTTTAGTGCATGATGATAGTTTTCCGTCATTATTAATTTTCTGTAGAATTTCGGTAATTATTTCAAGGGAATGGGTGTCACTATGAAGTCAATACCTTAATGCTCAGCAATTGCATCATGGACTTGCTTTGATGAATCTGATGAGAAACATATTTTTCTTCCCATTTATGTTGTTCAGTCTTGTCATTGCCTACTTTCTATTCACCTATACTAGTGCTAGTGTTCAAAGTTTGGACAGTAAGGAATGTTGGATTCAGCCTAATATTGCATTTACTGATTCTTAAGAAAATGCATGCATAGTGTCAAGTAAGCCTACTTAAATTAAAAAAAGTAAGTAACTTAACCTGTGACAAACATATGACTAGCTAGAAAAACCCGAAGAGACAGGAGATTTTGAAGGTTCTCTAAGATCATCTCAGTACACAATGTAAGGTTTCATAAAAAAAAACCAGCTAAGCAAAATGAGTAACTTTGGACAGCAATATAGGTCCCCCAATGAGAGAATAGAGAAACAAGGGAGAGTAAAAGCAGAGGAAATCGGGAAAAAAATACATATCATGGTTAGATTTAAAGTTTTTGGATGTGGATGTTGCAACTGCTGTTTAACTTACTTGGTATTTTCTTGTATACGATTTATGTTGTAGTTCTGTTCATGTCTGGAAATGATAAATGCTGTATGCGAAGTTCCAAAACTCTGGAATCGCTCGATCATTCTTCTTATCTTACTCTTAGTCTGAATCATTTCCCATGGAGGATTGGACATACTAAATCATGTTAGATCACAGTTTGCGGATCAGTTCCTACCTGGATGCTTTGGAGGTCATATTGAGTTGCTAGTTTCCGTCGGCTTCGAGGGCATTACAACTCATGGATTAGAACATTAAGTGTGTGACGCTCCCTGTCACTGCTTCAATCATGTTCCTGTCACACCATCTGATTATTGGTGCACGTCCTCATTGTTAGATAGGGAGCGACAGTGTTTATTATGACACTACACATTGAAAGGTGTTGCCATTTAAACTAAATGGCCTGATCATGAGCAAAGCATGCCCCCAACAAAATATCTGTGCTTTATTTGAAGGGTTGTCCTCCATGTTCAGTTCCATTGTGGATAATTTATGCCAAATTTCTTGCTTGACTATAGCCATAAAATCAACAAAGCCATGTCTTGAATTTAACTCCCAAATGACTATAGTCAACCATCCAATGTAGGATTGAAGCATTTTAACGACAAAAGAGAAAAGCCTAACAAAAAAAACTCCAATATCCCCGAACAAATATGAAGACAACTAATGTAGGGATATTGTGCATCAAACTATTCATGCATAGGCGAGGAACCATAATAGACCCACAACCTTTAGCGTCACATCTGAAGTGCTCATTGATCAATTTCTCTGAATAGTTTCTACACTTCCGGCAAGCCATTGTCCTGACCACAACAGAACCTTTCAAAGCAGACAATGCTTCCAATCTTTCATGTTGTTGTGGAGATTTTCATCATCCGCAGATTGGGTGAAAGTTTTGAAAGGTTTCAAATGCTTTTCAATATTTAGTTCGATTTGCTTAAGATACAATTTAGACAACATTTTGAGTTGGAACTTGTCTAATTCGCATTGAATTACATTTCATATGCAATTCAACAAGCTTGCTTTTGATGATAATCATTAACCAATCTAAATCACAAGGCCTTTCAATTTATCAAATGCATCTTGTTGACACATCCTTACCTTTGATTCATAGAACATAATGTTATTACAGAAAATGACAAAATGGTATTTAGAAAAGTTCTCTCTATTGTCAAGTAAAATAAAATACTAACTATTTTCAAAACCCTAGCACGTATCTTTTTTTGGAGTCAGTCTAAATGGCGAGGAAACCAGCGAGGGAGGGAGGACCCTCCATCCCCCTCGCGATGCGTGCCTTCCCTCGACAGTTAGAATTTTCCCTTTTTTGACCCCCTTTCTCATCGCATCTTTACCAACCTTTTTTCTTCCTGATTCAACCACAACTACCATCATCGATCCTTTATGAATTTAGATCCGCAACCACTACCACCATCTCTGGTTGTCACCACCACCCTAAACCTTAGATTTGACATTTCTTGATCTTGATTAAGCCACCACCAACTACCAAGGACACTACCCTAACCCGTTATCATGACGTTAGATCCACCACCTCTGGTAAACAGCACCACCAACTACCGAGGACACTACCCTAACCCCTTACAAAATTTCAGGGTGGCACGTGCCACAGCTTGCACATGCATATGTACCAAATTGACTATAAGTTTTTTTTAGTATGAGATTCAAATAGGTAAATCGTGATGTTGCCTCATGTTATTATCTTTGAGCATGCCCTATGTTTGACTGGAGGCCGTGGAATACTCAATTTCGAAAAATAGTGGACATTATTTCAATTTTAGGACCACAACGAAACGACATTGATAAACATGGCTTAGAGTCAATTTTACGTGGTGGTTGGCATGATCCAAATAGTGGGTGGCAATTCTTCTAGGTATCGAGGGAGGGAACGAGGGAGGGAGCGAGGATGCTCCCTCGCACGTGAGTTTTTTGGCTCCAAAAGTGAAAAAATCCCCAATTTTTTGGCTCCAAAGCAAACTCTTTCTCTTCTCCCTCGATTGCCCTATCAGAATTGTTCTCTCCAAATCAAACTCTTTCTCTTCTCCCTCGACCCCTAGCAAAGCTCCCTCGACCCCTCCCTCGACTCCTTTCTCAATCTCTCCCACAAACCCTAGACCTAGCAAAGCTCCCTCGACCCCTCCCTCCCTCGACTCCTAGCAAATCGAAGAAATCTCAGAGAGAAAAATCAGTTGTTTCTCTCCTAGCAAAATCAACTGTTTCTCTTTTACAAAGTCGAGGGAGCTTTGCTAGGTCTAGGGTTTGTGAGAGAGATTGAGAAAGGAGTCGAGGGAGGGGTCGAGGGAGAAGAGAAAGAGTTTGATTTGGAGAGAACAATTCTGATAGGGCAATCGAGGGAGAGGAGAAAGAGTTTGCTTTGGAGCCAAAAAATTGGGGATTTTTTCATTTACATCTAGGGTTTGCTTTGGAGCCAAAAAATTGGGGATTTTTTCACTTTTGGAGCCAAAAAACTCACGTGCGAGGGAGCATCCTCGCTCCCTCCCTCGTTCCCTCCCTCGATACCTAGAAGAATTGTAGTGGGTGGTATTAACAGTCACCAGAAGTTTTATTTGCCGCCACCAGAGTTGTTCCAACTTCTAAGAAGAGGTCGGGTAAAGGTAAACAAACCCTCCACAGTCTGCTCTTCGTCCCCTGTTCTGAATTCAAAATTGAGACAACAGAAGAGAGAGAAAAATGGCAGGAAGAAAGTCAGTAATGATACTGAAGCGTTGGTCTCTTCTCCCTCGCTCTCTCCTCTCCGATCTTCCCAATAAGCTCTCCTCCTCCTCCGCAGTCTCAAACCCTTCTTCTTTCCACCATTTCTCCACCAAAACCCTAACAACAACAGCTCACACACACTCTCCGCTCTTTTTCTTCTCTTCTCGATGCTTCTCATCGTCACCTACTGGTAACTAATGATTTATTTTTTCATATTTCTTCATTTCCTAAACATAAACCTAACCCCCCTGTTGCATACTATCTTGACTTGATACATTACAATGTATTTAATCCAATTCTTTCAGGTCCTTCCAACGTCGTTGCGATTAAGTCCGAACAAGAGTTCAACACTTCACTCAGCAAGGCTAAAGGTTCCATTGATTCTTCGTTTATTTTCTCTGTGTTTTCGTTCACTTCAATTATGATGATACATTTACATGATTGGAAATTTTTATACGCCAGATGATTCCTTGCCTACGATTTTCTATTTCACCGCGACTTGGTGTGGCCCATGTAAGATACTGAAATCAGTCTTTTCTTTATTACTATTGTTATTTTTATTTTTAACTGATTATTACTTTAGTTTATTTAATGTGTTGATGATCTGTCTGTAATGGAAAATTCTAGGGGTCGAGGGAGGGAACGAGGGAGGGAGCGAGGGGTGGGTGGTAGCCACCCATCCGCCCCGAGATAAGCGCCATCGCGCATCTCCAATCCGATGCGCTTATCTCGAGGCGGATGGGTGGTTACCACCCATCCCTCGCCCCTTTCCCTCGCTCTGTAGCAAAGCTCGTCTGTAATAGGCAAAGTGATATCTCCAGTCATTGAAGAGCTAAACAAGATATACCCTAACGTCACCACGTATAAGATTGATATTGATCAAGTAAGTAAAGATGGGATATGTCATTTCATTTTTTTTTTTTTTTTGTGTTAGTTTCAAGCGGTTATTAATCGTCAAAGTTATTACTAAGGTTTAAGAAAGGCAAGAGACTTGAAAAGAATTTGATAAGGGTGTAGAGGCGGTGAATAAGATTTTTGCTAACCACTAGCTAGGGTAAACAAAATTACAAATAGCTTTCCTGTTTCAATACCATCCACACAAAATGAACCTCTTCAAACATACATCTTCGAGCTACCCCCGAGTTTATCCCAGTTCCAAACTCCTGTTTTGATTTTGAATTCAAGGTGGTCCTCGGGAATACTACCATCAGTAAATATGTGGTTGTTACGCTTGTTTAATAGGACCTAAAGGACATGGTTAGGAATTTGACAGTCAACACTAAACAAACACTTTTTTTATCCATCTTATCCACTTACAACCTAGGCCCATCCTTTCAAACATTTAGTTAAAGGAATTCTAATCAGCATTTTCAATTGTTTCGAGAAATCCACTTTACATATTACTTCAGGGATTCCTTTAGGGTGTGTTCGATTTTTTCTTTCATGGAAAATCATAAATATGTGGAGATAGGAGAGTAAGTGAGAAAAAAATTTCAAACTATGATTTTAAATATAGCTATGTTCTTGAGCTCTCCATGGAGAAATATTCTCAGCAACCACCAACCCCCCCCCCCCCCCCCCCCCCCCCCACCACCACACACACACACACACACCGGCGCATGATTTTGGGAGACGTTTGGATGGAAGCTCACAAATTCGGTGTTCGTTCCCATTCTTTCTTTCCTCCCTTCCACTATCCTTCCACTATTTTTTCAGTCAATGATGTCTTTACAATTCTAGAGATTCGTAAGTCCAGCATCATTTTGAATTGCTACAATCCAAAATCTGCCTATTAGGGATCCTAGTGCAACTGTGCAAGGATATATGATGAATTGTAGGCTCTATCTTAACCTAGAAGAGAATCCTGTAGCAAAGATTTTGTCAGAACGGTTCAAGAGATTGATAGGCCTGAAGTTTGAGACATCCTTAAAACTATTATTCTTTGGAAGTAATGGTATATTTGTTGTGTTAAGTTTCCAGACTGATTGATAAACAAACTGGTTTAATCCTGGGATGACACAAGTCAGCACAAAGACTGGAAATTCAAATTTAGGAGAAACATTTGGGAGATGGAGGCGTGACCACAAATCTTGAGCTACTGCAGATGTTTTGGCCAATAAAAAGATGGGGGATTGATGAAGCATGTGTAGGATTTTTAGAAGAATGGTAACTGGGATTACTTAATTGGGATGTGCGGTTAGTCAATATGTTTGTATGGTTTTAGATACCAGGTTCATTAGACATTCTCGTATTCTGCTGTGAGGAAGATAGAGGAAGGAGAAAAAAGAACAAAAGGGAGGTTGGGCGAAGAAACACGCGACAACGTCCCGACGCTAGCCACCGTCACCGAAGAAGGATAAGAGGAAAAACAAAGCTTGTTCTCTCTCTATTGCACAAGAGAAGAAGGAAAGGAATGTTCTTTTTTTTTATATATTGTGGGTGGCTATTCGCTCCCACTAAAATTCTAAGGGCATTCTACCATAAAACTCATGAAAAATAAAACCCTAAAATTTAAATTTAAATTCAATTAAATGTAACTTTGTTTTATTTAATTAAAAATAAAATAAATTAGCGTTATGAAATTTAGGGGTGTTACATTATACACACGTTAAATGGAATATCAACCCGAGATTCGGAAGGTAAGAAAGTTAACTGAATTTCGAAAAATACGACTTGCCAAACGAAAGAAGATTTTAAAATACAAATTTCAATTGAATTTTAGGTACATAAATTTTTATTTTCATTGAAAAAGTGCGGGTGTTACAATAATGATCCTCAGGGTCACAAAAGGCCACTCCATTTCTATCATTTCATTCTTCCCACCTCCCTGGATTCAACCATCCTTGTAAAGAAATCTATTATGTTGGAGAGTTTAATCTTATATTCATCCATCTCATCATATCCAATTGTGTCCACAAGCACAACAACACTAGGTGAAATTCATTGTATATCTTGCAGAAATTCCTCCATTGAGACTGAAGATCGAAAAATAGCTGGAGAGAGTTTAACAACAACGACTTCACCCTCAAAGGATTGCATCAATTGAAGGAGCCTATCTTGAATGAGGACTCGCGAATGAGTTTGACTTCTACTTGAACCCCTACTTTGCTTGCTAAGGCTAAGATGTATTTTTCAGCCAATGTAGCTTGAGAAAACATGTCATCTCGAACTACAGTAGACAGGGGCGTAGCTAGGAATTTCACTTGGGAGGAGCGGGGGACTAATTTTTTTTTTTTTTGTATTATATATCTATATCCACTAAATCTCTGTATACATTAATTAAATAGCCACTTCAACATTTGAAATATTTAGAACATTAGATAGAAAATGCATAAAAGATTAATTGTCTTCCTTGCCTTGGAAATCTGAAGTTTTATTTGACTTGGTTGACAATTAATAAATTTAGAATTTCCATACAATGTTATAACAACGAGGTTGTGCTTTTAGACTAGAGTATATGAACAATTTTTTTTTGATAATCAATAATTCCATATAAGCAACATTTTGACTGAATTAGAGGATCAAATGGAAGTTTGAAAATTGAAAACCAGTTTGAGTATTCAATTATAAGTTTAACCATGGTCATTACAAGTTTTTATATGATTATGCAATTTTATATGGTTTAAAATAGAACAAATTTACACTTTTAAGTTGGAAGCTTTAAGAGAATCCTTTTAAGAATTATAACCTGAAAATATTTTTTTAAAATATAAATAATTAAAATAAAAACTAAAGGGGCAAACAACTTGAACCCAGGACAAATAGGGGTGTTAATCGGTTCAATCGGTTTGAAATTCGATCAAAACCGAATCGAATCGAACTTGAGATTCGGTGTTCGGTTCAGTTTTCTAATATTTCAAATAGAAAACCCTAACCGAACCGACCAATTCGGTTTGTTTTAGTTTTTCCTTTTTCTTTTTTTTCATCATTTTTTTCTTCTTACTGAAACAATTATGCATTGTCATTACCATTCCCATACAGCTAGACCTAAACACATAGATAAAACTCTTTACACACATAAAAATTTGAACCTCAACAAGATTATATTATCCCAAAAAAAAAGTTTCTACTAGTTTTTCTATTATGATAAATTCAAAGAGATAAGCATTATTGCATTCTGATTAAACAATCTCGAATGACCATAAAATTCGATAAAACCCCCAATAGTGCTAATGCAAAGAAAATTAGTCGAACAAAAAGAAAAACAAGCTCAGACACACGGTGCCCAACGAGTTCTCAAACCTCCGCCCAACTTGGTCGTTGGAATTCAAGACTCGATTTAGCCTAAGCTTCAAATAGTCACGTTTCTCGGCTGATTTGATCCCCTCTATGGAACCCTTGGCGGCACCGAGGATGGCTTCGGAAAGGTACCCGCTGCCTTTGTAGTAGCTGATGTTATCCGATCATGTGTGGCTGTGCGGTGATTTCTTCGGCGAAAAGGAACTCTGGCGATGTTGGGAGGTTTTTGACATATATATACAACAACTCTACAACAAGATGACCAAGATCACATGAAGACTATTTGTACCCAGCTGTTATAAAGCAACATAAACTCCTTCAACAATAGAGTCGAAGAAAGTCTCGAAACAAAGCTCATTTACAAGATTATCAATAATGGATCTTAGCACACCAGGCTCACCTATATCTATGATATTCATGGAGGAGCTCTCTACTTCTCTAGCTGGATCCAATATATATATTCACCTTAGCTGAACTAAATGGGGTAAGTGGGAATTAAATGGGGGTGGGGGGCGGGTTAGGAATTGGAGTGGTAATTGAGTTGTTTGTGGTGAGGCTGGGAGTAAAAAAACAGATAAAAAATTGATACGGTTCGGTTCGATTTATTCGGGGCTGAAAAAACTCAAACCGAAATTGAAATGAAGTAACTCGGTTCGGTGTTGGCAAATTGGTTTCGATTTTCGTTCGGTTTTGGTTTTTTAGAGCTCGATTCGATTAATTTGGTCGATTTACATGGACCAATTAACACCCTTAAGGACAAGTTGTGACAAAGGCACAACTAACAATATTGCAGGATGAACCAACATACACATGGGTAGCCTATTCCTACCTAAAGAGCCACACCAGGCTTGGCCCCAATACCGTCCATCATCCTCGAAATGTGCATCTCTAAGATGATGGAAGGTATTGGGCCAGGCCTGGCTCTCTAGAAAAGTTGCACTTGAACACTCTTTGCAAAAGGTTTAACTAATGAACCTTTCATAGGAAATTCATGCAAGAAAAATATCTATTAGGAACCAAATCCAAGTAAAAGTAAATTATGTGTAAATATGATTTGTTTTGATGGCTTGATGGATCTCATGGTTGGCGTAATAGTAAGATAAAACGTTAATGAGTGAGATCTCCATTGTACATGAGAAAATTGGCGAAGTTGAAATGAAGGAGGTTTATGCTCCGATTCAAATATGATCGAGTTAAACATTTTTTGAAATAAAAGTCTACTATTGTGCTGGAAGGATCAAGGGGAACTCGACTCAGCGGTGGTTGTGATGGATCACGCATCAGAGATTGGCTTTGGTTCAAAGCCACACTGATTCCTTAGGTATGGAGTGGTCACTTTAGTCTATGGCAGAAAGGGAACTCACTACTCACTAGGAAGATTGAAGAACTTAAGCAAGAGAAAATAACACAAAAGCTATTCAGCAGGGGGATCGAAGAGACTAGGCAAGAAAGAACAACAAAAGATTTGATGCAAGTTCTGCAAATGAACACTCTTTTTCTAGAGCACTCTATAAGACATTTATGGAAATTACTTGGAAAAACAATGGGTTGGAAAACAACTTGGTTGAATGAAATAAATATAAATGGTAATATTTTAATAAGATAATTATTAGGAATATAGATGGTATGCGCTAAGGCATAGGTTTGTTGAGAATCAATGATTCTCCTATGATATAAGGATATGATTAGGATTCTATAGGGATATGATTAGGATATTGTAGTTGTGGAAATCTTAAGAATATTGTAGTTGTGGAAACTTAATTGTATTCTTATCAGAAGTTACCTAAAGCTATTAGGATACTTCTTGTATAAATACCCTTGCTTGTATAATGAAAAATTTATTCTGGCATATTATTTTCTCCATACCATTGTTTTACATGGTATTAGAGCCAGGTTAATCCTAGCTCTTGTTTCAGCCGCCAGCTATCACTATAGCTATCTTTCTTTCGTCATCCCTTTACCATGGGCGATAATACAGAGATTTCTTTGGCTGGGAGGAACCATGAAACTTCTAGCAATTTCTTTTATCCATCACTCTGATCACCCTGGAATGGTGCTTGTCTCCAAGCTTCTTAATGGAGACAACTACGCAATATGGTGTTGTTCTATGTGCATCTCCCTAAGCGCAAAAAATAAGTTAGGGTATATTGATGGAACGCTGGAGATACCCTCAGAAGAGACAAACTTGAACAAGTTTCTTCTTTGGCAACGTTGCAATGACATGGTGCTTTCATGGATCCTTAATTCCATTAAACCTGACATCGCAGACAGTGTCACTACACCAAAAACCCCCATTAGCAACGGTTCTAGACCGTGGGCGTAAGCCATTGCCACGGCTAAGAGCCGTGGACTACAGGGGCGTCGCAAAATCATTTGTAACGGCTATAAACCGTTGCTAAACATTGTAGCAACGGTTTTATGGTTGGATGGGGGGCGTTATTTTCAGAAATTAGCAACGGTTATAAACCGTTGCAATAAAAATAGCAACGGTTCTTAGCCGTGGCAAAATTAGCTACGGTTGTAAGCCATTACAAAGTGTAGATATTAGCAACGGTTTATAGCCGTTGCAAAATTAGCTACGGTTTTAAGCCGTGACAAAGTTCATATATTAGCAACGGTTTTAAACCGTGTCTAATATTTGCAACGGTTTTTAGCCGTGGCTAACCGTGGCAACGGTTACAAACCGTGGCTAAATAGTGTGAATTAAACCGTGGCAAATGGGCTAGCAACGGTTTTGGGCCGTGGCTAACCATGGCCACGGTTTTTAGCCGTAGCAAATGAGAAATAATGCCCACGGTTTGTAGCCGTGGCAAGATGGAACCACGGTTTTAAGCCGTTGGCAATTAAAACAAAATTCAAAAAAAAAAAAAAAAATCTGTTTTGTTGCAACGGTTTTAAACCGTCGCAAGTTAATATAATCGAAAAAAAAATTTATATTTTATTTTTTGCTGCTGCAGCAAAATCACAGCCGTGGCACCTGCAAAATCAGTCCTTACACATAGTCCACACAAATGAGACAAAAGAATCATAAATTGGATGAACTAATTCAGCCTGAATTAAACAAATTAATTATCAATAATAATTCAACATATTACAAGCAATTGGTCATCGTGATTGCTCCAAACCTCTCCAACATGATCACTTAATCAAATACATAATTATTCCTAATACAACTGGGTGATGTCCCTTTCAAAACACCTCCATGTTAGGCCAATAAATGGATAAGAACTAAAACACAATGCAGGTCTGCAGAAGCTGAAGGAGTGATATACACAACAAAAGTATGTAGAAACCTTTGCCAATTGCTGAGTCTGGATGATATTTATGCACATCTGAAACACAGGTTCTGCAAACTGAGCAAACCCAGAACCTAATGCCTGAAACAGATAGAACAAGAGTATAAAAACTCTATTGTTTCATTCGGTCTAGAAGAGACTTCCAAAAGTTTAAAAAAAAATAAGTCGTGTAGAACTATAAGTTAAAAGTACAAAATCACTAGCAGAAGAAAAGGTACAAAATCATCTGCAGAAGTCTTTCAATCACTAGCAATCAATAACTTGCTAATAGTGTAAAAACATCCGAAGTTGTAAACACTAGTGGTATTTTGTTAATGTGAAACGAACAAAATAAAGGGCAATTTGTGCGCGGTAACTTAAAAGTTGTGGAATTGAATTTTTCGATTCACAAAACCTACAAATATTTACATTGGTCTCAACAGATGGAAGTATGTTCATACCTGTCACCTGCTCCTCGTATAGAGCCAAGCAAAGCTATGCACCTTCACAAGTACTTGCCACAATTACCTGCAATTGTCAACCAGGCAAAGTTAGCTTTTATAGCTTGACAAGAAGCTCAAACCAATCATGCATTCGAAGAAAAACAAATGCTGGAAAAAATTCAATTCATTCCAACATCTTAAGTTGAAATTTATGTAAAATGGACAGCTGCAATCGGCTACATTCTTCATTTTCGTACAATTGTTTGATAGGCAAAAAAGGTTAAAATGAGCTGATTTTTTGTAAAGATGATCTCCACCTTAAAAAATCGTAATTCTATTCAATGTGGGAATGTGTATCAAAAAGTGTGACAAACTAACATGCCCTATTTAAAAAAGTTCATGACAGGCAAGTTTGAATATTAAGTTCATCTTTATCATCAGTAGTTTATATATACATCACAATAAACAAATCTTTATGCGTAGTCTATGCATTTGTAATATCACCCTGCACTTGAATAACACCTTCAATGGATAAATAAAATTGCAAGTTGCAACTAGCAACCAGCCTAATGATTCATCAGTCAAACATCAAATTACTCCTTGCAACTTGCAAATAAAATTGCAAGTTCAAAATGCAAATTGCAATAACAAACTCTAAATGCCAATGACCATCCTACCAACTTGCAAAGATCCAACGCATCACGCCAGACTACACGGATACATACAATATAACTTCAAAATAAGCACCCAATAATCAGGATATAACTGACTGGGTAACCAGAGATTCGGAGTTCACGAAGATACATGAAAGAGTTTTCAGGAAGAAAAAAAATAAAAAAGAGAAAAAAAATTTATTGAATATTCAGATTAGAATTGTTTTGACATAACTGAAACTGTAAAGCAGAATGTCATTCAATATTAAGATTCCTAACCATACCTTGACAAGATCTCCAAGTTCCTCACTGCATTCAAGTTTATCCTCAGCCAACCAGTTTTCCAAAAGATTCTTTTTGTTTTGATTCACAACTAAACGAGATAATTCCAAAGACTCAAATGCATTGAGCTTTCCTTTAGTTAACAATGTCCCAAAGTACTGCAACAATGGTGGAGTTTGCCCAGCTTGCACAGGAACACTCTGCAAAAGGAAAGGTAAATATCAAAGACCAATCAAATGCCATGCTTCTTTTCTGCTCCCAGGATATCAATACATAAGATAAGAAATGAAAGCAGTGCTTTCATTTCATAGGAAGGAAACACTACATCAAAAGAATAAAAGGTATTAACACTACATCATGCACGCTAAGAGCCCAAGTTCACAGAATATTTTGAAAAATACAAATAAGACATGGATGTTGTAACAGTGCCTGCCTTTCTTGGTTTTCATTAGATTTAAAGGGTTAATGTGACAATCAAATACCTGAAATTTTGCAACAGTGTCAGGGGTACGAAGGATTCCTTGAGGAGAATCAGCAGCAAGCTCAGCAGCTTCCTTATATTTGGTCTGAGAGAACAACTCCTGAAATCTTTGAACAACCTGAGACATAGAAGTTAAGTCAATAACACTTGTATGATGCCAAAAGGAACACCTGCACTTGCATTTTGCACTTCGAAAAAGTAACTCATGAGGATTGGTATCAAAGTAAGAGATGAAAAAAATTCCAGACGTACCAAATTCTCTGCCCCAGGAAGGTTTCCTCTTTTTGCAAGACTAACAGCAAGCTCCAAATTGTTTAGCTATAGCAGTTGCAAGAGCACACTCGTGAGAAATACATTTCAGTTGCTATGTTAGTAACTAAAAAGGTAAATCTATAAGACTTACTTGACCGCTGACAAATGGCACAATGGTTGCTTCATTTACAGTGGCAAGTAACACCTGTCCTCGCCTATTGACGGCATAGAAACCTCCTACAGATGTAGCCTCTGTTGTCAGAAATATAGGATCCGGACTAATTCGGTTTCTATATACAGCTGTAGCGGTCTCCAGGTCATACACAAACAGAAGTCCAAGCTTTGTGATCACATATATCAAACTGTACTTGTGTGATATCTGTCCAAATAAAAAAGCAGAATGTTAAATTTGATACTCGAGTAAAAAGTTAACAGGTAGTTGACACGAGCGAACTAGTTAAAATGCTACCTGCATTGATACAGGAAAGTCATCAGCAAAATCTGGAGGGAAGAAAAGGTCTGCTTGTTTCTTTGAAAAGCCTGGCTTCCCTGCATATCAAATTCAAAAAATCAGCACCAAATTTAACAAAATAAGTAAACACAAGAAAGGCACGAGAAACAAAAGGGGAGAGTGTTATTTAATCATGGATAATAAGGAGTACACAATGGTTATCCATTGCCTAAATAAGAGACACGGAAAATATATAATAACCTGGCTGGGCACCAAGCTCAATCACGTGCAACTTTGACGTAAGTTGTCCAGCATTGGAAGTCTTTGAGGCAAAGCAGATTAGCGTAGAAGGGTTTTCATTCCCAGGGACCTGAGCATAACGCCAAAAAGAATATAGTGTCAATAGGAGAAATACAATCAAAATTAAAAAGCAAAAAAAATGAGAGAAAGAAACGTGTCGCACCTTGAATGAAGCAAACGATGCTGCATGTGCTTCAAGAGCCTGACTACGCTGCTGATCCACAGAGAAAAGTAGATAAATTTTACTTTGTAACAATTTCCAAAGTAGAACAAGAAGTTCCAAGGAAAGAATATGAATAATCACCTTGAAAACCTCGGTATCGTCAACATATGAGATACCAATCAAATATTCAAGTCCCAAGAGAAGTAAAGACTTATTTTCTGGAGTTGATTCAAGTACGCGAATATGGGACTGCATAAGAAATAAAATATACAAATCAAGACAGGGAAAATTAGAAAAGAAGAAAAGGACAAAAAGACAAACACTGGAGAGTCAGATTACTGTTTTACGTTAAAGTGTTGTTTATATTGAAGGAAAACATGTTTACCTCTGTCAAACACTGGAGAGTCAGATTCCTATATGATCCCACCGGGAAGAAATTCAGTAATCTTTCCAGCTGTTCAATACATAGAAGTGAGGAAAATGTATTACAATACTGAGGATGAAGTGAGATCTGAAAAACTAGGATCTATTACTAACACATATGTTTAGCACTAACTGAATGTTCATATTTTAGCACTTTGATTTGGCTTTTTCATCTATCTTGCAACCATCCAGGAACAGAATGTTCATATTGTTGATGTTTAAAAAGCTGAGGGAAATTTTCTTCTTTACCTTTTGATCTATGCAAGAGGTACTAGTGCATCCAACAATCCTACATGTTGGGTTTTGTTGAATCTGATGCTCTAGATTCAAGTCAGACTCTGACATTTGTGCGAGTATCCCATGCAATACAGAAAAGGATAATTTAGCGTGCAAAAATTAAGCTAACGAAGATAAGTACATACCACCATACGTGGCATGTTTCGGCCAAGGCAGCTCACTCCTCTTCTTCTTCTCACCCTGAGTTTCCGCTCCAGCTTTGGATCAAAACCATCATACAAACCCCACTGCTCTTCTATTTCCTGCCTTGTACTAGTTACCACCATTTCAGCAGCATCAAGGCCCATCTCCTCTGCCTCAATTCTTCTCATTATCTTGTAAGTTGAGTTAATGTCCTCCCTAGAGTGCCTCCCCTGTTTCAGTAGTTGCTCAAATTTGTTCCTGCCCAATGAGTGTCCGGTTAGCACCATTGGGACATTGAAGGCACCGAATAAATGTGCTGCTGCCTCTCCAGCATCTGCATAGTGCCCGTGAATCACATAAGGCCATGTTGGCTTCCCACCTTCCACTTGGTCCCCTAGGGCCCTTGCCATATTTAATAACCGCGCACGCTGAAACCCGCTGCGGCCAGAAACAGCACGTACAGCAGACACGCTGAATCGTACTCTGTCTGGATCAACATCGCACTCTGTCTGCAATGCAGAGCACGCTGAAACTGCAGCGCACCCTGCCTGGGACGCGCTTTGTGCTGCAGTGTTCGGATCATCCCTTCCCTTTCAGTTACCGCCGGATTATCTCCAGCATACATCAAAGAATTCAAGTAAGAAGTATGAACATAGTGAAAATTTAAGAATGATCAATTGCTTATCCACTATTAAGAAGCAGCAAAAAAGTTGCATTAAGAATACATTCATGAACAAGATTCAATCCATGAAAAACCCACACTTTTATATCAGCAACATTTGATCTTTGATCAGGGATTACATGGAGATTGCAGGAAAAAAAATAAAAAATAGTTTGTTTTGAATATATATGTATCCATGAAGAGAATCGGATTCTTCCTTCTTGTGGACTTCAGAAAATTCCAATGTGTGCAAGTCCTTTTAAATTTTCTAAGTTATATGAATACTATAAGATAGCAGCCTCATATTTACTTTAAGTAAACAGCTAATGGATATCATAAAAGACACAAGATTAGCAAAGTTTCAATGAGCTTAAGTGTTTCTCTTTTCACAGATCTGTTATAGAGGATTGAAAAGCAAAAGATGTAACAAAAAAAAAACTACAAGTGTCATTTCACAGTGTTCATCAAAAAGGTTGGGTCCCCTTCAATAGCCAATTTTAATGGACACTTCACTTGAGTAACATATCAGAAAGCTAAACAAATAACAAATATTCATGCTTGAGTCATTGTGAAGTAAAGCGTTCAAGAAAAAGTGCTCAAGAGGGATTGGTTCTAACAAAACTACAAAAGATAGCCATGAAAAATCATGTAATTAAAAAAATGACCACATACGCACCTATAAGGAATCCAACAAGAGGGATTGGTTCTAACAGTTACTCAATTTTCTCAAGTCTTTGCCTGCAATTTTTATTTATTTTCTTATGTAAGCCAAGATCAGGATAAATGCAATGCATAACTTTGAAATTGACTTAAAAACACATATCATTACCGGATACACTTGCTAAAGAATGGATCTCTCATGAGATAAAATGCCAAGAGCATCTTTCGCCTCTTTACCTATCAACAAGAGATGAGAGCATATGACCATGTGAAGCCAAAGAAGACTAACCTCATTTTTCTCT
Source organism: Berberis vulgaris (assembly GCA_963556465.1). NCBI lineage: Eukaryota > Viridiplantae > Streptophyta > Magnoliopsida > Ranunculales > Berberidaceae > Berberis > Berberis vulgaris. The sequence goes on along the minus strand of OY747125.1, from coordinate 89,018,523 downwards.
GAGGTTGAAAGAGGGAAATGTCCATCAGATCTACCATGACCTAACAATTAACAAAGGAAGCAGGCCCATTCAACCACTGAAGCTGCAAGAACAACAGCACCATGAGCATAGAGAATCTTAAAGTTCTGGCCATTTCAATCATTATATGACCAAATCCATAATAAATAAACACCTTTTATATTACTTGGAGGTTCCACTCTCATAGCTTGATGGAGTTGTAGCCTGCTCAACCATGTTGGATCAGATATCAGCCTACGGTTCTCTCCAAATCTGTTATCCACTATCTTGCAACAGAGCTAGCCTAACTTAGTACCTGAATCAAACCAAAATACCAAGTACTTAAAATTTAAACCAAAAGCACTTCCATTTTCAGTGTGAATCTCATCCATCAACCTTACATGGAAGTAAACCTAAGAAAATGTACCTATATGGCGGCGGTCTAAAACCCTCATATTCATGCTAAAGGGCTTGTTTCTTAATATCCTCCTCGGCTACTGTCTGCAGAAATTGGGGTAGTCAAAACATTTCAGACTAGCTTTTTCTACACAACAGTTGCAGAGGCACCAAAATGTCAAAACATGCCTTGATTGCAGTTTGTCTGCTCTGTAGCAATAAAAGAAATCAGTCCAGTAGGGCGTTGTCTATTGTTTATCTATTAGTAAACAATTCCCACTACAAAATGTCAGTTATGAATGCTAATAGGCAATGGGCCACTTACCCCGGGAGTTTGAGGCATTTTCAGATGGATCGGAAAAGGAGCAGAGATTAGAGGCCCAATTCAAACTACAAAAAATGCGTCGAAGATGCACAGGTATAAACTGTATATGGTACCTGGCAGATGTCACTGCGAATGGATTTTTCCCACGAAGGCTGCAGGAGCGAAGATAATGGTTTCTGCATCTTGGCAAACACACTTCCATGCTGAGCACAACCATCATGATCATAAACTGCAGCCTCGAGCACATCCTCATTACGCATGTTTGATTGTGTATTCATCTGTTGACAACATATGTTCATATGCTATTTAGTACAATACACAAGAATAGAAATGGACAACAAACAAATGGATAAATTTTTCAAGTTCATGAGAATCAGGCTGTTAGACGAACCTGCTGAATTGGGCAATCATTCACTTCTTCATCTATATACAAAGATCACAACTTCGGTTAAAATGACATTTACAACAAATAGTTGAAGCAAGTTTGGCAAGTGAAGTGAACTGACCTGAAATTTCAGCTTTCGGAGTCACTGTATCCAGCTTCTCTGCACCATTAATCCTTCAAAATTTTCGGACTCCATGAAGCTATTTTGATGAGTCTGCAGTCATGTCTGATAGTAATGTTATCAAACCTGCATGAAAACACAAGTTCACTTCACTAGAGCATACAGAAGTTCTGTTGTGACGTAAAAACACAACTTCTGTTGTGACATTTACATAAAAACATAACTTCACTATCACATAAGTTCACCTGCATAAAAACACAGAAGTTCACTTTTCACTTCACGTCTATAAAAACACCTACATAAAAACACAGAAATTCACTTCACTTCCATAAAAACACCTGCATAAAAACACACTAGGGCATACAGAGGTTCACTTAAGTTCACCATAACAATATGTTTTTTTTCTTCTTTCATTAACAAGAGTTACTAAAAACCATAATAATTTTATATTTTAAATTGATTGCATAGTTGCAAAAAAAAAATTAAAGAAAAGAAGTAAAATAAAATTTAATTTACAGGAAAATTTGCTTTTGAATCCGAAATATGGTGTATAGGTCAAATGGTGGAAAGATATGATCATTTATATTGGTAAACATTGAGGTGGAAAGATTTCTATTACAATGCAAATATGTAAACTCTCAAAAACATGTCAAATGGCATAAATGTTTAAATAGATAGATGGGAAGTTGCTTAACTGTGTGCAAAGACAAGGGAGGAAAATGAGAACCAGAACAACATGCATGTAGCAATTACATATCTATAGTTAGTGCTAAACTTGAATCAAATATGACATACATATACCAATATGAATCAAATTTGACCACCAGCCTATCATACCAATTATGGGTGTCAGTGACTGTGTGTATGATATGATATGATTACTGGTCTCACACTGCAAATGAATGTTTTGATTCTAGGAACAAAATTCAAGAGTTGCTGAAAAAAGGAAAAACTCAAGTTTTCAGACTCAACAATGGGAATTGTCAAGGATACATTCCAAACGGCCAATGAAATGAGTGTGAATCTTGGTAATGTAAATCACGAGTCCAACAAGGGAGTATTTAAAGGAACCAACATTTGTGTTCAACACTAATGTGTAGCTTGTGGCAGTGAATTCCCAGGTGAAGAAAGTCACAAGAAAATGAAAGTTAATGAACCACAATTAGTCCTGCCTAGGGAAACTAAGTTCAACAAACCTATTTCTGAAAGACTGGGCATGGGCTTCATTGCTGGCCTAGATTGCATGAAGTCAAATTAGAGCAAAATCAAAGGCAAAAAACCTTAATAAACAGGCCTGGAACTACAAAACATCCACCCAAAGGATTAATACTGGGTGTACCTGACTGATTTATTTTGCAGGATCCAATGATAGTCCAAAGCAAGCAAGCATTATCTATTAAGGATAAACACAAGTTTGTGAAGCCTAAACCAAATGGAGTGTCACTGAGTTGAAATCTCCTACTCCCAGTTCAGCACTGATATGGACTTACAGGAGGAATATTAAAAAAAAAAAAAATACTTTATGTGTAGACTGTTTCTAATAAACCAAATCCGAGGTTTATTAGAGATGACATGGAGGAGTACATGGAACTTGGAAAAATAAAGGAAGATGTCAACACAGGTTTACAAAATGATTTGTTGCTAGATATGCTCATTGACTTGGAAAAACATGGCTACCACATTAGCTAGACATTTGCTGCCAAGGAGAATTAAGGAAATGGAGAACATTCCTGCTGGTTCAGATGATTTAGAGATTTGATTGAATGAGAGTGAAGAGGTGACTACTCCACAGTTTTATTTCACTTCTGCCAGCTTGCCTTATACTTATGAAGAACCAACTCAAGAAATGGTTAAATGTAAAACCACTATTTATCAAAGGGTTTAATGGAAAACTTTTAAAACATGGCATTAGTAGACAATGATGCATCAGTCATTATTACTAATACTTCGAAGAAAATAAATAAACAAGATGTTGAGTTAGTGACAACCAGGATTACTATCTCTGGATTATTGGAAAGATAAAACGATGGCCAAAAATATTGTGCCATTAGAAATAATAGTTAGGAGTAAACCATTCAGAGAAAACATTCTTTGTCATAGATGGTGCACTTAATTTTTTAACTTTATTAGGCAGAGATTGGATTCATGCTAATAGATGTATTTTGTACTCTATGCATTGAAAATTTTTAGTTCTGATAAGAAAGGAGAAAAAATATTGAGGAAGTACATGCGGATCCTCAACCATTTCATATATTCCAATTGTATCGATGCTACTCTATCATGCTAACATGTGTCCTATTGATATAAGTAACAAATAAAAATGAAAGGGCTTTATGTGAGTGGGATGAAGATCCATTTCTACTTTATCATGCTAACATGATTCAACCATTTGAAGATGATGAAGAATTATGGGAATGAACCTTGACCCTAATAAAATCAATGAAACCATGCATTTGGTTTTAGACAAATTTATAAAATTTGAATTAAATGCAAAAATATTACAAAATGATAATATTACCTGGGATACAAAGGGGAATTAAATCCCTTCAAATTTGTTGTTTAGAACACCCACCACCACCAACAACAAAAGCTGTGAACCCCACATCCCTCTGTGTTGTGAGATGCTCTCATGCACCACTTTTGTGTATGACTTGGTTGTGGATCTGAAAATTGCAACCAGAATATATCAATATTCTCAGTGACGGAGTCACAGTTTTTATAATGGGGTGCAGAGTTATGAGTCATAGAGGCCTATGAGCCCATAATTACACCTATTCCTGAAAAAAATACCACCAACACCTATTACACCTCTGGTTTGAGCTTCTTCATTTCCTTCAAGAGCTATAATGTTTGTGTACTTACAGAGAAATGGAACCCAAACCAAACCAAGCAATAGAGAGACAGAGAAAGGGGTAATAGAGAAGGAGAAGAAGAAGACCTGGGGTGCCTTTTCAATTAACTCCTGCACATAGTTTTCGCCAAAACATCGATGCCCAGCAATATCATCATAGACTTGGCGAATGAGGGAGACTGGCTTGGTCTTCTAATCACAAAAACAAACAACCCAAACAAGATCAAATCACTTTCATACAAAAAAAAAAACCCATTAAGCTTTAACAACTAAACAAGAACCCCAAAAAACCAAGGGTACAGATTGATCAATTTTACAAATTGAAATATACCCAAATTCTAATTTTAAACAAAAAGCAATGCACAAAGCATGAAAGCAAACATTCAGTGGAGAAAGAACAAGAGAGAGAGAGAGACAAGGACAAAACCTTTAAGCTTTCCACCCCTCTTCAACAACTTCTCCAAAATCTGAAACAAAGAACAACAATTAGAACAAAAATATTATACCCAAATAGTCCTAAAAAAATTAAAACTTGAAAATAAATAAAGAGAGAAGATCTAACCTTCTTTCCAGCACTGGGTTTGCATCTCTTCCAACATTCCAATTAACCCATTCGATCAAATCACCCAATTTGCGACTTACAGAGAAATGGAACCCAAACCAAACCAAGCAATAGAGAGACAGAGAAAGGGGTAATAGAGAAGGAGAAGAAGAAGACCTGGGGTGCCTTTTCAATTCCTCTGAAATTGGATGAGGATGCGAGAACCCTAGAGGAGAACCGATTGAAGGCTGCGAAGGAGGAGGAGGATCTCGAAGCTCGAATGGCTAGATGGCCAAACCCCATCGCGTTTTGTTGCTTGTACAAACACAAACACTGCTTGGGTTGCTCGACTTCTCCCTCTCTCTTTCCTTCTCCTTCTCTCTTTCCCTCTCCTTGAAATTTTAGGGTTTTTTTCACAAAGGGTTGAAAAGGGGGAGATGGAGCGGGAGATGGAGAAGCAAAGGGCAAAGGGTTGAGAAAAGGGGGAGATGGAGCGGGAACGCGGGAAGCAAATTTTTTTCCCAAAATTTCGCCCGCGAGAATTCAACCTACTTCTCAACAGGTCCACGTGCAACACACGTGCACATTTGCAACGGTTTTAAGCCGTGGCGTTTTAAGCCGTGGGTCACTATAGCCACGGCTAAAAACCGTGGCAAACACACCAACGGTTTAGAACCGTGGCCAAGCATTTTTTTAGCCACGGTTTTAAGCCGTTGGGCACTATAGCCACGGTTTTAGCCGTGGCAAACACACCAACGGCTTAGAACCGTGGCCACCCCTGTGTAGCTAATCAGCCCTTTTGGTGTAGTGTGTGATTTATTCATCTACGGCGCATGAAGTTTGGGAGGATCTCAAAGAAAGATTTTCCCAAAGCAATGCTCCAAGAATCTTTCAGTTGCAGCGGGATCTTTCCTCTCTTTCTCAAGAACAAATGTCCGTAGCAAGTTATTTCACCAAACTAAAAAAACTATGTGATGAATTGGCCTCATATAATGATTTGCCCTTGTGTTCTTGTGGTGCTATCAAAAAACACATGGAGTGTGATGAGCGCAATGTTCTGATGCAATTTCTTATGGGGCTTAATGAGTCGTATAGTGCAGTTCGTGGACAGATCTTGCTCATGCAACCCTTGCCTACTTTGCTCAAGGCTTATTCCCTTATTACACAGGAAGAAAAACAAAGAGAATTGGATACATCCCGTCCTCCATTGAATCTGCAACCATGGCAGTTCGTCAAGGTACCCGTCCTTCCATTGAGTCCGCAACCATGGCATATCGTCAAGGCCAAGCACCTACTAATGCCAGTAAGACACCTTTGCATTGCACATACTGCAACCGAGACCACCATACTATTGATACTTGTTACAAGTTGCACGGATTTCCACCCGGGCATCGTTTGCATGGTTCTGATAAGCCTAAGGGAAGTTGCAACAAAGGGGGAACAAGCACCAGAACTGTAAACCATGTGAACTCGAACCCAACATTAGAAGAAATGCAAGCTATCTGAGATCCAATATCAACAGATTCAAAATATGATGAGCAAAAAAGACTCCCACTAATCCTCAGGTAATACCAAACATTTTCATGATCTCAATTGGATTATTGATAGTGGCGCTACAAACCATATCACCTCAGCTTCTCACCTGCTTAGAGCCAAAGCTAAAAATCCCTTTATGCAGCTAGTAATGTTGCCAAGCGGAGATACAACACCCATTAGTTCCACTGGAACTTTATCTCTTAATTCTAATATTTCTTTGAAAAATGTTTTATGTGTTCCTACCTTTAAAGTAATCTCATGTCTGTCAGTAGCATCACAAAGGGATTACAAAGTTCAGTGACTTTTTTCCTTCTTGGTGTATCTTGCAGGACCTAGCAACGAGGATGACGATTGGTTTGGGTAAACAACGTGAGGGACTTTATCACTTAGTGGTGTTGGCTTCTGACCAAACACCTTCTACCAACAAACCATCATGCCACCTTGCTTTCGCTTCCGCAGACTTATGGCATCGCCGTTTAGGTCACCCTTCTTCTTTGCATTTACATGTTTTAGCAAAACTTTGTTAAATTGTTTCTCTAGTTTGAATAATGTTTGCGACGTCTGTCATTTGGAAAAATAGACTCGCCTTCTGTTTAGCAAAAGTTCAATTTCCACTATGAAACCTTTTTCCCTTAGTCATTGTGATATTTGGGGGCCTCACAGAACTCCTTCAATCTCTAGGGCTTGGTTTTTCCTAACAATTGTGGATGATTTCTCTCGATTTACTTGGGTGGGTATTTCTTATGCACCACAAAATGAAACACAAGGACTACTCAAATCTTTTTTTCCATGGTTAAAACCCAATTCAATACCACCATACAATATGGGGGAGAATTTCTTTCATTAAGGGATTTTTTCAAAGATCATGGAACTTTATATCAACATACTTGCGTCGCCACACCACAACAAAATGGTGTTGCCGAATGTAAGTATCGTCATATCCTTGAAAATGCACGAGTCTTACGATTTCAAGCTAACCTCCCTCTTCATCTCTGGGGAGAATGCATACTCACAGCAGTTCATTTGATCAACAGGTTGCCCACCCTACTTCTTTCCCACAAAACCCCATTTGAGAAATTATATAATGCAACACCATCCTATACACATTTAAAGGTTGTTGGTGTCTTGCATATTCCAAACATATCTACACTTCTCACAAAATTTGATCCACGTGTTAAGCAATCTGTTTTCCTTGGCTATCCGCACGGGCAAAAGGCCTACAAACTTTATGATTTGTTCACTCGAAAAATATTTATTAGTTGTGACGTTGTTTTTCATGAAAATATTTTTCCTTTCAAGACCGAGCATACCCAATTCAATCATTTCCCTTCCTCGGGCCCCTTGCCACCACCAACCCACGATGATGCCTTACCTACTAGCCTACCCGATGACTCACCAGGGTTGTCCCCTTCCCCTACTACATCTACTCCTCTACTCGCTAACACAGAACTCCCCTCTCTTACTGACCACACCCTTCCCTCACCAAGTAACCCTTCTTCTTCATCTGAAAGTTCCCCACTAGTGCTTCCTACTTCTCCCGTTCATGTCTCTCCACCAACCGCACAACTTCCTTGTCGGTCAGACCGTACTAGAATATTGTCTAGCCACCTCCAAGATTATGTCATCACGTTGCCACCATCCATCCAATCAGAGTCTTCGTCTCCAGTTCCCTAATCAGGTACTCGCTATTCCTTGTCCAATTTTATTTCTTACCATCGATACTTACCATCCCATCTACCTTTCATTTATAACATCAGCCGTCATGTGGAGCCTCGAACTTATGAGGATGCTGCCTCAGATCCAAATTGGCAACAGGCTATGCTCTCCGAACTTCAACTGTTGGAACAAAATCACACTTGGACTCTTACTTCTCTTCCTCCCGGTAAGGAACCAATTGGTTGTCGGTGGGTTTATAAGATTAAACATCGCTCTGATGGTTAAATTGAGCGGTATAAGGCTCGCTTGGTTTGCTAAAGGGTACACTCAGACTAAGGGCATTGATTACCATGACACCTTCTCTCCCACTGCCAAGCTTATCACAGTTCACTGTTTCTTTGCCATTGCTGCAGCTCAATCTTGGTCTCTTCATCAGCTCGATGTTCATAATGCCTTTCTTCATGGTGATCTTCATGAAGAAATTTATAAGCTCCCACCTCCCGGTCTACGGCGCCAGGGGGAGAATCTGGTATGTCGCCTCAACAAGTCCCTATATGGCCTAAAACAAGTTTCTTGTCAATGGTTTGCTAAGTTCTCTGATGCCATACAAGCTGCTGGTTTCGTTCAATCTAAAACTGACTACTCCCTCTTCACACATAATAGAGGGAAATCATTCACTGCCCTTTTGATTTATGTTGATGACATATTGATTACAAAAAATGATTTGGGTGTCATCAATATCCTCAAACAATTTCTTCATAATCGTTTCCGTATCAAAGATCTTGGGGATTTAAAATTGTTTTTGGGTATTGAGGTATATCGTTCTAAGAAAGGTATTGCAATTTCTCAGAGAAAGTATGCTCTTGATATTATTAAAGATGGAGGTTTATTAGGAACACGACCAGTTTGCTTTCCCATGGAACAAAATCTCAAATTGTCAGACACAGGTGAATTGCTTGCAGATCCACAAAAATATAAAAGGTTGGTAGGTCGCCTTATCTATTTGACCATCACCAGACCCGATATTACTTATGCAATTCATGTCCTCAGCAGGTTCATGCATTAACCAAGGAAACCACATTGGGATGCAGCACTCCGTATTTTGAAGTATCTTAAAAGTTATCAAAGAAGAGGTATTTTTTTCGCAGCTCATAATTCTTTGCGTTTAACAACTTATTGTGATTCGGATTGGACTGGTTGTCCACTACTAGAAGGTCAACAACATGTTATTGTGTCTTTCTGGGAAATTCACTGGTATCTTGGTGGACCAAGAGACAGAAAACTATCTCCCTCTTTTCAGCAAAAGCCGAGTATCGAGCCATGACGAGTGCTTGTTGTGAAATAACCTGGTTGCGCAACTTATTGCGAGATCTACAGGTGTCACATCCGGAGACAACGATGTTTACTGTGATAATCAAGCTACTTTGCACATTGCGGCTAACCCGGTCTTCCATGAGAGAACAAGGCATATTGAAATAGATTGCCACTTCATTAGAGAAAAAATTCAAAATGGTTTAGTTGAAACCAAGTATGTAACTTCATCTCAGCAAGTAGTGGACATGCTCACAAAGCCGTTAGGAAAAGACGTTTTCAATGGCATGTTGCACAAGTTGGGAGTTCTTGACATCCACTCTCCAACTTGAGGGGGAGTGTTGAGAATCAATGATTCTCTTATGATTAGGATACTATAGGGATATGATTAGGATATTGTAGTTGTGAAAATCTTAGGAATATTGTAGTTGTGGAAACTGAATTGTATTCTTATCAGAAGTTACCTAAAACTACTAGGATACTTCTTGTATAAATACCATTGCTTGCATAATGAAAAACTTATCCTAACATATTATTTTCTCCATACCATTGTTTTACAAGGTTTGCATTAACAAAAGACTTCTAATCACCGGTGAGTCAAATCCATGTTCACTAAGATACTATTGATACCTTTTGTGATGAAATTTAGGAGGTGTAGTATTTTATAATTACGCTCGAGCAACGATTGTGGTTACGCTGTTTTTGAGTTAATTTTAGTGTTCTAATTTTAAGAAATATTTTGTTTTGTATAGAAAAAATAAATTTTTTTTATTGTAATTTCAAATTTAACAATATAAGTTATACATTTTAAAATCTTAAATACTGCATAAAAAGTTTCACACGACTCATAGTGTCATACAAATTGCATATTACATAAGAATCACTCACATACAAAGTTTTGATACCTAAATAACATTATAATAGGTTAATATCTATGGAGATTGAAATATTTATTATTTTTCTTAGGGGGTATCCCCTCCAGAAATAATTAATATTTCATATTTCGAAAGATATTTTGGTAACTCCAAAATAAGAAATATTTCGTGAAATTTCAACATATTCCGAAAAAGGCAGTGACTATTTGACACCACAACTTACTCTCACCCACACCACCCATTAAACTACTATTCATCTTCTTCTTCTTCTTCTCTCACCCTCTCTTCTAAAAAACAAGAACAAGAACAACATCAACAACATGGAAGGGGGGAGCCAGGAAGGAGGTGATCGATTGCGAGGGATGGTGAGAGACGATTGGCGACGACGAGAGATAAAGGAGATGGAGTCGCAACAACCACTATCTCCCATTTTCCATTTTTTTCTCATTCCCTTCTCCAAGATCTCTTCTTCTTCCACTCTCTCTCAGTTCCCCTCTCTTCTTCTCGCATAGGTCATCACCCCTTTCCTTTTCCCACACTCTTTATTATCCTCGCACTAGTCATCGCCTCTCTCCTTCTCATTTTTCTCCTTCCCTTCACACTCTATTTTTTTCGTCCTCGCGGCGGCCCGTGTGAGGATGGGTTCCCAACTTGCAGTGGCCCATGCGAGTGGGGAACCCATCCTCATATGGTCCGTTGCAAGGGTGAAAAAAAAACAAAGTGTGAGGGGAAGGAGAAGAAGAAAAGGGAGAGGGGCGATGACAGAATTGAGGTGGAGATCATGTAAAGGCTCCAGATCTTGTGTTTTTTCGACTTCATCTTCAATTTCGATTTGAGAGAATGAAGATGCAAGGGGTGCTTTGGGGGTGCCTCCAGATGGGGAGGAAAGAAAAATGAGAGAAGAAGTTGTAGAGTTTAAGAAGAATAAGAAGAAGAAGAAGAATAAGAAGGGTGGTGGTGAGAAGAGAGAAAGTTGGGGTAGGAGAGGAAGCCTTCCATTTATGAATTTGGGAGGGGAAAAAGATTTAGGTTATTTTATGGGTGGTGTGGAAGAGAATAGTGGTGTAAGACAAAAAGTGCATAGTGTGGGAAAGAAAAAAATTAGATAAGTGGTGTGGGTGAGAGTAAGTTATGGTGCCAAATAGACGTTACCTTCAAAAAATCACATTCTTTGCGCTCGAGTACATAATGTTTGAACTCTCTAGATAATCACGGGGATGACTTAGAATGCAAGACTAGTAAACCACTTTAAAACTCAATTATTGTAGTAAATAAAAGTAAAAGAAAAAAGATAATCAATTGAAATTTGATACTTAAATAAGGAAAAAAATTAAAAAGATATTCCATGTTAGTGTTTGCTGACACGAAGTGCTAACTAGCCTGTGTTTTGTGTTGCCTTTTATTAAACTGTTCCATGTCTATCTATTAAAATTTTGTGAAGCTGGTGACAGTCGCAACATTTGATAACTTTATGAACAACTCCAATTATTATCATGTGTAAACGACATCTATTTTTCATCCATTATTTTTTCATTCTCATCGGCACATTACTCTAGAATTATCATCATTGAGAACATCTTCAGAATTTGAGTATTGTATTTTTTATATCAAAAAAACCGAAATTGCATTAAAAAGAAAACCATTCAGGTCCAAAGTACAACTCATATCTAAATCAACATTATTACTACTACTACCACTACTATTATAAACTAGGGCTGGGCAGGTCCGGTTAACCGGCCCGATCGAAATACCAAAATCGAGAACCGGACCGGGTCCCAAAAATAATTCAATTTCAGGAACCGAAACCGGTCTGGTCAGGCCGGTCAACCAAGTTCCCGGTTAACCGACTTTTCAGGTTTGGTCGGGCTGGGCCGGGCCAGTCTCTGTCCAATTCTCATTTCCCTCTCCTTTCACGCCTGTTAACGATTATTCAATTATTGGAATTTGGAAGGGTTTTTTTATTGATAATCTGGAATAAATTAATAAATTTTGAAGATGAAATCTGTATATTATCATATGCAGTTCTAATAGCTTGCTTGGTTCTATTGCAGTGGCACATTCACAATCTTCAACTTCCTCATCTTCTTCTCTATTGTCCGTTACTGAACAAAAATTTTGAACCAAAGTTCGACAAATTTCTTAGTTTATAATCATAAATTGAAAAAAAAAAACTCCCAACTTACAGTGTGTTAGCGTGTTGAATATTTGCTTCAAGAACTTTGAGAGAATCCTTGAATGATTTTCGCTTTGTTGAAGCAATGCTCATTTCCCTCTCTCTCGAAACCCTAATTTACCCAAAACCCTCTCTCTCACTCTTCTCTCTCTGCTTTGTTTCTTTCGTCGCTGTTTTTGAAAGCAAAGCAAAGAAGACGAAAAAGCTCTCTCTCTGTTACTAAGTGCCTCCATCATCTAACAAAACCGCATACTAACAGCTCCATCATCTATATCTAACAGAGATCGGACTTGAAATTCTAACAGAGATCGGACTTGAAATGCTATTGAATTGGACAAAGATCGGACTTGATCTTGGGCCATTAAAATGCTATTGAATTGAAATTGGGCCAGACTTGAATTTGGGCTATTAAAATGCTGTTGAAATTGGGCCAGACTTGCTATTAAAATGCCATTTAAATTGGTCGGGCTAGGCCGGTTAACCGAGTGTTTTGGAAAACTGTAACCGAGGCTCGAACCGAAAATTTAGGTCCGGTCCAGTTTTAGGACCGAATATTAAAAATATAATTTAAAGACCGACCCGATCCGGATCGATCGGTCCGGTTTTTTGGTCTAAAGTGCCCAACCCTATTATAAACTGATGCAGCCAGTCGATGAGCTTTTAGCTTCATGTTTATTCTAATGTGGATTGCTTTGAAACATTAAAAAAAACTAGTTTATGTTCCAGCCAATGTTGCTAAGTAATTTTATGTTGCCATGATAAATGTTTGCTTCTGCTATTGATCACTTCCTTAATGTCTTTGCTATCAGTTATCACTACAACCTTCTTGTACCCTTTTGCCATCGCCCAATCACTTGCTAGTCTGACTCCTTCAAATTCAGCTTCAAAACTTGTTTTCATGCTTTTTCTGCACCATCCTTTTAATCCCTATTATCTTACCATCTGTATCAGTTGCGTAGAAAACAAAACTACCATCATGCACGTTCCTGTGGAAAACTGCATCAGAGATCAACATAATAAACTCATAACCTGGTAATTTTTTTGCTTGGTCAAAGACCGTTGATTTGCATTTGTATCTTCTTGGTGCTGCAATTCAAACATTATTGGGATTTGATTGATGTTGCTCCATATTACTTAAATCCTGCCAGAATTTAGTTGAACTATCTGCTAGTCTTGCTATCATCTGTACCCTGAATTTTTTCTGTTAAAAAACCATATTGTTTCTAGCCTGCCAGATATGATCTAGGACTGCAGCTACTCTAACCATGCCTTTTTATTCCCTTTCGTACCCGCTTGTGTACATGTACCAAAACGAACTCCAAATAATCATTCTCATATGAAAAATCCACTCCAAATAATCCTTCGAGTATTGTAAGTTGAACCTTATGGTAGAGTTAGAAAGTAGGCACTTGTTGCATTGCAAACTTTTAGAATATCTATTTTATCAGTTTTTTCTAGAGAGCCAGACATGCCAGGCCAGGCCCAACACCATCCATCATCCTCGAGACGTGCATCTCTAGAATGATGGATGGTGTTGGGCCTGGCTCTTTAGAAAAGTTGTTATTTTATTGATAAGATGAATGCAAACATGTAGGAATAACTTGTAATATAAATATTATATATATTTTATTAATATTCCAAATTCAACTTTATAATTGTAAACAATATAATAATTGAAATCTAATTTATTTAAAAAAATTTGGATTGGAATATTTCAGAATGCAATAATCAAAATTTTTCGGTTATTTTCAAATTGGAAGATTTCGACAAGTTTCGAAAATTTTGGACCAGAATAATTTCGAAGACATTTCAATTCCGTTTCGAAAATTTTCAAAATTATTGAAAATTGACATTTTCTAATTCGGATTTTTTTAAGGTTGCCTTTAGTCGAGGTCGTAGACCCCATTTAATCCCCGTATTGTGATGTTAACAATTACCTTTCCCTTCCAAGTCAGCACCATCATCCCTTCCTTTCTTGCCACCTCAAATTCTTGCACTTGGCAGCCTCCAACAGTGGACCGGGTTAGAAACTCAGCTAAGTCAGTGAATCCCCCTCACATGCATTCCAACCTGCAAACACAATTCATTCCATGATGAAATTAGCAGCCCCGCTGTATCGAAGAATGTAATATTTTTGGGATCACAAACTTCGACCACTCCATTTCAATCATTTCGTTCCTCCCTGCTTCGTCGGATTCAACCATTGTGTCGTAGAAATTCATTCCCTTGGAGAGTTTAAGCTTGTATTCATCCATCTTACTTGTATATGCCCACCCAACCCCGTCCACAAACACAACAACACTAGGTGAAATTATTCGGAAACCTTGCAGAAATCGCTCCACCAGATCAATGTCTACTTGAATCCTGAGCTCCTTTGCAGTCTCTGATGTTTTTTGTGGTGATGTAGATCGATATTCGAATACTTCTTTTTTTGGAAGGCGAGCATGCCGCCGGTGGGTATAGAATCTAAGACGTGGAGGTTAAACCATCACAGCCTTAACCATCCAACCAGGCTACCATTGACTATATTCGAATATTCATTGGAGAAGGTCTACGTAATGCAGCTTCAATAGGGAATTCATGCAAGAAAAATATCCATTGGGAACCAAATCCCGTGTCAAAGTCAATTATGTGTAAATCTGATCCGCTTGATGAAGATTCAAGGATCACATGGTTGGCGGCAAAGTAAGAGAAAGCATTGACTGGTGAGATCTTCAAAGCGCTATAGAGAAATTTCTGATGAATCCGAGTTGGAGGAGGCTTAAGCTCAGATCCAAATGCGACTAAGTTCAAAAAATTTTGAAACAAATGGTGACTCTTATAGGAGATATAACCATATCACTGATTCACAGTATGTAATCAGTTGCATTAGAGTTTAAGTCCAACACATCTTCATGGTTGTATTATTGATCTTCTTTAAGAATAGATCGTCCTGATGTATATGAGTTGTATCTGTTTTGATTCACCTTAAGAATAGGAGAATCTTAGGCGTGAGGAAGTTAGACTTGTACTATATATATACTCAGTTCTAATGAGTTGATATACTTGACTGAAATACAAATTCAAGCTTCAACATGGTATCAGAGCAGCCTCCATCTCCTCAATAGAATTCTTTTTTTCTCCCCTTCAAACCTCCATAATGTCTATCCCAAACAACACACACTCCATCCTTAACACCAACGAATTTCAACTTATCACAATCAACACTGCTGCTCAAGCTCCTCTTAAACTTACGTCTTTCCATTATTCATTCTGGAAGCTCCAATTTGAAACCCTCTTCATCGGATATGACCTATTCGGCTACATTGATGGTACCAAACCTTGTCCACCAAAGACTCTAACTGCAAACAATACCACAACCCCCAATCCTGCCTACAACATGGCAAAATCAACTGATCCTAAATGCTCTCATAAGCTCCTTATCTCCCACACTCATCTCATTTGTTGCCCGTGCTAAAACGTCTAGTAAAGCTACATATGCAAAACCGTCTCGTGGTCGCATCAAACAAGTCAAGAACATTCTCAAAAATCCAACCAAAGGTACCATGAGTGTCACTGATTTTGTTCATTCTGTCATAGCTCGGGCATATGAACTTGCCATCCTAGGAGCACCAATGGATGAAGAAGACCTTACAGAGAAGATCCTAGATGGACTAGAAGATGACTACAAGGAACTTGTTCGAGCTGTTCAAGCTCGTGACACCTCAATCACCTTCGAAAAGCTCCACGAAAAACTTTTATCCTTTGAAGCATCTCTCCAAGTACACTCCAAATCTGAGATACAGCTCCCAGTCACTGCCAATCCTGCAAACAAATCTAACACCAGCAACACAAATTGGAAAGCACACAAACCAAACACCAACTGGCGCCCAAATAACCCATCTCCTATGGGTAACACAAACTGGCATGCGTCCCCAAATAACAACACTGGCAGGAATTATATGATCCCAAACTCTGGTACTCCATCACGCAACAATAATCCTCCACCACGCCCATATCAACGGTTTTGTCAGATCTGTGGCACTCAAGGTCACTCAGCCAAACGTTGTCCGTCTTTTCACCTGGTACCAGTCCAACCAATTAACAGTGAAGGCCCACCACCAAACATCTCAACTACACCTTGCCAGCCACAAGCACACTATGCTGCAAACAACGCATCCCACAATCCAACATGGCTACTAGATAGTGGAGCTTCCCACCATGTTAAAACAGACTTGAGCAATTTGTCTCTACACGCACCATACAATGGCGTTGATGATGTTATGATTGGATGGCACAAACCTCCCAATCTCTCACACTGGTTCTACCTCTCTTCCCACAACTACCACTAACTTTACTTTGAATAATGTCCTTTGTGTACCCAACATGAAAAAGAATTTAATTTCTATATCTCAGTTTTGCACTACTAATAATGCATCTGTTGAATTCTTACCCTCTTCTTTTCATGTGAAGGATCTTCGCACGGGGGAAATTCTTTTGAAGGGCAACACTAAGAATGGAGTTTATGAGTGGCCAGCTGCACAATCCAAGTCCTCCCCAATTCTTTCCTTCTCTCATGCAAAAACAACATCATCAAACTGGCATCATCGTCTAGGTCACCCAACTTTTCCTATTTTAAAACACATCCTTTCTAATTATCGTTTAGATTCATCTTCTCCTATGTCTAGCAATTTTTCGTGTAATGCTTGTCTTTGCAATAAAAGTCACAAACTGCCATTTTTTACATCTTCTCTCATCTCTACAAAACCCCTTGAAATACTCTTCTCTGATGTGTGGACTTCTCCAATTGTGTCACAAAATGGGTTTAAATACTATCTCATTTTTGTTGATCATTTTACAAAATACATATGGTTTTACCCAATGAAAAGAAAATCTGAAGTTCAAGAAATTTTCAAACGTTACAAAAATCTGGTGGAAAACTACTTTCAACAAAAAATTATCACCATTTATTCTGACAATGGGGGAGAGTATACATGTCTCAAGGATTATCTGTCTCAAAATGGCATTAGTCACCTTACCACACCACCACATACCCCTGAACATAATGGCTATTCTGAAAGACGACATCGTCATATAGTTGAAACCGGCCTTGCATTATTATCACATGTTTTTCTTCCTACTACCTTTTGGTGACATGCTTTTGCCATTGCCGTCTACTTAATCAATAGAATGCCTACCCGTGGGCTAAAATTTTCATCTCCATATGAGTCAATTTTCCAACGAAGTCCTAACTATTCTAAACTTAAGGTTTTCGGGTGTTTATGTTACCCATGGCTCCGTCCATATACATCCCATAAACTTGACCCAAAATCCACAGCATGTGTATTTCTTGGGTACTCCTTATCTCAAAGTGCATACCTTTGCTTTGAACCCTCTACATCCAAAAATTTTGTTTCACGTCATGTAAAGTTTGTCGAGTCTGTTTTTCCTTACAAATCCCTTCACAACCACATTCCACGTCCTACTACTAATACAATTGCTACTTGGATCCCCCCGGTGCTTACTATTCCCATTTCATCGCAGCTGGCTTCTCATTCTCTACCTCATGTGTCCACTCAAGAACCACCTCAGCTTGCTGATCATTCACAGGGACCAGACTTGTCATCACCCCACCAAAACCTTGCACAACAACCAATGTCTAACTCCCGGGCCAAAAACCAATCTAATGAACCACAAAACAACAACATCATTAGACATCATATGACTACCCGGGCCAAAAACAACATCAAAAAACCAATTCAAAAACTCAACCTTCACACCACTACAATCTCCTCCAACAGTATTGAACCTACATCTATCTCTCAAGCCATCAAAGATCATAACTGGCGTCAAGCTATGTCCGAAGAGTATAATGCTCTTGTCCGTAATGGAACATGGGAGCTAGTTCCACCTGATGGTATCTCCAATGTCGTTGGTTGCAAATGGATCTATCGTATTGAAAGACTTTCTGATGGTTCAATTGACAGGTTCAAAGCTCGCCTTGTTGCCAAAAACTTTCATCAAAGACCGGGAGTGGATTATACTGAAACATTCAGTCCGGTTATTAAACCAACCACCATACGGCTTGTTCTTAGTATTGCCGTGAGCAGGTCACTTCGCCAATTGGATGTCAACAATGCGTTTCTTCAAGGCCAACTATCAGAAAATGTGTTTATGGCTCAATCTCTTGGATTTGTGGATTCTGATCACCTCACATATGTATGTAAACTACATAAAGCTATCTATGGTCTAAAACAAGCTCCTCGAGCTTGGTATCATGAACTGCGCCAATTCCTCTTGGACCCAGGCTTCACAAACTCACTGTCAGATACGTCTCTATTCATTTTAAAAAACAATCATCATACATTGTATTTACTAGTGTATGTTGATGATATTATTCTGACAGGAGACAGTGATCATCTTGTATCTCAAGTTGTTAAATGCCTTGCACAACGGTTCTCTCTAAAAGACCTTGGTTCGCTTTCTTACTTCCTTGGAGTTGAAGTAATTGCACATGGCAATGGGATTTTGCTCTCCCAGCGCACATATATACAAGATTTGCTTCATCGTACAACCATGGAATCTGCCAAATCTGTCCTTACTCCCTTACCAACAAGTTCGTCCACAATTTCTTCACTTTCGGGCTCTCCTCTATCCGATCCAACCCAATATCGGACCATAGTCAGCAGCTTGCAATACCTCTCTATCACTCATCAAGACATCTCTTTTTCAGTAAATAAACTGTCACAATTTATGCACAAGCCAACCACCGAGCATTGGGCTCTAGTCAAACGCATTTTGCGATACCTTTGTGGCACCCTAAATAAAGGCCTACTTCTCTACCGTGGCTCTCCATTATCACTTCATGGGTTTTCGGATGCAGATTGGGGTGGCAACAAAGACAATTATTCTTCAACAAGTGCCTACCTTATTTACCTTGGACGCAACCTTATCTCTTGGAACCCAAAGAAACAACAAACAGTTGCTCGCTCCTCCACCGAGACTAAGTATCGGTCTGTTGCAGCTACTGCAGCAAAAATTAGTTGGATCTGTTCTTTACTTACAGAACTTGGCGTTACCTTACCAACTTCTCCAGTTGTGTATTGTGACAATGTCGATGCCACTCAACTAAGCTCAAATCCTGTCTTTCATTCTCGCTTGAAACATGTAGCAGTCGATTATCATTTCATTCGAGGTCAAGTATAATCAGGACAACTTCGTGTGGCTCATGTCTCATCCGCTGACCAGCTAGCAGATCTCCTCACCAAACCGTTATCAAACTCTCAATTTCAGTTGCTAAGTGACAAGATTGGCCTCTCTACTTGTGACCTATCTTGAGGGGGCATATAGGAGATATTATAGGAGATATAACCATATCACTGATTCACAGTATGTAATCTGTTGCATTAGAGTTTAAGTCCAACACATCTTCATGGCTGTATTATTGATCTTCCTTAAGAATAGATCGTCCTGATGTATATGAGTTGTATTTGTTTTGATTCACCTTAAGAATAGGAGAGTCTTAGACATGAGGAAGTTAGGCTTGTACTATATATATACTCAGTTCTAATGAGTTGATATACTTGACTGAAATACAAAATCAAGCTTCAACAACTCTTTCCCTTGGTGGCAGCAGACCAAGGGTAACTCTTCTCAACAGTTGATTTACTTCCACGTCAGTTGGAGCATGCGGCTGAGATTGAATGTGGTTCAAACCCACTGATGCGTCAGGAATGGATTGGTTTCTGTGGTCCGTGGCAAGAGGAACTACTCTGGTCACTGGGAGGATGGAAGAGCCTTGGCAAGAGGGAACAACTGAACAAGGCAAAGCTTTTGATGCAAGTTCTGTGAAAATTAACACTCCTTTTATAGAGCATTCTCTATATGAAAATTATGGAAATTACTTGGTAAAACAATGGATGGGAACACAACCTTTTTAATGAATGTGAGAATTGGTTGGATGAAAATCATAATAAATTTAGTTGATAATATTTTAAATTGATAATATTTTAAAAAGATAATTATTAGGAATATAGATAGCACGCGCTAGGGGTGTAAGTGTTAAGTTAAGAAAATAACACTAATCATTGATGAGTCTAATCTATGTTTGTTGAGATCCTATTAATGTCTTTTATGATGAAATTTTAAGAGATGTGCGACTTTATAAATCTATGTCGAGTGCAAAATTTTTGGCCTCTCTGATAAGTGTCACGGATGATTAAGATTTCAAGACTAGTAAACATTTTGAAACTAAATTACTATGGTCAACCAAATCAATTGGTGAGAATAAATCTTTAAAGTAAAAGGAAAAAAAAAAGGTAATCAATTGAATTTGAGATACTTAGATAAGGAAAATAATTAAAAAGACATTCTTGTTTTAATATTTTTGACAAGAAGTGTATTATGTATTGCTTTTCAAAAAATACTAGGAAACCAGATTTTACAACTAGGGTGATGTGGCATGATCATGAAAGAATAATAAAATCTTCAAAGTGTTTATGTGCATCTCGATGTTGTAAAAAACCTCCTCCTCTGATGCCAAATCATCCTGGTTGCAGAATCCGATTGCAAACTTGGTTCCCTAGCCTCATTCATTGCTTTTTATTTGAGCGTCTCATGTTTATCTATTCAACTTTTGTGAAGCTGGCACCAATTGCACCAGTTGTAACTTTATTCCCAACTCCATTTATTATCATGTAGAGCATCCTCAACCATGGGGTAAAAATGAAAATGTAGAGGTGATCACTTTTTCATCCCTTATTTCTTGTCATTTCCATCCCTCCAAAGTTATTATTGAGGGTACCAAATCTGGTATAACGAAGTACCACCCCACAAGTGGAAAAAGATTTGAGAGTTCTGCCCATGAAGACAAAGGAAGGAAATCCAGGTGCTCAGTGGAATGGAAAATTAGGCCCACGGGCCTAATTATAACTTCACCCATGGACTCGGACAAAGAGAGTATATGAGGAGAAGGGATCCTGAGATAACTATGTGGGATCTATCATCACTAGGATACTATGGAGTAAGAAAAGTCTCCATTAGAATATTTATGGTGTAAGAACTTGTTCCTCATAAGATATTTAAGTAAATATCTTTGGAAGAGGTAACGTAGTAGTCGAAGGTTATCGGGTTATATAAGGGAAAGGATTACATTTATTGTAAGGGTTAGAAATGTGCTTTATGAGAGTGTAAACCTTGTAGAAGCGAGAGAAGTAATTGCGAGTCTTGAATATACCACACAGTTGGTATCGTCCATGGGGAATCTACTAACTAGATATTAGCAGTTACTTCTTTTGATTTCTAAGTGTTTAAGCCTCCAAGACTTACTGCCTCTAGAGCGTCTGCGCATATTGCGCGGTGCATCCAAGTAGATGAGGCCTGTCGAGTGAGATTAGATGACGACACCCAGGGGGAATCGTCGGTTTCGAGTTCTTCGAAAGATAGCTTGAGATTGCACAACGTGAGAATTGGGAGGTGAGGAGGCTGCAGTGGCCAGGGTATAGCCATAGGTTCAAGCGATGAGCGCACAGGGGAGAGTGATTCTAAGTTGGATCAGAAGGTGTTGCCGGAAACGGGCATCCCAATAGTATCCCCTCCAATAATTATAGAGATGGTGAGAGCCCTAATGAGATCCGAGAATGGGAGTTCAAGTGAATCTCGTAAGAGTGCATACGCAACAGTAGAGACATCAGCCCAAGAAGCTCTCAAGCAGTTATGTAACTTTCCTTTGTCTGCACAGATTCGGAGAACTCAGATGCCACCGGAGTTCAGAAGGCCACAATTTGAGATGATGATGGAACCTCTAACCCAATGGATCATTTAATTCATTTTGGGGAAATGACTATATTGTGAAATGCTCCAGAATTTTAGAATCTTTAGTGTTTTTTTATCCTTCTAGCCTCGAGTCATATGTGCGTAATTGGTTCCAAGCACTCCCTCAGCATTCTATTCAGAGGTTTGAGGTTCTCGATGAGGTGTTTGTTACGTATTTTAATCATCAGAAGAAGATAAAGTAAGTGTTACAGGCCTCATTGGTTGTTAAGCAAGGGATCAAAGTATATCTTACCAAGTTCAAAGCCGAGGTGGTCAAAGTCCACAACCTGGATGAGAATATAGTTGTTTATGACCTTAAGACTAGAGTCGTGCATGATTCAAGAAGAGAGGAAAAATCAATAAAGAGAAACCCAACAAGTTTAGAAATGGCCTATGCAATCATTGAAGATTGGTGTTAAACTCGGAGAGGGGAGAAGAAATGATGATAGCTTAAATATTATCGAGGATGTGGAGCCAGTAGTGGTGGATCTTTCATGGAAGAGAGAGGTGCCAAAACAGATGGGTAGGGATGACTTGCACATAGTAAAATAGCCAGACCAGAGGAAGAGACCTCCGGAAAGGATGATTAGGAAGTTTGATCGGCTCAATATTCCCCTTCCCAATTTACTCAAAAAATCAAAGTCCCTTTACGCCCATTCATCCATGACATGGAGGATCAACCTTATTGTAGTTATCATTCTATCAGGGATCATCCGAACCATCATGTGCTTTGAGCTTCAAAACCTAGTGCAAGATTTGATAAAGCAGGGTTGGCTAAAGAAATATATCTCAGCATTGCAGGTCGTGCTAGATGCATGTCAAGAGAATTCAAACTCAAACAAAGGAGTTTCATTTCATCAGTAGCCCCTGGCTTTTTGCATTGTGGGGGATGGATATTATGAGACAGTTTCTGTCACGCCCCGACCCGCCATGGGAACCGCAGCATGCTGATGCGTGAACTAATCCGTAATACAGGCGGATCGTCACCGGCCACAACATCATAATATAACACATTCTTGAAACGAGAATCAAACAGAAATAAAAATTACGATAAAATTTGAATAAAATAAATGTATTCGATTCGCCACACCAGAGTCATTGCGACAAAACCAAAATACAAACATCTAGTATTTAATAAGGTAATACGAAGTAAGCAAAACATACCCGTACAGGGTGGACATGACCAAACAGCACAAAATAAACCTACCGCTGAAAACTGGGCCTAAGCGCCACGATCAGCAGGAACGCAACCACTGCTTGCACTCCAATAGAAGCACACCCCTTGCGGGATCAACAAAGCACAAAGCTAGCTGGTGCGAGCGAACTAAATACAAATAACAGAATAATATATAGAGAAAATTCATGCCACGCAATAATGGATAAGTGAGAAATCCTAAATGCATGATCCATAAAATGGAAAAGGTGTCCCTATACATGTTCTAAAGTCTAAATCACACCGTGTCTCTGAGGATAATATTTCTAAGTTCAAGCACCAACACAAGCATTTCAGATTCAACTATAGCTACAAGTTTACGAGATATGTCGATCATTACAGGTGATTCAAACATGGTAAATATCAAGCGATGAAAACAAAGACAATATCACAATTCTTCATAGTCTCCTAGGTATAACAATCAAGTCGAAACCATTAAAAAAAAAATTTGTATAAGTGTCTCATATCGTAGGTATTCGCATACCCTACGAATGTGTCTCACCCAGACACATCCCACAACGTGCACCAGTACTACTTCGGGTGGTTTGTATCCCAATGGGGTGTCATCTATCAGGATACAAACTTAAACATCCCGAACGACTGGCCTAAGACGACCAACCCTACACAAATCAAACTCAAGCGCGTTGGGAGGGAAAGAGAGTAATCTCCAAAGCACGTCCTTCGCGACCTGTCCTACTGGACTCTCTAGTGGCAAGTGCGTGCGTGAGCTCACCGCACCTCAGCAAACTTGCCACATGCAATAGCGTCATCAATATCTGGTGCGAGTCATCTCAAGCATCATCAAACTCACGATGCGAGCAAGCTCCTAAGCATCGGCACAACAGGCATTACAGTGGAGTAAAGACACTTACACTAATATCAACATGCACATACTACGAGTGTGTACATAATCAAATGTAATAGACGTGTAACCATAATCAGTCGGGCAATTTTCATAAATCCACGACTACGCTAGGGTCTCAACATGACCCAATTCACCAAAATAAATTCATTCGAGTCAAACTATCATACATGCTCAAGACTCGACAATCTATGGTAAAACGCAACATACAAGCCCAATGCCATTACACCAAAGCCTAATCACACCCAAATTCAACCACTATTCTATTTCATTCATGTATATCATGCTTTCAGAAAACCCAATAAATAAATTCATTCATAAAATAACCAACACAACAATCGAACTCCAAAAACTCCGAATTTTGGACTTGTATTCAATTATACACAATCGACGGCATAATGTAAAAATTAAATTCAAGATTTAAAATAAATATTTCTCAGGGCAAATATTATAGTTACACTCACCTGAGCGGAATGGGTTTTCGGAACCCAAATCCTACCGTTCGAAGCTCCCAACTCGCAAAACAACGAATGCGAGACCCATGAAATTTTTTAAAACTGCAAGGCGGACTCAAAGGTGAGCAAACTAGCCAAAAACTGGAAAAAGAAATAAGTTACAACCAGTGCGTGACTGAAAAAATACTTACCGGCAAATTAAATTTGGCAAACACCCCGACGAACCCAAAATTCATCGAAAATTCACCGAAACCCACCCTACTCCGGTCTGATCGACTCCGAACAGCACAACAAGTCGAAAATAGGTCCAAGAACAGTTGAAATCACGAATTTGCAGCTCACCCACACGACCAAAGCTCGGATTCACGCCAGAGAACCTTCCTAACGAACATGCACACTGATTGTTTTTGAAAATTTCGGCCAACCCTGAAATCACCCTTGCATGTGGGGTTTATAGGTTCCAAATGACGCCCCAAACACCACATGAGAGATTGGTTAAAGCCACATTGCTAGCATCGGCAATGACAACTCTGAACAAGCCACACACCCAGAAATTCTCGATTTTTAAAACGAAAAACTGAAGCAAGAAGGAGAGGGGAGAAAGAGGAAGAAAAATGAGGGGAGGAGATGAGATTCGGGGGGAGAAATCGGCAAATCAAGTGAGATTTCGCCGGAGAAGAAGAGGAAACGAAGGGAATCGCTCCCTGGAAGAAAAAAGAGAAGGAAGAAAAAGATAAGGGGGTTTCTCTTTTAATGTTGGGTGGCTATGTGCCCCCATCAGATTTTCTGAGTACACCCTTTCCAAATAAACTTTTTTTTAATGAAATCTACAGATATTACATCATACACACCTTAAAAGAGATCTCGTCCTCGAGATCAGACAAAGCAACGACACAAAAGACTAGGCGAAAAGCTCGGGGTATTTCTGTCTTATCTGGTCCTCTAGCTCCCAAGTAATGTCACCCTTCTCCGTCGAAGTTGTTTTACATCATCATCAACAATGGCTACTGGCCTCACTGGATAAGTCAACTCATCAAAAACCTCCAACTCAGCGGGTTCCACAATCTGCGACAGGTCTGCCAAACAATTCCGCAACATGGATACGTGAAACACGTCATGGAGACCTGACATACTCTGTGGCAAAGCCAATCTGTAGGCCACTGATCCAATCCTCTAAGTAATCTCATAGGGCCCTACATATCTCGGTGCAAGCTTCCCTCAACTTCGAAACCTAACAACTCCGTGCATCGGGGAAACTTTCAGAAAGACTTTGTCCCAACAGCAAACTCTAACTCCTTACGCCTCCTATCAGCGTAACTCTTCTGTCTACTCTGGGCTGTCAACAAACGCGCTCTAATCAGCTCAATCTTCTTAGTGGTTTCTCTTATCACATCCGGCCCCATCACAACTGACTCTCCAATCTCTGCCCAACAAACAGGGGACCTACACGGCCGTCCGTAGAGTGCCTCAAACGGTGCCATGCCAATACTTACGTGGTAGTTGTTGTTGTACGCAAACTCGCACAAAGGTAGGTGATCTTTTCAACTGCCTTCAAAGTCTAAAATGCATGCTCTAAGCATGTCTTCCACTACTTGATTCACTAGCTCAGATTGGCCATCTGTTTGTGGATGATATGTTGTACTCATGTCCAATTAGTACTCATAGCTTGCTGAAAACTCTGCCAGAAGTGGGCTGTAAAATCGAATCTCGGTCAGATACAATCGAAACAGGCGACCCATGAAGGTGGACTATCTCCTGAATAAACAACACCGTTAGACCGTCGGCCGTCCGATTCATACTAACAGGAATGAAATGTGCACACTTAGTCAACCAATCAACAATGACCCATATTGACTCATGACCTTTCCTCGACTGTGGAAGTCCATCGATGAAATCCATAGTGATATACTCCCACTTCCATGTCGGGATCTCCAATGGATGCAATAACCCAAACGATCTCTGATGCTCGGCTTTCACCTGCTGACAAGTCGCACACCGTGCCACAAACTCTCCAATGTCTTTCTTCATGCCACGCCACCAGAAAGAACGACTCAAATCTTGATACATCTTCGTTCCACCAGGGTGAATGGTGAAACAAGATTTATGAGCTTCTTGTAAGATATCTCTCCGCAACTCCTCATCAGATGGAACACAAAGCCGCCCACGGAACCGCAACCCTCCATCTGAACCCACCGACCAATCGGTAGGGCACTCATCCAGTGTGTCTACTACCAAATCTGTTATATGCCTCGTAATCACTGGATCAGATGTCTGTCTCTCCACTACTCTACTGATCATCGGCGGATAAACTGCTAAACCTACTATCATGCTACCTTCTGTACTAAAAGTAGGCTGAACTGGAAATGAAACTAATGTCTCAAGTGTTCGGTACTCCTGAATCATCATGGTTGCCATCACTGCATGCTGCTAAGAAAATCAACCCATCGTTGTTGCCTCATATTCAACTCCCTATGAGTGAATAGGTACTTCAAATTCTTGTGATCTGTGAACAACTCGAACCTCTCACCATACAGATAATGTCTCTAGATCTTCAAAGCAAAAACTACGGCTGCCAACTCTAAATCATGTGTCGGATATCTCCTCTCATGGGGTTTCAACTGTCGAGTCACATAGGCTACGACCTTCTTGCCTTGCATCAACACTCCACCCAATCCTGTACCACAAGCATCAGTAAATACCACCAGTCGGCTACCAGGTGTCGGAATAGTCAACATTGGTGCTAAGGTCAACCGAAACTTTGAAGTTTCAAAAGCTTCTTCATACTTCTCTGACCAAACAAAAAGAACATTCTTCCTTGTTAACTGAGTGAGTGGTGATGCAATCAGTGAAAATTTCTCGATAAACCATCGGTAATAGTCGGCCAAACCCAGAAAACTACGAATCTTCGTCACACTACTTGGTCATCTCCAAGACTTCACTGCTTCGATTTTCTCGGGATCCACTGCAATACCTCCACTAGAAATGACATGCCCGAGAAATCGAACTTCAGGCTCTCAGAAATGACACTTACTGAACTTCACATACAACTGATTTTCTCTAAGTGTCTGCAAAACAATGCGAAGGTGCTATTTGTGCTCCTCTAAACTCCTCGAGTAAACTAAGATATCGTCAATGAAGATTACCACAAACTTGTCCAAGTACGGACTGGACAATCTATTCATCAAATCCATGAAGAAAGCCGGTGCATTTGTCAGTCCAAATGGCATGACTGGAAACTCATACAAGCCATAACGTGTCCAAAAAGCGGCAATTGGAACGAAATGTTCCTCAACTCTCATCTGATGATACCCAGACTGCAAATCTAACTGTGAAAACACTATGACGCCCCTCAACTGATCAAATAGATCATCAATTCGAGGCAACGAATACTTATTCTTGATGGTCACTTTATTCAGATCTCGATAATCTATGCACATCCTCAATGATTCATCCTTCTTGGACACAAATATTGTTGGAGCCCCCCAAGGTGAATTTCTCGACCGAATAAACCCCTTACGAAGCAAATCATCAAGCTGTACTTTCATCTCTTCCAGTTGCTTAGGTGCAAGCCTGTATGCTTATTTAGATATAAGTGCAGTACCAGGAACCAGGTTAATCCGAAACTCTACCTCACGGCGAGGAGGGATATCAGGAATCTCTTGAAAGACATCAGGGAACTCACACACAACATCTACAGAGCTGGTGTTGGGACTAGAAATCTGAAGAGAGCTAAGAAAACTTGACATCATAGAAACAAAATCCGGCTCACAAGCCAACACACGAGGCGACGCATCAGGTGGTGCTAACATCACCGACCTATGCAAGCAATCAATGATCACCGGATGACTGGACAACCAATCCATCCCTAAAATCAAATGATAGCCCTCAAAACCCAAGACAATAAAGTCAAACACGAAGTTGTACCCCAACAAGGAAAACTCGAAACCGGGACAATATTCCCACAACCAAACCGAACTGCCCAAATGAGACACAACGCACAAGGGTTCCAGCAAAGGCACTACCTCTAGGCGGTCTCTAACAACTAACTATCTAGAAATAAAATACCTAGTTGTTCCTGTATCGAAAAGAGCCATCAACTATGAAGACGACGAATGCACAAAACTTGGCACACAACACATATATCCTGAGTCACATAACAACACACTAACATGCAATTTTTCTTACGCATAATGCACATAATACATATTCTACTACATCTAGCACACACAACTACAACAAAAATAGTAACATATCCTCAACATTTCCTTGACCGGGAATAGCTGCGAGGCGAACAGGCAATGCTGGGAGAGGGACTCTCTGACCAACTCTAGGCGCAGGTGCTAACTGTCCCTGAGGTGCCCTCTGTTGTGCTGGTACATCCCTACTCTGAAGACAAGCTCTAGAAAAGTGCCCCGGTTGCCCACAAGTATAACAAACTACCTGCTCCCAACGATTTGTCTGACCTCTTGGACAATCACGGGCTACATGTTCCCCCTGACCACAAGTGAAGCAACCGTTCCTAGTTCATGTCTGACCACCCACCCCTCATAGGTTGTCTTTGTTGCTGCAGTTGTCAATGATCTCCTCGGGAACGTCTGTCACCTCTGCGGTCTCTGCCAGTCCTAACTGGTCCCCCTCTACCAGGGTCTCTCTGCTGCGCAATGGCACGTTCTGGCTGTTGTGCCTGCTCAACTGTCTAGCTTCCTCGGCCAAACCTCTGACTGTGCTCTGAACCTCTAGCTCGTCGAACCAAAGTCTTTTGCCTACACTCAGCGTCAACTCGCTCCTGACTCAAAGTGACGTCCACTAATCTCTCAAAAGGACGATCGATCATCACCATCAACTGTTTTCTTAGGAACGGGTTTAGACCACTCAAAAATTTATTATTCTTCTTCTCTGTAGTATCTATGAAGCAAGTGGCATAACGGCTCAACTGTGTAAACTAAGCTAAGTATTTTGAAACATGTCTAGATCCCTGTTATAAGTGTAGAAACATGTCCACTATCTCAGCTCTTGCAGAATCAAGAATAAAATGTTGTTCAAACACCTGAAAAAATGTGTCCCACTGCATCTCTAACACATCACGGCTCTGCCTCACTGAATCCCACCAATACATAGCCTCTCCATCAAATTGGTGTGTTGCTAACTCGATATGCTGTATAGGTGTCAGCACCATCCTCTCAAATATGAACTCTACCTTACGGATCCACCGATCCGCAGCTATAGAATCTCTAGTACCATCAAATCTTTCACCACCCAAGCTGACAAAATTCTTGTTGCGACGAGTAAACGGATCCTCTAACTGATTTCCCTGTCTCATATTCTGTGCCCACTGTGTCATCATTTCCATGAAAGCCTGAGAAGCATCCTCTCCAGCAGTAGCCTGATCCCTCACGCTGGGTTCTCTTATCACGCGCCATCACCACACTCCCTCTATGTAAAAGAAAACACACATACAATACATCAAACAACACAACAAAAATTCTAGCTCCTCTACCCAATTCACTCAAGAAAGTGGCATACGATGATGTTCTATGTGAACCGGTAAACAATGGCTCTGATACCAAGCTCTGTCATGCCCCGACCCGCAACGGGAACCACAGCATGCCGATGCATGAACTAATCCGTAATACATGAGGATCATAACCGGCACAACATCATAATATAACACATTCTTGAAACGAGAATCAAACGGAAATAAAAACTACGATAAAATTTGAATAAAATAAGAGTATTCGATTCGCCCCGCCATAGTCATAGCGACAAAACCAAAATACAAACATCTAGTATTTAACAAAGTAATACGAAATAAGCAAAACATACCCGTACAGGGTGGACACGACCAAACAGCACGAAACAAGCCTACCGCTGGAAACTGGGCCTAAGCGCCACGATCAACAGGAACGCCAACACTGTCTGCACTTCAATAGAAACAAACCCCTTGCGGGGTCAGCAAAGCACAAAGCTAGCATGTGCGAGCGAACTAAATACAAATAACAGAATAATATACAGGGAAATTCATGCCACACAATAATAGATAAGTGAGTAATCCTAGATGCATGATCCTACCGGTCAAAGCTCCCAACTCGCGAAACAACGAATGCGGGACCACGAAAACTTTTTAAAACTGTAAAGCGGACTCAAAGGTGAGCAAACTAGCCGAAAACTGAAAAGAGAAATAAGTTACAACCGGGCGCGTGACTGAACAAAATACTTACCAGCAAATTAAATTCGGCAAAGACCCCAACGAACCCAAAATTTCGTGAAAACTCACCGAAACCCACCCTACTCCGGTCTGATCGCCTCCGAACAGCACAACACGCCGGAAATAGGTCCAAGAACAACTGAAATCATGAATTTGCAGCTCTCCCACGCGACCAAAGCTCGGATTCACACCGGAGAACCTTCCTAACAAACATGCACACTGATGTTTTTTGAAAAGTTCGACCAACCCTGAAATCACCCTTTCATGTGGGGTTTACAGATTCCAAATGACGCCCCAAACACCACCTAAGAGACTGATTAAAGCCACATTGCTAGCACCGGCAATGACAACTCCGAACAAGCCACACACCCTGAAATTCTTGATATTTGAAAACGAAAAATTGAAGCAAGAAGGGGAGGGGAGAAATAGGAAGAAAAATGAGGAGGGGATGAGATTCGGGGGGAGAAATCGGCAAATCAAGCGAGATTTCGCCGGAGAAGAAGAGGAAATGAAGGGAATCGTTCCCTGTAAAAAAAGAAAAGGAAGAAAAAGAGAAGGGGGTTTCTCTTTTAAGGTTGGCTGGCTATGTGCCCCCACTAGATTTTTTGAGTACACCCTCTCCAAATAAACTTCTTTTTAAAAAGAAATCTATAGATATTACAGTTTCCAATGGCTTCAAAATGGCGAGAGTTTCTTATGGTAGCGACAAATTATTTTCCAAAATGAGTAGAAGTTGTGGCTCTCCAAATTCTAGAAAAAAGGAAGTGATTACATTTGTTTAGAGCCAGATTATAACTCGATTTGGCTTACCACATGCTATCATTTCAGACAATGGCCCTCAATTCTCGGGCGGCAAGTTATCTAGTTTTTATGAAACACAACATCAAACTATTGCATTCATCCCTTATCTATCCCTAGGGAAATGGACAAGCAGAGGCATTGAATCGAGTCATTTTGGACAATGTTAAATGGAAGTTAGATGCAGCAAAATCGAAATGGCATGATGAACTTGTTCAAGTTCATTGGGCTTACAAAACCACAACTCGAACGTCCATAGGAGATTCCCTTTTAATCTGGCATTCGACATGGAAGCAATGTAGCACTGAGAACATCTTCTCCGCAGCTAGGCAACATCTGCTCGACTTAGGAATTGCTGAAATAACACGAGCCTTTGTAGTTGATATGTTGGAGGAACGCCGAGATATAGCAATAGTTCATCTAAAAGAGTATTATTGGTCCCTACAACATCAGTATCAAAAGCATGTTCAGGAACGAACCCTAGCGGTTGGTGATCTTACCTTGCGAAAGGTCTTTCAGAACAAAGGAAACCAAATTTGAGAAAACTTACAATCAACTGGGAATGACCCTATCTGTAACCGAAGTATTTAGGGGAGGGCATATAGATTATCAACCATGGATGGCACTGCCATCGAGCATCTTTGGAACATCCTCAACCTTAAGAAATTATATGGGTGAACTCGGCTAAAACACCTACTTCTTTGCCATTCTAGAGATTGCCATACGACAAATTTTAGTTTGTTGGATAAAAGTATAAACTTTGATAGTTTCTCTGCTCTGTGTTTTGGTTTACTACGTTTTGATTAAAGGACACATTAATAAATTATCCTTCACTATGGTCACTCAATTATGTATCACTAAGTTATTTTACTTTACCAGGGGAAATCAAAATCAACTTCCCTCGTGTGGTCGAATGCCCAAGTTAGTGTATCTCAAATAAATACTCAAATAAATATTGGGAGAATCAAAATCATATTCCCTACTATGACCGAGTGCCCAAGTTAGTATATCTCACTTCGGCTGAGATATACTTACATAAGTCTTGTGGGGGACTTCCCTATTATGGCCAAGTGCCCAAGTTAGTTTATCTCAACTCGACTGAAGTATACTAAAAAATTTTGGGGGAACTGAAATTATCTCTCCTTTTATGAACGAGTGCCTCAATTAGTGTATCTCAGCTCGGCTGAGATATATACACAAAAAATTTTGGGTGATTGAAATTGTCCTCTCTCGTATGACCATGCGCCGAAGTTAATGTATGTCATCTTAGCTGAGTTATACTTGGATAAGTGTTGTGGGGAATTGACATCTTCCCTATGATCTAGTCGAATCCTGCTATCTTTGACCTTGACCTGGACCTGTACAGGGAATGCACGAGAGCCAAGGACCGCTGTTGTGGTGGCCATGGCACTCCGATGCTAAAGTCAGACAAGGCTTGAGAAAGGCTTAAAGTGTAAATTGGGTTTTGTAGCGTACCTTTCTTTATCAACTCTGTGTCTTATTTATAATGTGAGAGTCGTCGTTCAGCTAGGCCTTTGGTGGCGTAGTTTAGGGAAAGAGATCTTGCTGGAGATCCTTTCCTAGTTGGGAGTCATCCATGTATGAGAGTTTTCCTACATGACTTGTGCTCCTAGATCTATGAGAGAGGTTTCCCTTTTGAAGTGTTGTTCATGCAAGGAAGTTTCCATGCACGACTTATACTCCGGTATATGTTTCCCATTTGGAACCAATGTATTGCTGGCCTGCGAGTCTTAGGTGATCCCCAGATACTAGTTTGATTAGGCCTTATGGGTATTGGGCTTTAGCATGTGACGTGTGAGCTAAATAGGGCGCTACAATTTGGATCCAACCTTCTGGATTTTGCCGAATTGGGCTTAATGTGATCTGGGCTTTGCCATCAAGCCCGTTTTGCTCTGCTGACGAGATCATCATGACACACGTACGGCGCTAATTGAAGGACATATCATCAGCTACTCCCCCCAAGTTAGTGGGCCATCGCGTCAATCCACTAAGTCACTTCTAAGGACCTGTACAGTCATGATTATTGAACTCGAAACGTCATCTCGAACGGCGCACATCATTAAATGAGTACGTGACTGCTCAAAAAGAGGGGGCGTGAATATTTGGCTCTATATAAGTTGTCGTCTCTGCATAAGAGAGTTTCTTTACTTCTGTAATTTTTCTAAAACTCCTTTTTGTTTTCTTGTTTTTTTTGTTCTTGCTTGCAAGCGCATTCAAAAGTTCAAACTTTTTTTCATGGCGGACCATGTCGAACTCACCACTGGACAGGAGTTGTCCCATGCCTATCTTAACTTTTATCGGGAGCAGAAGGTTGGCGAACCTGGTTTAGTCAAGCTTCGGGATGAATACCAAATTCTTGAAGACTCGAAACTTACCCCCTTGGGCGCTACCCAAAATTTGTTAACGCATCCGCAAGGATTCATCGCCTTGCATGAAGGCATGTTTCAATCCGGGCTCCGCTTTCAAGTTCCTGAAGATATTTGGTTCCTGGCTTATCTTCGCATTCCTCCCACTCATATGGTACCGAACGTATTCATGACATTGATTGTTGTTCTTATCAGGGCAAAAGATGTTGGCCTTCGGTTAACTCCGCAGGTGATCCATCCATTGACTTCCCATCAGCTGAACAGTCACGGAGCTTATCAGGTGAGTATGCCGGATTGTTTGGGCTCTCTGTCGGACGATTTCAAGTCTTGGCAGAGGTATTGTTTTCTAGCCTATTCAGATTCTTCATACTTTAAGCTGGAGGGGCGTCTTGTCAAATACTTCAAATTCAATCGTAGTGAGCGTAATGTCCCTCCTCGTTTTTTTGTCTAATCTCTGCGGATATCGACATGTCGTTCTAATTTTTTTGCAGGGAAATTTGTAACTCCAACTCTTACAGAGGAGGAGGAGTCGATGAGGAAGATGTTCAACAAGGTTGCTTTTATTACCATTGAGAAGGTTATGGTTTCGAGCAACATTGTGCGGAGTAAGTTTTTCGAGTACTTACATGTAGCTCCAACTTTGTTTAGGTCATTGCCAAGAGAGGCTGGCAATAGCGGCTCAAAGAAGAGGGAGCTCAAGATTCCTAGCCCTACAAGACAGGCTGAGTTGGAGCTGGCTTTGCCACCCATTGGTTGACCCGAGAGGAAGCGAGTTAGTCGCAAAACTAGTTCCTTTTCTAATCCGTTGACTCCACTGGAGAAGAAAATGATTGTCGTGGAGCTTGGACTGAACCAACCCACTCAAGAGATAGTTCTGGGAAAACAGGGCGCGGTACTTGAACCGCCTCAATGAGCACTGACTAGACTCCCACTTTCTAACCTATCATCTTTCGCGCTCGACAAACTAGGTGTTAGAGCAGACCAGAAGCTATCGTTATTAGTGGCAACTGACTAAACTTTAGTCGGGTTCAGCGATCATTGTCTGCAATTAGACGATGATCCCTGGCAAGTCGTCATGATCAAACGTCGAGAGCACTGACTAGACTCCCACTTTCTAAGCCGTGGTCATCCACTATTTGCAGACTAGGCTTTGAGCGGACCAGACGCTATCGTAATCAGTAGTCACTAACTAAGCTTTGGTCGGGTTTGGTGACCATTATCCGTAGTTGGACAATGATCCCTAGCGATCCGTCTCGATCAGGCATTAGAGCGTTAACTAAGTTCCCACTTTCTAAGCCATTGTCATACATCTGGCGGACTAGGCGTTATAGCAGACCAGAAGCCATCGTCATCTGTAGGAACTGACTAAGCTTTGGTTGAGTTTGATAAGTTTGACCATGGTGTCCTGACTTATGCAATTCACTGAGTGGATGGGAGTCAGACAATGATAGATTGATTGGTTGTCGAGCTAGACACCAGTGAAAGTTTAGGAAAAACAAATACCCTTTTATTGATAATACTTTTTAAGGTGTTCTACATTCTATGGCCGCATAAGGTTTCTACCGTCCATGTCTTCCAACCAATATTTCCCTGGCCTGTTGACCTTGGTTACTTTGTAGGGCCCTTCCCAATCTGGGTTCAGCTTGTCTGTGCCTGGTTCTTTAGTGTTTTCTGGGGATGGGGTTTTTCGCAGCTCCCGACCTCCTTGCGCGGGTGGAGGGTTCTGCTGAGTGAGCATCTCTACCGCTCGTGCAATCTGCTACATCTGGGTTGATAATAGATCCACCCTAGGATCCGCTGTGGCTGCTACCGGTGCAGAGGCTTGATTTTGTTCTACCCTGCGGTGTCAGATCCACCGGAACTGGCGGTGATCTTCCAATACGAACACTCGAGGGCTTAGGGATGTCTCCATTGTTGCAAGATCTTATGGTCACCATATCTCTGTATTGTGAGGAAGGGTGATATCACTGTTTTTCAAGGAACTTCATCATTCCCCACGGACGGCGCCAAACTGATGTAGTCGAATCCTGTTTTCTTTGACCTTGACCTGGACCTGCACAGGGAATGCATATGAGCTAAAGACTACCGTTGTGGTAGCCGATGGCATTCCGATACTAAAGCCAGACAAAGCTTGAGAATGGCTTAAAGTTGAAAATTGGGTTTTGTAGCGTACCTTTCTTCATCAATCTGTGTCTTATTTTTAATGCGAGAGTCCTCGTTTGGCTAGGCCCTTGGTGGCGTAGTTTAGGGAAAGAGATCTAGCTGGAGATTTTTCCTAGTTGAGAGTCATCCATGTAAAAATGTTTTCCTACACGACTTGTGCTCATAGATCTGCAGGAGAGGTTTCCCTTTCGGAGTGTTGTCCATGCAAGAAAGTTTTCATGCACGACTTATACTTCGATATATATTTCCTAGTCGGAACCAATATATTGATGGTATGCCCATTTTAAGTGATCCCCCAGATACTTGCCTAATTAAGCCTTTCAGGGATTGGACTTTACCATGTGACGTATGGGCTTAATAGGGCGCTGCAATTTGGATCCAACCTTCTGGATTATGCCGATTGGCTTAATTTCATCTGGGCTTTGCCGGATTGGATCGGCCATCAGGTCCGCTTTGTTCTGCTGACGAGATCATCATGACACGTGTATGGCGTGGCTCGAAGGACGGTTTGGTGTATCATCACCTATTATTGTCAAGTGCCCAACTAGCAAATCTCAGCTTGATTGAGATATACTCAGAAAAAAATAAAAAAAATAAAAAAAAATTGAAATCATCTTCCTTAGCATGGCCGAGTGCCTAAGTTAAGTGTACTTTAGCTCGGCTGAGATATACTCATAAATCATTTGCGGGAATGGCAATCACCTTTCCTATTGTGGCTGATTGCCCACGTTAAGTATATCTCAGCTCGGCTGAGATATACTTAGACAGTGGGGAAATGAAATCATCTTCCCTTACTACATTTTGTTTCATGGAAAACAGTTGTTGAATGTTAGGGAATTGAAATCATATTCCCTACTACGGTCGAATGCCCAAGTTAGTGCATCTCAACTTGGCTGAGATATACTTGGATACGTGTTGTGGGGAATTGACCTCTTGCCTATTATGGTCGACTGCCCAAGTTAGTATATCTTTTATATTATCCAAAAGAAATACATAACAGATTATCCAAGTAAATTTTGATTCACTTTTTAGGAAGAATAACAGAGCAATTTTGTTATGCTTCTCATGCATAAACATTCAACAATAACCACTGGCTTCTCCCTCTACAAGTGGCACGGTTAGTCGAGTATATATATATAGTGGGCCTAGGCATTCCTGGACCAATCTTACACACTACACCATGCACAACAAGCCTCTTTCTTACCCCTGCCTTGTTGCCTTCGATATCGACTGCCTATGCCTATGCCTCGCCTTCTTAACTCCCCTCCCCCAAGCCCATTTACATGTGTCTCATACTGAGCATTAGACATCTCTGCATTTTCATCCTTGTCCAAGTTTCGACAAAGCCTCCTCCTTCTATAATTCCTTACTTCCAGTGAATCATCATTGTCGGCATTTTCAACTTTTCACATCCGGAATTCACACTCCCCATTACTTGGTACAAGGGTTGTCGATATGCCAACTGATTCAATCAATCTTATCATGTTCAGATCCATATGCCTTTGGTAAATTCATGTGTACCATCTCATACTGGCCTCAGTTGTTGTGGCTCTGGCTTGACATTGTCTATACGGCTCAGTTAATGGATGATGTCGGCCAACAAATATGGCTTCCTCCACTCGGCTTTAATAACGCTCTATGTACTCATTCGCTCGCCATCCGGCCACGCGCTCTGAACCCAAGTCTCTGCCCCACTCTACAACTCCTCATAGATCCACTACACGTTCAGAGATCTCGGTCAGCTTCATGCTCAACCTCAGTCAGCATTTTGTATCTCACATAAATGACTAAGACCATGGTTCATCACTATGTAGTCATTCATGAAGGGCGACTATATCCCGTTGCATCAAAGCATGATATAAATATGAAAGACACACATATTCTCAAACTAAACACTTATCAAAAGAGGGATGAAAAACGTATTTAAATAAGCATAAGCACTGTTAGGAGACCATATCGAAATTGAACTCTATCTAGTTGTCGTGAACTATAAGTTGTAGTATACTAAATCAAATACGTAGTTATCAAGTAGTTGTAACAAACTCTACAACCATTGTATATATACAAATGTATTACCCATGATAAGAGGATCAATGACAGATCGTTCCCTTTCATGGTATCAGAGCAATAATATGTTCTTGGGGATCTGATTTGTGTGGACTCTCCTTTTTTAGAAGTCTTTTTCCCTTTCTCAAATTCTTTGGATTTTCTACTTGAGTAGTCTTCATCTCGATTTTTTTGTGTGTTTGGTTGCCATCATGAGTCCTACATCTTCATCTTCAGTTTCTATGACTCCATCATCTCCAACCAATGCTAATGCTACGGTTATCTCGTTTAACACCCTTGCCAATCTAGTGACGAATAAGTTAGATCGAGACTGTGGGAATTACCTTATGTGGAAACAAGAAATGATACCGGCTTTGCAAAGCCAAGATTTGTTTAAGTTTGTTGATGGCTCCTATCCTGCTCCACATGAGTTTTTGTCACAAAATACTGAAAGTGGTTTACCTGAGATGAATCATGCCTATCTCTTATGGCGACGTACTGATCAACTCGTGTTGAGTTGGATCAATGGCACCTTGTCAGAATTTGTCCTTGCACAAGTTATTGGTGTTAACACATCATAGGAAGCATGGGATGCTCTCGAACGATTGTACTCCTCTCATTCTGAATCAAGGCTTTTACTACAAATGCAACAAATCCATTCCCTTGATAAGGGAACAACTTCAATGGCAGAATATCTTGATAAAGTTAAAAGTATCAGTGATGCTTTAGTGCTGCTAGTGAGCCAATCAAGGACAATGATCTAGTTTTGTATACTCTTAATGGCCTCCCTGCTGAGTATGAGAGTTTCATCACCTCGATGACGACTCGCTTTGGTGGATTTCCTGATTTCTATTCTTTGGCTGAAATGTTAATCAGTCAAGATCGTTTACTAGAGTCTCTAAACAAGAAACAACCCAATGAACTTGTTGTTTTCTATACAAAGAAAGGTGATGCTCGGGGCATAGGTCGTCCGAACTATCGAGGCACAAGTCGTTCAACTTATCGGGGTACAGGCTGTAACATTCAAGAACGTGGACGGGGTCGAGGATATTATAATGAAAAAAGAGATACATCTAACTATTTTTCTCATCATGATCGATCATTTGCCAAATATGTGAGAAACCAGGTCACAAGGCAGAAAAGTGCTTTAACTGTTATGATACTGATTACCAAGCTAATAATATTCCTCAATCATTTGCAAATATGTCTCTTTCGGATCCAAACTGGTATCTTAACACGGGAGCCACAGACCATCTTACTGCAGATGCTTCTCATATGTCAAATAAATCCGGTTATCGTGGGGCTAATCAAATTATTATTTGAAATGGCACTGGACTTCCGGTTCATGACTCTGGTAACATTTCTATTTTCTACTCCATCTACACAATTTCATTTATGGAATGTCCTTCATGTGCCTGCCATTGCTAAAAATCTTATATCAGTGGAAACGTTTGTTAAGGACAACAAATGCATTATTGAATTCACACCTTCTGGTTTTCTCATCAAGGATTTAATGACAAAGAAGGTGCTTCTAAGCGGATCGAGTAAAGGTGGCCTTTTCCCCATTTCTCCACATTCTGTTTCATGTTTATTGGCAAGGGCTTGCTATGGTGAACACACTTCAATGGAGAATTGGCACCGAAGATTGGGGCATCCTAATCCCAAGATTTTATCATTTTTGCAAAAGAATAAAGTCCTGAAATATTCAGGCAATAGGAGTCTTAATAAATTATGTTCAGATTGTCTTGCTGGGAAAGCTCATAGGCTTTCGTTTGTTGATTCAAGTTCTTTTTCTTCGTCCCCTCTTGAACTGGTTCATGCTTATTTATGGGGTCCATCTCCTATTATTAGTAGAAGTGGTTATAGATATTATCTATTGCTAGTTGATGATTATTCAAGATTTAGTTGGATTTTTCCTTTAGTTCAAAAGTGTGAGACACTTGCTTGTTTTATTAATTTCAAGTCATTGGTAAAAAACTTGTTTGGTCTTAAAATCAAAAGCTTTCAGTGTGATGGTGGGACAGAATTTACAGGTGGTCCATTCTCTTCATTTCTGCGCACTCATGGAATATTTCAACATATTTCGTGTCCTCATACTCAACAACAAAATGGAAGAGTTGAGAGAAAGATTTGTCATATCAAGGAAATAGACTTAACACTTATGTTTCAAGCAGGGCTTTCTAAACCATTTTGGTTTGATGCATTTCGAACTGCTACTTTCTTGATCAATCATCTTCCATCCATAACACTTAACAAAAGATCGCCTTATCAAGTTTTATTTTCCAGAATTCCGGACTATAGTGCCTTGCGAGTCTTTGGTTGTGTTTGTTATCCATTTTTGGGTGCCTATGCAAAAGACAAGTTGGATCCACGTACATTGGAGTGTATTTTTATTGGTTATCCACCAAATTATAAAGGCTACTTATGTCTTGATTACAAAACTGGGCGTGTGTATACATCTCACCACGTTATTTTTTATGAACAAAAATTTCCATTGGTGGGAGTACACAATCGAGATGATATCATCTCTTCATATGGATATATTAGTTCACCTCCTCTGCTTTCTTTACCAACCAAGCCTTCTAATCCAGCACATATATCATCCTTATCAACTAATACATCAGTTCCAAACTCCCACCACATTACTGAAACTACCCAATTTGGAGATGTAGTGGTGGTGCCACATCTCTCAGGTGATCCATCATTCCCTATATCAGAAACATCCTCAATCCCAAATTCTTCTCCTAATGATCATATTCAACAACCAACCTCCAATTTACCATCATCTAATGAACCTCCAACATCACATTCAATACCACCATCATCACCTCAACCCACCCATCATATGATTACACGATCAAAGACTGGCTCGCTGAAACCCAAAGTCTATCTAGGTGTCAAGCACCCACCCAAATGTTTTCAAGCTCAATTGGCTCAGATTGAACCTTCTTCATTTAAGGAGGCATCTACTCATCCTGATTGGATGGCTGCTATGATGGATGAGTACAATGCTTTGATGTTGAATAATACATGGACTCTAGTATCGCATCCACCTGCTTCTAAAGTAGTTGGTTGCAAATGGGTTTATAAATTAAAGCGCCATGTTGATGGTTCAATTGAACGATACAAAGCCCGTTTGGTGGCTCAAGGGTGTTCTCAATCATACGGAGTCAAAAACGTTTACCCCAGTTGTGAAACCATGCACCATTCGGGTTGTGTTGTCTATTGCTCATAGTTTATCATGGCAAATTCGCCAATTAGATGTCAAAAACGCATTTTTACATGGGTTTCTTGACAAAGATGTATATATGCGACAACCACCAGGCTTCAAGGATCCCACACGACCGAACTTTGTTTGCAAATTAAACCGAGCTATTTATGGTCTCAAGCAAGCCCCTAGAGCTTGGTTTACAAGATTCAGTTCTTTTCTTATTGGATTGGGTTTTGCGTGTAGTCGGTCTAACTCCTCCATGTTCGTTCATCGCGATGCTCGCGGGATCTTGGTATTATTATTATATGTTGATGACATTATTTTAACCGGATCTTCCTCTTCATTGATTAACTCGATGGTTCATTCGCTTCAATCTCAATTTGCAATGAAGGACCTTGGCGACTTACATTTTTTTCTTGGAATCGAAATGACTCGGACTAATGGCACTTTGTTACTCACACAAACTCGTTATATTCTAGATATTTTAAAACGTGCCAATATGCTTGATGCCAAGCCCATGAGTAGTCTTGTTACTCCAGGTTTGAAACTGTCAATTAATGACAGTGATCCCATTATGGATTCCTCATTTTATCGGAGCATTGTTGGTGTTCTTCAATATGCTACGATGACACG
Organism: Berberis vulgaris; assembly: GCA_963556465.1. Lineage (NCBI taxonomy): Eukaryota > Viridiplantae > Streptophyta > Magnoliopsida > Ranunculales > Berberidaceae > Berberis > Berberis vulgaris. Next base: position 88,976,591 of record OY747125.1, on the reverse strand, counting down.
GCCAGACATCTCTTATGTTGTTAATCAAGCATATCAATATATGCACCAACCAACAAATGTGCATCTTTCATTGGTAAAACGTATTCTTCGATACTTGAAAGGATCCCTGGCTTATGGCGTTCAAATTTGCCTATCTCTGGACTTTACTCTTAGAGAATATAGTGATGCTGACTAGGCAGGATTTCCTGATGATAGACGTTCAACGTCTGGTTCTTGTGTTTTCCTGGGGACAAATTTAATATCTTGGACCTCAAGGAAACAACCCACTGTCTCTCACTCAAGCACTGAATCTGAGTATCGAGCATTGGCCACCACAGCTGCGGAGCTTGCATGGATTCAATATATTCTCAAAGATTTGGGTTTACTAGCTCGGCGTCCCCCCATTTTATTCTGTGACAACATGTCTGCCATTTATCTGGCTTCAAATCCTGTGTTTCATGCACGCACTTGCCATATTGATGTGGAATGTCATTTTGTTCATGAACGAGTTCTTCGGGGTCAACTTCGTGTGTTGTTTCTTAATAGTGTTGACCAAGTTGCGGACATCTTTACCAAGGGGCTTACCTCCCTGCGATTCACTCATTTGCGATCCAAGCTTTCCGTGGTTGCTCAACCCGTTCAGCTTACGGGAGGGTGTTAGGAGACCATATCGAAATTGAACTCTATCTAGTTGTTGTGAACTATGAGTTGTAGTATACTAAATCAGATATGTCGTTATCAAGTAGTTGTAACAAACTCTACAACCATTGTATATATACAAATGTATTACCCATGAGAAGAGGATCAATGACAGATCGTTCCCTTTCAAGCACAATAGAACTATAATGTCAAACAGATAAAGATTAGGATATATTACATATCCAAGAAAATTGTTGAAGTTAGATAAAATGGCTCTAAACATCGGCCAACATAGAATAGAAAAAAATATTTAAGTAGTTGAGAAAGAAAAAAGGATCAGAAAAGACGCAGTCAGGTTTGTTTTACGGTCTCACCATTGCCTAAGTTTTTGGCCACGACTCTTCAGAGTATTACACTTTCGCTACCACATCGTTATAACCTTATCTAGCTCATTGTTATAGCTTTTACCGATTTGATCCTTCTCCGATTCGAATTGGCGAATTCAAGTTTAGACTTCTTAGCCTCCTTATTCAGCTCAACTTTGTCCTTGTCAGTTTGACTCTTTAGCTTAGCCTCATTTTTCTGACTAATTTCAGCGAAACTCTTGAAAAGTTCCAGTTCAGCACGTAGGTCGGTCAGGTTTTGCTCGTGATCTTGCAAGTAACGATCGACATAAAAAAGAGAACAACTCAACCAAAAAACAAATAAGAGGAAATTAGAATGAAAAACAAAAAGTGAAACAGTGAAAGTGAAGAATGCACAGACAGAACAAAGAAGTACCATGGAAGCCCACAAGACATATGATGGATGACTGAAGAGGGTCACCAAGAGGATTCACATGTATCTTCTCACGGAAATTTGGGTGGATTCTATCATAGCAAGGGCGACATCAGAATCGTGAATGGCATTATATCCTAAGCATTAATGGTAGAGCCATCTCGGCAGACAGGAATCTTCTGAAAAACCTTAGGGCCATCAACAACAACGTCAAAAGAAAAAGATTGCTCAGGCAGTCAAGGTGAATCAAGAAAGAAATAGAGAAATGAGGCAGTTAATTTACCCTTCCCCTTTTTCGAACAAGAAGCGGGATGGGGGCTTGGGCCTAGAAGGAGTGCGTACCAAAGCAATCTAGGCTCGGACTTTCCTTTGTTGAGTTGAAGAAGGAGGGTTGATAGCCAGATTGTAACACTTTATGTGAGCGGGCTCTAAGGCTGATGGGCTATCATGTGTGGGCGGGCTCTGAGGCTGACAGCTCCGTATGTGGGCGGGTTCAGAGGCTGACAGGCTACCATGTGTGAGCGGGCTTAGAGGCTAACAGACTATTAGAGGGTTATAGTCCCACATCGCCTGGGTGAGGGAAGGATATGTGCTATATATGTACGAGTTTGGATCCACATGACACAACGTGTTTTAAAGCCGTGCGGGTAGTTAGGTTGGGTCCAGAGCGAACAATATTGTTTTATATGGATTGGGTCGTGACAGAATGGTATCAGAGCCTAACCCAGCCGAAAGTGTGCCAACGAGGACATTGGACCCTAAGGAGGTGAATTGTAACACCCTATGTGGGCGGGCTCTGAAGTTGATGGGCTACCATGTGTGGGCGGGCTCTGAGGCTGGCACCTCCGTGTGTGGGCGGGTTCAGAGGCTCCCACATCGCCTGGGTGAAGGAAGGATATGTACTATATATGTACGATTTTGGATCCACATGACACAACGCGTTTTAAAGCCGTGCAGGTAATTAGGTTGGACCCAGAGCGGACAATATTGTTTCATGTGGATCGGGTCGTGACAACTATTTTGAGGAACAATAGGTTCCTTCCTCTACTTCTGGGTAGGGGAGAAATCAAAACAACTTCGTTGTCATCATCGGAGGGCACTTGATAGTGCAACATCTTTTGGCCTGATGTGGATTGAGTGGAAGGGTGATAATGGGCGCGTCGGGTCATAAGAGAAAGAAAAAATTACGCAGAAAGGCATCTATTAAATATTGTGAAAGGATAAACCAATAAAATAAGTTTGTCTTAGTAGGACGCCTATACAAACCAGTTTTGTCGATTCTGGTCAATCCAAGTAGAGCTTTCAGAACTAAGCAAGGAAAACTGTTAAGAAAAGTGATAACATCGGACTCAAGGAACATCAGATCGACTCTATCCTTGTTTACAATAGGAAAAACAAAAGTGGTAGGAACAGGAAGTTTATTGGGGTTAGCAAGGTCAACATCTTTCGTGCCAGGCCTAGAGATGATGGACGGTATTGGTTCAGGCCTGGTGCGGGCCTGGCTTGTCCGGCCTAGCTCTCTAGAATTATGGTTAAAGGGTCTAAGACCAATACTTATCGGTAACTGTTAGTTTTGGTGAAGAGGCTCGTGATATTCACCTCGCTTTCAGAGACAATAGTACATGGACCCATCTTTGGCCATGGATCCGAATTGAGAATATTGGGCCCTAATATCTCTAAAAGAGGTGATATGGACTCCAAGGATCGAATTCACTCGCTCACAAGCATGAAGTAATGTTCAGAAATTTCCTATGGCTTGACCAAGAAAGCAATGTTGTAGAAAGAAGGTGTTTAGACTGCTAATGAGGTAAGAACATAGGCATGCCAGCTTCCAATTGACCGAGTGTGACAAATTGTATGGCGCAATAGGGTGGTTCACGTATTTGGATTCTCCAGGAACCCAATTTATGGGGACGATGGGATCTACACCAAGAAATGTTATCTTGGCTTCAAGATTATGGCGATTGGAGGTTTCAGAACACCTAAATCTATGGTGTTTGGACTTAAGGTGACCCATTTTTAGAGTATGGAGAAAAAAAAGAATAAAAAAAGGCAGGAAAGAGAAATGGTGAAAAAAAAAGATAAGAGGAGAATTGCCTGCTACAAGCAAATGAGTAACAAGAAAGAAGAAAAACGATAGCATCTAAGCAATTCACCAAGCGGTAGGTTCAGAAGCTTTGGCGAATCGATCTAGTGCTCCTTGGGAGTGAAGCAACAAGTAAAGTGTTACTTCACTCCCAAGGGAGCGATTGTGTATACCAGATCAGGTATACCTTAGTACCACCACACAAGTGAAAGAAGATTTGAGAGTTCAATCCATGAATACAAAGGAAATATATCTAGGTGCTAGATGGAATAAAGAATTTGACCCATGAGCCTCATTGTAAATTGGCCCATGGGCTCAAACAAAGAGAGTATGGAATCCAAAGACAACTATGTAAGGTTTTATCATCACTAGGATATTATAGAGTAAGAAAAGTCTCCATTAGAATATTTATGGTGTAAGAACTTTTTCCTTATAAGACATTTAAGTAAACATCTTTGGAAAAGGTAACTTAGTAGTGAAGGTTATTGGGTTATATAAGGGAAATGATACATTTATTGTAATGGTCAAAAAAGTTGTGCATTTATAGAGTATAAACCTTGTAGAAGCCAGAGAAGTAATTGTGAGTCATGAATATACCTCACAATTATCATTTAGAGCATATTCAGATATTGAAATTTGAAGCTTATGGTAGAATCAAAAAGTAGGTGCTTACAACTCACCTTGTATAACTTGTGTTGCAAGCTATTGAGGAAACTTTATATGGCTATGCACAGGTTATGGACGAATGTGTGCATTGTGAATTATTGTAGAGCATTTTGAGGAGATCAAGGTTGTCTAAGGATGAGAGCTATCAACTTCTTGTATCATATATACACATGATGCACATAACAATTTGAACAATAAGTGTGTGCCTCGCATGTGTTTTTAACAAAGGATATTCAATCTTAAGAAAATAGGTTTGTGACTCGAGACGTACTAGTCAAAGTTAAAATTGGGCATTAACATCACCCAAGAAGCAAAATATTCCTCCCCAATCTTAAATAGCTATAATTTAACTTTTCAGACCTAGCGTGTAGCTAACCCCTTCAAATAACTCTTAAAGAATGTGTGGACAATTAATAGTGTTTAAATGATCTCATACATACACCATGTCTCCATAGTTTTAGTTAGGGAGCTGCTATGTACAGCCATGTTGTCTTCCAAGTTTCACCATGTCGTACATGTTAGATTTTTTTTACTTTGTGTCACCACTTTTCGCCTTATACCACCTGCTAGAGGTGGGCACGAGACGGGATGGGATGAGATGGACCCATCCCTATCCCATCTCATTCATTTGGGATCGGGATCAGGACGGGACGGGATAGACTTCATCTCGACCTTGTCCCATCTCAAACGGAATTGGGACGGGATGAGCACGTACTAAATAGTCCTCCAATAAAAAATAACAAAAAGAGTTTTATCTCACATTACTCACACACTAATAACAAATTTATATACATATAACTTACATCATAAATAATAATAGATATTAAATAAATAAATATTAAACTTTTTTTTTGGAAGGCAAATAAATATTAAATTTCATTTTGAATTAATGATTCAATTCATTTAGATTTCATAGAGAATTTCATCTTACATTGATTTAATTTCAGCACATCCTAAACTTTAATTTAGAAGAGTATTTTGATTAAAATTAATAATAATAATAATAAATATTAAATAAATAAATTCGGGATGGGACGGGATAGGCAGGATTGAAAATCTCCATCCCGATCCCATCCCACTCTAGATCAGGACGGGACGGGATCGGGATGAGTTTGATCAATCCCAAAAGGACCCAAAAAATCAGGACGGGACGGGTTCGGGATCGCGGGATGGGATGCCCACCCCTACCACCTGCCATAAAAGAAAAAAAAAATTCTGGTGAGTTTCGCCAAAAAACCCGAGCCCTCTCTAGGTTAAACGTAATTTCAACCATCTTCCGACCATTTCCAATCATTTTTAGACATAAATGTTCAATTTCAACTATTTTTTAGATCTCTTTGCACATTTTTTAATGTGATTTAGAAGCTTGTTTACTTTGAAGGTTGTTTAAATGTGTTTTGGAAGGTTGATAAAACATTTTGGAAGGTTGTCTAGAGGTTGTTTGAAGTTTGAGGAGATTGGTTGAAAATGGAGGTGATTTAGGCTAAAGATGGAAATGATTTGACTTGGGTTGACAAAAAAAATAAATCTAGACCAGTGTCTCTTGTGAACCTCCGGGAACTCGTCGGATCTTTTAATAAAAATGGATGAAAATTACTTTTTCCACCGTGAAAAGTGCGAGTATTCATACAAAAACTCAACCAAGGGTTTGTGAGTACCATTTGCTAATACTCAATTTTTTCAGTTGTGTGGCACGAAGTAATCCTTCATCCACTTTTTTAGAAAAATATTGTCTGTGAATTTTTCTCCAAAAGCTCGCCCGAAGATTTGCAAGTGTCCAGATCTTTCTTTTTTTAACTAACCCGAGCCAAAATCATTTTCATCCTCACCTCTATCTTCAACCCCCATTTTCCACCTTTAACCAAACTCCTATTCAAAAAATTTGGAACACCTTGGGAACCACAAGTAGGGCTGAACAAAAAACCGATCAAACCGACTAAACCGACCGAACCGATCAAAACCGAGCCAATCAGTTCGGTTTAAATTCGGTTCGGATCGGTTTCGGTTTTAAAAAATTCAAAACCGAAGTGGTCGGTTCGATTTTCGGTTTCTATGTGATTTAACCGACCGAACCGAACCGACCGAATATATATAATAAATAATATATATTTTATATATAAATAATATAATATGCTTAAAATAGTCGGTCGGTTCGGTTTTATTTCGATTTTAGTCAGTTCGGTTCGGTTACGGTTTGCATAAATTAGAATCGGTTCGGTTTCGGATCGGTTTTGCTAATGGTCGGTTCGGTTTCGGTTTGAAAATTTTTAAACCGACCTAGGTCGGTTCGGTTCACGGTTTAGGTGAAAAACCGAACCGATGGTTCGGTTTTCAGCCCTAACCACAAGGCACCACCCATTTCCTCTCTTATATCATCCGTCTTCAAACTTCATCCATCCAAAGTCACCTTCATTTTCAACTAACAACCTCCATTTTCAAACTTTAAAACTTCCAAAGTGCAAAAAAAAGTTTTAAATCAAGCAAATGACTCGAGAAATCGATGAAAATGAGCAAATGAGGTCAAAATGGCTAGAGACGAGAGATTTGCGTGTATGTCTTAAAGAGAGCTTTAGTTTTCCTGCAAGACTCGCTGAGATTTCTTTTAATCTGGTGGGCAGGACAAAAAGAAAATTTCAAAATGTTTTGGAAGGGAACCATGGTGGTACTAAGAGAAAATGTGGGTGTACATAGCATCTTTCTTTTAGTCTAATTGTTCCCAATCTTTTATTGCCCCCACCAATATTTTTATTTTTTATTTTTAGTTGTCAAAGCGCTCTTAAGATTAATAAAAACGAAATGACTAAGAAGTTGACAGGTTTCCCAAGTTACATCCTTCTATCACATTTTGGCTCGGATAACTAAAGCAATAGGGGTGTTAATCGGTTTGGTTGGTTCAAAGCTGGACCAAAACGAAACCAAACCAAACCATGAATTCGGTTCTTGGTTCGGTTTTTACATTTATTAAATAAATAACCAAACCCGAACCGATCGATTCGGTTTTTTCCCTTTTTATTCTTTTTCTTTTATTTATTTTCTGCTGCTACATACAACCAAGTTGGCTCTAGTACAAAAAGAATAAGTCAAAACTACAAAGAATGGAAAAAAAAAAAAAAAAAATGAAGCTTGGTTTGCAAATGAGAAAAAACCAGAGACAGGGAGAGTACAAATAAAATAAAAGAGATAGAGAAGGGGAAGCAGTAAAGGGAAAGCAAATGTTAGATGAACACAGAGAGTTTCAAGGCTCTGACTATTCATTTATAGACTTTCAATTTTTTCTTGCCAATTTCTCTTGATAATTCCATAAGATTAAAAAAAAAAATTTGTCCTGTTTTTCATATACACAATACTATAACATCATACAAAAAACTATAACCATAACTGCATTGTTTGCATCTTAATCTATCTCCACCACACCCATGTGATGATCTGAACAAGACCGAAACATTCTATGACAATTCCACCAGTCTCGTAATTTCATCTTGCAAGAAGGTTTTTTTTTATCAAATCAGAAGTGTCGAAGTTGTCGCCATTGCCATTGCTCATCTTTGTTGCAAGCAAGCAAGTGAAAATTTTGGTTTTCTTCAACAAAATTGAGTCAAATTTTGTCCGTCCTCCTCAACTTGCAAGTGGTTGGATAGAGAGAGAGGGTTAATTAGGAGAAATAGGACATTAATAAAAAAAGATAAGTTGGGTAGGTGGGGAGAGGTGGGTGGGTTTAAATAAGATAGAGAATGTAAGTTTTTTCAACTCTTTTTCTGAATGGGGCATTAAGAAAATGAGAAAGTGAGAGTTAAAAGAGAGGGTGAGGACGTGGGGTGCATTAGAATGGGGTGAGAATTTAAATAAGAGTGGGTTGGTGGGGGATTAAATAAGAGAGAAAAACGGTTAGGGGATTAAAAACAAGAGAAGGGGAAGGGTTCGGTTCGGTTGTTTCAGATGTGTGAAAAATAACCGAAACCGAATCGAACCAATTCGGTTCAGTTCGGTTTTGATTTTGATTTTTCTCGATTCGGGCTTTTTTAGTTATATTTCGACCGGTTCGGTCAGTTTTTAGTAACCAATTAACACCCCTATAAAGCAACACTCATAGAATATGTCCATGTCCATATAATGACATTTTAAAAAAATATTGTTCTTCGGTAATGGAGTATGAAGGGCAAAAATTCATTCATATACTTCTAACTTTCAGTAAATCCTAAAAACATTTGTCGGGTGTAAACTTGTTCAACATAATATATTTTGCATATTGCAAGCCTATTATACATCTCAATGTATTTTTTTTCTTTTGTAACTGAAAAAATACTAATGTGTTTATTTTATGTTATTTTCATGGAAAACCATAAAAATAGTAGAGATAATGTTGAATTACCCCTACCTTGAGGTACCATCACGCATGTCGAAATATATCTAAGGATAAACCCACTAGCTTCTCCAACAAGACCCACATTTTGCAATCAGATCATTCCTTGCAATTGAACCACTCCACCCCACCCACTCCCAACCTCTAGCCCCAACCCATCTTCTTTGCAACATCTTTCACAACCCAATCCCTCATCGGATCTTCTTCCCTGAGATCTCTCCTCCAACCACCATTAAACCCTCCTTCTCCATTCCTTCTCATTCCCATGTGCTTGAAGGATGGACAATGCCCAATATATATATCGTGATGGTAGCAGTGGAAAAAAGTGAATAACCTACATAGAAGAAATAAACAAAGGGGAGGGCGATGATGTAGATGGCAAGTTAAAAGGAGGGTTGGGAAGAACATAGCTTTCTCCACATTTTTTTCCTCATGCTCATCAATTGTTATTCACCAAATTTCAAGAAATTGGCATATAAGACATTCAAATCAACTCCATCAATAATAAAAGCTAAGTTATGTTATAGAAAGTAATAGGGGATTTCAAATCAGATTTTTCTTTTTATTGGAAACGCAAATTCGAATTAAGCAAACAGATGCAAGATTTGGATTACAAATATTCCGAATTTCAATCTGAATATTGTAAGAAATTGAAGAAACTTGAGGGGTGAAGGTTGTGACTGTCGGGAGTGGGATGAGATGGTTCAACTGCAGGGGGTGGTTTGATCGCAATGTGGAGTGGGTTGGTTGTTTAGAGGAGATGATGGTTCAACTGCAGGGGGTGGTTTGATCGCAATGTGGGGTGGGTTGGTTGTTTAGAGAAGATGAGGGTTTATCTCAGATGTGTCCTAAGAAATGTTGTAATATCTCAAGGTAGGGGTAGTTTGGCCATTTTGAAAAGAAGGGATGTGGCACGTGCATAGCGCATGTTTTTAACAGTTTGGACCGTGATCGCGTTTGAAATCATAATTTATGATCATTTTGGGGTGACCCTAATTGGGCTATTATGGTGGGGGTCCCTCTAAATCACCCGAAGTTTTATCCCCAGCTCTCCTTTTGTTTTCTTTTACAAGCTATCAAGTAAACAACTTTTTTTCTGAGAAAGGGCAAAGTAAATTAACAAAATTAAACAATCATAAAGGGCCTCCAAAAAGAGATAAGAGACCAGCAAACTTATCCCGGTTTACAAGATCTTCAAACCCCACCCCCTTGAAATTTGGTTTCAAGATGTCAATTACCAAAATAAGTCTAAGCACAAAATGGCACGACTACCATTTCTATCAATGGTAAGGAGTTTGAGGAAAAGGTAATGAATAAAGAGATGATCCCTAGATCCAAATCCTTGGCATAACACACCCATTTTCCCCTACTTGCATTGTCCTCTAAATTATAAAATCCCAAATGGGAAGTGATGATACACCAAAACGGTCCCTTCTCTATGTCGTACACGTGTCATGAAAATCTCGAGAAATGGTAGGCCCTAGCGTCAGCCCAACACTGATTCTGCCCAAACAGTTCTAAGCTCGCCCAATGTGGTACACTAAACTAACCCGAATTCTTACAACCTGCTAAGCCCACGTGTCTCATAGCCATCCTCAATACCTATAAACTCTGCTAAGGCAAGTATCTCGAGGATCAGCTTCAGACGGACAATTACAACAGCTAATTTCATAGTATATGTCACACATGAAGACTTCTATCTACGGACTACTCTCGAAACGGGAACTACCTCCCGCGTATCTAGGAGCACAAAGCTAACAGAAACTTTCTTTCACAACATGACTCCTAATTAGAGAAGGATCTCTATGAAGATCTTCCCTAATCTACGCCATCGATGGCATGGTCGAACCAGAACTCCAACACTATAAATAAGACATGAGGTTGGTAAGCTAAGGTATGCTAAAAAAATTTTGTTTACAACATTACACCTTTCTCGGATCCTTGTCTGACTTTAGCATCAGAGTGTCATCGGCCACCACAACAGTGGTTCGTGGCTCACATGCATTCCTTGTGTAGGTCAGCAAGTACCTCATTTTTTGTACATCTCAAATGATCAAGAAGCCTGATTCATTTCATGTATAGTGCAAGTCGACATCCAAAAAATTGACATATGGAATAGCTAATAACATCATCAAAGGAAGCATGATTTTCCACTAGAAAATATATCAAAACCACTATTGAAAGGTAAAATAACTGATGAACTCACGCTTAATGAGCCACTTGTCATTACAATGAGATCTGGTTTACAAAACTCTAAGCAAAGTATTAGAAAGGTATGCACCTTCAGGGTAGGATGGATCAATAGGATGATCACACGCGGCACCAGACTGCCTTAAAACTGTGAGTTTTCTACCTGCTGCTGAAGCTGAACCCTGAACAAAGGATTAGCATGGATATTTGCCAAAATTATCAGAATCATATCACAATGAATTCTTTCAAGCTTAAACAACTTATATAAACAGAAAAGTGAACACATGCATTAAGACAGGTGACAAGAATTGCCATTGATATCGTCTATTCTCTAATCCTTGATTAAATTATTATCATTAGAGCATCAGATGACATTTGAATATTAATCACGACACAAGAGATTGCTACACTGCCTTGTAGAAGACCACCCAGAGACTTGGGTTCTTGCTCTTTTGTCTTGGCTGAATTTGCATTGAACAATTCAGCTAATCAGTCTGTGGAATCTCCATTCAAGATTGTTCAGTGATACTTTGTTGCTCCAATTGCATGCTGCTCCCATTCCGTCTACATAGACAGCTTCCCTTGATGCTTATGACTTTGCTTACCACATTGTTTCTCTTCATAAGGAAGACTTGTGTCAAGTGCATGACCGGTGAGATCAGAAGCTTTAAATGAAGCATATAAATTGGTCCCTTCACCATTCTACACCTTATTGAGGACAATGCATGTGAGCTTGACTAGTTTATATGTAATCATCTTCACTGGTTTATTTTTTGTTCTTCTTTTTCCATATTCACTAGATTGTCGTTAGGCCATAAAAGGGATAGTTGCCTTAGAGTTCAAGTAGAGAGTGCTTTAAGACTGAATAAAAGAGATTTCTATTCTTCCATTGAGAAAAGCCCTCAGTTCATAAATTTAGTTGGTAATTATAATTGCTTCCTCTAGGATACATCTCTACTAAGCCTGGAGCTCGGCCTATTGAACAGATCCATCGGCACATCACGTTGATGGGGTCCCATTAAATGTTGTAAGTAGATTGCACTAGATTATTGGCATATTGATCTATCTGTTCATTACGGACCCAAACATCTGCACATCATGTGGATGGGGTCCCATTAAAGGTTGCAATATTCCACTAGCTTGTTGGCATATTGATCTATCTGTCCATTACGGACCCAAACATCTGCACATCATGTGGATGGGGGATTAAAGGTTGTAAGTAGATTCCATTAGCTTGTTGGCAGATTGATCTATCCATCCATTATGGAAACATTGCATATGCACCTAGTGTCAACAATCCAGTCACTAGAAACATCACACCTTGATGTTGTTGTCAGGCAAACATAGGCATTTGTGAGATGAGGTTCACACTGATGTTGATTGGGCAAGACTTGTGAGTGGGCAATCCACCTCAGGGTGTACTCATTTTTTGGAGCAAATTTTCCTTTATGGGAAAGCAAGAAACAACTACTGGTAGGTTGAGTTCAGATCTATGGTGTGTGGGATTTGTTAGTTGTTATAGCTCCAAACTGTGCTAATGGAGCCAATGAACTTGTATTGTGACAACAAAGCCACTATAAGCATTGTTGACAATCCAATTCCACATGACAAGGCACAGCATTTGAGGTAGATAGGCGCTTCACAATGAAAGCTTCATTGTGGATAATTTGTATGCCTTCTGTCAATACAAATTATGAGGTGGCAAGTATTGTTAAGGTATATATTAATCAAGTTGGCATGATTGATGTCTTTAATACGAGGATTGTTGTCAGGGACTTATCTTTTTTCTCAAGGTATCTGACCTTTCTTTTCTTTACTTTTTTGCGCTCATTCAACGATAGCAAACATAAGGCAAACGGAAGGAGCTTTATACAAATCTTTCCTTTTCAGGATAGGTGTTTTGGGGTACTGTTTTTAACATACAACATAGACCTGCAGATACCCATTGTACTCCAAACATATCTAAAAATGCATCCACACCTTATGGACCCACTCGAATTAAATAAGAAGGTGCACAAAACTCTTCGGATTTTGATTTGCACATGCTACATCCCACATCAACAGCCATTCCCGTTAGAGCCAACTCAAGCTTGGAAAGGAGTTGATTCCATACTGTCATCCACATAAAGAAAGAAACTCATAAAGGAACTCCCTTCTTCTAAATCAACTTCATTAGACCGCCCTTCCTTCCCAACCAACTTCAGAAGTGATTATAGACCAAAATAACCAAACAAAATACAATTTCAAGAAAAGTGGAGATAGCAAGATACTTGTTTGTCCTCTTTCCAGACCCACCTATCACATTCATCCCCTAAAACCACTCCCTCTCAAATCCTCGACAAGTTTACGAACTCGTTCGATGCCCCCATACATAACGGTGCCTTACGATAATGGAACTCCCCAATGCATAACCCTATCAACCATTCTGAAAAACTCGAACACTATGTCATTCTTCTTATTATACAAAACGAAAATTCTAGTAAGTTTGTCATTGAAAGCTCCCCCCACATCCTCCCAGCTTTTTACCTTGGAGAAACTCACCCTTGAAATGTCCAATTATTGCTACCATACAGTACCATGGATGGCTGGGATCCAAAGAAACCCCAAGGGATTATACTTATCCATTATGGCCTCCTTTCATAGGCATTCGACTTCCGTACACACCTCCATAATCATTTACCATGCAATGCTAATTCTTCAAAAGCAAAGGTTGAATCCCAAACAACCCTCCTCATTCGGCATACAAAATTAACAGTTTGAAACCTCCTTTCATCTCCACCGCCACACTACAAAAATTTCTAATCATTTGTTCGATTCTTTTCACTACAGGATTATGGAAAACTGACACGTAAATTTCCATATTCACTAAAATACTGCTAATAAACACGAGTCTACCACCGTTCGACAAAAGCTTCCCCTTCCATATAGCTAATCTATTACCCATCATCTCCACCGTGGTATCCCACAACTTTTTAGTCCTATTTTCACATAAGTAAATATATAGCCAACCTGGCATCCCAAAACCCTTGCTCCCACACTGCTATCCACTTCCTCACCCAAAACATACACTACACTCTAAGCAAAATTTATGTTCTACTTGTAGAAGCTTGAAAATAAGCTAAATGTATTTGAGAAACTCCACTTGAGCAACATCATCATCTAAGAAAAGTAATGTCTCTTCGGCAAATTTAAAACGTGTCACCCTCGGTCCTGCATTTTAACCCTGGAACCAGATAAAAACCAAGTTCCATAGATTTAACAATCAATCTACTCAAAGCCTCAACCATAATAGTAAATGAAAAGGGACATAAGCCCCCTACTCCCCTCGAAGAATACATCGTCATATTTTTTTAAAACTAATCATAGAACCACCAATGATGGAAATGATCAGTGGAAGTGCAAATGTTGACCCACCTCATCCACCTTTCCCAAAGTCAAAGTCGAACATAACTCGTACAACACACATTAATAACGATAATAACAATAATAATAAAATATATAAACCCAAATAAGGCCATCTCACATATAATTACGTAAAGCCTCTTATTATAGATAAAAATGAGATGAAATTTGATTTTTCCCTTTCTTCATTCTTCCCCCTTTTCTTTCTTTTTTTCTGTTATTGGTTAATTTAGTTTTTTAATCACTTGATGTGAAAGTTTCTTGAAGTTAACCAAAAAAATAGAAATGTGGTAAGCACTAAGAAATGAACAAGGATAGACTGAAAAGGAAAAAATAATAATAAAAATAAATATATATATATATACTAGGGGTTGAAGAGCTCTGTGCGCGCGTATATTCAGTATTGGGGTGATTTTGCTAAAAATTTTAAGTTGCCTAACAAATATTATCTAAATTAGTTAGAAAAATTATGCTACAATTTTGCTATTATCAAAAAATATAATTTAAGCTTTATTAAAAACCAGTTAGTGTATTATAGTCTAGTGTAAGATTTTTTTTCATTTCTCCAATGGTATGTATAATTCATGGCCCAAATAGAGCTTAAAAAGCCCAATCCATGAATCTAGACCCCATCAAAATATGTGGGCTTTATTAAAAAAAGTGTTTACGGCCCACTTAGCTTTTCCTGTGGAGGGCTTAAGTCCTTGAGAAGGCCCAAATAATGGGCTTTTATTTTTGCTATGTTCGGACCTATCCAATAGAGGAAAGATGATTGAAAAGTCAACAATAACAAGGGCATTTTCGAAATTTTGAATTATGGACAGACTTATCTACCACAACCACTTTTGAATTGCAGTTATAAAGTATATATTTATATATATGTATGCATGTCAAAGTGGAGATTATTAAGATATGGCTCAATTTCTTAAAGAAAAATGTCAAAAAGTTTGCAAGTTTGGAATGATGGTTCAAACTGGTGTGAGCCACAATTTGGTTTTGACTAGCAATGCTTAGTTAAGGTTCTAGGATTTTTTGGTCCAAAAGTTTGCAAGTTTGTATGTGTGTGGGGAGTTGCTATTTTTTGCATATGCTTAGTTAAGGTTACATACGTCTAGGGTTCAAACCTCTATAAAAGTAAGTTCTAGGATGTAATTAGGGTACATAAATTTCGGTTTAAAGATTGACAGGCAAGCAAAAAGGGTTTAGAAAATATTTCTCTTGGGTTTGGTTTCTAGGGTATCTTTCCATTTCTCTTGGGGTTTCATGGATGGCCAATTACTTTTTTAAAGTGAGTGGAAGATTGGAGGGCAAGTGCAGGTCCTCAAGTTGTATCATCATATAAATTTTGGATTTGTTAGCCCTTATTACCTTTTGAATTTTCCTGGATTTGGGAATTTTCCACTTATATGTTAGGTGTTGCCTGTGATCTCTAACTGTTGGATTTACTCTTATTTCGTCATATCAAATGTTGCTACAATCTTGGTTCCTTATGCTGCATAAAACATGAGCCATTCTGGTTCAGGAAAGATCATGGTTTCATTTCAACTCACAAAAATGTCAATAACAATTCAATATCATACACCATGAGAAACAGTGAGCTAATTACACAATATGCAAATATGTCATTGTGCAACAGGGGTTAAGCATGTAACGTGCTTCGACCGACCTTGAAGAAATAGTGAGTGTGTACTATAGATCATTTTATGGCGTGAAGTGAATGCAAATTGTAATGTCAAAGTGACAGAAAAATTAGCCAAAGACTTGAGTATAAGTGCAGTCCTTGAAATATTGCAAACAAAAAATAACAGAAGTAGAATCATTTCTATAAAATGCGACATTATGAGAATATTCACTCAAGTTGTATTCTTTCAGCCCAGCAGAATATTTTAATTATTCTAACCACGACATTCATTAGATGTAGATATATACACTAATACAACTCTAATGAAATACTTCAGGTTTTTTAAAACAGTTTCCAGGTCCTTGAACAATTCAGATACTGGTTTGCTGAGGTGATTATTTGACTTCATAAAGAAAGTTTCTAGTCAATCAACCAGTTATGTTCAATGACAAGCAATAGGTGTGAGAATACATGCCTGAAGAGTACGCAAGAACGTTCCACTTTGGGTCATAGCTCCTGAACATGAACAAGTCATGAGAAGACCACCTCTCTTTGTTACTTGCATGGCTAAGGAATTTAAGTTTCTGTACATTCCAGATGCACTCTGTAGAACCTGGATAATAACATGTCATAAGAAGCCAAAAGGTAAACTGATGTAATTGGGAAGTTGGATAGTTTTTATTTGTTAACTAGGCTAGATATAATAAAGGAGTAAGTCTAGGGAGCCAATTTTGGGCCAAGTTTTGGTTTTTTTTACACTTTTTACCCCTCTCTTTAAAACACAACCACAAACACCATCTATAAAAGGGGTAGAAGTGTAAAAAAACCAAAACTTGGCCCAAAAGTGGCTCCAAACTTGGCTCCCTAGAATTGTTGATAATAAAGTCCATATCAATTCAGGCATTAGCTAATTAGGTTTAGGGTTAGATTGTTTTCCAAAAGAAGCTATTAGGCTTATAAATAAGTCATAGAATTAAAGATTGTAGTTGGTGATTTCTTTACCATAGTTGTAGCTTTAATTTTAGTGTAGAAACTATCATTTCGTGTAGAACAGAAAGGTTTTATTGATTGTTTGGAAAGAGTTTTGAAGGAAGAGATTTGTTCGATTTGAAGAAAAATAAAGTTGATTGACGAGAAGTTGAGAAAGAATTGAAGATAAAATTGATTGAAGATCAACCCAGGATCCATTGAAAACAGCCATCCTCCTTGTTGTCGGAGCCCCACCGCTGCTGCCACTCAACCGTTAACCCAGCCCCCCAGTTCCCCACCGTCCAGAGTCACACCCGCCACCAACTCAGACTTGCTGATCCCCTGTTTCAGACCTGCTAATCTGCTGTGTGTATTTGGAAAAGAAGAAAGTGGGGCTACGTGCACCCCTTTTAAGTGGTTGTGTACACCCATATTATTCTTCAAGATTGTACAATAACATGTTCGGCAATGTTGCAAAAAATCCCTAGTCCTCCCTTACTCCAACATGTACCCAATTCTCCAATACCAATACCTCCACTATGATGCAGGTTGAGACAGACATTGAGAAGTTTTCAAGAGATTTAGCAGAACTGATTGTCGCCCGCCTTAACTCATTTTTCGATGCCTGGAGAGAACAAGAAAAGGCACGGACAAATGAGAGCTACCAGCGGATAAGAGCGATACTATGCAACATGACATTGACCACACCTTTTTTTATCCCTTAACCCCTCCCACCACAGATACCGCCGGCTGAGTTCGAACCTATGACGTAATGGTACTATCCACCACTGCTCAACCATTGAGTCATCACACCTTTGGCACATTGACCACACCTTGACCACAAGCTTTCAAGGTCTCATATGGTCCCACCGTCACACGTACTCAACTTCCAAAAAGTGAATCATTTGACTTATGTGATTTCCTTCCCATTTTTTGACAAGAGGATGATGTTTATACAGCATGATGATATTATGGATCCATATTTGAAAATTTTGGTGGCACGAACTTATGCACAAGAGTCTTTATAGCATGCTTATTGCAACTTATGGTTCTTTGAGTCACCTTGCTCCATTTCTGAGTTAGTTCCATTATTTTTGGCAAGTGTATCGTGGCAAGTTTCGAGGTCGTTTACTTTGTGTGCATTTCGCCTTGTCTTTTGTGATAGGTTGTTTATGTTCGTCGGATTTCAAGCTCAAGGGCGGGCTTCTTGAAGCCGGGGAGAATAATGTAATTGGATTGTTCGATATTATTTATCTTTAATTGTCGCTAGATATAGTAAAGCTCATATTAATTAGAGCATTAGCCAATTGGGTTTAGGGTTAGATTGTTTGTCAAACAAACTATTAGGTTTATAAATAAGACATGGAATTAAAGATTGTAGTTGGTGATTGATTGAATGAAATTAAATTGTTGTTTTTAGCTTTTATTTTAAGTTTTAGTGTAGAAACCATCATAAACACCTCTCCATTATTTACAATATGCCAAATCCTCATTTCTCTTAAATACTTGATTGGTCAAATCAAATCTATTTTGTGACATGGGGATACACATGGCGTATTCTTATCGATACACCATTCAATATTTGTAAGTATGAATAATAGGATAAGGTGTTACAGTTGTAAGTTGTCCCTTGGTGGCTTTTTATTCACCTTGGGCTTTTTGGTACGTATTTAATACAATAGTGAAGGTGTTTTTCTTATTAAAAAAAAACATAGGTATATATGTGTGCACCCCACTGATACCCGTTGGAGATCATATTTATATAACTATAGTGTGTTTAGTTCCTGTTAAAAGCAAGTAAATAAATAATATAGACACACTGTGTCAATTGAAGAGGGGACTGTTGTGCAAGTGTGTGCTTGGCACATGGTTTGTTTGTTTTTTTTACCTTTTAGAAAAGGTCAAACAATTTTAAATCATTGGGGGCAAAAAACATTAAGAAATTCCATTCCCACTCATGAAGATTTAATGAGAGAACAGTATAGTACCTAGTTAACCCAAAACCTTTCAATACCATCCCCAAAAGCTCATTTCTAGCAGAAGCTCAATGCCAAACTCCGACGATACAATCCATATATGGGTAGACTGAAGAAATTATGCAAGTGGGATTGTAGGTTTTTGTAAAAAGAAGCTCATTTCTATGGTTGGCACATGGTTGTAAGGAAACAATGTCACATATGTGGTAAACTAGTCTTTTTGTAAAAGGTGATGAAGGAATCTGACACGCGGGGGTGCAGTAGGTGGCCATGCCCCCCTTGGATTTTCGGAAGTCTTTGTTGTAAAATAGCCTCTAGTAGTTTTAATGTTTTGTAAAGACTAAATGGTCACAGGTGGCCCCCAATAAAAACTTTTTCCTAATAAACATGTTTCACTTATTAACACAATGCAATATCTTTTCACAATTAATTTCACAAATTTAAACTTGTGTGTTCTTATAGTTTTGCAATAATGTAAAAGAAAAATACATACAAAATTAGTAATTTATAATTGAACCCATTCACAAGTTTTCACCTTCAAGTTTTTCTTTATCTTATTTTTATATAGTAAATGAGCTTCCGCACCCCCCCCCCCCCCCCCCCCACAACCCCCCCAAAAAAAAAAAACCGAATTCCTGTTCCGCCCCTGCTATCTCGTTTATGATAATCATTCTTAAGATAGATTGCAACATCAGGAAGAATGTGTCGTTGAGTATTGGCCCAAAATACAAATTGTCTCTTCCTTACTAGCAAAGACATGGTCAAAATTCAGATAGTGCAGACTACCTGCCCATGAACATACAAACAAAAACAATTTCAAAAGATTAATGTACCTTTCTCCGAGGTGCTAGTTTTGGGGGATCCAAAATAACTAAGTCCCACATTTCATGCCTAGAAACAGCTGCTTTCATAAACTCACTTGCATCTTCTCTCACAAAGGATACTCTTCCTGGATCCAGATTGTTAAGGAGAACGTTTTCTTTTGCGAGCTCCAGTGCAGGCAATGAGGTGTCGATGCCTGCTCACAAATCAATGTAGAGCATTATTGCTGTTCTAGTTGAAATCAGGTTCTTAAGTTTAATGTTTGCGACTTTAAGTTGGACAAACACAAACAGGATTAGATGAGGCGCTTTGCTTTGACATTTTGACATGACTAAAACAAATTTTCATGCAATACTAAAGATTTCAATTTGTGTCAGCCAAACTTCATGTAGATGATGCATTGGAATTCAAACAATTTGTTTTGCTATTCATGCAGATAATGCATTTGAATTCAGTCTCAATCATTTAGAACTCATTTGTATCTGATCCTAATTGGTAAAAACTCAGAACCAATTGATTCAAACAAAAAATCCTTTATTATTAAGATTTCAAGCCCAAAGCAAGATAAAATTCTAATCATCACTAAAATTTTGCCGTTTACTCGAGGAGGTTACAATTATTTACAGAGGCGAAACTAAGTAAGTCTCCGATCCCTGGCAAATCAAGATTTCTAAAAATCCAGAAGATACTTTCCTAACTAAAAATAAAATAATTAAGTAATATAAATCTGAATGTAGAAAAATTCTAAGAATTGGGAGTTGTCACCAAACCTGGGTTTGTGCATGCAATGCAATCCTTATCCCTATCTGTTAGTGAATGTTGGCCCTATATGCACTTGGTATATGATACATAAGTTCTGGAGGTTCTCACCCTTTGAGATTAATATCAACTTAGAACTTTAGACCAACTTATAAAATAAAATCATACTTGGATCTACTAACTTACCAACAACATTTGAAGCACCACCGCGTGCAGCATTTAGAGCAAAACCACCACTGTAGCAGCAAACATCAAGAACTTTTTGGCCGTTTGCGATTGATGATATATACATGCGATTTTCTCGCTGATCAGCATAAAACCCTGTCTTCTGACCATCCATTGAGACTGCATATGAAATTCCATTTTCCAATACCTGAAAAAAAATCCAATTATAAGTCTTGCCAAGGATGAGTGTACTATTTTCTCAATCATGAAAAATAAAATATTATCAAACTATAGTGTGTACCTATTTCATTGATTGCTACAGTGCTTATATCTCTGAATATCCAACTTTTTAAGGGCAAAAAGGGTATTAAAAATCCTAGGACCATAATATAAATCAATCTAAAAATTAAAATCACTCATAAGTCTTGCCCATTGCAACCTAATAAAATTATTTTTCAAATCTTCCTCAAAGGGGTTTGACAATATTTCAACAAACACCATTCTAGGAGAAAAGCTCAAAAGACAAAAAGGATAGCTGAGCTTTGTAACTGAGAATCCTCCAAAGAATTTGTATTGCTTGTCAAGGAGGGTCCACCTTGTGCTTGATGTATTGGCAGTGGTTTTCGATTCAGTCCCTAAGATAGCATTTTGTACACCCATTTCAATGGCTAGTTTAAGTCCCAGTTCAGCTCCCCCCACTCTATGATATTTATTGAATTGAATCAAGAACCTGTTGATGCTTCTATAGAACAAACAATGTGATCTCTGAGGATTGCACCATAACTGCCCCTACCATCTAACAAGGAACCGTCTGTGCTGATCATAGCACTATCATTTGGGGACTCCATCCATGACCAAGTCTTAACCTGATGATGATAAAATTCAACACTGTCTGTCCACTTAGCTAAGATATCCATTGAATAATTTGAGTCTTCTACTTTAAATTCAATACATGTTGCCTTCTTTCAAATGAGAGTGCATATTGTTGGGCTTAAGTCATATTGAAACTCCATCATACCATTGTCTAGTCGTGCACTTCTTCTCCCAAATACAATATATAAATGTGTTATGTGTTACAGCCCCGTCTTCTAATGGTCGCTATTGGAATTTTGCCTGAAAATTGATCAATAGACCAAACAGTTTCCTCTTGCTATTTGAAGTCTTATGATTAGATAAGAAAATCAACAAATTTACTCCAGATTGATCTTGAGAAATAGCACCTGAAAAATAGGCGTTCCTTATCTTTTATCTCCTCATGTTTACTTGAACCATCACTTGGTACTCTCTATGAAATGAAGAAAAAAAAGGTTGCTCCCATTTTTTTCTCTTATAAAACAAAATTTTAAATTTAAATTTTAAAAAAATAATTAAAAAATCAGCTGCTCCCTTGTGTCTGTTTTAGAGCTCAACAAAATTAGCCAATAGTAAGACATAGGGTGCAGCAAAGTGCTTTTAGTTGATTCTCTATCACGCACTACCTTTCCTGAGTATGGAAAATTTTAATGAATGAAGTAAAGCCACATAATAGCGAAAACAATAGTTTACCTCAAACGAAGGAACCAGAGTACATGTAGCATGGTTTAACAATAAATATGATACATTTGTTTATGGCATGTATAAGTGCATTTCTAGTCACAATATGATTAGACAGGGACAGAAACCTGTATGTGAAATAACTGCATTCACCTACTTTCACTATAGGATAGCTAACGTTTGTAATCCGTTTGATATAAGTTATAACCATGTGCAGGGGTCTAAAATATTGCAAAGGAAAAATTGATTGTTGTCGAGTCAAAAATTACAAGGAGGTTCCTACCTTCACCCTGTTAGTAGAAAGTGGCGAATTGGAGCCTCCCAGATCTGATAACTCTAGCCCTTCTTCCTTTAGTATATCAACTGAGGGTCTCCATTTTATATAAGTGATTTCTTTGATTCTTCTGATGCATGTCTCTAATACTGGTTTGTATTTCTCAACCCAAGCAGCAGATGATGCGACTACAGCTAAATCTCCAAAAACATCGACAATGAGACCTGATAACCTACAACATATCATGAAGATGAACCTAACATAAAGGACTATTGAGCTAGAAAATATCTCAGTTAAAAGAAGAAAAAAATGACAGGAAAGGATACAACAATTTGTGTGCCACCACAATACAATAATATGCAGAAGTTGGGCCTCTTGCATCATTATTTAATATCAATTGCAACCGGAAGAAGAATTCATAAACGTAACTGATCACAAGTTTTGCTATCAAAAGCTCACCTAGGCAAGATGCTTGGTACAGGTGCAACCTTGCCTAGGCGAAAGTCTCGCACACCCATAAGCACTTGCTGACTTCTTAGGACAAATAAAATTTAAAAAAAAAAAAACAACGGAGATGGGACATCCTTAGTGACGACAAAAAGCTACCGACAAAATTCAATCCATTTATGAAAGTTGGACTTGTGGGCAAAATGTTAAAGAATTAGGTTAGAAAAATAAGAAAAATGGAAGTTATATGCTTCACAGTATGACACTTGTTGGACCTCATAGAGAGAGCACACATGGAGCTCCTTGCCCTCAACAAGGATCTTGGCAACAAGCAAGTTTGTTACTCACACACCATTGTATTCACAACCATTCACCATCCACTCAAATACCCTCGAAAGCAGCACATACTCATTCAATTCCCAGGCAATAGTGTTGTCCTGCGAAGATGGAGATCTCAATTCCTAAGCCCATTAACATGACCCGTAAACTCCGTCATCATACCCCTCTTCCTATTATACAGTGCAAAGAACTTAGAAAGCTCTCGCCTCCCACCCGCCTATCATGCAAAACACTGACCTTATCACCCTGTCCTAACTTCTCCCAAGTCCATTGTTAAATGCTAGTAATTAGATTTCAGTGTCACTTCAAGCTACGGCTTGGATTTTATCTATGGACAAAACTAATGGATAATCTAGAACAAAGCATGTTCCATTCTGAAAGAGTCCTCAAATCCAAAGGGGCTGTCAAGGACATAGCTAACCATACAACAATTGAAACTCTATTATCCTAGTCAGAGGCTATGAAGCTAGTTAGTATTTTTTTACTTGTCATGCACAGTTATATATACCTAAAGAATCATCCTCAGTTAAGTTTATCATATAGGAACAGTAAAGAATAATAAATTTACATTAAAGAAATAAATGAACACAGCAGATTTAGAGGCCCACCTGTCTCCTTCACTATTAACAAGACGATAAGCATTTGTATGTGCAGAGGGGAGTCCCAAACTCGTACGCAGTTCTTTCGCAGCATCAATTCTAATTTCAAGCAGCTTCTCCATGTTCAGAGCAGAGGATTGGTCTCTGCCGAAAGTGGAAACAAAGTATCCTTGTAACTAACAGTGTAAAGTATTTTTTAATTAAAAAGGTAATTAAATAAGGTTGACTAAATTGACACCCATGTGGAGGAATATACCTTGATACCTCCTCTTCTAGCTGCATGAGTCGGACACTAAACATAGACACTGAATTGTATAAGCCCCACCCGATGGGCTTTTCTGTTCCATCTGCCACCAGCACAACGTCTCCAGTCTTGGGTGGTGGTCTACCAATTATTCTATCAACTGCACCACTATATACCATTGGACTTCCATCCCGAAAGAGTTGTGTTTTCCCTTTTTTTAAAACAACTTTTGCAATACCTTTTTGAGTGGGGGTGTCAAAACAACACAAGAATAAAAAATAAGACCTAAAGTAAGTATCTCTTTGTCACATGAACAAATAGCAAAATCGTTGATGGAACTAAGTAGTCAATTTATTACATCACCGAAAAATCTAACTGAAGCGGCTGCACTCTCATATCAACTGGAAATTACAGTGTACTCAACATATGAAGCTTCTAAGAACATAAATCTTTTGTATGTGTAATCAGATGCACTATATAAACCAGAGGAAGCTACAAGTATTTTCTGGGCTGCAATACCTGGGAAGGTGCTTTCAGCCATTTGATGGAATATGTTGGAGAACAATCGGAACAATGTATAAATTTATTTGAAATAAATAATATAACAATACAAATACTATTTGCATTATAAATTGATTTCAACGAAATCAAATAAAATAAATAAATCTACTAACTTGTATTGCATATAGAGGCTTGCGAAATCACTATCTTGAATTGGCGGAGTTGGTACGTCTTGATTTGTAGATAGAGACTAACGGATACGCTATGTCCTATAGACAGAATTCGCCCCTACTTGGTGTTGTAGTTCTTTAGGCGTCTGACTCCCAGGATTCAACTATCTAATACCAACACCGTAGCACAAGGGTGTTGGCTCTGGCGAATTTACCGAATGCAATCTCTCAGAAGTGAAGAAGAATGAATAACTCTAGAAAAAATTAATGTGTTTGAAGAACTTGCTTTTCTCTTCAATATATAAAGAACAAAAGGGTGTGTTGATCAGACATATCATTTCCTAATTCAAAAGCACATCTTTTCTCTTCAAGTGCAAAAGACACATCTTTTTTCTTCAATATTGGTTATTTGCTATACAAACTCCAACAATATCCATATTTGTATAGTAAATATACAAAGTTGTCTTCTAGAGAGAAACTTAGACATAATATGCATCGGGAGAGATGTCTTTGGACTTGAACCTTCCTTAGTGAATACTTATCGAATTTACCGGTGACGCGGTGTGTATAGGAGACA
Source organism: Berberis vulgaris (assembly GCA_963556465.1). Taxonomy (NCBI): domain Eukaryota; kingdom Viridiplantae; phylum Streptophyta; class Magnoliopsida; order Ranunculales; family Berberidaceae; genus Berberis; species Berberis vulgaris. Next base: position 88,951,496 of record OY747125.1, on the reverse strand, counting down.
TTGAATTGTTCACCATGTTTAGTAAATCAAGACAATGAGCATCACACATATTATATCTTCACATTTTTCAATTCATACGGTTGTGTTCATTTTGGTCTTGAACAAATCCCGGATTCATGAAAGCTTTAGAGAACTCAGTCATATCATTCTCATAAATGCGACCCCACATTTATTCTCATATAGGTTACACTTAGATTATTAATACCCTGTTGTATTCATCTCATCTCTCAAGAAATTAGTGTCATTAAGAATAAATAAATATTCACCCTGACCATCACAGGTAGTATACATTTCTTATCATAGGAATGAGTAAGTGTGTACACTCTATTCTTCGAGTTTCACCTAACTAGTTTGCCTTTTTGAACTTAGGCCTTGAAATTTCATTTGGCTAGGTTAGGTTTCCGCCAGGCATACTCCTCATTGGATTGACTTTAAGCTCATTCCCCTCAATAATTTTAACACTTACTCTTTTGGTATACCCTTTGTAAGTTGATCCGCAATATTCTCCTTTGACTTCACATAGTCAATTGAAATGATCCTAGTTTTGAGCAATTATTTTATAGTGTTATGTCGTCGTCTTATGTGCTTAGACTTGCCATTGTAAATGTCATTTTTCGCTCGCACAATGGTTATCATGCAATCACAGTGAATACATATAGTAGTCACAAGTTGAGACCATAATGGAATATCTTCTAAAAAAATTCTCAGCTAATATGCTTCTTCAACAGTCTGATCTAAGGGTATAAATTCATATTGCATTGTGGAACGTGCTATACACATTTGTTTTTGTGATTTCCACAACACTGCTGCCCTACCAAGTGTAAATACATATCCACTTGTGGATTTCGCAGTTTTTCTTTTTCTGAATGTTGTACTTAGGCTTGGACTTGTTTCCATCCTCAACAATACTGGCTTTGACATCGAACTCAGAAGTGTTCATTCCCTCACTCTTGCGGTGATCTTCTTGAACCCTTAATTTGATAACCAAATCATCCAGTGTCATATCAGTCTTCTTATGTTTGAGATGAATTTTGAAATAGTTCCAAGATGGAGGCAATTTCTCAATGACAGCTCCAACTACAAATTGGTGTGGCAATTCCATTCCCTCTGCAGCAAGTTCTAGGATCATAATCTGGAGTTCCTCCACTTGGTTCATAACAGTCTTCGAGTTTATCATTTGGTACTTACCGTACTTTAAAAATTTCCCAATGATAAACTTCTTTGAACCAACATCTTCAATTTTATATTTATTCTCCAGGGAATCCCAAAGTTCTTTTGTTGTTTTGTATGATCTATACACATCATACAACGTATCATCGAGACTGTTTAGGATATAGTTTCTGCATAAAAACTCACTATGTTTTCATGCATCAATTGCATTAAACTGATTTGTGAAAATATCGTCTCCTTCAGTGACAGGAACATCTTCCATGACAATATGAGCAAGGTTCAAGGTTGTTAGAAAGAACAACAACTTCTGTTGCCAGCATTTGAAATCCATACCCTTGAACTTGTTTGGTTTCTCAACATGGGGTTTAACGTCATTAACTGATTGTTCCATAATTCTCTCTATAGATTGTTGGAGAACAATCAGAACAATGTATAAATTAATTTGAAATAAATAATATAATAATACAAATACTATTTGCATTATAAATTGATTACAACGAAATAAAATAAAATAAATAAATTTATTAACTTGTATTGCATATAGAGGCTTGCGAAATCACTATCTTGAATTGGCGGAATTGGTACGTTTTGATTTGTAGATAGAGACTAGTGGATATGCTATGTCCTATAGACAGAATTCGCCCCTACTCGGTGTTGTAGTTCTTTAGGCGTGTGACTACCAGGATTCAACTATCTAATACCAACACCGTAGCACAAGGGTGTTGGTTTTGGCGCATTTACCGAATGTAATCTCTCTCAGAAGTGAAGAAGAATGAATAACTCTAGAAAAAATTAATGTGTTTGAAGAACTTGTTTTTCTCTTCAATATATAGAGAACAAAAGGGTGTATTGATCAGACACATCCTTTCTTAATTCAAAAGACACATCTTTTCTCTTCAAGTGCAAAAGACACATTTTTTTTCTCTTCAATGTCGGTTATTTGCTATACAAACTCCAACAGATTAAACATTGTGGAAAACAGATGCATGGTACATTAGAGTTGTAAATTGAGTAAGTTTCGACTCCCAAGGCTTATGAGTAAACAATATTTGATACATTCCATCGCTGGCCATATAGTATTAACATTCTGAATATTACCTTGACGTTTTGATCTTAAGGATCACATCAGATCAAACATGGTGAACCTAACCCATGGAGTCAAAGACTTGGCAGATTTGTTTGGCTACAACGAACAGTCAGGATCCTAAGGGGTGCTATTATTGGGTTACATGTGCATTGTGCACATTCCAAAAGACTTGTGTAAGATGGTAAACATGGGAAGATATCAACCCGTGTCCAGTTAGTTTAAAGGTTTTTGTTTGCATCAAACAATTTGTCAAACAATGAGAATTCCAATTTTAAAGAATGTAAAATAAAAAGAAAATTAAGTTAATCAAAGAACAAATTCATCGAGGATAAGTCATGTTCGAGTGCTAGTCGAAGTGGGTTTTGAACCAAAAGAACCCCATGAAGCAAAACAAACAACACTCAATACAATAAGCAAATGTTTGTTGAATCAAAAATAAGTAAGGGTTTTGTAAGAAAAATACCTTTATGGTTGGTGGCGATTTGTTGAAGAGTTGTGGAAGAAGGAGAAAGCGAATGAGAGACTGATTTCATTAGACTACGTGCTGACATCATCTGCTAGTTAGTGTGTAAACTTCGCTCTCTCAACTCGACTCCAATGAGTGTGAGTCGAAGAAGAGGAGGCTCTTCCAACACAGACTCAGTTTCGGTGCTTTTGGTTTGGAATTGGATAACGAGATAAAAACTGGGAGGGGTGATTATTACAACAATCTCCCATGTTGACTCGAGTCAACTTGAAACTAGCGAGTTAGCAATGACATTTGTATGTATTTGAGGGACTTTGGTGGAAAAAAAAAACATTTACTCGGGCACAGGGACGGATCCACGTGGGTCAAGTAAGGCCACTTGACTCACTCACTTTTGATATTTTTTGGGTTATTGGCGATTTGCTAAACTTACAACGTCGACGAGCCTGCCCGCCTCTTCTTCTTTTTTCTCCCTTTATCTGTTTACTTCGAGATCGACAATCGTTTTGTATCCTGCTCTATTTCTTTCTGCTTGATTTATTTTTCTTTCCCACCATTACTACCAGCTACCAGCAACCCCAACCTTTCTTGTCTGCTTTGAGGAAAAAAAAATTTTAAGTATTTTCTCGAGATGAATTTGTATATCGAGGTCTAGTTTTGTATTCATAGGATTTTTTTTAGATACATAAAAAATTTGACCCATTAACTTTTCCTCGAGAAACAAACATGTATCTCGAGGTTCATTTGTGAGTTATTGTTTAAAGAGCATTTTGATTATCAACGTGATCCTTTTGACAGTCAACGCACGTTAACTACTGATCCTAGAAAAGACAGCAATAGTGACTACTGTTGGGGCAACCTCTAATTAACTATTTTAATAGGGGACAAATTGTAAATAATCCAATTTTTTTTTATAAACACATAATTTTACATTTGAAATTAATTTTTGTCCCTTAACCTTATACACTAATTTGATTTGTCCCTCATATATTTATTTTTTGTACCCCTACAAAGTAGCTTGTTGGATCCATTTTCTTTCCGCATAGATTATATAGAGTTTTGTTTTAGCAATTGGTGTTTTCTATAGTTATTCATGTATTGTTCAAATTAAAAAGAAATTTATGCTAAAATAATTAATTATTATATTATCATTGATTAACTATAATTCATCACTCTGCCCCCTTCAACAAAAATCTCGGCTCCGTCACTGCTTCGGCATATACGTAATGAGCATACAACAATCAAATCCATATTAAAAATATAACCAAATTGCTTATGGTGACCTATCACAAAACATGCAATGGGTTGATGCTTTAATGTTGGTTTGCTCAAATGGTTTAGTTGGGCTAGGCTTGGAGTGCATTTGCACTCTCACTATACACACTTGAATCATTATGATCATACATCAACATAGACCGATCATCACGGCCATACACGTGGCAGAAAGCATTCATCACAAGAATATAGCGTCCAATCTATTGGGCTAGCTCATAAAATCCAAGAAGTCCACTACATACACACAGGGAGGATGTGAAATATGAGGGAGGTGAGTGTAATGGAGATGGATATAGAGAGATTAGGGAGGAGGTAAGTGAGCATTTTTTTATGGTGGTGGGAAGAGAGAAAGCAGTGACGAGGAGAACGGGATGGAGGTTTTGCAGGAAAATGAAGCAATGGAGAAGATGAGTAAGATTTTTAGGGTTTTTTTCTCCTTTAATTGGGTTGTAGGAGGATGATATCGAGATTAACATAAAAATTTAAGCCATTGGATGCATTTTGGTGAATTTTGTTGAGTTTGCCCATGCAAGAAACATGCATTCAAAGTGAGTAATAGTTATTAAATCAATATTAAACAATCAACATGATTGACCTAACAAATATGTTAGAAAGTGAGGGTTAGACTCAATTAAAATTTGAAATAAAGGCTAAAATCAGTTTGATAAACCAACGAGGGCCAAACTAAAAAAAACCTAAAATTTTTGAAAAATTCCTCAAATGGGATAGACCCAATCCAACTGCATTGAGATCATAAGTTACTTCTCAAGAAAAAAACTTACGACCATGATGTTGTCAATTAAAAAAACCTAAAAAATCAAACAAAATATTTATTTGCCTCTAACCCCATTCACTCACATCTTCTCCAAACTCTCATTACTCCTCAAACAAGCACATGCAAACATGGCGAATCTCAAAACCCTTCATTCACATTCACTGATTTCCCCAAAGGATGTGCAACTCTACATACTCTCCTTCCTAAGCTCAGGTAACGATCTCATTTTTCTACTTTATTTTAGTTTTATTTAAATGTAACGATTAAGCCTAATTAATCTATGTCTTTTAAAGTTATTTTGTAAGATAATAGTATTAATAATGTGTCAACATGTATATAGATAATAAATGAGATTTAGTGTAAATAAAGTTTGAGAATATCAGGTGTTAGTTAATTATTTTTGGGGGGCCAATATACATAAACCCTATTTATATTGGGTTTAAAACACTTCTCGTTGGTTGAGTTTAATAGTGGCAACACCATTAATTGAAACATAAAAGATGAGAAAGGTTTTTTTTTTCCTTTTTTGTTCCCTACAGTGCAATACGAAAAAGAAAAAAAAAAAACAAAGGAAACAAGAAGAAGAACTGTGAATTTTTCATTCTCTTTCTATATTTCTGTGTAGATTCATCTATGGTTTAGCGTTAGATTTTAATATGTAAATAAGTATGAGAACTTATGAAAAGGTTTTATTGTATTATTCGCAGAAATTTGTTGAGTTAAAAGAGAAAACTCAAAACCAAGTTTTTGTTTAATCTCGTGATACAAGACATTTTTGTGCAGTCTTAGGTTATTCAGTGGATCGAGACCTTTCAGTGTTCCAAATACTTTCACTTTAAATCCACAGGTTCACAACATATGTATGAGAAATATAACATTGTTTTGGAGTCCATCCACGGTTAGATTTCCCTCAGGGCAGGGAAAACTGTCACAGGTCAAATTATAGAAACCCTAAATTTTTTGGAAAGATTGTTTCACAGTGTTCTTTGACTTATGAGTGAATGCAATTAAAATTTATATTATCCCCACTTATTATTTGTATTGTATATGACATAAAATTTGTAAGAGAACTTAGTAAGTATTTCCCACTCTTTATAGTACTTTTATTCTAAATATTTATTGCGAGTAATATGTATAAATTATGAATTACAGAATAATTATTTGGTATATACTTGGTATTAAATTTAGAATTTTTATTGTATACATGTGGATTGAATAATACGATATGTTTGGAACTAAAAAATTATTCTGAGGGAATTTTGTGAATTTTCTCTCTTGATATTTTATTCTGATGAGTAAATTGTATTTTTAAAGTTGTTAGATATTGGTGAAAGTAAGTATTTCTCACTATTTATAGTACCTTTTGTTTTAGGTCTATATTTGCCAATAAAAATCACATTTAAGCACGTTTGAGGAATTATACCATTATGTTTAATATATGTATTACATAATTTTTATACATGTGGAGTGAACAATATGTTTGGAGCTAAACTATTGGAGTATTTGTTTTGTGAAAATTAGGTGAATATATTATATGAACATAATATGAATATAGTATTAAATATATTTTTACTAAAATTAGATGCATACATGATAAATTGTGATCACCTTTTCAAATGTAGATTTTGCTACGTGTTCACTTCAAAAGTTGTTAATTACGTTAGAATTAATTTGTAAGGATTCATCCTTTGATGATATCACTTTGGGTATCTGTATTGTTATTTGCAATATGATATTATGACTTGAATTAAGTAGTTAGTATGTGATTTGACTTTAAACTTGAATTTAATTGTTACTCAAATTGACTTGCTAAGGAGTATGAATCTTTATATTCAATGGGTTTGATTTCTACTTTGTTATAGAAATTTGTTTATGAAAATGCTATTTTTCTCCAAAAGTATGAGTGGATATTGTGATTCCGACTAGGAAACAAATACCAGAATATAAGTCATGCATGGAACCTTCCCTGCATGGACAACACTCCAAAAAGAAAGAATCTCCTGCAGATCTAGGAGCACAAGTTGTATAGGGAAACTTTCCTACATGAACGACTCCTAACAAGGAAAGGATCTCTAACAAAATATATTTTCCTAAACTACGCCACCAAAGGCTTAGTTGAACAAGGACTATTGCATGATAAATAGGACATAGGGTTTATGAACAAAGGTACGCTACAAAACCCAATTTACAACATTACACCTTTCTCAAACCTTGTCTGACTTAAGCATCGAAGTGCCAAAGGCCGCCACAACGACGGTCTTTGGCTCACACGTGTTCCCTGTGCAGGTTAAGGTCAAGGAGTACATGAACTGACAACATCAAATTGGTGTCGTCCGTGGGGAACAACAAAGTTCCTAAGAAAACAGTGATATCACCCTTTCTTTTAGTCCAGAAAGATGGTGACCACGAGATTTCACAATAAGGGAGACATCCCTGAGCCCTCGAACTCTCGAATCGGTGGACTGCAGCCAGTTCTGGTGGCACCGACACCGCGGGGGGAACAATCTCGGACCCTCGCACCTACAACAACCATAACGGACCCTAGGGTGGATGTATTGTCAACCCAAGTGCAGCAAATCCTACGAGCGGTGGAGATACTCACTCAGTGGAACCCTCCACTCGCCGAAAGAGACAGGGAGCCGCGAAGAGCCCCATCCCCAGAAGACACCAGAAAACACGTTCAGGAAAGCCACTTTGCCCCCTCTCGGCTCTCTGTGGAACATGGGCGGAGGAGCAGCCAATAGAAACCCGACATCTAGGGTCGACAAACTCACCTCGCAGAACCCCCTCCGGTTTGGGGCCACCAATCCAGATGTGCTATACAACCTCACCGTCCCCTCGTTCATGGATCACATCATGAATGAGCCATTTTCGATGAAGTCAGCCCACCAAAGTTGGAGTTTTATGACGGGAAAACGGACCCGTGACCACTTACGCCATTACCAACACGTAATGGCGCTCAAAGAACAATCTGAAACAGTAATGTACAAGTCATTTTCCACCAGCCTGAAGAAGTCGGCGTTGACCTGGTTCAACAGTGTTCTTTTGAGGTTCATTGACTCATTCCAGACGCTGGCCAAAACATTTCTTATCCGCTTTGTCGGCAGCCAATAAATCAGGAAAAGGCCTGCATTACCTGCTCACCCTCAAACAGAAGTTGAATAAGACACTAAGGGAGTACATCACACGCTTCAATGATCAGTTAACTCTCATCGACGGTTGCAGTGATGAAACCTTAGTTACAGCCTTCACCTCGGGTCTGAAGAGAGGCCGGTTCTGCAACTTCCTCACTCTGGAGCTTCCTTCTGACATGTCAGACTTGCTGAAGAGCGCCCAAAAATACATCACTATTGATGAGATGTTGGCCACCAAAAAGGAAGTAGAAGCCAAAAAAGAAACCTTCCGATCCCAGAGACAGGAAAGAGGCAAATAAGCAAGAAGACGATTATGAAAATAAGAGGAGTTGGTTGATAGCAAGCGGACTCCGGTCGCACGAGGCAAGATAAGGCCTTTTGCTACATCAACTCCCAACCCTTCACCCCCATCAACTCCAGCCTGTCTGATATCCTCAATGCCATTAAGAACTGGGGAGAAGTGAAGTGGCCCACCAAACTCCGAGGAGATTTCTTGCAATGAAACAATGGAAAATACTGCTTATTTCGCAAGGGCAGCGGCCAAGATACTGAAGACTGCAAGAATCTTAGATATGAGATTGAGCACTGGATCAAGAGGAGGAAACTCAAGAAATTCCTGAGCCTAGACGTGAAACAAGACTGGGCGAAGGAAATAGAACAAATCGTCAAAGAAATTGAAGACAAGACGGCGAACATTGTATATGTCCTGCAAGGAGTGTTCTCGAAAATTGAATAGTCCAACATGTCCAGAAAAGAGGACGCTCCGCGAGATGCAAGCCTGGTTCACCTACAAGGACCAACAAGTGTAACACGCTCGTGTACAAAACCCGATCCTGTCGCCGACTTTCACGGATGGAGACCTTCAGGGCGTCCAGTCTCCGCATAATGACGCCCTAGTTATTTCAGTCTTCATAGCGAAGTGGGAAGTAAAAAGATACTGGGTTGACACCAGGAGCTCCTTAAATGTTCTATTCCTCAACGTGTTCCGCAACATGTAGCTAAATGAAGAGAAACTAATGCCCGATAGTCACCCCATGGTCAAGTTCAATAGGGAGAAATGTTTTCTATCAGGAAGATCAAACTAACTATAGTGGCAGAAGAACCACAAATTCAGAAAGTCCCGTTCCAGAAGTTGATAGTGGTTGATGCCCCATCCACCTAAAACATCATTTTGGGAAGACTTAGCCCTACCAGATGGAGGCGGTAGTTTCTACTTTGCACCAATTTATCAAGTACCCCACCAATCAGGCAGTAGGCACCATATGAGTAGACCAGCCAGTAGCCAGAGACTGCCAATACACAACGTTGAAGCGGCTTGATAGCTATCAATTACAATCCGGGCTCGGGACTCAGACATCTCAGAAACTGAGTCCATAAATGGAAATAGAGTCTTCCCACTCAGATGATGAGACTTCGGTTAGTCTGAGGGAAAGACCCAACATCGGTTAGCCAGAGGAAGAATCTATCACGATCTACCTCAACAGGCCCGACAACAAAATAGTCGTCCAAATAGGTTCTTGCTTGAGCTAAGAACTAGCAGAGTGGCTGATAAAGCTATTGCGGCATAATCCGGTGGTCTTCGCTTGGACGATGCGGGACATGGTGGGAATTGACCCCGCCGTAATCACTCATCGACTGGAAGTTGACTCCGCGCGAAAAATCGCCAGGCAGAAAAAGAGACCTATGGCCCCCGAACAAAACCAAATCATAAACGAAGAAGTACAAAGGTTACTCAACGTGAACATGATCAAAGAGGCACGGTACCCAGACTGGCTGGCGAATACCGTCTTAATAAAAAAAGGGAAGTGGAGAGTCTGCATAGATTACAAATACTTGAACAAGGCGGTCCGAAAGGCATCTTTCCACTTCCCCGCATTGATCAAATCGTGGACGCCACATCCGGACAAAAGCTTCTGAGTTTCATGGACATTATTCTGGGTATTACTAGATACAGATGCACCCCGCAGACGAAGAAAAGACATATTTCATAACTGAAAGAGGGAGATACTGTTATCGAGTGATGTCGTTCGGCCTAAAGAACGCAAGAGCGACATATCAATGACTGGTGAACCGGATGTTCAAAGAAAAAAACCAGTAGGAACATGGAGGTCTACATAGACGACATGCTGGGCAAAAGCCTCCGCAGTCCAAATCACATCGCTGACCTTGCTGAAACATTCAATCAACTCTGCAAGTATTAGATGAAGCTCAACCAGCAAAAATGCACATTTGGAGCTGCGTTAGGCAAATTCCTAGGTTACACAGTAAACCAAAGTGGGATAAAAGCCAATCCAAAGTAGATTCATGCTCTTCTCGATATGAAGTCCCTAACCACCATCAGAAAAGTTCAGAGCCTGACTGAGAGGGTGGCAACACTCAACAAGTTTATTTCCAAATTATCTGACAAATGCCTCCCTTTTTTTAAAACTTTGAGAGGAAGTAAATTCTTCAGATGGGATGAAAAGTGTGAGCCTTCCGGAGTCTGAAAGCATACATGGAAAACACAAAGCTACTTTCGAAGCCGGCGCCAAGAGAGACACTTTACTTATATATATCTGTCTCAAAGCACGTCGTCAGTTCATCTCTTGTGTGGAATGATAAAGGAGTACAAAGACCAGTGTACTACGCTAGTAAAACTTTCATAGAAGCGGAGACAAACTACCCAGACCTACAAAATCTAGCTCTGGCGCTGGTCGTTTCCTCCATGAAACTACGACCCTACTTTCAGGCCCACTCTATAACGGTCCTAACCAACCATCCACTTCGCATAGTGCTGCACAAGCTTGAATTATCAGGCAGGAATGTTAAATGGTCAGTTGAACTAGGGCAGTTTGATATCAACTATACTTCAAAAACAACCATCAAAGCTCAAACGTTGGCGGACTTCATCGCCGAATTTACTGGCGGTGGGGAACAAGAGTCAGATGACCAATAGTAGAAGTCAGACGACCAAGGATGGATCCTACGCTACGACGGGTCATCCATAGTAAACGAAAGCAAAGCTAGAGTCACTCTTCGCTCTCCAGGTAGGTTCACCCTGGAAAAGGTTGTAAGGTTCGGCTTCCCCGCCTCAAACAATGAAGCAGAATACGAGGCCCTCTTGTTCGGCCAGAAGCTCGCCAAGGGGATAGGGATAGATGAGCGAACCGCGTACAGTGACACACGCCTAGTAGTCAACTAGGTCAAAGCGGAGTTTAGCAGCAAAGATCCCAAGATGATGGCTTACCGCGAGAAGGTAATCAACACCATTAGCGGATTCAAAAGGTTGGAACTCCTATAGTGTCCCTGAGATGACAATGAAAAAGCTGACCACTGGCCAAGAAGGCCTCTACGGCTGAGATTTAGACGGGCTCATCGAATTTCAAGAACAATCGAGTCTAGAAGAAGAAGAAGAATCCAACGACATCCGACGTAGAAACAAGCTGGATGAATCCCATCATTGATTACATCAAGAACGGAGTCCTCCTAGCTGAGAAGACAGAAGCCAAAAAATTGAAAAACAAAGTAGCATAGTTTACCCTCATAAATAAAAAGCTATATAGAAGGTTAGCCACGAGACCCCTACTCAGATGCCTAACCCCCGCATAGGCGAACCATGTTCTTAAAGAGATTCATGATGGCATCTACGGGAACCACCCAAGCGGGAGAACTCTGGCCACAAAGCTCTAACCTTAGGGTACTATTGGCTGAAGATGCAGCAAGACGCCAAAGACATGGTCCGAAAATGCGACAAATTTCTGAGGTTTGCGTCGTACATACACATGTTCGCTCAGCCATTGACTCCAATGACCAGCTCATGGTCGTTCGCGCAATGGAGAATGGATATCGCCTGGTCGCTCCCCGTTTCAGCCAACAAGAAGTTCCTCCTCGTAGCAGTTGATTACTTCACCAAATGGGTTGAGGTCGAGCTCCTATCCAAGATACGCCAAAATCAAATCGAGAAATTCATATGGGCCTCCATCGTATGAAGATTTGACATTCCAAGGACACTATTCAGTGACAATGGAACCCAATTTCGAAGGCAAAATGTTGAAAAGCTATGCGAGGATCTTGACATCAAACACCACTTTTCCTCGCCAAGGCACCCACAAGCCAACGACCAGGCGGAAGTTACCAACGAGACGATCTTGGAAGTGCTAAAAAAAAACTTGACGCGGCCAAGGGAAAATGGGTTTCTGCATTACTGGGAATCTTCTGGGCATATCGGATCACCAAAAGAACCCCGACTAGGGAAACACCTTTTTCCTAGCTTACAGATCAGAAGCAATGGTCCCAGTGGAGCTAGAAATGCCAACTTTTAGAACGGGAGAGCTCAGACTGGAAGACAACGACGAAGCTTTGTGCGCCATCTTTGGCCTCCTCGAGGAAAGGAGATATCATGCTTCTGCCAAGATAGTTGTCTACCAACAATGAATGGCTCAGTACTACAACAAGAAATTCAAGCTATAAGAGTTCAATGTGGGAGACTGGGTAGTCGGGAAAACTCAGCAAAACACTAAAGAACCAGGCGTAGGCAAGCTAAACCCGAATTGGGAAGGGCCCTACAAAGTGACCAAGGTCAACAGGTCAGGAACATATTGGTTGGAAAATATGAACGGTGAAAGCCTTAAGCGGCCCTGAAATGTAGAACACCTTAAAAAATGTTATCAACAAAGGGTATTTGCTTTTACTAAAATTCCACCGCTGTTCATTAAATCTAGCTGGATATCCGAACAATCTATTACTATCTGACTTTCATATCGGATCAGTTGAACCGGTCACCATGTCGGACCACTCAGTGAGTCACAAGAGTCAGGACTCCCATATCAAACTATCAAACCTGACCAAAGCTTAGTCAATCCTGCTAATGACGATAGCTTTTGGTCCGCTCTAACGCGCTCCGTCGAGCGTGGATGATAATGGCTTAGAAAGTGGGAGTCTAGTCAAAGCTCCTCGAGCCTGAGCATGATGGCTTGCCAAGGATCATTGTCCTACCATAGACAATGATGGTCGAACCTGACCAAAGCTTAGTCAGTTCTGGCTGATGACAATAACTTCTAGTCCACTCTAACGCCTAGTCCGTCGAGCGCAGATGATAATGGCTTAAAAAGTGGGAGTCTAGTCAGAGCTCATCGAACTTGATCACAACGGCTTGCAGGGATCATTGTCCTACCATAGACAACGAACCCGACCAAAGTTTAGTCAATGACTACTGATGACGATGACTTCTAGTCCGCTATAACGCCTAGCTCGTCAAGAGTAGATGACGATGGTATAGAAAGTGGGAGTTTAGTCAGAGCTAATGGAGTCTGATCAAGATGGCTTGCCAGGGATCATTGTCCAACTATAAACAACATTCGCCGAACCCGACCAAAGCTTAATTAGTTTCGACTGATGATAGCTTATGATCCGCTCTAACGCCTAGTCCGTCAAACGTGGATGATGGTGGCTTAGAAAGTAGGAGTCTAGTCAGAGCTCATGAAGCCTGATCATGATGACTTGCCAGGGATCATTGTCCTACCATAGACAATGGTAGCCAAACCTGACCATAGCTTAGTCAGTTCTGACTGATGATGATAACTTCTGGTTTGACCTACAGCCTAGTCCGCCAAGAAGCTAATTAAGATGTTATAAGAAATCTGAAGTGCAATAACTCCAGAATTTCCTATAAAAATTACATGTCTAGATACCAATACAACGACATGGCAATTCAGAAAAGACTCAGCAGCTAAGCTTTGGAAAGTACAAGTATGAAATACTACTTAACAAACTTTCTTTCAGTCATAATTTAAGGATTACAACTATTGTGGTGGATCTGCTCCAGAGGCCGAAGGGCCAAATATATCAGAAGGGATTACAGGTGATAAGTCAGCGTCGTCAAAGGCTTGTCTCGAATTGCCAGTTGATGACACTAGATCGAAAGCTTCTTCCTCGTCAATCTTCCAATAAACAACTTTTTGAAGTGACCAAAGTCAAGTTCAAGGTCAGGGTGCTCTTCTTCGATCAGCTCTAGCAGATCCAGCCTACCCTGGACAATCTCTGCAAAGTCCAGAGTTGCCTGGCGCTTTTTTTCGTGAGCTTCGAACTCCGCTAGGCTCTTCTGTGCCTCCTTCAACCTATCCGCAAGCACGACCACTTAAGACTTCTCCTCTGCTAGTTGTTATTTTAGCGGATTCAGCTCATCCTGCACGGAGGCAGCTCGATCATCCACTTAATAGACACGACGAAGTCCGCTAGCAATGTCGGATTCAAGCTTCCAGTGTAAGGCAACCCATTAAGACTCAACTCGCTCCCTTTATTAAGCTCGAGCTTGCAGATCAGCCTGCGCCTTACCTGCCGCCTCTTTCACGCGCTTCAACTCTTCCCGAGTGCGCCCCAACTCCGCTTCAGCGAATACCAAGCCAGTCTTGAAAGAATTCAATTCAGTCTTGGAGGCTTCCAGTTTGGCCTCAAGATCGGCCCGCAATGACTCAGAGTCCGTCCCAGCACCAGACTCTTTTAGCTGTTTGTTTAAGGAATCTATCCGATAAAGCGCCTCAGAATACGACTTCTGCAATTTATCAAAAGCCTTCTCCAAGGCATGCACTCTAGTGCGGGCGTTGGGGAGCAACTCACTCCAATCTAAGTATTTGTTTGCTCCGCCCTTGGACCTCATCATTGTCCCAGGGGACCCTTCGATGATTACCGCTCCGCAGCCGAAGCCTTCTTAAATGGAGACTCGGCCCGATGCCTAGCATTAAGATTTGAGTGCGAGAGAGAGGAGGGAGATCCACTCCCTAGAGCGACCGCTTCGATAGAACTGGGAAGGGGAGCATCAGTAACTTTAGTGGCATGATCCATATCCGAGGGTTGAGCAGGTTGCGAAGTTTCAAAGCCACCAGTTCCCGCCAGCTTCGAATCATCCCCCTCTAGATCAACAATGGGAGCAGAAGATTCGGGCAAAACACCTTGCTCTTCCAGAACCATCTCCTGAGCGAAATGAGCATATCCAGGCTCCGTGATGGTCACCTCTTCCTAGGAATTAGCGGATGAGAAGGAAGTGGCCTTGAGATTAGCCCGCTTCCTCTTGAGTAATGGGTGGCAAGATCGCCTTTCCAACTCAACCTGCCTTGTCGGACTAGGCATATTAGCTTTCTCTTCTTTGAATGACGATTGCCGACTTCCTTGGTTGACGTTTTGAACAAAATAGGAGCTTCATGAAAATTCTCGAACAACCCACAATGCATGATGTTGTTTGGAACCATGACATCTTTGATGGTCATAAAAGAGAGATCATCGAATTTTTCATTATCGAATCCTCCTCAGAGAGAACTGGAGCCATAAATTTTTCTGCGGGAAAATAAAACAACAATTCAGTGCAACTTCCACAATGATCGGACACAAAAAGGAATAGGAACATTATTCTTATTGCAATTAAATTTGAAGTATCTGACAAACGGATGCCCCTCCAGCTTAAAATACAGAGAGTCCGAAGAAGCATGAAAATAATACTTCTGCCAGGACTTGAAATCATTCGAAAGGGGACCCAAACAATCTGGCTTGCTCAATTGGCACGCCGCGTGAGCATTCAGTCAAGGAGAAGTCAACAGATGGACCATTGACGGAGTCCATTGAAGGTCAATATCCTTTAGCGATCAAGGTCCTAAACCCATTTGATACCATCTGAGCGGGAGGAATGTAAAGATATGCCAAAACTAGAAAGCGGAGTCCAGGTTGAAACATGCCTTTATGCAAGGCAATAAACCCTTGCGAAGGCATTAACATGGTTCGATCAGTGCCAAAGGGGGAAAGTTCCAGGTCTCTTGGAATCCGATATTGATCCCGGAGTTTAACCAGACCGGATTCATCGACCAACCTGTCCCAAAAAAAACTCGTGGCAAGCGTAGGACATCTCTTGTTTGGGAGTAAGTTCAACTTTGTCTGCCATGGAAGAGAGTACGAACTTTTGAGTACACTTGCGAAATTAGAAGCAAGAAAGAGTTTCTGAAAGACTACAAAAGTAAAGAAACTCTCCTCTATAGAAATGGCAACTTATATAGAGCCAGGGATTTTCGCCTTTTTTAGCAGTCGCACGCCCAATTAAAGACGTGCACCGCTTGAGGAGATGATTCAGACTCAATCATCATGATTGACCAGTTTCTTCGTGACATGACGTAGTGGATCGACGACCTGGCCCACTAACTCGAGGGGAGTAGCTGGTGACACACCAAATCGTCTATTAATCTGCATCGTACACGTGTCGTGATGATCTCGTCAACAGAGCAAAGTTGGCCTAATTGCCTACCCAATCTAGCAAACCCCAGGCCACATGAAGCCCACCGAGGCAGGGTCCAGGAGGTTGGACCTAAACATCAACACCCTAATAAGCCCATAAGTCACATGGTCAAGCCCAATACCCATAAGACCTAATAAGGCAAGTATATAGGGGATCGACGTATGATGGGCAAGCCAATAATACATTGATTCCAATTAGGAAACAAATATCGGAGTATAAGGTTGTGCACGAAAACTTCCCTGCATGAACAACACTCCAAAAGGGAAGAACCTCCTATAAATTTAGGAACACAAGACGTGTAGGGAAACTCTCCTACATGGATGACTCCTAACAACGAAATGATCTCCAACAAGATATATTTCCCAAAACTATGCCACCAAAGGCCTAGCCAAACAAGAACAATCGTATGATAAATAGGACGCAGGGTTGATGAACAAATGTACACTACAAAACCCAATTTATAACATTACACATTTCTCAAGCCTCATCTAACTTAAGCCTCGGAGTGCCATCAACCGCCACAAAGGTGGTTTTTGGCTCACGTGTGTTTCCTGTGTAGGTCAAGGTCAAGGAGAACATGTATCAACAACATCAAGAACAAAAAAAAAAGAATGAAAAGTGTGATTTTAGTATACAGACTTGTTTGTATATTTGGTATATGATTTTAGTATGCAGTACTTTGCGTACATTGTTCTATGTGAGTTCGGATGTATGTGTGATGATATACTTGCTATAGGTCGAACTTCGGGTGAGATGACATGACCCTTGATGTGGCACCTCATTTGGGATATACACGCTCTGAGTGGCTTCAAAGGCAAGAGAGACACATTTGGGTGAATTGTGTTCGGCACTGGAGAATAGTGCGATTGTGAAAAAGAAGCGAAGTTTTTATCCAATAACGAAAACATAAATTTTACCCTAATATGAAACATGCATTATTTACTTTGTTAGTATAATGCAAGATTGCCTTAAGGGAAGAACTAAATGTCCATTCAATCATTAAATGAGAACTACATGTCTTCCTTAAGGTGAAATGTGTATTTGTTGTTATTTCAATAATGATATATTATGACTATGATTTGTATTTTGTTGAAAGTAAATTGCTCACACCAGTATTGAAATACCGACTAAAATTATATTTATAATGAATACTGATAAATTTAGAAATTTCATCCATTTATTTCTAACCATTTCGTGCAAGATGGGAAGTCTACTAGCGTTTCTGCAGGTTAGACTTGTCATGGTCAACCTCACAACGTAAGCATAGGTAAAATACATATTTACTTTAAGTATGATAGAACTTATTAGAGGGACATGTTTGCCTCGTTTAGTAACTACATGTCTTTGAATTGTTGTCTTTTTGTATATATAGTTTTTGTAACTTATTTTATTTACAAGAGATGAAAATACTCATACCACCTACATCGCTGACCTAATTAAGTTTATGCTTCTTTGGTACTTTCTTATTGGAACGTAGCCACTTAGTTTTTCTCCGTTGGAGTCTTTGGGGCGGCAGTGTTGGAGTTTTCTTTGGTGGCGATTATCATTGAAAATTTTCATGGTTAAGCAATTTTGGTTTACTTCAAATTTGTAATAAACATTATATTTGTTGTATTTGAACTTTATTATTTTCCTTGTTGGTTTTAAAAAATGTTCAAATTTTCTCAAAAAATCGGGGTATGACACCCCATCTGAAATAACCTTTCCTTTTCATGCACTTCGAAGCGTTTCGAGTCTATTTGTCAAAGCGATATCAAGCTCTAATATTCAAAGACCCAAATGGGGCAATGGGAAAATCCAATTCAGGTTGCTCTACAAAACTCTGATTCGATAGGAGAACTTGATTAGGTTCTGGCGGTGATGTGCACAGGAGAAGTCTGTTGCAAGACGACTCCGCTTTTGATTTTCTTCAAATGAGGTTCGTCTTTCAGTACTTGGTATAAGGCATTTTCACAATAATTGGATGGATAGATATAAAATATTATTCTTTATCCTACTTTTTTTTTTTTTTTACTTTGATTATGTTTTTGTCCTTGTTTTTGCACAATTAAAATAAAAATAAAGTCCTACCTCCCAAATTTAAATCATTAAAAAAATATGATTAATTACTGTTTGGTTCGATCAGTCCATATTCCAACTCCTAAAATCGCTACCATATCGAATAGTAATTGCTGGGTTCGGTTCATTTTCCCAAACAGTAAAATAGCGATCAGTCCCCGGGACGGTATGATTTGGTTCTGATTTCAGTTTTTTGAAAAATTCTACCCACCCCTAGAGTGGGGTAGAGGATGGGAAAGAAAATAAAAAACAAAGATCATGGACATAATGTTTTGATGCGATTTATGAAAATTCTACCCACTTCTATCGATTATACACACCCGTAGAGCATGTTCACACACTAGTAAGGTTAAAAACAAATGAAATTTTTTTCTACTTAAAGATACAATTGTAAACAAACATGTTACAAAATGCATAAGGCAAATGCACATGTCTCTT
Organism: Berberis vulgaris; assembly: GCA_963556465.1. Taxonomy (NCBI): domain Eukaryota; kingdom Viridiplantae; phylum Streptophyta; class Magnoliopsida; order Ranunculales; family Berberidaceae; genus Berberis; species Berberis vulgaris. The sequence continues at coordinate 88,932,839 of OY747125.1, read as the reverse complement.
ACAACCACTTACAAGAGCATCTCCTACCGGTACGCCAACTTTATTTGGAGTGGGTAAAGTATTTTATACTTAACCAAATTCATACACTACTCATAGTAGGAGTTAAGTATGGCGGACAATTGAAATGTTGCCCAAGTTGAACGCCAAATGAATTGTTGCCCAAACATTTACTTTTTTCCCATAAAATATTTTTTTGTGGAAAAAGTCAAAAGTTGAGCGACATTCGAACTGGCACTAGCTTGGGTGATATTTCAAGTGGTGTTCAATGCCTTAACCCACATGGGATAGTTGGGGGATAGCCTTCACAAGTTAACCAAACTCGCCCTTTCCCTCTTTTTTTTTTTTTCTTTATTCTCACAGGACTTCGTGAGGATGTGGAAACTCATCCCCACACAGGCCTCCGCAAGGATGGGTTCCCCGCTTGCAGAAGTCAATGCGAGGGCAAAGAAAAAAATGGCATTGATGCGGGCAAAGCAAATTAGTGCGGCCGGTGGGCGGTGCGATTGTTGCTGCTCCATCCCTATCGTTGTTCTTGAGAAGAGAGGCGAAGAGGAACATAAGAGAATAATAAGAGGAGAAGAGATAGAGGAGAAAAAGAAAGGAGGAGAGAAAGAAGGTGGGGTCAGGGACGGGCGGTGCGAGCAGAGCGGAATGATAGTGAGAGAGGAGATGGTGGTGGTGTTCTTTAGCAGATCCAAAAAATCAAAACAAAACAAAGGTGATGGCACTGGCATGCAAAAGAACCCACGTGCACATTTTGATTTCCTTGAGATATGTGCGCACAAGAATAATGTGACATCATAACTTGATTGATGTACATGGAGGTACAATGATATCTTTCCACCAACGAGTTGATCTAGAACACCTTTTCATAGGGACGTTTTCAGAAAAACAAAACTTGTGAATGACGGACATGGCCACTGTTCATGTGGCCAATATTCGTTATAGGTGTCAGATATGCTCGAAGTCACTGAGTGAATACAAGAAACCACATCAACAGAAAGGTGTGCACAACATTGAAGATAAAAGCAAAAAGAGGATGGCACAGAACTAAAGATACATTCAGAAGTACCCCAAAAGAATTCTTAAATGATGCTTATGCATTCTATACAACATCACAATTTCTGTGCCAATGCACTGCATGATTAAGAGCCACTTTTGAATAAAAACAGCCCAATTTAGTGTTTCTAAAAGGAGCCCTTCTAGGGGTCGAGGGAGGGAGCGAGGGATGGGTGGTAACCACCCATCCGCCTCGAGATAAGTCCATCTGCCTCTAATGCACGATGTCACTTATCTCGAGGCGGATGGGTGGCTTCCACCCATCCCTCGTTCCCTCCCTCGACCCCTAGAATTTTCGTTCTAAAAGACATTAGAAACAAGGGAACAAGAGCTAATATTTTGCCAACTAAGATCTTCATCCAAGATTTCCTTTCCATAGATCATCCTTCTCTAGTAAACAATAGCAGAGATGCAGTAATAAGCATTGACAGAATCTCTTGAAGCAAATAACAATAACTATATACTCTTCGAGATGACAAATCCTTGAAAAGATGGGGTTTTGATGAAAAACCAAACTAGCAAAATTTGCTAAACTAAAAAATTAGAAGGAAAGGTTGTCCATCTTCCAGTACACTCCATATGTCCTAAGATACAGCAATCACATAAAACTAATACAGCAAAGGATTCAACGTGTTTAAAGTACATCACCCCTAGCTACAGCAAAGGATTCAATGCGTTTAAAGTCATCAATAGTCATCACCCCTAGATATGACCTCTTTGCAGGTTGGCCTCAGTAAGATGGTATGCTCGAACTGCGATACATAGCTACCCTTCACATCGCATAGAGGAGGACAAGGCTGCAATCAAACAAAGATAACTTTTTCATTAGCATTTTTCTGTTGACAAGCAATTCATCATTAGCTTCAATCATATCGAGGAAATCCAGTGTGGCACCTCTTGCTGTGCATCAAAAAAATGCTAAAGCACGCCAAATCATTCAAAACTATCCAAGAAAACATGAAGATGCCCCAGTAAATCATGTTTAAAACTGCTGTATTATAGTAAATGGTACACTATAACAAAATATGCAAACTTAATAAATTGTCTTATATTCACCACTTAACCCCCAATTTAAGATTTTCAGCTTAGCCACATAAATCAACCAAACCTTTGGAAAGAAGGAAACATACAAGTAATGGTTGAGAAAAATCTAGAGATCAAAGCTCAACGTGCAACACAACCGTACATTACCTTATATAGGGGTCTTTCCGTGCACTGAGAGGACTTAGGGCTCCCATGGAAAGTTGTTGATGACGTCAATATTATCCATTTAATAGAGAGAACAAAAGGAACTTTGCAAATTTCTTTAATTCCTTCAAAAGGTTGGATGGAATTTTGGAGATGAAATCAGGTGGGATCATCAGAAAACATGAATCTTTTCCTAGAATGGGGTCACATTGTCTTGGGTAGAGGCCAGAGGGGTTAGAAATGGCAAAAGAGGGACATTCAAGTTTGAACTAAATCACTAACATGGCTCGAAGAGGAGGGACTTAATAATTTAATATGGGAGGAAAAGGAGGATATGCCTCAGAGAAGATGATTGTGAGAGATGAAGTTGGGTTGGGTGCTCAAATCCAATATCTTTCCTTTTCTTTTATTAGTTTTGTATGGGGTCTCTGATCTAATATTCAGGTATTATAAGAATACCCATCGAACTTAGCTGAAATTCATACTAGGGTAGAGGTAGAGGGTTTATTGTTGCATGACAAATTTCGGCCAATTGGAAGTGAAAATTTGTGTGACAATGGGTCTTGCGTTATTAATTTCACTCAATTGGAAAGGAAAATTGTGTGATGATGGCAGTCTTTGTAGTCAGATGAAGAATCTATCTCATTTGTTCTTCTCCAACAATTTCTCTTACAGAGTATATGTGGAAGCCCACTCAGAGAGTATATGTGGAGAAGCCTCTACTGCAGTTCACTCAGTGAATTGTTTATTGCAGATGGCTTCTAGATGTCACAGAGAAGGGTCTTGAAGGGTTCTCGGCTGTGGAAAAGAGTTTTGCTTGCTGGTCTTTGGATTATTTGGAAAGAAAACAATTGAGGCTATAAGGGAGGAAAAAAAAAGATGTCCCAGCCTAGTTCACGAAGACTGAAGCCTTGGGCATTGGGGACAAATTTGGGATATCATTTCAAATGTGGAGTTTCATGCGTGCATGTTTGATTGGGTAGTCTTTTTTTCTGTGTAATTTCTCCTTAGATTTCGTACTCCCTTGCCTGTGACTTTCAGTCATTTGGCTTTTTTCTATATTAATATATGCTCTGCTTGTTTGATTGATCAAAAAGTTAAATAAATAACAATAATGAGATTCACACAAGAGTCATGCTGCCTATGCAGGTGTAGGATTAACAATCTTCATAAGCTAACCATGGAAGGTATGGCGAAGGAAGGTGTGGAGCTAACCGACAAGTATGTGGTGGATGTTTACAAGTGTCTTTATGGGAGAGAAGATTGGGGTCTTCTTTGGGGTTTATCAATTTTGGGTGCATCACATAGGAGCACAACACTTGGAAAGGGACCTCGATAAAGATGACATTTTAAAGGTGTTAGCTTCAGTTTTGTGCCAAATGGTTTTCCTATATTGTGCCAAATGCCTTCCTATATACATGTAGTTAACAAGTTCTAAAATGTTTATTTTTACTTGGGAGATCATTAAACTTCTTCTGAAGGAGGCTTTCGAAATAAAGAGATTATTTGCCAAGGCGTTAGCGACGAGATTGTACAAAATGGACAAAGAGTATTATCTTAATTTTCAAGGCCATTATAGAATATAGGTATACTCTTGAGAATTAAGAAAATATTAGGTATCACTCTTTTGGATGCTTTACCATAATCTTTGTTTCAGTAATATTGAGAAGACTCATCATTTCATCCAACTCCCAATCATTCAGATTTCTCAAGTGGAAATTCCAACCTTGGATTCATTGTCAAACCAGGTATCTTTAACCACCCCCTTCTTTCTTTGCTTGAAACATGAAAAATTAACAGATGCTTCATAAAGAGTTGTTGAGAATATCTTCTCCCACCCACTTGTGTTTCCAAAATTTAATTCTCTCTCCATTGTGGATTTCAAACAGAGTTGAGTGACTAACATTTCATAGTACCGTTCCAAACAGGCCACCCATAAGGATTTCTCCTCTTGCGTGAACCAAAACCAATATGATGGAATAGGACCATACTTGGCAACTCTAACCTGGGGCCAAAAGTCCTGATTGCCGTTCCCAAATCTCCAAATCCACGTGATTAACAAAGTTGTCTTAAAAACTCCTTCATCCTTCTGATTCCTAATCCCCTTTTATTTCTTGGCTGGAACATTTTTTTTCAATTGACGAGGTGGTATTTCTTGAAGGAAAGAGACATTTCCTAGAGGAAATTCCTCGATACATTTCTTGATTCTTGCAGCCATCGGCACCAGAATGATGCAGATGGACATCATATGGGCAGGCATCAGGATTTGTCCTGGTGGTCCAAGATCAACAGAACAAATCCTCACAAAATGGATACCAGCGATAGTATTGTTGATCAAAGTAACTCTACCGCTAAAAATAGCTCTTACCTACTTTACCAATGTAGTTTTCCCAAGTGTCGAGTCTGTTTTCGATTCTCTCAACTTCTCGTCCCACCCTGTGGTATTCTTGAATTCTGCGCCCAGAGCAGGTCCAAGTAGGAACAGGGAAGATACCTTTTCTTGTAACCCAAGTACTCTGCCCAAGCCAAGTTTCAGTTTCAAACTGACTTCTCCAACTGCAAGCATGTGTCTTGTCATCAGCGTAAAATGGGGATGGCAAGTGAGCTATCAATCACTTTGAAACCATGGATTTCACCCACATTTTATTAAAGTAAAGACGGGGAAGAACATATGTGCAACCCGAGGCGATCCCAAAAATACAAGGTGCACAAGAAAAACTTGAACACTGTGAAAACTTACTAACCTAAATTATACACATAAAAACCCCACCCCGAAACGAGAAATCACAAAAGCACTATTCATCAAATCGCCCTCATAATCTTGCTACCAAAGATCTTTTGGTGCATGAGCACTCATGACCTCCTAGTTGCTCATAATGATATCAAGATCATTCGCTCCCTCACATTAGCTTTCAATTCTATCTCTAGTAAGAGATTTATGGGGCACACGAAACACTTTGTCACTTACAGGGAAATGGCTTTTGAGATATTGAAAACGAGTTGCATGGTCTTTTGGAGGAGGGTGACTGACACGTCTTAAACAAAGATACAACAAAATGAAGTTGCAATTGATAATTATAAAAAATATTAGGAAGTTGTGGGGAACTTCCAAAACCATTTGGTAGATTTCACTAACCTACAAAACATTTCCCTGACATCTGGTGGCGTTGCGACAAGTGGTTGGACACCAACTCGTTGACATGGGTCGGGTTGGATGCTCCTGTGTTTGCGAGTTCAGAACCTTAACTTCCAGAAACCAGTAGTTCAAAAAAGTCTTGGGATGGGTGCTGGTATGACTCATCATGAGCTATCAATCTAGTATAACATCCTCTACTAACGTGATACCAAACTATTTATGCCCTTCAAATCCAAGATCACACTCAAAGCAATCTTCAATTGTTTGTTATGCAGTTAAAACGGATAACGGACCTATAACGGTCCAAGAGCGTTATAGGTTATAGCGGGATATACCGAGATATAACGGTATATAACGAAATAGTTTTTTAATTATATATTTTAATATCCCCACAAAATATTTATGTATTATAGTAAAAAAAAAAAAGTAAATCATGTTCATAACATTAAATTCAAAAAAAAAACCTTAATAAAATACATTTTCCCTTAGTATGAGAGTGAGATCGCAATAGAGAGTGCGATCGACTCTTCGTTTTCTTCCCTTTTTATCTCATTCTCTGTCAAACGGCGAGGTTTAGTTCTCTAGCGATTGGCGACGCCGAGCTCTGGTCCTTCTTTCCTATAAGTCTAGGGTTCTGGTTCGATCGAGAATGAAATGAGTGATTTTTTTTAATATATTAGAAAAAAAAAATTAAAGCGGCGTTATTGAAAAAAACGTTATCTCAATAACGGTCGCATAACGCCGTTATATCGGAGTTGTGATACCATAACGTGATAGTGTCATAACGTAACGGCTCACCCACGTTAAGAGTTATATTGGCGTTATATCATTGTTTTAACTACACAAATTGTTGGGTATCATTTTCACAACAATATTCTAACTAGAGAGAAAAGGAAAACATTTGTAGACTATTTCCATCTTTGGATCCAAGCAACAGAACTTGTTTAAGTTATCATCCTTGTCTATAAAATTTTCTCTGTTTGCATGCCCTTCTTCCCATCTAATTGGGGTTTTCTTCATCATTAAGGTTGACTTCATTCCAGCTCAATGAATGAGTCTTGCAAAAAAGCATCCTCCTTGCTTTGCACTTAAAACACAAATCTTCTTACAACAAAGGAAACCTTTGTACGCCTCCTCCATTACCTTTTGGTATTAGCTAAACACAAAAATGTAAAGCATCTCTTTTGAGACCAATCTCCACCTAGGGTTTACATTGTTGTGCAATTTCTCTTTTTCATTGCAATGTTTCACTTTGCTCAGCCCATAGTCTATTTTTTTTTTCTAAAATTTCATTGGAGACTGAAATATAGATACGAGAGAAATATACATATTCTTACTAATATCAGTAAATAAATAGAGAGATCATGGACTTGATTGCTCTTGGAGATAAATAGTCCATTTATGTCTTTTAGGTCATATATATGTCATGAACTTGTGATAAAATAGCAGATAAAAGTCTCGTATTTCTTAGTATGCATTATTACATAAAATTAAAAATTAAAAAAAATAGGAAAAAAAAAAAAAAAACTTCTTCCCAGGTCTACAATTCACCCTATGAATACAATATTCAATTCAAGATTTCAAATCTTAGGTTCTAAAATCAACAATGGCACTGTCCTAATTGGTTTGAAAAATATTTGGTTGTAGGTTAAAGCTTCACTTTTGCACATTGTGACAATGTATTCTTCACACTTCAAATTTGAATTCAAAAAAGTGACAACGGATTTTTTTTTTTTTTTTAAGTTTTGGCTGGATATGTATAATTATTTTTTTCAGGCAAGACATGGAAATAAATTATACAGTAGAAGTACAAATAGTTAGGGAAAGGCTCCCTAGGACTACAGAAAAAGTAAGTAGATAACATCAAACCTGAACAAGAAATTTGTGTTTAACCATGAACTTTGCTATTACTATAATACACATATATATGGTATGACTTCCTAGCCATTGTCACAAGGGTTTACCTGAACGATGCCAGAGTCGCAAAGGTTCTTTAGTGCCATTAGATATTTAGTCTCCCCGAGGCGGTCTAGATATCGCCTACAAAACGCCAATGTCGAGAAGTTCTTGTTTATCGTTGCAAGCAATTGCTTTGCTCTAGGCAACCTTAGAGGTACATGTCCAGCATCGAAATTTTTCATGTAGATACTGCATTCAAGATCTTCTCTAAGATACCCCTTCCCTGCTCATGAAGATATTTGTGCATGATAAGTTATTCAAACTATAGTAGTATTTATGCATCGACCTCTCGATACTTAATATCATACTAAGGCAGCAATTTTACCTGTTGATCCAAAAGTTTCAATAGCGAAAAACTCCCCCTCCTCCATCTTTGTCTGCTCGCCTCCTTTTACAGTAGGCACAGATTTTCCAGCATGAATTTGATAAGGTCCAATGCTGTGCCCATTCAAGTTTCGGATACTTTTAACTGACATGATAGTTCAGCCATTATTATTACATAAGATAATAGATCAGCCATTATTATGACATAAGATAAAAACTGTAGATGCAAATAGAAATAAATATATAATGTGACAGTTGAGAATATAAATATCTAGCAATATAAGAATGTGCATGAAAGAAAAACAATTACATACATAAGGAAAAATGACACTAATAATGTCAAGTTACAAGGCTTTCAATAAAACAATTAATTTAAACCAATACAGCCGTTAAAGCTAAATCTTAGATACTCTTCAACGCTACCAAGAAATGTAAAAGGAGGCAGTGAACAAGGGTCGTAAGACTTCCTTTGTAATGTATTGGCTAAGTATCTAATAAGATTTAAGAATCACAACTTCTATTAACAAAAAAATCCATGGAAAAATTTGACACACTGTAGCAGGCCTACCTTGGAAAACTTTTCCATTAATTTCAACCTCATATGACTCCATAACCTCCTGTATTGCAGCACCAACATCACACAAGCGCACATCTATCCCAGCTTCCTAAACATTAAATAGAAGAGTCAGAAGAGTAGCAACCAAGATTTGGATGTCTACATGCATGTCATTATTTATTTAGTAATAAAACCTGGAGTATTTGACATTGCATATCATCTAGCAATACAGAGGCAGGGCCGCTGGTCTACTCTACAAACAGCAACTGTTTCTAAGTCTTAGAATTTCTAATTTCAGAACTACCTACTTGCTTCTAATTTTTAAATTTTATTTTGGGTAACTAGTTTTCCTACTCAGTTTCTATTATAGGTTTGCTTCCTTTTGCTATTACGATTAATACAACAAAACTAGTGGTCTAGCGACTTTCTCGCCTATTGTGGATTCAAGAGCATTTAAATTAGCTTCTCTGCCACAATGTAGATGCCACATGCCAATAAAACAGTTATGGGGAGATCTTGCAGCGCATGTAGGCCAAACAACCTGACACGCTGCGCTTTCGCCCTCCTCCCTACGGTCGCCTCGTGCTTGTTGATAATTGCTATCATTTTGATTAAGTTAGCTAAAAACATAAGATCTTATTGTGAAAAATTACACGTAACAAAAGGTTACATCTGTCTTTGTTTTTTACAACTTAAATCTCTCAATCCCAAATTACTCTCCCTATTTCAGCTTACTTTCTTTGCTTCTCCACTGTGTTGGAACTTAAATTCCATGTAACCCACATTTTTCTTTCTCCATTTTCTCTCATCCCCATGTCTTTGGCTTGAATCATGATTTTACATGCTCCCCAATTACATTTCATCAAATGATCACAAAACATGGAGATATCTGCCCTGAGGTTAGGTTAGTTAGAGTTAAGGCAGAGGGGGAATGCTTAAGCACCAACCCTCCTAATCAATTTGAGTTTTAGATATTCATTAACATGTGAAAAGGCATGTGTAGAGGGTCAATTAATTTCTTGAGGACTCTCCACCAAAAAGAATCAAACTTAGAAACTTTTAGGGTGTGTTTGATTAAAAATATTTTTTTTCCCAGGAAAGTGGAAGGGATAACTGAGAAAACGTGAATTTGACGAGGATCTCTATCCTCATATTGTGGAAACTATTTTCTTTGGGTGAGAACAAAGAATATAATCATCTTCAACTTCAAGGTGGAGAGCTTTTCCCACTCTCTCCCATCTCTTCTATATTTTCATTTTTTTTAGTAATTTTTACTAGGAAACTTCCATAGTGTTGATATATGTACATTCAAGTTTCCTCTGAATGGATGCAGATTGCTTTAAATTAGAGAACGCCGCTTATAGTAATGTTTACGTCTAGAGTATAGACGTGCTACCTTGATTCCAGTATTAGTAGCCTCTCTTGTGGCCTCGAGTAGTGGATCAAACATGGGATTAAATGCCACAGTAAATGCACAATCAACTATATGTCCTGGAAAAAAATAAGCAGGTAAAATTGAAGATTACTTTGTAAAGGCAATATTCAGTTTATAAATAAAAATACAAAAAAATGTCAGACAAGCATTAGTTAGAAATTTAAATATAATTAATCTATGAGGGATGATACCATCAACATGAGTTCCAAAGTCCAACTTCATCACGTCATCATACTGGAGTATAGTTTTATCACCAGAATTCGGGGTCCAGTGAGCTGCAACCCTGGAAATTAAAAGATACCTCAGTAACATATGTAGCTAAAGAAGATGATTAGAAAATGGAAATCATTGGCAGTTTATGAAAGTCAAAAGAAACATATTACCAGTTTAATGAACACCCTGTGGGGAATGCAATGCCTGCTTGCAGCCCATTCTCTGATATCAACTTACGAACTGTATTCTCCAAAGTTTCGCAAAGGTCAGTCATTAACATTCCGGGTTTAATAATTGTCCTCATATATTTCCTAACCTGGTCACAAGTATCCGAATTAATTTGTGTGTATAGCAAACCAGTTTAAAAAGTAATAATTTACCAAACTATGCTCCGTGTTCAACATATGGGCAAGTTCTTGATTAATAAAAATTGGACTTCAAAATCATAATCTAAAACAATATGCAACCTGTCGATGAACCTCAGCTGCCCGCCGAACTGCTTTATACATGGGCTTCTCTAGGCGCTCCAATTCCCTCTTTTCTTCAGAAGTACACCTCCATAAATTGCTAATTGGCAACAATAAGAAAAATTCAGTGTTCATGATAAAGATGATAAACAAAAAAAAAAGACCTGAAACACAATAGTAGATATTGTATAATACACAAAAGATATAGTGGAAAATAGTATGAATCAAATGCTAACTTAAATGTTCTTGAATCCACAAGAGGCGAGAAAGTTACTAAACCACTAGTTTTTCTGAATTAATCTTAATAGCAACAGGAAGCAAACCCATAATAGAAACTAGGTAGGAAAACTAGTTACCCAAAATAAAATTTAGAAATTAGAAGCAAGTAGATTGTTCTGAAATTAGAAATTCAATAATCACACAATGATTCCATATGCCATATAATATAAGAAAATTGCAATCACAGCATAGTGGCATAATAGTAAGACTACAATTTTTGGATTTTATTTCAACATGTTAATTTTGATCTTGTTTGAGGGATCTAAGTTCTTTGAAGTAGATCTTCAGAAATTTGTCTACCAAGCTTGATATCAACACCACTGCTTCCTAAAAGCTATAAATGCAAAAAAAAATCTTTTCAGAGTGTTTTAGTTCGACCGAAATTCTATGCAAGGATATGTATCAAATTTTCCCACAAAATTCTGGCATTTGGTAGGGTTTTCTTTTATTTTACTTCAATTTACAATGGAATCGTAATAAGGAAGCTTTAAATTTTTAAATAAATAAGATAAAGAAAGAAAGGCAATTTGTCTCTGCCATGCATGCATACGTTTCGTTAGAAATAGGGAGACTGACGAGAACACTAAAAACATAAAATGCTATATCACCTCACATAACATACAAAATACTTACTCATCTTTATACTGTTGAATTTCACCTTCAGGAAAATCCCCTGATGGAAAAAGGTCAACAACAGGAATGGATGGAATATCAGTTTGTTGCAGAGGTTCTTTCTTTTTCCTGTACATAATAGCAATAAATAAGTGGATAGATTTCAACAATAACAAGGATGACTTTCATATGAAAGAGGTACCAACTTGCTTTTGCTTTTCTTCTTTTTCTTCTTTTTCTTCTTTGCAGTTTCTGTGAAAAGAAATACCAAAAAAAAGGCATCAAAAGGCATCTATAAGTTACAACTCAATAAAAAAAATAACTAATAGTAATATAGTCAAATATTACTATGTTGATCCCAAAAAATTTCATCTTCTATGACATTAAACAAGCTACGGAATTTGAATATGATATGAACAATTAGTGCTGTACTTTCAATTAAAAAATCCTTACTTTTGTAGTTAAATTATCATAAGAATCTATTTATCAAAGAAAAAACACGACAAAATGAAGCTGAAGTACTTAAGACAATCAAAATAGGACTCGCCATATGACCTCCAACATAGTATCTCCAAAGTAGAGAGAAGAAGAAAAGGAAGATACTGGTGCTCCACTTGTCTTTTGTGGAAAAAAAATAATTTAATCAGGAATTCTTTTTAGTTTAAGAAAAATAAAAACCCTAGTTAGCATCAAAATATTCTAAACCTGTATTAAGTCTGTGTCTGCAACTATCAAATTCTAATTTCCTAATAAAACTTTATCAAGGATGGCTGAACAATTTAACAATGACTATTCTTGGACCCAAGCCACATATGGTAACTTCACGAGAGATGCATGGTAACTTCACGAGAGATGCAGTGAGACCAATAAATTTGCCTGGAAGAAAGTTAATGCACACTAGCACTGTGAAGTGCAACTGTTATGGGAACCATCCACCTTCTTCCCCAAAATGTACCCTTGCGTGCATGTTTAGGTCAAAAACAATAAAAACAACCCTTCTTGTCCGAAGTTTGATTGAACTCAATAAATTTTTGGCAAGGTAAGGATGAACAGATCTTTTCATCCTTGAGTTTCAGGAGTCAATTCTAGCACACCTTTTTCTGAATGGAATCGCTAATTTATTGGTGAAGGTCAAAGTTAACCGTGATTCGGATTGATCATTCAATCAGAGAGTATGGAATATAACAGCGGAGTGGGGACATCTTTTGGCGCGTTTGAAAGTGTCCAAACAAGATGCCCATGGCTTGTGGTACATTACAAGAACATCAAAGTATTCCCCATGAACAATTATCTAGAAAGCGCGCTTGTGGTGAATCATTTTTTCAGGTGGCATATATTATTGAGACTGTCTGAAAAAACTATTCGAATTACTATTTAAAAACCTATGAAGGAGTTGATGGCAAGGTTGGAGATTGAACTGAAATATTTCAAAAACCATTTAAAACGCTAAAATGTGAGGAGGATTACTCGTGAATCTCGATTTAAACTCTGAGGAACATAACACATTTGAATCAAGATTCTAAGAGCAAGTAATCCTAAAGGCTCATTGGCTCAACAACAATTGTCAGGAGTACAAGAATTTTGGGAATCAAGTAAAGTATCATATAAATAAGGACCCTTTTCGCCAACAACAGCAAGACGAAAGCGCTATAAGATTGTGGAAACCTCTACTAATGTTATGCAATAAACCAAGGATTGTGATTTTGTTTTTTGAGTTAATTTCGATCTTCTGATTTTAATAAATATTTTTGAGAAATTTTTCGGTGTGTAAAGAAAAAACGTTAAAATTTCGAGAATACACAAAATATATATACTGAATTTCGAGGGTATATGAAATATGTGAAAAAAATAAGATGCAAGTAATTAAATCTATTAAACACGTTAAATAAAGTCTAAATATCAAGAAATGAAAAAAACATGAAATCAATATATAATTAGAAAATCAGGGGGTTTCAAAAATCAATATATAGGTAGAAGAAATGATAATTAGAAAATCAGAGGTGTGGTTTCGAAATCAATAAATGATTAGAAGAAATTATAAGAAAAACCTCAAAATTTAAGAAAAACCCCGATATTAAAAAAAAAATCTAAGACTTATATTTTTTTGTATTTTTGGTAGCTGATTTTTGTATTTTTAAGGAAAAAAAATAACAAAATGTACCAAAAACAATTCAGTCATATACCCTCGAAATTCATTATATATACTTTATGTATCTCAAAATTTTTACATTTTTAATTTACACCAAAATATTTCTTAACATCATGAATCAAAATTACCTGGCTTGCAATAAACATCCCAAACTCACTGCTAATCGTGTCCGTAACACAGATTCATCAGTTTCTTGAATGTTCGTCTCGAGAGTGATAAAACAATGAAGAATGTTACAAAAAAAAAAAAAGCTCTAGAGTTATTTGATTGATCGAATTTCTTGAGACACTATATCGTATAAATATTCAAGAAAATGAGCAATTTACGTAACCTTGGGATTGATCTTGTTCTTGCCCTTCCTTCTCTTCTTCCTTGTCATCGACCCCATTTGTCCCATCTGAAGACGTCGCCGCTTCTTTGTTCTTGTTGTTAAGATGCAACGATTTCATGAGTTCAGTGGCTTCCGCTTCAGTCATTCCAGCCACCTTAGCATCATCGTTCGCAGTCTCACACATGGATTCTGAAATCTCTCTCTCAGGGTTTGGAACGGGTTTTAGGTTTCGTACGGTTTCTTTGTCGAGATAGATTTGATGATGATTTTGATCCTTCTCCTTACTCTTACAGGAGGGTCCGCTGTCTGCGCTTGACAAAAGGCAGTGACTAAAAGACAACACCATTTCCGCTAAAGAACACCCCACATTTTTTTTAGAAGAACGCCACCAATATAAGCCCTTAACCTCCCAAATATAATTTTTTTCTCCTCTCTCCCAAACGAAACGGTTTCTCCCTCTTCCAAAATTTGAATCTTCGCATCCTATTCCCGCCCTCATTCTCCCTCTACTCTCTACTCTCTTGTTCCACTATCTGATTTTTCCCTGTATCGTCATTGTGTGATACAAAAGTTGGAGGTTTTTGTTGTAATTTGTGTTAGAATTGGAGTGTTTGCGATTTAGGGTCTATTCACTACAACACAAGTGCTTTTTAATAGCACAAGCCCATAGCGTTTTTTTGACTTGTGCTATAAAAAAACCCTTTTAATTTTGTTGAATGTTAGAGATGCGTTTTTAATTCGTTACCCTTTTAAAAGTCTAAGGAAAATAGTGAGCGGGAGTGTGAAATTTATTCCGCGCATTTTTGACCCACGCTTTCGTCTCCTCTCAAACGCAACTCCCCCTCACAAGAACTCTCCCTCACGCAACGCAGGTCGATCTCCCTCACAAACGCAGCTCTCCCACCTCGCCTCTTCTCTCGCCGTCGCCTCGCCTCACATGATCTCTCTCGCTCATTTCTCGCCATCACCTCTCCTCTTACCGTCACCTTATCTCTTTCGCTCTCTGCTGCATCGCCTGATCTCTCTCGCTCTTCGTCACTTCGTCTCCACTTCACTCTGCCTATGTCACTCACTACTCCTTCACTATTTCGTCTTCTTCATCTTGAACAAATTAAGGTTTCTAATTAAAGAATCTCTGTGTACTTCCATCCTAGATTGAAGCTCTCTGTAAGTTGGATTCTTGGATTCTGTCATTGCATTTCATTTTTGAGTTTGTTGAATAATTTATTTATATGTTGATTTTTGGGTCTCTTTAAATACTGAGAAAGTGTTTGTATATTCAGAGACAAAGAGAGGGAAAATAGATTTTAGCGTCTCTCCATCGGCGAAGAAATTTCAAGTTTCTCTCCAGCGGTTTTCGAGTCATCTAGAGGCAATTTTGAGGTACGGATGTTGATTTAATCTTCTGTTCTAATGGTTTTTAGTATGAGATTGGTGGTTGTTTGAGTTTGATGTCATTTGTGTTTGTTGAATTTGTGAGATTGGTGGTTGTTTGGTTCTCATCTAGTTTGCTTTGTTCTGATCTATGATTGTTTTGGTCCCTTCTCTGTTTTTTTTTTTTTTTGTTTAGATGAACATCATTTTTTGTGTTTTAGGTTTTTCTGATTTTATTTTTAGGAATTTTTGCTTTTGATGATGAGTTTATGCCTTTTATTGGTGTTGATGGAGGAGTAGTCAGGATGGAGTTCTGATTGAGTAGTCAGGATGAGTTTTTTGAAACTTAATTTACGTGGCATAATATCTCAGAATAAAATCATTTATTTTTCAAATGTTTGCTTTCTTTTTTCCAGAAAAGTCATATAGATATGAAGCTTGTATAATACGAAATGATAGCCCTGGAGGCGATGCTCTTGCTTCTGATTTATCAGTGCAGTTGTATTATAGTTGAATTATTTACTTGGTGCTGAAATTACATTTTCTTAAGCTTCTCCTGATTAATCAGATGAATAACTAGTGACCAATTTTTATTTTTTATTGGTAAGCGGGCAGGGGTTTCAAGGATCCCCAAACCTTCATATTAATAAAAAAAATGATGAATCAAATACAATCACTCATTCAATACATCACAATAGAAAATGGAAATTTCTTCAAATCCAACTAGTGGCCAATCTTTTTTTTTTTTTTTGGAAATCGAGCGGGGTTATTTAGGATCTCCAAACCTGAAAATAAATTGGAATTACATTCGTAAATAGGTCTTCCCTATTCTATCTTCATGAACAATATCCTTCAAATCCTGAGCAAAGGAACTTGGAGTAATTTCCATAAATTCAGAGTTTGGATTCAAACTCGCAAGCCTATCTGCGACTCTGTTAGTCTCTCTGTATTCATGCTTAATAATATGATCTTCTAAAGTACCAAGCATTCTCCTAATCCTGCTAATTGTGTGTCGCACATCCCATGTTGCCTGCCTATTTGGAGTTAAATATGCACACACTGTGGCTGAGTCAGTGCTGAGTTCAAGCTTCCGAATGTGCCTAGCAATAGCTAGTCGTAATCCTGCTTCAATTCCCTGTAACTCATGTTTAATCACCGAGTACCCAATTGTTGATCCAGCGCATGCAGCCACTACATCACCCTGGTCACTGATTCTCTTTCTTAATGTTATTAACTTCATACTGTATAGCACTTTACTGGTTGTTGAACACTATATAGCACGTCTAGGTTCCATCTCCCAAAGATCTGTCTGTTCCTCGCAGTGTCTACTACTTGTAGCTCTCCAATGCTGAATTTTAGCCTCACGTCATTGAAGATACGCTTGACTAATTCAGTACATGTGCACTGTTGCTGCTGATACAACCTATTGTTCCTTTCTGTCCATAGATAATATACTGTGGCATTCAAAGTCACTTTCTGAAGTTGCGCACTGCAACAACTACCTTTGAAGTTTTGTATACACCACTTAATTTCCTCGTCCCAGCCAGCAACCTGTCTAGAAGAACTTAAGAAGTGTAACATCTTACTCCATACGTACTGGGAATACATACATTCAAAGAAGAGATGCTGCTCTGTTTCAGCGTCTTGGTTGCACAAGGGACACACATCTTGTTGCGCATACCCCACTTCTTGAGTTTACTTAGTGTTTTCAAGGCTCCATGACATAAAACCCAGGTAATGAAGATGTGCCTTGGGATATTGCCTTTAAACCATATAATACTAGCCCAGTCTCTTGTCCTGTTCCTTTTCCTGATTGCATTATAGGTGTTTCTCATCTGAAACTGTCCATTACTGATTGCACTCCACAGTATCTCGTCCTGTTTACTTGCATCTAATTCAACTTCTATCAGGGAGCCAAGAGTATCATCCATAAGATTGCCTATAGTTTGGGGTATACTCCATTCTCATCTTTTAAAACATGAGGGAAATAGAGGGCATCTTAGAAGTATTCTATTTGTGTTATTAGGTGAATTACCCAAATGCAAGGGGTTGTTTGTGTGGATAAACTTTGCAATTATTATGACTAAAATTATAGTATGATGGGTTTTAGGGTAGAGAGGAGACTATGTTAATGAGTTTATTTAATTCCAATTAGCTTGCAAGTCGAGACAAGAGGGTTAGGTTGCTTCATGAGAATCATCAGGGATATACTTAATCAATCACAACTAGTTTTGTCCATATCCACATGATCTTTATGGTTAATTCTTCAATATATGTTTGGAATGCTATTTTTCTATATGAAATGAGACTGTGGAGAAAAAAATATTATGTTAGTGAAGATGACATAGGCAGTGATGAAACATGTTAACATATATACTCTATACCAAAGTAAGTCAGATCATGAATCAAAGTATCAAACCTCCAAATTAATAGTCCTTGCTTTGGGTATAATGTCACCATAACATCTAAGTCAACTTGGGATGGCTAAGTGGTATTTAGATATAGGGATGAATCGATCACCACGACTATTTTGTTGATTTATAATAGATGATTCTAAAATTCTAAAGAAAAATAAAATATTATACTGACATCTAATAAGTATGGCAAATTTAGGATTTATATGTGTGCCAATGAACCTAGGTCTACTTTAAGGTACAAGTGGTATCTGCGACAGTGTCTCCCAATAAAAGTCTAAATGAAGAGTTTATAATGTCCTAGTATTTGCATAGGTTTATAAATAAGTATGTATGTATTTTATTTATTTATGTGTTAGGCCCACTATATCAAAACATCAAATGAGCTATAAATAAACCCAAATCCTCCTCTATTTTGAGTTTTTTTTTTTTCATTTTACATAGCCCACATGTGAAGCAACATATGGAAGTCAAATTGATAACAAATTTGGTTTTTGCTTATTCATTTGTATCGTGACCCACAACATTCAAAATTGAGTTTTTCTAGCCGGCCTGGGAAACCGCTTGGGAGGCGAAAATACATTTTTGCCCCTCCTCTTTAAACACACAGCTCCAAAAACACTTTTTGGAGGAGGGGCAAAAATGTATTTTCGCCCCCAGGTGGGGAAACCAGGCCGGCTAGAATTGAGGTTCAAAATTGGACATTGTAGCTACCTCCCGGCCTGCTTCTTTCATGTATGCATCACCTAATGAAGAAAAGTGCACCTTTGCAACAATATGCACTCATTCAATATACTCTTTCTTTTTCTCTTCGTTTTGTTTTGTTTTTATTTTATTTTATTTTTTAACTAAAGAAATACGAGTTTTATTTTTAGGTCAATTATATATGCATGGAAATGATATTGCAGAGGGAATACTATTCAAAAGTTATGTAAATTGTGTTATTTGAGTAATACAATTTTTTTATTCTTTGAAAGATGGTGTTTTGATTCATTTTCTTGGTTGATCTAGTTATAGTTTTTAGGTCACTATCATGTATGCAAGGAAATGATGTCGTAGCGGGTATCATTCAAAAGTATCTAACATATATTCTGAACGTATTATAATTACGATTTCTTTGAAAAGATGGCATTGACTACTACACAACAATTGCTCATTAATAGTATATGACAATAACATTTTTTCACTTAGTGCTATGAAAAGGCCAAAATTTGTCAAATTTGTACCCCTTCATCACATTTATGCTGTAGCGTTGTCTGAATTTAATTTTTGTCTTTGTGTTTAACATTCATGCTGCTAGTTTGTAATGCTTTTAGAACTGATATTAATATCTATTTAGTATGAAATTGGACATGTCTTCAAGCACTGCTTATATATATATATATATATGAAACTTTCAATTACCCCATGAAGATTTAAGTAGTTATTTGTTTGAATTTTAGAATTTGTTGGGCTGAGTACTACAAGAATATATGATGCTGGAGGTTGGGTGGGTCTTCACAGGTACAAAATTAGTTGTGCGTAGTTAGATATTTATTATAGAATTAGAAATGTCAGAGGTCTTAGAGCAATGGATTTTTCTTGTCTTTCTTGTCATAGAGTTGATCCTGAGTACGAGAAAGGAGCATGGAATTTTGTGAAAATGGTTAAAAACAACTTGGGAAATCTTAAAATGATCTTATGCCCTTGCATAGATTGTCGCAATGTACAACATCAGTGTGGCAGTATTGTTGTTGAACATTTGGTTACAAGGGGAATGGATGCGAAGTACAAACAAAGTAAAGATTGGTATGAGCATGGGGAGCAAATAATTATTGATGACACCTTTCCTGAAAAAATGTGGAACGACGAGACATATAACTTATATAGAGCAGCCCACTTTTTTGATGAAGAATATATGAAGCCTACTCAGTTTGTTAATGAAGACTACATTGAGCCTACTAAATACATAGATGCTGATGATTTTATAGCAAAACTAAAAGATGCAGAAACCTCTTTGTACCCGAACTGTTCAAATTATAACAAGCTATCAGCCATTGTAGCTTTATATCGACTTAAAACTCAAAGTGGATGGTCTAATAAAAGTTTCAGTGAGCTTCTTGAGACATTGGCAGACATGCTTCCACAGGACAATGTACTTTTGAAGTCATTTTACTCGGTTAAAAAAGTTTCTCAAGTCATTTGAGATTGGTTATGAAAAGATTCATGCTTGTGAGAATGATTGTTGTCTATTTAGAAAAGAGTACAAGGACTTGGACAATTGTCTTAAATGTGGTGCTTCAAGATGGAAGAAAAATAAGAGGACCAAAGAGATTAAAAAAGGTATTCCAGTTAAAGTTTTGAGGTACTTTCCAATAATTTCAAGATTCAAAAGGATGTTTAGGTCTGATAAAATGGCTGCAGATTTAAGGTGGCATTTCAATAATAAAAGCAAATATGGAAAAATGCGTCACCCTGTTGATTCCGTAACATGGGAATTGGTTAATGATAAATGGGAATCATTTGCAGCTGATCCACGCAATCTCAGACTTGGTCTTTCTACTGATGGTTTTAATCCTTTTTCCATGTTAAACTCTAAATACAGTTGTTGGCCAGTGATGCTAGTTAACTACAATTTGCCTCCTGCGTTGTGCATGAAGAAAGATAATTAATATCATGTTAACGCTACTGATTCCGGGTCCAAAGCAACCTGGAAATGACATAGACGTCTACTTACAGCCACTTATAGAAGACTTGCAACATTTGTGGCACAATGGAGTGGAGGCCTATGATGCGTTTGGTGGAAATATTTTTAATCTCAAAGCAATTTTGCTATGGACCATAAATGATTTTTCAGCATATGGAAACTTCGCTGGATGTTGTACAAAAGGTAAAAAGGCATGTCCTCTTTGTGGCAAAAATACGCATTACAGATGGTTAACGCACAGTAAGAAATTTGCATACATGGGTCATAGGAAATTTCTGTCACCTACACATGAATATCGAGGAAAGAAGGTTTGGTTTGATAACAATGTGGAACATGGAAGGAAGCCTAAAATCTTGTCTGGTCGGAACATTTCTATAGCTCTTAAGAATTTTCCAAATGATTTTGGAAAATGTCATAACAAAAAAAGAAAAAGAAATGATAATGCTAATGATACTGATGCTGATGATAATGGTGATGACGATGTTGATGGCAATGACGATGATGATGATGATGATCATGATGAGATATCAAGGTGGAAGAAAAGGTCAATCTTTTTCGATTTACCATATTTGGAGGTTAGTTTTTATGTCTTTAATCGCTTTGTTTTTTTTATATTCAGTAATGGTCTAAAAAAATAAGTATTAATGGTTACGTTCATGTTTTTGTAGGAATTTCCATTACGTCATAATTTAGACGTAATGCATGTTGAAAAAAATGTTTGTGAAAGCATGATAGGCACAATGTTGCACTGTGGAAAGTCAAAAGATTGGGTTAATGCTCGTAAGGACTTACATGATATGCAAATACGGAAGGACCTGCATCCACAACCTCATGGAAGCAGAACATATCTTCCACCTGCTCCATGGACATTTTCAAGGTCTGAAAAGAAGAAATTTTGCAAGAGATTATATGACTTCAAGGGAGCTGATGGCTATTGTTAAAAAATTAGGAGGTGTGTATCTTGTGAGGAATGCAAGGTCATTGGCCTGAAGTCCCATGATTATCATGTTCTAATGCAACAGTTGTTGTCGGTTGCTTTACGAGGATTACTTCCAAAAGGGCCTAGAAATGCAGTACTTCGGTTATGTGCATTCTTCAATAGGTTGTGTCAGCGTGTTATAGATAGAAAGAAATTAGAAATATTGGAGGAAGACGTCATTGAAACTGTGAGCATGCTTGAAAGGTTTTTTCCACCTTCTTTTTTTGATATTATGGTACACTTAACGGTTCATCTAGGAAGAGAAGCTAGATTATGTGGACCTGTTCATTTTCGTTGGATGTATCCCTTTGAGAGGTAAGGAATCATTCCTTTTTTTTTAGTCTGAATAGTTATGTTTGAAGCATAATATGTTGAATAACTTATAAGTTATTTATGTACATATATATGAAAAACACTAAAATATTACGTTAGGAACCCTGCACGGCCAGAGGGGTGTATCGCTGAATCATATCTTGCAGAAGAGTGCATAAGTTTTTGTAGCAAATTTTTGAAAAAAACAATACAAGTGGAGGAAAAAGAAGTTCGCAATAATGATTTTGCGAATGAAGTTATTCTGGAAGGCCGTCCAATTTCTAGAGCCACACCGATCACACTAAGCGATAGAGAAAAAAAAACTTGCACATCAAGTTGTGTTGATGAATATAGCGGTGGTGGATCCATATTTAGAGTAAGTAAAATGAAATTCACAGATGTTAGATCTCTATCGTTACACCATAACCATTTTACTTATTCAGTTTTCTCTCCTACTAGCATGCACTTTAAGGTTTTACAAGAATCAAACAAACGTCTTAGTCGCGATGCAACCTTACTTTGGAATAAACATACTGAAAAATTTGCAGAATGGATAAAAAATAAGGTTCGATTAAATCTTCCAGGTTTTTATTACCTTAGTTTGTGTTTAATTTAATAACTACTTACTTTGTATCTCTTCATTTAATTTGTGCACTTTAACAGATTCCTATTGATTCAAAACTTGACTCGGACACATTGAAATGGATTGCATATGGTCCACGAAATAGTGCATTGTCTTTTTCTGGGTATATTATCAATGGGCAGCGTTTTCACACAAAAGATGTCGACTAGGAAACCCAAAACAGTGGGATTATTTATGAGGCAACCAGCATGTGTGGGGCAAGCGCAAAAGATACTGCACAAGTGCTTGATTGGGTTACTTACTATGGAATATTGACGGACATAATATTACTAGACTATCATGTATTCTATGTTCCGGTCTTTAGGTGTCATTGGGCAAACAAAGATAATAGTGTTAAAGTTGAAGATGGATTTACCCTCGTGAACCTCCATCAAAGTCAAGTATCATTTGCAAGAGATCCATATATTTTAGCATCTCAAGCAAAACAAGTATTTTATTCAAGAGAAGATGATTCCTCTAATTGGTATGTTGTAATGAAGGCACCACCAAGAGGTTTCCATGAGTTAGAGGCCGATGACGAAAGTGCAGAAGCTTCAATACCACTAGAAGTTGATATGGACATTGAGGAGTCTAGTGGTGAAGTTAGATATGTGAGGGAGAATTGTGAGGGCATATTTGTGTAATATATATTATTAACCTTCAACTTTATATAGCTTGTGTTTTGGCTGCTTTATCAAAAGTGTCTTTGTTTTTATATATTAGTTACACATATTTCATATGTTGTCTCTTTTTATATTTTCATTATATGATTAAGGTTATTAATGCACTACATATACTGAAATGATCAACTTTTTTTTTTCTTAAACAGGTGAACAACCATGGTTGTTGAAGCCAAGAAGAACGACATATCTCACAAAAGGAAACGTGCTTTGATACCGACAAAAACATCCAATAAGGTCTCTGAAGGAATGGATAAGAATGTATCAGAATGTCCAGAAGCATGTCAAGAGACTTTGATCCAACAACATGAGAGTCGTGAACCTAATCTCCAACATATACAACCATCAGCGACCAGAGAAGTGGTCGAAAAAGATGCACCAGCAGCACAAGAGTCTATTGCAGACTCGATAGGAGTTAAGAAAGCTAGGGGTCCAACCAAAATGAGAGATATTGTTGTAGAGCCTACAAGTCGAGTTCATGTTGAATTTACTGATAAAGGTGAACCATGTGGAGAGGGGTCAATTAGTTTGTCTTCTTTTTTAGGCCCACTTGTACGAGAACACATACCTGTAACGTTATGCGATTGGAGGAAGCTTGGTAATGACATAAAAGTAATCTTGTGGAGATCAATTCAGGTATTATTAACTCTTACAATTCTATGACATGTACATTTCAGTTAACAGAAGTTGTGATAGAACTCTTACAGTAAAATTACCAGTATTGAGTTACTTACTGATAATTTTATATAAACTCCAGGCAAGATTCGACTTGGATACAAAATGGCAAAATGCTATCGTATTTAAATCGATGGGATGTATATGGAGGGCCTCAAAATCACGGTTAGTTAGCCAAATACAAGAAGCAACTAATGAGGAAGAAAGACTTAAGCTTCAACCTAAAAACATTCAAAGTAGAACAGAGTGGATAAAGTTCGTTAAGACAAAAACTAGTCCAGCATTTAAGGTATGTTTTAAAACTAGTTGTAATACTATAATATATGGTGAAACATTATAATTCTGTTAAAATCATGCTAAAGTAATACAATTTCAGGTTGTAAGTGATAAGTATAAAGCAATCAGGCGTAAGCAAATCCCACACACATGCAGCAACAAAGGATTGGCTCGATTAGCAGAAGATATAGTGATACATATTTCATATTCATATGCATTTTTATGTTATTGTTAAAATAATTTTGTAGGTCCAATTACTAATTTTTCAGAACCTGATATCAATTTCTTTTTCTTATAGAAAAAGAATAGTACCAAGCCATCGTCTGTTTCTAGGGTTAAAGTATGGATTAAGTCGCGCACTAGAAAAGACGGTAAACCAGTAAATACAAGAGTTTCCGAAACCATTGTGAGTAAAATGTTATTTGTAATGTAGAATTATGTGTAATTTTGTATAGTTTCTGAAACCATACACTAAGCTATTATATGTGTTGAATTATATAGGAGAAGCTAATCGAAGCTGAAAGTGATTCACCATCTAACTCGACAACAAATGTGACCGAAGATGCTCTTTCCAAAGTCTTAGGAAATGAAAAACCTGAACGACTAAGAGGAATGGGAAGAGGAATGACCATCAGCGAATTGGCATTCCTTCAAACTAAGGACAAACATGTGGCCAAAATGCAAGAGCAACAAACTATCATGCACGACAAGATCCAACATTTGGAAAAATTGGTGAACACATTATTGAAAAACAAGGCAAGTTTGATATATGTTGTGATCAAGTAAAATTCTAGCTTAGTCATTGAATTTTTTTTATTAACTATTTGCTGTGTTGTTAGATTGAGCAAAGTGGAGAAGAGGACAAAACATCTGCAGTGGTACGACAATTAGTTTCAATATTGTGACATTAATCTTCAATTTAAACTTGCTTCAATTATAATGTTTGTATTGATTAATTGCAGTGTCAACACCAAGTCACTAGAGAAATGCCAGTTGTTAGATTGGAGTGGAACAAAGGAAATCGTTGTTGAAGGACATTTGATATCAAGGGATCCTAATGCTCTTGTCAATAAAATTCCTATGGGTCCTAATGCAATCAAAGTCTATGCTGATATCCCAACTAAACCAGTTGCTTTCCTATGGAGGCCTACATCTAGTATGACTTGTATAGAACAAGCTCAAGGTAAATAGATAGCATGGCCTGCCGAGAGAGTTATTTTGCAACTTGATCAAGATTCTGTTCAACAAGATAATATTGACACGCCTTTGGTAAGATAATTATTGATTGATTTGGTATTTATATCATGTATTTGTGTAACTTAAATAGTTGTATTCTTGTGTATATGATTCCTGTTTTTTTATGCATTCTTTCTTGATAGAACAAGTACAACAATTCAACGAACAGGTGCACATTGTTTGATTGGAGTGGAAAAGATGAAATAGTGGCGGAAGGACGTTGGCATTCGAGTGATCCAAAAGCGTTGATCAATGATATTCCTCTTGGACCTAATGTCATGATTGTTTGGGTAGATATTTCAAAAAATCATGAAGCATTTTTATGGAGGCCTACATCTAATATGACATGCATTGAAGATGCCGTTGGTTCTACTATAGCATGGCCGGCTAACAAAGTTGTTTTGGAAAAAGTACCTGAAAATCAGGAAGTCGAAAATGCATCATATCATTTGGTAAGTTAAATGTGATTGGCATACACTAATGCATAATGAAAGTAACTATATATATCTTCAGGAATCTATTAGTAAAGTGATTCCTCAGTTTAATGTATATTTTCTTGTTTGACTTGTTGTTAGAATGTGAACAACGGCTCAAAGAAAAACTGCAAGTTGTTGGATGTTAGTGGTTCGTGACAAGTAGTTGTTGAAGGACGTTGGCATTCAAGTGATCCAAATCAGGTTGTTCATCACATTCCCTTGGGTCCTAATGCTATTAGAGTTTGGGTAGATAGTCCAAAAGTTCCTACTGCATCTCTTTGGAGGCCTACATCTGAGCTGGAATTTATTGAAGATGCCATTGGTACTATAGTAGCATGGCCAGCAGACAAAGTTGTTATGATTTAGAGCTTCGGTAAGCATTGATCGAGACTTGTAATATATATTTGCATGCTTGAATGAATATCTCTATTGGTCTTGAATTCCTGAATATATGCTTGAACTACTACCAATTTTGTAGATCAACTTGTATTCATGGATATGTACGTATGTTATAGGAATGTTAATGCTGTAATGTTACTCTGTAATGTTGTTACCGTTGTTGTTAATGTTGCACATGTAATGTTGTTGCGTAATGTTGTAATGCTGTTGTTGCGTAATGCTGTAATGTTGTAGAATACTGTTTCACTGCTTTAGATGTCAATTGAATTTGCATTTAGGGAGTTGTATTCATCTAAATAGGCTTTTAGGGAGTTTTGAGAGATAAATATGAGGAGATTGGTTGGAATAATATGAGGAGATTTCTCCAAAATGTTTAGCGTGTTTTATTAAACTCTTAACTTCAAAGGATGATGAGAGAGATAAATTGCAAAAGGAAATCAAGACACCATCTGAAGATTGGAGACTGAAAAATCAGCAGTTCGAATCACAGGTCCACTTTTCCTATTGAGATTTTTTACCTTTTAAATGCATTTGGTCATTTTGCCACTGATTAGTCCCTGTTGTTCAAGTACTTACAATTGGGTATGCTTGCATGGATACCATGTCTGTGCCATTAGAGAGAAATACCTCTAGCATCAACCAGGAGCAAGAATCCAAATAACTAAGGATATCCCTGCTGATCTCTTATCTCAAACAAGAGATGTGACATTGTCGGGTACTCCGGAGCAAGTTAGCAAAGCAGAGCAACTCATCAACGATGTCATTGCAGAGGTTCATTTTGTTGTAATTTTTTCATCTAAAATCGTCAATGTATCCTGCTATCCAAACTTCTAAGACTCCATTTTCGTGATTTCTTTCATGATTGAATAGACATATGCAGGGGGGCCTGCTCCCATTACAGGGCATGGATCAAGTTCACTGCCACATGGAGTTGAACAATGTACGATGAGGATTCCTAATGACAAGGTAACCACCTTTAAAGTTAATTATGGTAGTTTTTACATGCCAAAATGATTGCAGTCATATTCCTAGTTTGAACTATTTAGGCATTAGCAGTTTGAGTTTTCTTGCTTCTGTGCTGTTCAATTCCACAGATAATAGATCTGTTACTTTGAATGTTGTGACCTACAAGATTCTTAGGTCCAAGTTGTGACCTACAAGATTCTTAGATCTGTTATTTTGAATGTTGTGACCCCGAAATGTCTACTTTCATAATTTTTTATAGATGTCTTCCTCGTTTTGATAATTATTGACTTGTATCACTAAGGATCCAAAACAACATTGAGAGTTGATGGTGGTGGTGGTGGTGGTGGTGGTGACGGTGGAGGTGGAGGTGGGAATAATGAGGATGGTGGTGATGATAACAACATTGGGTTCTTGTCAGAATGGTTGAATTGGACTGCAGATGATGTGAAGACGGTTCTAGCAGCTCTGGCTGTGTCCTTTGCTTTTCGGACATTTGTCGTTGAACCGAGGTTTATTCCGTCCTTGTCCATGTATCCTACATTGAATGTTATTGAGGTAATAGAATGATTTTAGTAATAGTTAAGTGTTATTATCTTAAATTATATCTCTTCAGTTCATTGCCACTTTACCAGAAAAGATCGGATCTTGGCAGACTGAAGGAAAGGTTTCACTCTATACTTTCTCTAAATTTAGGCTTTCCACGTTTCTTCATCATGTTTATTATCTCAAAATTATCATTGTTGTTATCCTGCCATTTGTTTCACAGGGTTACCAATTTTGGACTAGAGTTGGTCCTGATGGTTCTTTTGCCATTAACAACATAAGTAAGAGAATGTGACCCAATCCAGTAATGATATCATTGGTAAGAATTGATTGATTACCTGGTTTTAGGAATATTTTAGATGTGGTCTACTTGTCAATGAGATGGACAGGAGGCGGAAATGGTCACAGGTTGAGTTGGAGGAGTTTTGGACCATGGTACTGTTTCATTTCATTTGAATAATGCACTGTTTCATATGAATAATGCACTGTTTCATTTCATATGAATAATGCACTGTTTCATTCCCTTCTTGTTGTAGCTAAAAACAGTGTCAAGGAACCGGCATACCTCAGGGGCTACATAGCAAGGAGAGCCGCATGCGGTTTATTAAGAGAACTGGTAGGACATTAGAACTCTTTGGGTTCTTCATAACTCATACTTTGAATATAAATGATGTTGAGTGCTGCATAGATGACTCATGTAGTGAAATCTATTGTACTTCAGGAATGCGTGAGAGTGTTCACTATTCTTAGATAATTGAAAATTCCAGGCTTCACTATTCTTGATTCCAGGTCAGTTCACGGCAGAAGGAAACAAGCAGCACTTCAGGAATGCGTGAGAGTGTTGAAACAAGCCCTCTTCTACGTTACAGAGCAAATGTATTTTGCTGCCATTAGTTATGAGATCTACAAAATCTACATTTGACACCCATGTATTTTGCATTGTAATTGGTTCTTTGTGGAGTATCTTCATCATCCGAGTTTTGTTTGCTTGGTCCTTTCATCATATCACACTTTCTGTGGCTAAGATCACAGATTACCTTGTACTGATGGAACAACCTTATTTCTGAAACTAAGTTTCATGGTTAGCTAAAATTAATTGCTGGTGGGTTCTTTTGTATTTCAGCTTTTCTATGCCACTTAAACCTCTGCAATATCTTATTAATACAATCAAGCATCCAAAATGAGTAGAACTTGATTAAAGTTGATAAAGCTAGTGTAGCTAGTGATTCTGATCATTATTATTTTGGTTATGTAGGAGGTAGTACCAAAACGCATATTGCAAATCGAAGAAGCTATTAGAACTCGCGATTTCCCGTCATTTGCAAGGTTAACCTGTGCTGATAGTAATCAATTTCATGCAACTTGCCTGGACACTTCACCCCCAATATTCTATATGAATGATACATCCCATAGGTCTGTACTGTTTACTTGCTGCCTTCAATTGAAAATATTTCTTTGTATTTGTCAGATTTTGTGAATTATTCGAGACTTCTACTGTTGGTAAACAACTACAATTTTTCAGGATAATTAGTACTATGGAAAAATGGAATCGTTCTGAAGGGACACCACAGGTATTATTTATTGACATATTCAATATTGACTACTTATGCTATAAGTTGTATATTACCTACCTACTTTGCTTTATTGTTTTGGTGCCTATTTGATATGTTTTCAACTTTTCATACTGAGAGTCAAGATTAAAGAGAAAAGTTACTGCTGAACATGTTACTTATAAAAGTTATTTTTTTTCCTATTGAAACTCAAATGGAGCACTTTTGTATTATGATAAAATGGACTCCATGGTTGCAATATTAGAGTATGATCTGCTTTGCAAAATGTCAATATACATAGTTGAGGTAGACACTTAGGGAACAAAACTTGTTCATATGGGTGAATTACGACCTACTGAATGTGCTGATGTTGGCTATTTATATATGAACAATGCATGGTGGAAGCATGTAGGAATCAGTACAATTAGATTGGAATAAACAAAAACCTATTAGATTGCTCCATTCTACGATATGAACAATTTTATGTTCAATCCCTTGAGGATGCCCCGTACTTAAAGATCAGATGAATTGTGTATAAACTCTATGTCTAGTTCGCTTAATGTAATGAGATATTTGAGGAGGTCACTAAATTTTCTATACGTAACAGGTGGCTTACACCTTTGATGCGGGTCCTAACACAGTGCTAATTTCACCCAATAGAAAAGTGGCTACCCTTCTTCTTCGCATCTCCATTAAGGAGAAGACTGTTATAAGAAACATCTCCTTCCGTTGTGCCTCACATGCTTAAGTCATTCAGAGAATTTAACCGCGACCATTATAAAAGGTAAATGGAACATTATACACAGTTATGCAACTTTAACTGAGTTTTGTCCAGATTTATTTTCTTCTTCAAACAGAGTTGCTGACTTAAGCATCGGAGAGCCTTCAACCACCAAAAAGGTGGTCATTGGCAATCTAACATCTGTTTTGCAGGTCAAACTTACACGAAGACGATTTTTGGATGCATTTGTTTGGTGTCGTCCGTGGGGAATGATGAGTTTCCTTTCTAAAAACAAGATCCACAGTGACAAAGCTCACCGTAATCTGGTAGAAGATCAACAAACTGTCAGAACAAATGATGCATTCTACAAATCCTCAACCTAGTGATGATCGTGAAAACTCTCTTACTGGCAACGATGCATCACAAACAGATCAAGAAGCAACCCGGACCGTCGGACCGATGGCACCCAAGAATCCGGATCCACAGCACGCAATAGCCTATACAACCCAAACATCTGATGACACCGCCATAGATCCTCAGGTAGACCTGCTCATAGCCTAGATGAACTACATGGCAAAAATGTTGAAAAAAATCACCTAGGAGCGCCAACTGACCTATGCAGGCACCACCCCAACAAAACTCCACCAACCGAACTCAAGGGAGTGACGAAATCCCAGCAGAACCCCAACAGGGAAATTTCAAAAGTAATGAGCTCCCCAAGCCAAGACTCCACAGTGTGACGAAACGCTTGCTGAAATCACGTTCAATACAGGGGTCACGGATCCCAACATACTATATAAGTTAGCCAAACCGTCATCCTCCGACGCCCACATGAAAACTGCAATGCCTAAAAAGTTCACTCCGCCAAAGTTCGAAGTGTATGATAGTACCACCGGCCCAACAGATCACCTAAGGCACTTCCACCACATGATTCCCCTGAAGGAAACCATAAAGTCGATCCTATGTAGAACATTTCCGACCAGCCTCACTTTCACAGCGATGAATTGGTTCAACGACCTACCATCGAGATCAATAAACTCTTTCCAAGTGTTAGCCACTGCTTTTATCACCTGATTCATCAAGAGCCAGCGGATGAGGAAAGGACTACACTACCACCTGCATGTCAGACAGAAAACCAAAGAGACAATACAGGAATATGTCACTCGCTTTACCAATTAATTGACAATGATCGATGGATGTAGCGACGATACAGCCGCTGCGACCTTTATTGTTGGATTGAAGAGAGGCCCCTTCTTTGATGCCCTTAACCTGGAGCCTCCAAAAGGCATGGCGGTCTTGCTGAAAACATCACAAAAACACATCTCCCTTGAAGAGATGAAAGCTGCGAGGAAGAAGAATGAACAAGAAAGGGAAAACCATTCAAGAAAAAGGAAATAAGAAAGAAGGAGAGATGATGGACCACAGGAAGATAACGATCATTCAAAGAAACATTGAAACGACGGAAGAACCGAGTCCAACCAACGGGAATCCAAGAAGTCACAATCGGCACGGCCCAATCACGAACGGATAACCAGCGTAATGAAAAAGGAATACAAACCATACACAACTCTAAAAACAAATCGGACCAACATCTTGAAGTACATGGTGAATTGGGAGAACGTCAACTGGCCACCCAGGATGAGATGAGACCCATAAGGAAGAGACAAAAGTAGGTATTGCTCCTTTCACAAGGATCACGGACATGATACCGAAGACTAATACAAGTTGAAAAAGGATATCGAGCATTGGGTCCAAAGAGGACGACTCGATGAATTCATTGGAACGCCAGACAAACAACTCAAAGGACAAGAAAATGTAGATACCACCGCTACAGGATCGAAAGAACAATCCAGGGAACTGATATACGCTCTACACTACATCTACCCCAACAAAGAAGTATTTCCCATTTGAGCATACCTATATCGAAGCAAAACGATTAACGCCCTAAAGACGATTGCACTAACCGACTCGGGGACTTTACCCGTGGATACAAAAATCCAATCCAAATTACCAACAAAAAAATTAACGACGACAAACTCTATCAAACCTCAGCGAGTGATGCCAAGCGAGGAACAAAAACGATTCAAGCAAATGAGGTCATGAATTAAACAAGAAAGGGAAGTAGAGGCGCGAAACCCCAGCGCAAGGATAGACATCAACCACGCGACGATTAAAAAGAAATCGCTCCACAATGAAGCGTAACTGCTCTAGAAAATTACCGTTAGAAATGGTCAGGACGTGCAAATAAAAAAATCAATAAAATTTCAAATTCAGAATCAACGTCCCACGAAGGGGAACAACTTCAAAACGAAGCCATGCAAAACAATCAGCATATAAAGCCAAAAGGAATCATAACACAAGTCGGATATATAGTAAACTTCTAGTTTGATCAACCAACAAATTAAGAGTTGGATGAACGAATCAACTAAGTAAAACGACTCCGGGTCGACTAGAGCGTCGAACCAATGAAGCCAAAGTGGATGAACAAGTCAACTTAACACAAAAACTTCGATGAGACGTCAAGTTAACGAAGTAAAAGTTGGATGAACGAGTCAACTAAGTAAAACGACTTCGGATCGACTAGAGCGTCGAACCGACGAAGCTAAAGTGGACGAACGAGTCAACTTAACACAAAAAATTTGAGTCGACTGACACACCGAATTAACAAAGTAAAAGTTGGATGAACTAGTCAATAAGTAAAAACGACTTTGGGTAGTCTAGGGCGTCGAACCAACGAAGTCAAAGTGGACAAAATAGTTAACTTAATACAGAAACTTCGAGTCGACTGAGACGTCGAGTTAACAAAATAAAAGTTGGACGAATGAGTCAACTAAGTTAAAACAACTTCTGGTCGACTAGAGCGTCGAACCAACAAAGTCAAAGTGGACGAACGAGTCAACTTAACACAAACTTCGAGTCGACTGACGAAAGTAAAAGTTGGACAAACGAACCAACTAAGTAAAAACGACTACGAGACGACGAAAGCATCGAACCAACGAAGTAAAATTTGAGTGAACGAGTCAACGAAGTAAAAGCAACTTCATGTCAAACCAACAAAGCAAAGAGGCAGAATGATCTCAAGGTCGGAAGGCAAAGAATAGTTGTAACGGACGCTATCCAAGGTCGCTTGAAAAGCCTTCTTTGGGGGGAAATGAGCTTCGAAGGTAGTAATTTGTTCACCATCCAGCATGTCACCAGTGGACATCACGAATAGGCAAGAAAATATGGAAAAAGACAATAGAAAAGAAGAAATAAACCTAATATCAAAGATGACGTAAAGGAAGAAATAAAGTCGTCACGACATCCTTTATACAACCGAGCAACGAAAATATGCTCACGGAGCGACATACGAAAAATAATGGCGAGCGAAATTCCAAAAAAATATGCGTGAAAACGAACAGACAATGAAATAATCGAGACGATCAACCGACTGAAAGCTATTAACAACATTAAGTTCAATGCAAAGGTGCGATTGAGATACCAACCGTCACACAGTTAGTGGATACGTGAACATACCCACTAACTAAGGGGGAGTAGCTGATGATACATCAAAATAGATCGATCATCACGGTCGTACACGTGGCAGAAAACATCCATCACGAGGATATAACGTCCAATCTATTGGGCCAGCTCATAAAACCCAAGAAGAATAAAGCCAATCACAGATGCCCAGACAAGGCCCACCAATGAGAATACATAAACAAAGCTCGAATCCAGGCCCGAACGAATCAGAGCCTGAATCCAGGCCCGACACGAGTTCTCTCATAAAGAAGATGAACATTGCACCAAAAAGAGTAGTAGAGAGAGTTACGCCTCCACGGACGCATCTCCATTAAGGAGGAGACTATTACGAGAAATATCTCCTTTCGTTGCGCCTCACATGCTTAAGTTACGCAGAGTATTAACCGCGGCCATTATGAAAGGTAAATGGAATATTCGACACAGGTATACAACTTTAACTGAGTTTTGTCCAGATTTACTTTCTTCTTCAAATAGAGTTGCTGACTTAAGCATCGAAGTGTCTTCGGCCAACAAAAATGTGGTCCTTGGCAGTCTAACATCTGTTTTGCAGATCAAATTTACAGGAGGATGATTTTTGACGCATCACATTAAACGAACCTGAAAAAAAAACCCAACAATGTCCAAAGTAGAAATACCTTTCTATTCAAACGAAACTCCCTTCCCAAAAGAACCTTCAACTCCACCTTCCCATACTCTTCTTGCAAACCATCAAAATCAGAAGCCATGGATAAAATCCCTTCTCCATTAAAGTGGGGTTCTTCTTTTCAGAGGGTTTCCTATGAACACAATTTTAGTGGTTGTTACAACAAGCGGAGCCATTGCAGCGACGGGGATAGGAACGATATCCGCTTTCGTTCTTGCTGCAACAAGGGGCTTTGTTTAATGGATATGGCTCGAGATTCGCTGCACCTTCGGAGCCATTAACAACGAATTTAGGCAGCAAACTTGAACTACATGTTTAGGATTGTGTATGTATGATGCAACGATGGTGGCTTTCCGAGAGAAGGGGGTTGTGTATCTCTTCTCAATGGCATAATTTGAGAGGGCCTGTGTTTTTTTTACTGTAAATAGAATTAAGTTGGGAGGGAAAAATTGGAAACCAAGAATCAAGTTGAAGACAATTTTTACTATTCATCTAAGGTTGTGTGCGTTGTAGAAGTAGAGATGTAAAAGCACATATAAAGACCCAATTATTGCAAATTTAAACAAAAAAAAATCAAAAATTCACAAGTTTATTATGAAAGTCAAATACCAATTTAAAACATACAACTTAAATTACACTCATGATATCAATGAATTGCAATGAGATAATTAAGAGAAAACAAACCATAACCCGATATAATGAGGTTCTCCTAAAACAAAGTTTGATTGAGTGCTTCCTCGGAGTTGCAATCCCATCAGCTTATATTATTGAATTCATCAATGAACCAAAGTACTGACTCATTGTAACGAGAGCTCCTAACTCGAGTACCTCCTTAGCCTTGCAAGGTCAAATTCATCCATACCGGACTATACAAGTGAATATAACACTTGATTATTTTCTCTCTATGAAAGGTTTCTCAAATAGACAAGTTAGAATTTTTTTTTTCTTAGGTTCCCCACTTCTTCATAGCTTAGAAGTAAGGTTGTATGCTTACTAGTTGATGGATTAGAAATGAGGAAGGGCTTTTTCTCTAGGGCATGAATCGAATAACTTAAGACTCGCAAGGAGCTCCGAAAACTTGTTTGATATCTCACTTAAGCTTATTTTGACTACCCTAGCTCTTCTTTTCAGTTGCTAGTCAAGATAATAAAGTTGTTATTTATTTATTTATTTATTTTATTATGTATGGTGCAGTTTAGGAGCATGTAGACTAGACCTATCTTTGGGAGTTTTTTACACGACTCTATTCAAAATGCTAATTGGGCTCTGAACGACTCAAGTATAGTAAGTGGAGTGAAGCTTAGCTAGATCTCATGTTTCAAAAATCCCTTAGCCAATTGTTATTTACCCCTTGGTTCAAATTATTAGACTTTTTTCAACTTTCCTATGTTTGATTTACTTTCACATCAAACCATGCATAAATATCCCATAAGATGCTAGAAATATTCTTATTAAGATGAAGAGCTATCTCATCATAATTCAAACCCCCATACGGTCACTCAATTGCCAGTGGCACTTTGTGGTTATAGGTTGTTGTTGTTCTCTTCTTCATAATGTTCTTCTTCAGTCTTACTCGAGCTATGACTTTTGTTGGCTTGGTCTTCTAGATTTTGACTTGGATATTTAATTGGTTTTATAAGTCAACCCATTAATTTTTAGGACTATTTTTATTTGAGGTCCATTTGATTTATCGTAATTGAGTTTGGTATCCATTTAAAAACTATTTCAATATGGGGTCCAAATGACTCAATCAACTTAAATGAATTGCTTTGACCAACTTATATATAAAATTCCCTTACAAAAACGGATCCAAAAATCAAAATAAGTAAAAACTAAATGGAAAAAAATTATAGTGCGTATTTCTAAACAATCCAAAGGATCTATCAATAAATCAATTTATATTACAAATCAGAATGGTGTTTGAAGTTGGAGATAAAATACGGCTGAGATTTACCCTAATATAAGAATCTAATGGATCACATGGAACTTAAAGAACCATATAAGTTTGTAGATAAACATAGTTCATGGTTGATATTCATTTCATCTAATGGTTGAGACTTAAAGTTAACATTTATATCTTACCTTCAATCAATCCCCTATAAGAGGGCATGGGTTCAATTCTCATACCCAACATTTTGATAGTTATTTACCTTGATATTTAGAGTAGAATAATTATATTTATTATGTTAAACTTTTATTGTGCCAACGATACGAAGAATACCCTAGTCTATATTACAATTCAGAGTGGTGTTTTACTATTCATTTCTAACTGGGACAAACTTGAGTAATAGAGATAAAAGATGGCTATGATTGAAAGTTGGGAAATGAGTTGAGGGTTGAGATTCATTTCCTACGATGACATGTTTGTAAATTTTAAATATGTAAAAGGGCAAATAAAATGAAAAATTGTCAAATAGTAGTTGGTGGAATGTATATGTGGTGGAGAGAGAAAGTATTTTGTTTTCTTTTTTTTCAAAATGAAAATTATCATAACTATCTAAGTAGTTGTAGGATTTTGGTAAACTTGATAACGTTGAAATGCAATTTTGAAGATCTTTTCAACAAAACTAATAATCAATACAAACACTTAAAATTTTAAAATCTTTATTTTAGGGAGTTGCTACGTGTACCCGACTGTTTGGCTCGGTTGCACTGACTTTTTGTTGCACCGACACTTTGAGATGTTTCGGCTTTGTTGCACCAACCTAAAAGATGTAATATCACCTTACTTTTTTTTTTTAATAAATGGAAACCATTTGGCAATGAAAATTTCTCGTTTAGGAGCTATCAATAAATAAATTATAAGAAATGTAAGTGGCTGCAACTATTAGAAAAATGCATTCAAACCCAAGAACTCTACATACAAAAATTTACAATAAGAATAATCCGCACAAAGTCCTAAATCAACAACGTACCACAGTATTAGCTATTTATAGTGAAACTTGTGATAATGGTTTGTGTATCTTTGATGTTTGTATGCAAATTTGAAAGTTAAGAATTTGTGATGAAGTTTAGTTTCATCGATAAGATTTACTTTTGTATTTTCGTCAAGAACGAATTAATGCTTACAAAAGAGAAAACTTAACCACCAAATGGTTTTTATTTATAAAAAAATGTAGTGTTTACATATTTTAGGTTGGTGCAACAAAGTCGAAACATCTCAAAATTTCGGTGCAACAAAGATTTAGTGCAGCCGAGCCAAATAGTCGAGTACACGTAGCAACTCCCTTATTTTATTATTAGAATATGTAAGTATTTTTATATTACATGCCTTAAGTATTTTTAGTATTTTTCAAAGAAACGAACATACGTTTTAATGAACATTCAAACAAAGACCCTGAACATTCAATCGATTCTAATTTTAATCGAGTTGGACTTTAAAAAATTAGTTTACATTCTAAAATATGATATTTTTATGGAACTCATTGAGAGCAATGGTGGGGATGGTGATGAGGATGTCCAGAGCAATACAATTAGCAGCAAAAAAAAGTTTATGTGGAATGCCAACGACACAAGTAATATGCTTGTATATTACATTCAGAGTGATGTTTTACTATTCATTGCTGACTAGGGCAAATGTGTAATAATAAGGAATTGGAGATAAAAGATGGCTATGATTGAAAGTTGGGAAATATGTTGAGGTTTGATATTAATTTTCTATTATGACATATTTGTAAATATAAAACATGTAAAAGGTCAGAGAAAATGAAAAAATGGTTGAAGAAGTTGATGAAATGTATATGTGGTGGAGAGAGAAAGTATTATTTTTTCTTTTTTTATCAAAATGAAAATTATCATAAATATCTACGTAGTTGTCGAATTTTGGTAAAACTTGGTATCATTGAAATGCAATTTTAAATATCTTTCCAACAAAGTCAATGATCAATACAAACACTTGAAATTTCAAAATATGTATTTTATTATTAAATTTAATATTTTCATGTCTAACTAAAATATTTTCAAAGAAGTGGACGAACATTTTAATGAATATTCAAACAAGGACCCCGAACATCAATTGATTCTAATTTTAACCGAGTTTGACTCTAAAAAAATTTATTACTTTTACCATAAAATAGACTTACACCTAAAAAAAAAAAAATTTACATTCAAAATTTTTTATGGAGCCGATTGAGGACAATGGTGAGGATGACTAGTGCATAATATTAGCAACAAACAAGAGAGTGTATGTGGAGTGCCAACGACACAGGTAATATGCTAGTCTATATAACAAATCAGAATGATGTTTTAGGTTGAAGATAAAAGACGACTGATTTACCCAAACATAATATATCACATAAAAGGGGGGGGGGGGGGAGAGTAAGTATTTGGCTGAAATTAATGTTCGCATAGAACTGAAATGCCCTGACTAAAATTGAAAATCTCCTCCTATCAAACAATTTGAGTGTCGAAGGCATGGGGAACACCCTAGTACCCTTACAATTTAAGAGGGACTCAAAAAAAAAAAAAAAAAACTAAAACTTGAATAAATTTTTTAAATGCATTAAGGTCTTCTTTCATTTCTTATTGTGCATCTTCTGCAATTAAAATCTCCCCCAAAAGCTTCTAACACCATTAAAACCCCATATTTCCTCTCTGTCTTTTCTTTCCTCATTTCTCTCCATTTTTGAATGAATTGGAGAAGAAAGAAATCTAAGTAAGAAGCAAAGAGGAAAATAAATAAAGACTTTGGCTAAATTGAATGAAGGTTAATTGGAAGTTTCGTTGGGTCTCGCAATGGCTATGATGTATGAGAATAAACTTGGGAGATGAAGGTTTGGAGTTTGGAGGAAGTAACTTTAATCAAATTCATTGGATCTGGTTGGGGTGGATTGTTTGGGCAAGGGGGAGTGGTGAGGGTGGGATTTGATTGTGAAATCTAAGCAATGGTGGGATGGTATTTACAAATCTAAGCAATTTTTTCCACCATTTTTTCATTTTCTTTTCCATTTTACATGTTTATATTTACAAATATGCCATAATAGAAAATGAATATCAACCCTCAACATATTTTTCGACTTTCAATCCTAGCTATCTTTTATCTCAAATTCCTTATGATTTGACGTTTGTCTTAGTCAACAACAATAGGGATGGCAGTGGGGTGGATTTTCACGGATATCCGCTCTACTCGCCCCGTTTGGGGCGAATTTGGTTAAGGCTATATGGAGTTTAGGGCAGATACGAATATCCAAAATGTATTCGTTTCTTATTCGGGGCGGATACAGATTTGGCCATATCCGCCCCACGGATATCCGTTTAACTGAAAAATTACTTAAATGCCCTTAGACTATATAAAGGAAAGAACCCTAAATCAGAAATCTCTCATCCGTTTCCCCCATCTCACTCTCAGCGGCTGCGGCTCTCAGTGAGAGGAAGAACAACATCTCACTCTCAATTTCACTCTCCTCTCCCCAAACCCTAACCACCACCACCATCACCACTGATGACTCCTTCCACACTCTCCGCCTCACCGACGCATATCTCCTCGACCGTCTCATCCAAGAAGCATACCCTACACAAGGTTACCCAATACAAGAAGGGTAAGGACATTCTTGCTGCCCAGGGGAAGCGTCGTTATGACCGCAAGCAGTCAGGTTGTGGAGGACAGGCCAAACCCGTCTTCCACAAGAAAGAAAAAACTACAAAGAAGATTGTGTTGAGGTTTCAGTGTCAGATCTGCAAGCATGTTTCATAGCACGTAATTAAGAGGTGCAAGAAGTTTGAGATCGGTGGAGACAAGAAGGGGACATGAACTTCTCTCTTTTAGATGGTGGTTTCTTGTAACAATGTCAGTATCGTATTTAGTTTTGTTGTGTTGATGAAAGATTTAATTGAAAGGATCTTTGGTTTGAGAAGCCATTTAGGTATTTCATACAATTGTTAGTTAATGCTACCACAGTATCGTAATCGTTCAGATTGCTTATTAAAACTTAGATGGAATGCTTTGCATAGTTGATATTCCTTTCAATGACAAATCTAATTGAACATTTTCTAGCATTCAAAAAAAAAAAAAAGTTCTTCCAGCGACGGGAATTTGAAACGGGGCAGATTTGGGCAGATCGGGGCGGGGAACCAGCAACCTACCAGCAAAACCGCAAACCTGTATACGGATTGGCGGGGCGAATATCCGCCAATCTGTACGGGGCGGATGTGGTTTTTAAATATATTTATAAACGAATTGGCGGGGCGGATTTGGGGATTCGCTATTCCTGACGGGGCGGGGATGGATTTGCTCAGATCCGCCCCATTGTCATCCCTAAGCAACAATAAAACATCACTTTGAATCGTAATATAGACTAGGGTATTTTCCGTGCCTTTGACACTCAAATTTAATGAAGCCTTTAGATGTATGATGATTCGAAAATTCTACGCTGCCTGGTGGTCCATGCCTGGATGGTACCAGGCACGTGTAGCGGATGGTACCAGGCACGTGGCTACCTTGAAAAAAAACATTTTAAATATTGCTTTGTAGAGAAAACAAAGCTCTCTCCTTTTTCTCTGTGTTATTCAACTGAGCAAGTTTTCAATATTGCTTCTTCATCTAATAATTGATTGTTTTGATTCAAATTCATTCAGTTCTTATAATAACTAAGGAAAAATTTTGAGACCCCATTTGAGAAAAATCTCTCAAAATGTTGTCTGGAAAGAAGAGGCCACCAATCGAGCTATCTCTTTTCACCAATTTTTCTGAATCATTTTCATCTGATTATGGCTTAAAGTCTCAAACTAGCAAATCTCCCAGAAATTTTGAAGGTGGGAGTTGTGGGGCTTGGAATGCTAAAATGGCGGTTTCACCCAAATCAGAGCCGAATCCAATAGTGTTTGCAAAACCCGTTGTGAAAATCAGAGAACCCATAGTGGAGAAGGAAGAGGAAATTGAGCTATCTGAAAGCTACACTTGTGTGATTTCTCATTTGGGGAATGGGAAGTCTTTCACTCTGTTTTTACACTCAGCGTAGAATTATTTTTTTATTTTTTATTTTTTTGCTTTTGATGAGGTGTCACTAGGCAAATTACTACAAGTACTGACTCATTGAGCTATCTAAAACCCAATGTATAACCTGTTTTTTTTCTCATTTGCTTTTGCTATTGAATTCATCAATGAACCAAAGTACTGACTCATTGTAACGAGATCTCCTAACTCGAGTACCTCCTTAGCCTTGCAAGGTCAAATTCATCCATACCGGACTATACAAGTGAATATAACACTCGGTTGCACTAACTTTTTGTTGCACCGACACTTTGAGATGTTTCGGCTTTGTTGCACCAACCTAAAAGAAGTAATACCACATTACTTTTTTTTTAATAAATGGAAACCATTTGGTGATGAAAATTTCTCGTTTAGGAGCTGTCAATAAATAAATTATAAAAAATGTAAGTGGTTGCAACTATTAGAAAAATGCATTAAAACCCAAGAACTCTACATACAAAAAATTACAATAAGAATAATCTGCACAAAGTCCTAAATCAACAATGTACCACAGCATTTGCTATTTACAGCGAAACTTGTGTCAATGGTTTGTGTATCTTTGATGTTTGT
This sequence comes from Berberis vulgaris, assembly GCA_963556465.1. Taxonomy (NCBI): domain Eukaryota; kingdom Viridiplantae; phylum Streptophyta; class Magnoliopsida; order Ranunculales; family Berberidaceae; genus Berberis; species Berberis vulgaris. The sequence continues at coordinate 88,891,520 of OY747125.1, read as the reverse complement.
ATGCAAATTTGAAAGTTAAGAATTTGTGATTGAAGTTTAGTTTCATCGATAAGATTTACTTTTGTATTTTTGTCAAGAACAAATTAATGTTTACAAAAGAGAAAACTTAACCACTAAATGATTTTTATTTATAAAAAATGTAGTGTTTACATATTTTAGGTTGGTGCAACAAAGTCGAAATATCTCAAAATGTCGGTGCAACAAAGAGTTAGTGCAGCCGAGCCAAATAGTCAGGTACACGTACCAACTCCCTTATTTTATTATTAGAAGATGGAAGTATTTTTATATTACATGCCTTAAGTATTTTTAGTATTTTTCAAAGAAACGAACATACTTTTTAATGAACATTCAAACAAAGACCCTGAACATTCAATCGATTTTAATTTTAATCGAGTTTGCCTTAAAAAAATTAGTTTACATTCTAAAATATGATATTTTTATGGAACTGATTGAGAGCAATGGTGGGGATGGTGATGAGGATGTCCAGTGCAGTACAATTAGCAGCAAAAAAAATTTTATGTAGAATGCCAACGGCACAGGTAATATGCTTGTATATTACATTCAGAGTGATGTTTTACTATTCATTGCTGACTAGGGCAAATGTGTAATAATAAGGAATTGGAGATAAAAGATGGCTATGATTGAAAGTTGGGAAATATGTTGAGGTTTGATATTAATTTTCTATTATGACATATTTGTAAATATAAAACATGTAAAAGGTCAAAGAAAATGAAAAAATGGTGGAAGAAGTTGGTGGAATGTATATGTGGTGGAGAGAGAAAGTATTATTTTTTTTTTATCAAAATGAAAATTATCATAAATATCTACGTAGTTGTCGAATTTTGGTAAACTTGGTATCATTGAAATGCAATTTTAAATATCTTTCCAACAAAGTCAGTGATCAATACAAACACTTGAAATTTCAAAATATGTATTTTATTATTAAATTTAATATTTTCATGTCTAACTATAATATATTCAAAGAAGTGGACGAACATTTTAATGAATATTCAAACAAGGACCCCGAAAATCAATTGATTCTAATTTAACCGAGTTTGACTCTACAAAATTTATTACTTTTACCATAAAATAGACTTACACCTAAAAAAAAAAAGTTTACATTCAAAATTTTTTTATGGAGCTGATTGAGGACAATGGTGAGGATGACTAGTACATGATATTAGCAACAAAAAAGAAAGTGTATGTGGAGTGCCAACGACACATGTAATATGCTAGTCTATATAACAAATCAGAATGATGTTTTAGGTTGAAGATAAAAGACGACTGATTTACCCAAACATAATATATCACATAAAAGGGGGGAGAGTGAGAGTATTTGGCTGAAATTAATGTTCGCATAGGACTGAAATGCCCTGACCAAAATTGAAAATCTCCTTCTATCAAACAATTTGAGTGTCGAAGGCATGGGGAACACCCTAGTACCCTTACAATTTAAGAGGGACTAAAAAAAAAAGTAAAACTAAAACTTGAATAAATTTTTTAAATGCATGAAGGTCTTCTTTCATTTCTTATTGTGCGTCTTCTGCAATTAAAATCTCCCCCAAAAGCTTCTAACACCATTAAAACCCCCCATTTCCTCTCTGTATTTTCTTTCCTCACATCTCTCCATTTTTGAATGAATTGTAGAAGAAAGAAATCTAAGTAAGAAGCAAAGAGGAAAATAAATAAAGACTTTGGCTAAATTGAATGAAGGTTAATTGGAAGTTTCGTTGGGTCTCGCAATGGCTATGATGTATGAGAATAAACTTGGGAAATGAAGGTTTGGAGTTTGGAGGAAGTAACTTTAATCAAATTCATTGGATCTGGTTGGGGTGGATTGTTTGGGCAAGGGGGAGTGGTGAGGGTGGGATTTGATTGTGAAATCTAAGCAATGGTGGGATAGTATTTACAAATCTAAGCAATTTTTCCACCATTTTTCCATTTTCTTTTCCATTTTACATGTTTATATTTACAAATATGCCATAATGGAAACTGAATATCAACCCTCAACATATTTTCCAACTTTCAATCCTAGCTATCTTTTATCTCAAATTCCTTATGATTTGACATTTGTCTTAGTCAGCAACAATAGGGATGGCAGTGGGGCGGATTTTCATGGATATCCACTCCACTCGCCCCGTTTGGGGCGAATTTGGTTAAGGCTATATGGAGGTTGGGGCGGATACGAATATCCAAAATGTATCCGTTTCTTATTTGGGGCGGATACAGATTTGGCCATATCCGCCCCACGGATATCCGTTTAACCAAAAAATTACTTAAATGCCCCTAGACTATATAAAAGAAAGAACCCTAAATCAGAAATCTCTCATCCCTTTCCCCCATCTCACTCTCAGCGGCTACGTCTCTTAGTGAGAGGAAGAACAACATCTCACTATCAATTTCACTCTCCTCTCCCCAAACCCTAACCACCAGCACCATCACCACCGATGACTCCTTCCACACTCTCCGCCTCATCGACGCATATCTCCTCGACCGTTTCATCCAAGAAGCATACCCTACACAAGGTTACCCAATACAAGAAGGGTAAGGACAGTCTTGTTGCCCAATGGAAGCGTCGTTATGACCGCAAGCAGTCAGGTTATGGAGGACAGGCCAAACCTGTCTTCCACAAGAAGGCAAAAACTACAAAGAAGATTGTGTTGAGGTTTCAATGTCAGACCTACAAGCATGTCTCATAGCATGCAATTAAGAGGTGCAAGAAGTTTGAGATCGGTGGAGACAAAAAGGGGACAATAACTTCTCTCTTTTAGATGGTGGTTTCTTGTAGCAATGTCAGTATCGTATTTAGTTTTGTTGTCTTGCTGAAAGATTTAGTTGAAAGGATCTTTGGTTTGAGAAGCCATTTAGACATTTCATACAATTGTTAGTTAATGCTACCAGTATCGTAATTGTTCAGATTGCTTATTAAAACTTAGATGGAATGTTTTGCATAGTTGATATTCCTTTCAAGGACAAATCTAATTGAACATTTTCTAGCATTCCAAAAAAAAAGTTCTTCCAACGACGAGAATCCGAAAAGGGGTAGATTGGGGTGGGGAACCAGCAACCCACCAGCAGAACCGCAAACCTGTAAATGGATTGGCGGGGCGAGGCGAATATCTGCCAATCCGTACGGGGCGGTTATGGTTTTTAAATATATTTATAAACGGATTGGCGGGGCGGATTTGGGGATCCGCTATTCCTAACGGGGCGGGGATGGATTTGCTCAGATTCGCCCCAATCCGCCCCATTGCCATCCCTAAGCAACAATAAAACATCACTTTGAATCGTAATATAGACTAGGGTATTTTCCGTGCCTTTGACACTCAAATTTAATGAAGCCTTTAGATGTATGATGATTCGAAAACTCTACGCTGCCTGGTGGTCCATGCTTGGATGGTACCAGGCACGTGCAGTTGATGGTACCAGGCACGCAGCTACCTTGAAAAAAACACATTTTAAATGTTGCTTTGTAGAGAAAACAAAACTCTCTCCTTTTTATCTGTGTTCTTCAACTGAGCAAGTTTTCAATATTGCTTCTTCATCTAATATTTTATTGTTTTAATTCAAATTCATTCAGTTCTTATAATAACTAAGGAAAAATTTTGAGACCCCATTTGAGAGAAATCTCTTAAAATGTTGTCTGAAAAAAAGAGGCCACCAATCAAGCTCTCTCTTTTCACCAAATTTTCTAAATCATTTTCATCTGATTATGACTTAAAGTCTCAAACTTTAAGCAAATCTCCCAGAAATTTTGAAGGTGGGAGTTGTGGGGTTTGGAATGCTAAAATGGCGGTTTCACCCAAATCAGAGCCGATTCCAATAATTTCTGCAAAATCCATTGTGAAATTCAGAGAACCCATAGTGCATGGAGAAGGAAGAGGAGATTGAGCTCTCTGAAAGCTACACTTGTGTGATTTCTCATTTGGGGAATGTAAGTCTTTCACTCAGCGTAGAACTGTTTTTTTTTTTGCTTTTGATGAGGTTGCCGCCTCATCACTAGGCACGTGCCTGGTACCATCTAGGCACAAACCATGCACCTCATCACCAGGCAGCGTAGAACTGCTCATGATAATTAGAGTGGGTTGGGACATAAATTTTTTTTCTTAAACCTCCCTCATCAATGAAGCACATAGGCCTCAAAATCAAAATAATCCTAAATTTTATTTTAATTCACTAATATATCGTCACCCATGTTAGAGCTTGGGACTTGGGGTCCACCATGTTCAAAAGATTCGGCCTTAGGGTCAATTTTTTACTCTATAAACAATTTGGAGATCATGTCAACATAGGCCCTACTCTAAAAGGACTCCCAAGTAATTTAGAAATTGCAACGGCTAGTTATACGTAGTCTGGAACAAAACGGGCACGCTCTTCCATTCCATCCCATGTTTTTCAGTGCTATAAAACCCTAGCTTCTGCCTCTACACTCACTGACTGACACATCTGACTGGTCTGGGTTTATGCTGTTGAAATCAGTGTGTTTTCTTTCCAAGATCTAGTTTTCCTTCTCTTGCAGGTGAAGAAGAGAAAAGCTCGATTCGACTCTCTGTCTCAGTCAGTATCACAAACAGATAGATAGATAGACAAAATGATTAAGAACATTTTCAAGAAGAAAACCTCCCCCAAAGGTACACATACCTACTTTCGTCTATCTCTATCTGTGTTGGCTCTCTCATCTGCCTTTGCTACTAGACTAATCAGATCTTCTTTTGAATTGCAGAGGCACTCAGAGAAAGCAAAAGAGACATGTCCGTCGCTACCAGAGGTTTGTAATTCTCTCCAATCATCCCATCAATTTTCCTGAAAACGAATCTGCAAACAAATTTAGCAATTCCGTTTCAATTTAGTTAACCAAAACATCTAGTAATCGGAATTCCTGTTCCTCTCCTCTGAAACTGCATTTACAAATTTCCAATTACAAATTGCATTTACTTAATTCCACATCAATTTGTTTGGGAGACTATGTTTGTTTAGACTATCAGTCCGTGTTTTATTTGTGTCACTAAAATAATTAGTAGAAATTGGTTATGCCTACTTCAACATACCTATCCTCCGACACATTCTCTTTGTTATTCGTCTGGTTTTCCACATTTGATGAGTTAAACCATGGCCTTTCTATCAGTATTACTAATAGTAGAAAGAGCATCCTGAATTGAATTGCCTTTACCCCACATCTTTCTATTATCAAAGTTCCTGAAAGCTAGATTTACTTTCAATAAGTTGCAAATAGAAGAAATTTGCGCAAGTTCCGTTCTCTTAGTCAGTTAGTTGGTTCCATCAAGAAACATCTCTATCTTTTTGGAAGCCCATAGGACTTATTCTCTTTATTAGGTATACATCCTCTACTAAACTGTTTCCCCAAGTTATAAAGTTAACATGCAGGCTTTATAATCAATTTCATGGCACTAGAACCAAAGAAAACAATGAATAGCATTTTAAAAAGTGCGCCATTGGTGTTTTTAAAATGTGCGCCTTGGGTTCCACCCAAGGATAAAACCCAACTAGTAGGCTTATTCAAAACATGGTTAATGTAATTACACTAGCCATCTAAAGCTATCGGATGTACAAAATTAAAGAACAACGATAATATAGTTACTAATACAATTAAATTTCAAGCTTGGGCATTAAAAGTATTCTCAAACCGTTATAAATCAAAAGAGGGATCGAATTGAACTATATTATGGCTCATTGGTTATAAATCTAGCTATACATTATCTTTTATTTTATTAAAACTTGTAGTTTATGGATTCCAACATGCCTTTGGAAACTGAACTCCCAGCTGTCTACAAACTTTGCATCAAGGAACAAGGCTTAGTAAACAAATTCTACTGTGACCAATGCCTAGTGCAAAGTTAGAACCTCCATATCAGGCACAAACTAAGTGACTGGGAACTGAATTTGATACCCAATCTCCTGAATCGGTGCAAATCACTCAAGCCTCTTGATGGAGCTGATCAAGTGGTGTGGAAAGAAAAAACAGACCCCTTAACAGCTAAGTTTTTTTTTTCTTCGAGAAACTGTGTCAATATGAAAATCCAACAGTTTCTGATTTAAACTGTAGGAGAGTGTGGATGAAAGGGGTTCCACCGCGAGTTAGCCTATTCACTTGGTTTACTGTGCAAGGGAAACCATGACTGGGGATGATTTGATTAAAAGTTGCATCTGCTTGGAAACGAGATGTGTAATGTGCAATGACCATGATGAATCAGTCGACAATCTTTTCTTCCATTGCTCTGTTACAAGAGTAATATGGCTGATGTTCTTGGCAGGTTGTGGAATCTTGAAAAACCAGTTAATGGCACTATTCCATTGGATCCATATAACCAATTGGATGGATGCTTATGGGATAAAGTCCACATGCAATTCTTTGGTTAATTGGAAGGAATGCAACAGTCGTATTTTCACTGAAATTTTAAGTTTCAAAACCCATTGATTGCACTCTCCTTCAGATTAAATCAACAATATGAAACCAATCAATGGTACCATATCCCATTTGATCCAGAAGTGAATGGGGGAACGTATAATCAGCTTGATAGATGGTTGTAGATAGAGTTCCAGATGCAATTCTTCGGGTAATTTGGAAGGAATCAACAGTCCTATTTTCAATCAAGTTTCATAACCCATTGGTCACATTCTCCTTCGATTAAGTTGATCATGTGGCATTAGGTTCCTATTGCGAATGTTGTAGGGAACACGGCAATAGAGTCAATTACATGTTTACTTGGGGGTCTTCTGTTAACTAGCAAAGGGCTATTTGTATGGCACTGGTTGTATTTCTCCTTTTCTTTTCTTGTCAGCGATCCCCTCCATCCCTGATTTTGTGTAAATCCCACCCTTTTAATGAAGTCTTTTGCTTTGCCTGATATTTAAAAAAAAAAAACAACGTTAGTTGAAAATATCATCTTTTATTAGGCAATCTTCTAATTGACAAGTAGGGCCGAAATAGGATCCTACATTATTGTTTTTGTTAATTTACTATATAATTTAATCAATATATTCAATACGTATTTGCAATATAACAATTAAAAACACTAAAATAAAATACAAATATGGTTGCAGTTTCGGCACTGAAACATACATAAGGCGTTCAAACATAAAACATTAAACTGGGATAACACATGAAAAAATAAAGTATAGAGGTTTAAAGCATAATAAAGACAACTGACTAACACTTAAAAAAATACTTGGAGCATTCAAAAAACATTCTTAAAAAAAACTATAGAAGGGAGGATCGAACGCACCCAAGTTATGCTTACATAAGGAAACACATATAGGTGCTTCAAAAGGAGTGGCTTGTTACTTGATGAGAAGTGGACATTGTCTCCATATAATGGATGGAAAGTCAGCAGGATATCACACACATTATCATCATGAAGAATCTTGAAATTTTCCCTATTTTGGTACGTCGGTTACTAAACAACACCACTTATGACTAGGAGATCACAGTATATGACTAAGTAGCTAGCAGACATAATATTGGATTTTGGAGACAATTGCTAAGTTGGAGCCGTTGGCTAAGCACAATGGACCTGAATCATATTTCCTGTATGTTGTAGTATTATCAGAGACATATGATCCTTCATTTTGTCTGGTTGAATTGGTGGTGAGCCATCTGGTTCATAGCTGTAGCATTCTATTCATTGGACCATGACTGTAAGAGGCATGAGTCATATTGAAATTTGGATTCAGGCTCAAAGTAATACAATAGTGGGAGAACGAAAATTGCCTTTCTAGTAAAACTGTAGAAGGATAAATAAAAAGGGTAATTTGGACTTACCCATGTATTATAAATAAGAAATTAGCACTTCCTCCCTCAGATACTTGAAATTAGTACTTACCTCCTTGACTCTATGTCTCCGCCATTGGACTAGTTTTGACCATAATAGTCAATATTTCATTACTATAATAGCCCTCGTGCATTTGGAAACAGTTCTCATGTGGTTTGTATGTGAGCATACATTGGATTAAATCTTTTCCGCCTCACAAAATCAGAAAACAGAGGAATGACTAAAATTTGATACCACACACCAAGGAATATCTAAAGGTAAAAGAAAACCTTACCTTCTTCCCAACCACAATGGTGGGCACCACTACCACCATTCATGCGAACAGGGTTATCAGTTTTATTTGCTTTTCAAGCTTTTTCCCATTATCCAGACACTGAAAAGAAACAAATCAACAATGCTTGAATAGATTTCAGAAACAAGTTAGCTAAGCTTGAGTCAATTTTTAAAATCTGTGCAAAATTTTGTAACATGGGTTTGTCGTGTCTTTGATTGTTCCATAATGTTCAATGATTTGAAGGTCTTTATGTCACAAATTGTTTATCAAAAGAGTGATGTAACAACTTTCTCGTTGCAGCCGAAGTTGCTCTTAGTAGAGCTCCAATGAATGGTGAAGTGCAAACACTTGATCTATTCAAAGCCAATTTCTTCTTTGCTTAATTATGTCTCTTGCAAACTCATACTGAAATGGGTTCCCATTAATCGGTCACGCACGACGTCTATTGAACTCATGATCTCATAAAAAATGCTATTTGGGAATGGAAATAGTGTGTCAGATTTTGTTCTGCAAACCCCAAAGCTCAATTCTTGAAAAAAAAAAAATCTCACTTGGTTTAATTTTGAAACATTTTCCTGATTTGAAGGAAGAAGCAGCGATTACAGATGAGATTCCTTCATTCTTTAATAACAAGAAAACGGGTTAGATAGAAGGATGATTGATGGAAGCCATGCATCATTCAAAGGAAAGGGACGTTGTTCAAGTTTCTTAGCAAATATTTGGAGTTTGAGTTACTTGATATTTGTTTGTTGGTCCATGCAATTCATTTCGATTCAAGAGAAGTTGAAGTGGGTGGGATTCAAGAGAAATTGAAATGGGTGCGACAGCAAAGTTGAATAAGAATTAAGAAGAAAGGGTGAAGGAGAAGGTGATATGGACATGGGAGAGAGGAGACAAGAGAGCACGATCATAGTGGTGGCCAAGGGGTAAATTTTGGGGAAGAAGGGAGCCCCTCTATTTTAATGGTTTAATGTTTTGGACCACGGGTTTCAGGTTTGAGATGTATTTTTGGGAGGAGGTTTTTTTATTTTCATCTTGACTTTGGTCAAATTGTCAAGTCCAGTCTCTCACAATCAAATGACGAAATTTTTTAGTCAAGGATACCGCCAAATCAGTAAATCACCCTAAATGGAAAAAATGAAATAGACAAAATCTCTGAAACTGAACACTTCTTTTTATCTGGAAGTTGTCAGAATTATTCATAATAAGTAATTTGTTACAAATTAAAAGATCTCTCAAATAAAATTTTATTTATCTGCAATATGGGCATGAAGGTTTTTCAAATTTTTGAAAAGAACGCTATATTACAAAACTTGGATTGGAAATTCTACTAAAGGCTGCATGTTTAAGAGCAATTGCTAAGAGTAAAGGGGGAAAAACATCAGCAACAACAAAAAAAAGAATTGCACATTGGGAAAGAACACAAAAACAAATTCATTCTAGCAAAAATAATGTGGACATTTTTACTAATGATGTTCTTTTTTGACAGAAAATATTTCAGTTCTATTGGATTCCATCTAAATCAAATGTATTAGTATACCAATAAATAGAACTATTATTTTTTAAGGTCCTTTCTACCGTTGCAAGGGCCAATCTCCATCAGGCCAGAGGAAACTTTTGTAAGCTTTAGTTAACCATTAGGAGGCAGGAGGCCTAGTCCATATAGAAAATGTACCTTTGACTTGTAGGTCCTGTCATCCTGACACAAGTTTAGAATCCTAGGTCTTTGACAGTGGTATTTCACTATGTTTCAGCCGAAGAATGGGGGCTACTTGGACAGGTGCAAGTAGTTTGTATCTTCACAGATGTGTCTGACACAATGCCTGGATGGTTATGCCTTTTGAATAGGGTCTATCATTGGGATATTTAAGAATAGTAGAACTAGGCCTTCCTCTTTTTTTTTTTTTTTTCTTTTCTGGATCAATAAAACAAGAGTATTTCATGAAAAAACTAGCACACAGTGGAAAGGGACTACTACAAGCTAGGACAAAAGTACTACATCATGTATTTCTATTCTACATCATTGTATGAGCTACAAAGTTACTTGAATATCTATCCACAAACTGTTTACATGTTTGAAAGTATTTCTAAAAATCCTATTGTTTCTCTCTCCCCATATCACCCTTGCAATGGCATGCATGATCCTCTAGTAAACCCACTTTTCCACCATAGACACATAAGCAACCACCCATATTTCTGCCCAATCAAGCACTGAGGAGAAAATGTGAGCTTATCCTAGGTTGAGTTATCAGTCATGATAACATCTGACTGTCAGTCTGGTAAATGGGATTATTGCATAATGGATGATATGCACTGTGTAAAACCATTCAAGCAATTTTTTTTTTCTAGACTCAAATTGCTTTGGGGAGTTTAGAATGGACTTCACAGTGGTTAAATGTGATAGGATTCTTTGTTTTTTTTTTAGATTATTGAATCTTTGGTGTATAAAATATGAAATCTAGCTAACCAAGAATCCATGCCATATTTTTTGATGAAGCATATAGGTTCATGTTTTCTTTGTAGGTATTGAACGGGAGATTGCATCCTTGCAATTAGAGGTATTGCTACCTTGAGGCGCAGATAATTCTTTTTCAATAGATGTTTCGTGTGACACTGCAGTATTTAACTTCGAGATCAAATTATTTCAGGAAAAGAAGTTGGTGGCAGAGATTAAGAAGACAGCGAAAACTGGAAATGAGGTAAGTTCAACTGATAGCTTTCTGTCTAAGTTGGTACTTCCACCCATTATGGTATCACATAATAGTTAAGCTTAGGATCCAGACAATTCAGTTAGGAAAACTCACAATCAGTTAAATTTATATGTTGCACAGATCTTGTAAATCACCTGTATGTACCACATCTACCTTATTAACTTAATTAAATCATTTTGGTTCAATGCATTTAAAAGCAAAATGTCCAGAGAGGTTGATTGACCCATCAAGTTGCTTAAGAGTAGCGAAAAAAAGAAGAGAAAAAATTAGTGTAATCATTATACTAACAATGACACTACTTTTACCAAAAAAGGCGTGTCGGCACGTATTATGTCGGATAATCGTGTCGACGCTCACAAATACTCCCATCGGATATAGATCATAAACTTTTTTCACATATCTTTCAAAAGTTTCAGTTCTATACTAATGTTACAACCATTTTATGGCAAATTAGTAGTACATGAGTAGAGATATTGACCTACAAGTGAATGAATAATAGTTTAAAATTTATTGCTGAAAAGTAAATAATACTAAAATGTACAAGCGTGTCCCCTAGCGTATCTCGTATTGTGATTTTCTGACCAATATGTCCGACACTTTGTTTCGTGTCGTTGTTACATAGGTATAATTAAAAGGGTTTTGCAAAGTTTGACTCGTACCAACCAGGGTTCGAAAATAAATTGGGTAGAAATGTAACTGGCTACTCCAAGCTGGTTTATTGAACCAGAATCCCTAAATGTTAGCAATTTAATAGTTAGAACTTGTGCATGTGGTGCGCAAAGAAGTTATTTTCTTATTTATATGCATTTAGCGACTGGTGTTGCTTAGTTACTATTATGGTGGTATTTGACTTACAGTTATTCTAGACTCTTTAAGTTTTCTTAGTTCCTTATTGAGAGAGTCCTTAATTTATTCCAGTAAGGAATAGGTCTGTCTATTCCTTACTGAAAGGCCCCTATACCTGTAAGTCTTGTTTTGACGATCTAAACAAATTCTCATTAAACAACATCTTTCAGTTCAGTAAATAAGTATAGTTTCTTGGTCTTTCTTTGCTTTTGGAAGGGATAAAAAAAGATATAACTGCAACATGATTAAATCCCGCTAATGACAAAATGCGTCAACCATGTTTATAGGAAGAAACATCTTCACTAGACCCAACAAAAAGTCCAAACCTTATGATAAACAGGGTATCAAATGAATAGGTGATTATCATCTTCCATCCCCCCATCAGAAAGCACAACACTTTATCCCCACACCCGTCCTCCTTGAAAGAACTTCATTGTGGAGTCTATTCCAAGCAAGGTTCTAAGTGAAGAAAATGGATTGTTAGCAGTATTTCTTTCCTCCAAACATTGTGCATGACGGAGTTAGGGATATTGCCACCTGCTAGCAGATTCTCATGCCTGACTCCAGTGCCTATCCTTCTTGCCATGACTCCCATGAGTGTTCTTTGCTGTATGTGGAAAGTTTTATTTCAAACTACCTTCTCCATTGATGAAACATGGAGAAGAGAAATACAAAGAGGTAGGAGAAATGATTGCTTAAGTCTTTGAAAAGAGTTGAAAGATCGAGCTTAGAGGAGAAGTTGAAGTTGGAGTCAGTTTTCTCAAGGGATTCTTCTTCTCCTCTCTCTACAGTTAAAAAAAAAGGATTTTCTCCCACTAAATACTATGTAAACAAGTATATAGGTGGACCCGAAAGCCCAAGAAATGAGCTCTTGAAAAATTGAAGCAAGTCAAGATTTTAAAGCAATTGTAAACCTTAGAAATCCTGTCAAACCTGCAAATTCTAACTGATGCAAAAGATATTGCATGAATTCCACTTTTCAAAACACACAACTTGGACTTTTTAAGGTTGTTTTGAGAGCCGAAATCTTTTCGAAAACACGACTCTACAACAAAATAAATGCTAAGACCGCTCAAAATCGTGTTCAAATAATTATCTAAAAGGATCATCCAAGTGAGGTTTCCTAGAGTTTATAACGTAGAGAGTGCATGAACCTTTTGACTGCCTTTAAGAGATCTTCCTTGATGTTGATGATGGGGTGGGGTGAGAGGCGATGGGAAGTTTAGTAGTAGATCTAGGATTACATTCGTGTTTGGAAGAAAGTGAGCAGATAAATTTGGGGTTTTTTACTCAATGAGACTGTCAGCCTAAGCCCGTTGAAGTGAAACTTAAAAGTGTTTATGCTAGCAGTTAACATAAGTAGATAATAGGACAAACTTGTATCCTTTTTTGTTTATACAAGGTCTATTGAATTAGTTAGTCGCAGTCTCGCAGATGGCTACATCATTTTGAGTGCCCAATATTCAAGTAATCATACTATGATTGGATGGTGTTGGCTTGGAAATGCAACATGTTTATAATCGCTACTACTGTTTATATAAGAGATGACACTGATATGCATGATGCAGGCTGCCACTAGAATATTAGCTCGTCAACTTGTTCGGTTACGGCAGCAAATCGTTAACTTGCAGGGAAGCCGCGCCCAAATCAGAGGTGTAGCAACTCATACACAGGTTCTATTCTTGCCTTCATCACTCAAAAGTGTCCTGAAACATTGTCTTTATTCTCCTCTCTGACATTCATTTTTTATGGCAGGCCATGTATGCCAGTACTGCAATTTCTACTGGGATGAAAGGTGCAACAAAAGCAATGGTGGCAATGAATAAAGTATGTGTTTATACTATGACTAAATGTTTTCCACCACATCTTGTGTCTCAGTTACTTTTTGTGATAAACATGGCTTGTCAGGACATGACATAAATCTGAAGATAAACTTGGGAATAACCTAGGGGTTTTTGAGTTTTTCACTAATGACATAATGCGTGATTCAACAATGTATATTACCAATTTTCATGTGGGAGTTCTCTTATAAAAAAGTATGAAAATTTTTCTTCATTGTATTTGTTACGTAAACATTAGTGGACTCTTGGAACATGGAAGTTGGGATTGATGGTTAGTGGTAGCTTCATTGTTGACAAAAAAAAATCTGGATCAGATTTGGTGTAGATTATTTTGGTAATGTGAATTTACCTGATCTCTGATCTATTAAGTATGATTGACCGTTCATATTGGCATTCTCCAGCAAATGGCGCCAGCAAAGCAAGCAAAAGTTATTAGGGAATTCCAGAAGCAGTCAACACAGATGGACATGACTGTAAGATCCATTTTATATATATTTTTTTATCATCATTCGATTCACTATATGAGTGACCTAATTTCATTTTCGAAGTTGATTCTTAGAGGTAACAAAATAGAATGCAATCTGACTTGTTCTATAGTCGATTCACTACTTGATCACTATATGTCAAGTTCACCATTACCGATCCATATTTAAACTTACTGACCCACTGGTACCTACACAGAAGTTCGGGCAATCTGAGCAAAAGAACAAAGATCTGTTTCAGTTCGAACTTCCTTTCAAATTAGTGAAGAAATAAGATTTTTCGAACATTCTTTAGAAAAAATTGCTAAAAGAAGAAACAATGGATAGAATGCTATAAAGTAGCATAAGCATTGATCCACATCCATGAAATGTTCTTGCAGATAGCTTGAGAAATTTGTAAATTGTGGTAGATGATCCTCCAGTGAGCATTAATATAATCTTCCATTAAGCATATATACATATATACATATATACACACATATATCTATATATGTATATATATCTGTATATAGTGGGAACTTTATGTTTTTCTTTCTAATTTCTGTCTAATATAAATTGATTTTTTTCCCTCATTTCTATTACCTCATTCATCCCTATATCTTCTCAATTTTTCTTTGTTAGAGCAACTGGAGGAAATGAAAACCAAGAATAAGCTATGTTTCACTGAGTGCATGAAGCTCATGTTGACTTGCCTTTTTATAGGGAAATAACTTGAAAATAAAGTACTCTAACTCAGCAATCTAAAAGAACTAGGAAACATGAAAAATACACATAATTGCTAACTCTCAAATAATAGCAAAATAATTACTTGCAAAAAATCTAAGACTAAGGTAGAGTTTTGATTGCATAGAAACAATTCAAGAAACTAAGGTCAGTCCTCTGAGTTAAACTTAGGGCCCTTAAACTAATCTTAAAATCTCATATGTAGAAATATGAAACTTCATTGTTTAGTTGTAAAAAAACTATACATGTAAAAGAATAGTCCTTGTCAGTAGGAGGTGTGTATTTTATGGCCCTCATACAACATGAAGATGTTATTGAGAATACTACAGAAGTTTTGGACTTATGTTTTTTTTTTAATTGGCAAATCAATGAAAGATTACATCAAACTAAGAAAAGGCTCATGTGAGAGAGATTTTCATAGAGCTGAAGAGGACACAAAATGATGAAGGCCTTATCGAACAAAAAAGTTATCCTAAGAAAAAGTACATTCATTGAAAGAGGTTTCTTTCAGCGATATCCCAAGTGAGCCACAGTGCATTTGATAGCTCTAACCAATTGGATGGCCTCAAATTTTCTTCCTTTGAGGAACCTCGTGTAATGCTCACGCCATATCACCATATCACCATAAACCCAGCAATAAGAATTCTTCCCCACAACCATCTAGCTCTAATAGACAGGTGAAGGGCTTCCCACAGCCTGCACCAATCTGCAACGGAGGTAGCAGTTTAGCATTGATCACTACTCTCTTGAGAAATTCTGCTCCAGACCTCCAGAGGAAATAGACATGCAAAGAAAAGCTGCTCGATAGACTCCTGATGAGTTTCACAAACCCATCAGACCCCTCCTGGGGAGGTTATTCACCATGAGAATATGGTCATGGATGATTTTCTATAGCTGAAAGTTGAATGTGGTGGAGATAATTGCCTTAACTTTCCAAATCAGTCAAGGATATAAAGCAGTTCAGAGCTTGTAGATGGGTTTGCATTGACTGAGAATTCTGTTTCTAAAAGATTTTAGCTTTTTATTGGGTCTTCATGTGTATATGAAGTATGTGTTCTGAGATTATTTTTATTGCAGATTGAGATGCTATCAGAGTCTATTGATGAAACATTAGACAAAGATGAGGCTGAAGAGGAAACTGAAGAGCTCACTAATCAGGTTAGCAATGCCCTCAATATGCTTTGTAGAAAAGATCCTTTCATATCCTATTCTTACCTTGTGAATTTATATTTTTTTTCTTTACAGGTGCTTGATGAGATTGGTGTAGATATTGCTTCACAGGTGAGTGTTTTTAGGTTGATAATGTCTTAGGCTGATAATGTCATGCATACATCTTTATGTTTATGCCAACCCATTGTTCCTTATTTTGGTGTGATGGTTCAACATGGGGTGGGCTCCAGTTCATGAGTTCAGGAACTGGGCTACTCAAGGAATGATTCACTCTCATGTTCCACATGCATGTTCACATGTGTGTGTGCATGCATAGTTACATAATACTTCAACTTACAATCTGTATAATTCTTTGCCTGACCCGTATCTTCACTTCTTGACAGTTATCTTCGGCTCCTAAAGGTCGGATTGCAACCAAGAAAGTCGAAAATAATGTCTCAGCCAGGTAAATGCCATTTTAGCTATAATTTGTTACCTATTAAACAATGACTTGTTTATTTCATGTATGGGTGTCTATTGCCTGTATAGAGTGTCCAACGTGTTATCTGGAAGACCCACCAAAACAGTAACATTCCCATGCTTTACAATATTAATTTCCGTTTCGCTATATGTGCTTCATTTTGTTATCTGGACACTCTATATTAGTTTAGTTTTAGGCCAGTGTTTCTAGTTACATATTTCTGTCTTGCCATAATATACTCTATATCAATAATCGGAATCTTTACACATTGAAGAAATAAAACCCATCACCCAGCTGATAACAACCTGGAAGCACGCTTAGTTCAAAATCAAGAATGTTGTCTACGAACCACCAAACCTCGTATCATACATGCTTGTTTTGACCGCATGATATTCAAAAAAAAAATTGGTTCCTGAATATTATGCAGTATTTGGCAAGAAGGAACAGCCATATTTTTTGAGATGGTGAGTACTAGTTTCGATCTCTTGATTGTGGTCATTGCCACAACTTTATGAAGTTTGAGTCACTGTTGACTTAGTAGTGTTCATTTTGAAGATGTCCCTGTAAATCGGAATGCATGTTGTGGTACAAATACTGCTGTACCCTTATTATTATGAATAAATTTGAACTTTCACAAAAGCAAAGGAAAAAAAAAAGATTTTTGTTAAATTACTACTGACATCACCATCAATTGGTAAAGAAACTTATCGCAGTTATTACTTGAGCAACATCTAGGCCGATGGTCATCGCATTTGGGATTTCATAATTGGATTTCAGTTCGGAATCTACATGCAAATTTTAGCTGCTGCATGATCAACTGAGTGCAATTCCACTGCGCACATGCACTTCTGTCAATTTTAAATTTATTTTTATTATTTTATTTCATTTTAATTTTAGAAAGCCACAACAATATTGTGAAATATTCGGAATCCATAAGTTGCATGTCAGCTGCATGATCAAATGGCTACACACCTTGCACTTCTGTCAAATTCTTTTATTAAAAAAAGCCACAATAATACTGTGAAGTGTTCAGAAGTTGCATTTCTATGGCTATATCGCTATGGCATGCAGTGATTTATCAATGTTCTCCACCAATTAAAATGTCTTGCAACAATCTGATCTCAGGGCCTTCAGCCTTGTGCCTAAGAGATTTTGTTTAGTTGGTCCTTGCTCTAAGTTTATATGTACAGCACAACACTCCCCCAAAAGTCCCACTGGACAAAATTAATATCCACTTATTTTTTAAATTGATGCCTATCCTCCTTGATGTATTTGCAGGCCAGAGTCCACGGACGTTGAAGATCTTGAGAAGAGGTTGGCTTCTCTTCGTCGCATCTGACTTGTTAAATGTATTGAATTCCAGTCTGTGCTCTGTCTTATTAAATACACTCTTTTCACCTGTAAATTTTCGATATTAAGGAGTGAGTAGAGGATGTAAGAAGAACATAACAGAATCTGGAGTTTTCTGTATTTTATCAATATCCATCTTTATCAGTGTATTTTACTTCCCTTATCAGTTGGAAAGAACCGTGCAGTCCTAAATCGTGGTGGCACATGAGTAAGTCTAGCCAACCTTGTTTGCTGGTATTTTTTGAACATTTTCTTGAATTTTTTACATTTTTACCCTTCCTCTTTAAAACACAACCACAAACACCACTTATAGAAGGGGTAGAATTGTACAAAAGCCAAAAAAATGCCAAAAGAGGCCAACAAACAAGGCTGGCTGAAATTGTTGGTGGCACATTGATTGGATGATTTGATTATTTTTGGTCTTAATTTAATTAAATTTCAACAATGCTGGGAAGTCATGTTTAGGGGCCACTTTTGATTTTATTTTTTATGAATGATCTTTGTGGATGTGTTTTAAAGAGCAAAAAATCTAGAGAGTCGGGCCCCTAGCGCCAGGGAGGCTCTCTGTGTGTGTGATTGTGTTCGATTGGTGTATTATGAGGATCTCTAGGATGATAGAGGGTATTGAGGTTCCCTAGCGTAGGCCTGACTCTCTAGACAAATTTTTTAAAGAGAAAGGGGTAAAAAAAAAAAAAAAAAAAAATCAAAAGTGGCCACCAAACATGGCTCCCTAGACTACTCATTTAATTTTGTTAAGAGCTTCTACAGAGCTTGGTCTCAGAGCACCGATTTGTGTTTGGGAGGGTGGTCCGCACGTGATTGAATCACTCTACCCTTCCCTCCATGGGTTTGGAGAAGTTGGAGAGGGGTAGAATTGGTCCGATCACGTGTGAACCACCCTGCCAGGCACAAATCAGTGCTTTAGGACTGGGCTCTCTAGAATTTTTCAATTTTGTTTTGTGTTGAGAATTTGTTTTCCAAGTATGGTCAATTTTGCAATTCTCTGGCCTTACATTTAATCATCAGACTTTTGAATTTTTAGTGCAATATTTTTAATTTAGTTGAGCTGGTGGTGAACTGGAGGAAACACCAAATTGAACCCAATTTTATTAAATAATCAAAATTTAAAAAAAAAAATCACATATCATACCTTTAAATGGTGGAGAGAAAAAAAAAACTTGGTAAAAGAAACCAAATTTGAGGGATAAAATTGAAAATCAAATTTTTAAAAGAAGAAAATTTCCTTCGAAGGAGAAATTTTACGCAGATGAATTTTTTTTGATGTGGCATGGCAAAGCTCACTCAAGGGAAAGTTTCTCCTTTGCTATATTTGATAGGTTAACTTAAATACACTATCTCCATAGCGATGCTTTAACCCCCAATGTCTAAGAAGTTACCTTAATTGTGGAAAAATCTCACAGCAATGGCGTTGCGGTATTATTTCCTCTCTTTTCCACGCTCAATGTGAATCACTTTCAAACTTCTGACTCCAAAATTATAGTTGGAGGACTCCTTAACTATCAATAATTCACAGTCACGGAGTGCAAATTAATGTTAAAATGTTAGTTAGGTAAATATGTTGGTATGGTTGTGGCAAGCTTGCTTTTGTTTCTTGAAATTAAAATTAAAGGGATGATGAAGATCTTTCACCGAGTTTGTCAATCCTAGATGAACAACGGACCTAGATAGTCATATTTCTCAAAATCTTAAATAAATAAAAAGTAAGTGCCCAAACCATCATATACCCCACATAGCTACGCTTCTACCAAATCTTACAAAAACAAAAGTAAGTGCCTAATTGAGTTTGAACTTTTTACATTTGGCCGTTTTAGAAATATCCATCGGGCTACACACATAAGAGACATGTTGTGGTGGTTTCTGCTCCCGACCCAACCCAATTTCTTTGATAAATTGAATTTAGCCAAAGCAAAGTTTCAGGGTGTGTTTGATAAGCCAGAAAATAGTTTTCTAGGGAAATATATTTTCTTAGGAAAAGTGACAAAGAAAATTACTTTACTAATAGTTTGTTTGGTAGGATGAAAAATAGAAAGGGAGAATTGAAACCGTTTCCGAGAAATCTATTTTTGAGAGGGGGTCAAAGATTTGGATTCTCATGAGAGATGGGAAAACTAGTCACATACAAGAATCTTTTGCCATCGTTTTATATACAACCATTGAACGAGTTTTCACGAAATCTCACCGAATTTTTCGTTTTTTTTTATTTATGAAAAGAAAAAAAGGCGAAATATAAATTTACATTTTTTTCGAGGTTTTTTCGAAAAAATTTCGGAGTTTTTTTTATTTGTAAATTTCGAGTTTTTTCTAATTATCATCTCTTCCAATTATTTATCGATTTTTTTAAACAACCTCCCCGATTTTGTAATTATATGTTGATTTAACGTTTATTTCATTTCTTGGTATTTAGGCTTCATTTAATGTGTTTAATAGATTTATTTACTTGCATTTTTTTTCACATATTTTATATACCCCTGAAATACATTATATATTTCATGTATCCTTGAAATTGCCAAAAGTGTACCAGTTGAGTTGGTAAAGGTGTGGCAAATGGTATCAAGTCAAGTGGTTTTCCATGAAAAATGACGAACCAAACGAACCTTTAAGAAAATGATTTTGCAGTGTTTGATTACACCTAGAAAACTATACTCGACAATGCTTGTTGTCATGGGTATATAGGTAATTTCATTTAGGGTTGACAGTTTATCCCTAGCCTACCAAACCGGCTCAAAACTTGCCCGTTATGAGCGGTTTCGGGTTGAGGCTTCATGGCCAACCCACCAAACCCATTAAGTTAAAGGTTTGGGTTGAACCTGTATAACCCGTTTTAACCTATATGAGCCTGTGTCCAACAAAATTAATAAGAACATATATTATACATCGCTTTTAGTTTTGTAATTAGGAAATGATTTGAACTTTATAAAATAATAATCACACAATCTTTACAAATTAAGAAATAATTGATTTAAAACTTCACTTAAATAAATATATTTTTTAAAATATTTCAAAATGTATGAATTAATATAGCTATTAAATCAAATATTTTCTAATTTGACATTTTTCTTGCAGCAATTAAAAGTAAAATTCATTAGTTAATCATTTATTAAATAAAAAATATTGTTTCACTTAAACGGGTCATGGAGGATCGGTTGGGGTTAGCTCGTTTATAAGTGTGTCGGTTTGAGTTTTGTAGAGTTTCGATAACTAAACGAGCTGGGTTCCAGTCTTACCTAGCCCGCCAACCCGCATGGCTCAACCAGAATCCAGCCCCACCCGACCCATTGCCAGCTCTAGTTTCGATTTTACAAATTTATTCTTGAATCAAGTTTTGTTGTATCAGGAAAATGAAGTGGATCCAAAAAATTGTTTTTCTGCTTATGTGGCTAATCAAACACCGAAAAAATGGGATTTTACATGGAAAACTATTTTCTAGGCTATCAAATGTAGGGGTGGGCACAATTCAGGATTGGGCTTATTCCGGTCCCAATCAAAGTTTAGTGAAACGAGACCGGAACGGTCAGGAATAACACATTTTTTGGAAGACCCGATTGGTCCCGAACAGGTCCGGGTCTGAACCACGCCCTTCCAAATTGGGTTGTTGGGCTTATGATTTTTTTATACCAAATGAATTGGATCAGGCCTGACAAACTTTGCCCTTGAAACTTGAAAGCCCACCCATCCAAACTTTAAAACTTGACATTCGTGTGTTATACCAAATACACGTGTGTTACATATTAAGGGTTCCGGTCTCGTTTTCCTCGCCATTTCCCTCGACAATTAGAATTTTTCTTAAAACTTGCCATTAAATAATATGTAACACACGTGTATGCGGTAAGCTGTAGTATGTTATATGCTACACAAATTATAGAAAAAGTGTATGCTTGATCTTCATTGGGAGGTTGAAGTGCTTGCTTATAGCTTACTTTGGAGAAGATTGTCCAACATCTTGCATTGCTTCATGCTTGTCTAGCCGAGAACATCAATATTTCAACACTTGCTTGCTCCATCTCTACTATCTCTGCAAAAAGTTGTTGCCTCTAATTATTTCATCAGTTGAACATCTGAGATATAAAGATTCAAATTCAGGGAAGAAGAAATCTGCCCAAAGCTGTTGTATCTGATCTAGTTTTGAGAGTTGGTGAACGCAGACCGCCTCGCTCTGATCTCAGTCACATCGCAGATCCAGCAGAGAAAATGCAAAGATAGCAGAGAGAACACAGATTCAACAAAGAATCTTCTCATCCGCCTCGCTCTGATCTCAATCACATCGTAGATCTAGCAGAGAGAACGCAGATCCAACAAAGAGAATGCATATCCAGCAGAGAATCTCCTCCTCCGCCTTTTTCTGATCTCAGCCACATCGCATATATCTTCCAACCTCTCTCTCTTTCCTTTTATTCTACTTGAGAAAACCTCAAAACCGTAGGGATATAGTTTGCAAAATGGGAAATGGGTTGGGCTTTGGTTTGATTTGGGTTGCAAAATATTTGGCCTTGCTACAATAACCGGGACGAATCGGAACAGTTCGGGACTAAATTTCCGGTTCCAACCAGTCTACGGGATAAAAACAACATTAACCAGCTAGTTCCAATCCAAACCGGGCCGGGACCGAAATTCTTGCCCACCCTTAATCAAACACACTATCAATTTGGTGTCCTCAACAAAATGGTTGGTTTGAGAGTTTTTGAGGTTCAACTCCCACTGAACTCAAACTCTATTATATTCTCCAACTTCTTTTCTCTTCTTCTACACCCTTACTTCTTTCCTTCTTTTGATCACCTTGCTACTAATCATCCCTTTTTCCATTACCTTATTTATTTCTTAAGAGAGTGCTCACGGTTGGCCCTTTGCTTGCATACTGTTGTTTCTCTGTGTTTTGTACAGGTCTCGAGCAAAGTGCGAGTCCATCCTATCCACCTTCATCATTCCCCCACCTTAATTAGTCGATGATCATTTCACAGTTATCATTTCCTCCCATTACTAGCCATCAGAATCCCATAAGTGAACATCAAATTGCCCCAACTCATTAAGATGAGTAATCAATCCCAAACTCCATCCACCACCAACATTTCCATTAACCAAATCTCACTATATCAACTCTCTCAACCATACAATCGGTCTAATCTTACCACTACCATATACTCTACCCCAACTGATACTTTCACTTATATCTTTCAAGTTCACTACTGCTATAGAGTGTTGCTCATGGATACCTCCAGCCACAATGTTTCGCCCCTCCCAATCCTTTCATCCGATCAAGCCACCCACTCAACAACCCTCATTTGGAGACCCATTCAGTTCAACTTACTACACCTATTTCATCACACCTCCACACCCACTTCCCACATAGTAACAACCTCCTCCACACTTCCAAGACCCCAACTCCCTCACCAAGCATCAACATCACACGATGAGAATTTGATTCAAACTCTGGAAACAAAATTAGCAAATAACCTTACCCTTCCAGAGCCTGCTTTTGACATCAAACATGAGGTTGACAGTGATAGTAGACAGCTCCGGGAGGTGGCAAAGTACTTCCACCATCAAAAACTCCACAATGAAGTGTTTGCTCAACGTATGGCTAGCCAATGGAATCCATCACACCCATTTTGATGTGGAATTTTTGGATTGAAGGCATGATAAAACTAACACTTATTATCTGATCAAGTTCACCCATCACAATGATTTGAAGAAAGCAATCACATCTAGCCCTTGGGTGTTGTTCGGTTGGTTAGTTTCGATCAAGCCCTGGAAATAAGATTATCACAACATAAATTTCTCAGTGGTGCCTTGCTGGATCAATTTTCAAGAGTTTTAGTGCAAAAATTCAACTAAAAGATGTTCAGATAATTGCTACCTGTATAGAAGAACTCATGGAGGTGGACCTTGCCTCTCTGGAAGACATCTTCATTTCATTCACCAAATTCAAGGTTTGGTTGGACACTTTAAAACCTCTCCATGCTCCATGAACACCACCTTTGGAATCGCTAGAGGCCGAACATTAACACTGAAATTGTGCTACGAGGATGCCCCCAACTTCTGTTTTTGTTGTGGGATCGTGGGTCATACTTTTGGATCCGCTTGCCCTCTGTTCACCACCGCTTCTAAATCTGTTTACCACCTGACCACCGACCATGGAGACGTGGAGTTATCCCTTCCCTTTTTGGGGGCTTCCTGGATCCGCCACAAAGAAGAAAGAACGATGGGAGTAAAACCTAGATTTGGGTGACATGCTTTTCCTCGTTACACCCACCACCCCACCGGCAGTCCTTGTCGGCGAGAACACAACGTCCATTCTAGGCGATCTACTCTAGATCTCACTGAATCGTTCTTGCATCACTCAGCTCCAGTCTCCACTGATTCAACTGGGTGTTTAATACGCCAGTCTATCACGGCGTCAACTCTCACCTTAATCATTTCGTCAATGGGCCTAATAGAAAGCTTGAGTATTGGGCCCATTATTCCCTTCAAATCTAGCCCAATGTTGTTCCAGCCCACATCTGTCTTACCCTTTGGCCCAAATCCAATTCAGGCCTCAATAGCCATCACTTCAGGCTCGCCCATATTTCAGACCACTTATTCCAGTGATATTGACACCTAGGGTTTTAATCAATACGACCATAATCCTTTGGTGTCCCTTTATATCAATCCAACTCCCATCACAATATACAATCCTCTACTACCCATTTCCCACACAACTACTGATCATCATCCAGACTTTTACACTTTATTACTTGACAACATGAATCCTAACCTGGACGCCCTTTTAAATTACGTGAACTCCACCCCTAACTTCATTTTTCAGCTTCCCTTTACGTCCAACCCCGAGCCTTTCTCCCACATTCCACCAATTCCAACACAAATCCTAAGTGAGGACAAGGGAAATCAGAGTAATACTGCAACTCTTCTAACTACGGACCCACTACACTTTATGCCTCCTACAGATGATCCGACTCTCTAAGGAGCTTTAATACTAGCACCGGAGACTGACACAGCTCAGATTAACACAGACCCAGATAGAGTCGTCAGTCCAAACAAAATTCTGGAGATATGTCGTACTTCTTCTCTGGCCATGCTACTGATGCACCCACAAACACTACTTCTCTCGCTAGTCAGGAAACAGAGGAATGTGGTCAGTACTGGACAAAGATAGCAATAAAAGGAAGGAAGCTATCAGGTTGGGAAAATGCAAACTAGCCGTTTTGATCTCTGAACCGAGTTTGGAGCACACTGGTTTTGATTTGGGTTCTGGTAGAAAGAAATGACACACAATTTTGATTATCCAAAGCAAACTGGATCATATGCCTACATGGACCCAGGGCCTCCCAAATATGAAGGGGAAGCAGGTTTGTATCAGTAACACTACAACTATCGTTCATCCGATTGGTTCTGATGATTCCTCTGGGCATTACACCACAAATAGTACTATTCCTGCGAAGGTTTTGGCGACCACCGACAAAGGGTCACCAAGATTTCCATGATCCTTTCCTAGAATGCAAGGGGCATAGGGTCTCCTTGCGCGTTCCAAAACCTAAAGGCTCTCTCCCGCAAATCCAATCCATACATTATCTTCCTCTCCGAAACAAAAGCTACATCTGCTTAGATAGACCGCCTTCGCCGGAGACTTGGCTTCAGGCATGAAGCCTCAATACTAGCACGCATACAGTCCGATAGCCTCACTCTATTCCAGAAATAAGGTATTCATCTTACTATCATTTCTTAATGCAAATACTATTTCAACTGCACCATTGATAACTTTTTTGTTCAATTTCTTGGTTTCCTATCTTTGTTCATGGAAAATTGAACCCTTCCCTTCGGGTCCCGTTGTGGAGTAGTTTGTCTTAGATTTATGATCTCCAACCTTTGCTCGAGTTCCTTATAGGAGATCATAATTCAATTTTACTTCCAGAAGATAAATTGGGGGGAAAAACCATGGTCTCTCAAACTTTAGACACCTTAGGACTTTCATTGATAAACACAATATATTGGATTTCCCCTTAATGGTTCAAATTTTTCCTGGAATAACAAACGTAAGGATTAAAACTAAACTTGATCATGTTTTGGTGCCTACTGACTGGATGAATTTCTTCCCTTCGGCTATCGCCCATACTATTCATACTTCAACATCTGAACATAGAACCATCTTGCTTCAACTTATCTCTCATGTCAATAAGGGCCCCAAACCCTTTAAGTTTTTTCACATATGGGCTAGGGACCCCAGTGTCGTCACCTCATTAACTCCTCCTGAGCCCCGACATCATCATCTCCCCTCTCAAAACTTCCATCCTAAGACAAAAAACTCAGTTATTGTCTCACAAGATGGAATAAAAAGGACTTTTGTAATATGCCAACGCGCCATTCTGGAAGCCCGCCTCTCTGAACTATATCTAAAAGAAGAATTGTTCTAGCGCAATAAATTGAGTTATTCCTGGCTCAAGGAAGGATATAAGAACACAAAATTCTTTCATCTGGCTTCCATTCTGCGCAGGGAAAAAACCTCATTATTCTTCTTAAAGATGCATCTAACAATTGGCACTCTGACCAGGGTTTTGTTGGCCATGTTCTCAATTCATATTTTGAAGATATCTTCCACTCATCCAACCCTAACTCATGCCCATAAATCCTTACTCTTTTCGAACCCTCCATTACAACTAAAGACAATGAACTCATCCTCACTATCCCGAGTGAAGAAGCAATTCACACTACCCTTTCTGGTATGGATAGCCACAAGGCCCCTGGGCCTGATGGTTTTCATGCTTTATTTTTTCAACATTATTGGGATATTGTGAAGCGATGTGATTGAAGTTGTGGTCAAATTTTCACCATCTGAAAGTTAGATCCAAACCTCAGTGAACATTCTAAGCTCTGATCCCGAAGGTTTCAAATCCTATTACTCCTGATAAATTTTGACCCATTGGGCTCTGCAATGTCATATATAAGGTCAATTAAAGAATTCCACCCTTGTTGGATAACATCATATCCCTCAACCAAGGTGTCTTCTTCAAAGACCGCTTCATTGCGAACAATGTTAGTATTGCACATGAAACTTTTTTCCAAATGAAACATTGCCGCAAAAAGAAACAAGGTTGGATGGTCATTAAAATTAACATAGCCAAAATCTACGATAGGGTTGAGTGGTCCTTTCGAATCCAAATTCTTGAGCAACTGGGTTTTGCTCGAGGATGGATCCAATTGATTGAGCAATGTATCTCAACCTCCTCCCTCCAAGTTTTGTTCAATGGATTTCCTCTACCTACCATCAAACCTACCAGGGGCATTAGACAGGGAGACCCGCTTTCCCCTTATCTTTTCATCCTTATGGCGGAAGCCTTATCCAAGCTGTTGGCCCGCACAGAAAATAAGGGCCTTATCATAGGCATTCAAATAAGATGTTATTCCCCTTCTATCAGTCATCTACTGTATGCGGACGATCTTATGTTTTTTAGTCGGCCTTATCTTGTGGAAGAACACTCAGTAAAAATACATTCTCCAACAATATTGCTCGACCTTGGGTCAAGCAGTGAACTACGACAGATCTTATATTTTCTACAGATCAAATGTTCACTCGAAACACCAAAATGATCAACATGATCCTGGGCTCTAAACTGTAAAATCCTAAGGAGAAGTACCTGGGTTCTCCTTTGCTGCTGTCCAAAAAGAAAGCCTCATATTTTCAGTTCCTTCTGGACAAAGTCAACTTGAAATTCTCTAGTTGGAAATTCAAAAGTCTTTTCTCAGGCAAATAGGACAGTCATGATCAAAGCTGTCATGAATTCGATACCTTTCTGTACCATGCAAACTTTCCTACTTCCATGTTCTATCACCACCAAACTAGACAATTTGGCCCCAAACTTCTAGTGGAATGGAGTGTTGGATAGCAAGGCCAAACATAATGTGTACTTGGGATCACATTACTTTGCCTCGACATCTAGGAGGTCCCAACACTTCATCTGCTACGAATAAAAATCTTACCTTAATAGATAAAAACTTGTGGCAGGTAATTTCCTCACCCCACAATCCCCGTACTCTCCAACTCAAAGCTCTTTACTTTAATAAAAAGATCATTTTTTAATTATCCAAGCCTCCCACCATCGCCTCTTTTGCTTGGAGAGGCAATTTGATTGTCTTTTCAAATATGAAATGCCACCTCATCTGGCAAGTTCTATCGAGTGAAAACATTGACCTCTGGTAGAACTGTTGGGTCAAACCAGGTCTCATCTTTGCTGATTGATTTCATCTTATTATAACCCCAAATACCCCGGATACCATCCCGGATCTCTGGCTTCCTTCCTCAGACCAGGGGTCACAATGGAACACAAATATTATCATGTCTATGTTTCCAGGCATGGTGGCTAGGGATATTATGGAAATTACTATCGGACCATCTCTATGTCTTGACAAACTCATCTGGTTGTTTGACAAAAAATATTTTGTCTGTTAAAAACGCTACTCAGGCTTTTGTTCATGATCAGCTTGAGAGCTCCACATCCAATACTCCTAATCCGAAATTTTGAGCTAAACAATTCAGAGAGTTGTGGAAAGTTAAAGCCCTCACTTGCACCCTTTTCTTTATCTGGAAAATCAGCCAAGAAATTCTCCCCACCATGACCAACTTGGCTAGGTTTTATACGGACGACTGTTGCATCTTTTGCCAGGATCATACAGAGGATGTCACACACCTCTTCTTCCTTTGCTCGGTCATCACTAAACTTTGGCACATTTCCCCTGCCAATTGATGGGCTCAAGGCCAATTTTAATCCTCCCTCCATTGCGAAGTTTTTTACTTTCATGCGGGACACAGCCAAGGCCCATCTGATGGCAAAAAATGAGATGTTATCCCAATTTACGATTGTCCTCAAACTATCTGGCATATTCGCAACAAAATTATTTTCAACAATAGTAAATTCTACATGTAGATTTTCCTTGCCTCCTTTCACCACACTTGGACCTCCTAGCTACACCAATGGTTCACCAAAAACCCCACCCCACCAAATCACTATGGCTCAATTACCACTATTGAAATAGAGAAATTGGTGTCTATTCACCACATCGTGGAAACTGCTTTAACCAATAATATATAGATTCTTTTCACTAAACAGGTGATTCCCGTTGCTTCTTTTGGTCTCCTTTCTCAAGAAAAAACCACCAGAATGGAGTTAATTCAGACTCAATTACAATCACCACAGACTTAATTCACGATCTCTTCAGCTTAAACCCCTTCCCTTTATGTTGGACCCTGATACGATTATAGTCACTTATGATGCTAGTTTCTTTGATTCATCGAAACAAGGAGCTATATGAATTTTGGCAATGACTGTTCTTTGTACGATTCTTGCTCGGGTAGCCTGTCCATCTCACGAAAAGTGATGAATAATACTAGGGATGGCAACGGGACAGATTTGGACAAATCCATCCCCCTCGTTAGGGCTCGCGAATCCCCGAATCCGCCCCGAACATCCGTTAAAAACAATCCCGGCCCCGAGCGACTTGGTGGATATCCGCCCCAATTAACCATTTAATTAAAAAAAAATGTTGAATGAATTAGAACACCTCTCCTCCATTTTTAGGTTTTTAATTAGAACACCTAATTAGAACATTTCTTTTTTAGATCTTTGCTGAGAGGCGAGATGAGAGAGCAGAGAGGCTGAAGCGCTGAAGGATCTTTGCTGAGAGGCGAGATGAGAGGAACTTTGCTGAGGCGAGGCTGAGGCGTTGAAGGATCTTTGCTGAGGCGAGATGAGATGAGATGAAGAAAGCAGAGAGGCAAGATGAGATAGTAGAGAGGCTGAGGCGCTGAAGGATCTGTTGAACACTACGAACCCCTCTCTAATCGTTGTGACCTCCTCCTCTTGAACCCTATGAAAGATCTACTGCTGCTGAAGGATCTAAGATCTGAGATCGAGAGCAAACCATCCTCATCTCTCCGCTCGCCCCGGCACAGATTGAGATCTGAGATCTCAGATCTCAGATCTGTGTTGTGTGTGTTTTGGGGTAAAGAAAAGAGATAAGATGAAACCTGAGGGGGAACCAAAGACGAATGGAGGAGAAGAGAAGATTGATTAGATGAGTTTGTGGAAGAATGGAGGAAGAGTGATGGATCTTTCTTCGTCCATGAAAGAAAAATGGAGGAGGAAGAAAAGTTTTTGTGGGGAGGCGGAAGTGATAGACGAGAGTATGGTGGATGGAGGGTGGTTTATGTTAGGGTTAGGTTTTTTCTTTTTTAATAACTAAGGGTATTTTCATAAATTATTTGTATAAACGGATATCCGCGGGGCGGATATGGCCAAATCCGTATCCGCCCCGAATATGTAACGGATATTGTTTGGATACTCGAAACCGCCCCAAAAATCGTTAAGTTTAACCCAAATCCGCCCCAAACGGTTTGGGTGGGGCGGATATCTGTGAAAATCCGTCCCACTGCCATACCTAAATAATACTATGGCAGAATGCTACGCTGCTGAGGCAACTCTTTTGCTTATCCAGGCTAGACAGTAGAGGACACGACTTCTTTTGGGCGACTCCGCGACGTTCCACACCATTTTGCATAAAGAACCACAGGATCCTACGACAGCCATGTGTTGGATGTGGCGTCCCCTTATTAGTAGTGATGCGTCCAAAATCCAATCTCCAATAAGAAAAACCTGCAAAACAAATGTTAGATTGTCAAAGACCACCTTTTTGGTGGCCGAAAGCACTCTGATGCTCCCGACGAATTCGTCAAGTCGTCCTCTTTGAACCCAGTGCTTGATTTCATCTTTCAGATTGTAGCAATCTTTACTGTCATGCCCGTGATCCTTGTGGAAAGAGTAGTATTTTCTCTTGTTTCCCCCATCTGGGTCTCCTCTCATCTTGAGTGGCATATTGACATCTTCTGATTTCGTCATGTGTTTGTTTGGCTGGTCTTCGAGCATATATGGTTTGTATGTCTTTTTCATCACGTTTGTCACTCATTTATGTCTGGGCCTCGTTAAATGCGACTTTTCGGGTTCTTGCTAGTTGAATTCGGGCTTCCCATTAGTTCGGTATTTTTTTTACTGAACGTTTTCCTCCCGGGGTCTGTCATCTCTCCTTCTTTCTTCCCTCATTTCTCGTCTCTTCAAATGGGCTTCCCTTTGATTCATTCTTCTTCCTGGCGGCTATCATTTCCTTTAGAGTGATGTGATTTTGTGCGGTCTTCAATAGAATTGCCAAGTTCTTCGGGGTTTTAGGTTTAGTGCATTGAAAAATGGTCATATTTTCAGTTCGACGGTAAAAGTAGAGGTGGTCGTGTCATCGCTGTAGCCGTCGATAATTGTTAACTCGTTAGTGAAACGAGTAACATACTCCCTTATTGTTTCCTTGTGCTAATGTTTGATGTGGAACAAGTAGGGTGGCCCTTTCCTCATCCGTGACTGTCGATCAACCTTGTAATGAAGGCGGTAGCCAACGCCTGGAATGAGTCTATCAATCTTGGTGGTAGGCTATTGAACCAATTCATTGCTGTGGAGGTGAGACTTGTTGGAAACGTTCTCTATAGGATGGAATCCGTGTTCTCCTTCAACGACATCATCAGGTGAAAGTGTCGTAAGTGGTCAGTTGGATTGGTGGTACCATCGTAAGTTTCAAACTTTGGTGGGTGAACTTCTTTGGCATAGGAGTCACCATGAGCACGTCGGAGAATGGTGGTCTGGCTAGTTCGTATGGTATATTAGGATCCGTGACTTCGATCCTGAATGAGATTTCAGTAAGGGTTTTGCCACTCTGTGGGGTCCCCTATTTAAGCGGTTGCTGCTGTCGAGTTTTACTTGTTGAGATTTTGCAGGAACTTTGTTGTTCGAGTTTTGTTGGGGCGGTGTTTGGGAGTGGTTAGCGGATTGAGCATGCTCTTGGGTGAACTTTTCCACCGCTTTGATCATACGCTTCATCTGGACCATGAGTAAGTCTACACGATGGTCCGTGGTGGTGCCTCGAGGCATCTGGGATGTTTGAGCCTCCTCTTGTTGCGGCTTTCTGTTGTTGGGCATGACCAACCCAAATGTTCGTCGCTGAGTCTGAAGTGTGCGTTGTTGGTGGCACAATTTTTTCGATGGGAGGATTGTTTTGATTGTTGTCGGGTTGAGGGTCCATAGAATGTGCCATTTGTTCTGAGGGCTCTTTTAGTCATCGATGAGAACTAAGGAAATTTTTGTTGCTATGAATTTTCTTCTTGAAAGGAAAACTTTTCGTTCCCCCACGGACGACGCCAAACTGATGTGTCCAAAATCCAGTCTCCAATACGTAAAACATGTAAAACAAATGTTAGATTGCCAAAGACAACCTTTATGGTGGCCGAAAGCACTCCAATGCTTAAGTCAGTAACTTTGTTGGAAATGAAGATAAAACTGAACAGAACTCAGTTAAAATTGTACGCCTTTTGTCGAATGTTCCCTTTACCTTTTGTAGTTAATGTTTCATACTTATGAAAATGTGTCCGTGGAGGCATAATTCCCTCAATGACTCTTTTTCTATGTAACGTTCCTCCCTCTTGATGGAAAACTTTATCGGGCCTGGATTTGGACTTTTGAACTAAAATTCTTGAATGTCACACTGTATCTTTCATACTAATTTTTATTTTGTTGTAATGTGAACAAATGTATAGCTTAGTTATATAGAGAATTAGGTTATTAAAAATTGATTCCCCTGTAAATGCTTTAATGGGTTTACCACTCAATCAAGTGTTCTTATAATTGTTTTGAAAACAAATACTACGATTTGATCCATCCATGTGGAGACTTGATCTCGTCTGTTTCTTGGAATTAATTGTTTGTTAGCCATGTCAATTTACTAATCCTCTTACTGTTGTTTTAGTAAATAAGTATGAAACATGAAATTTCAATCGCCTTGCATTGTTAAAATTCATATCTGCCTCTTATTTTCCCAGAGATTTTGGCGCCCAATCTGAACTATTCAAATGGAGAAGTCTGTATCTAAGAAGTATCATTTCAAAATAATAATAATAAAATGGGGCACATAGGTACGATCCTAAGACCTGGTTATAATGACTAGGCTATAATCAATGTTCTAAAAAGCGCTAGGTGCTGGGCGGGCGACGAGCAGGTGTCTAGCGCCCAGGGGCCTAGGCGGCACCTAGGCGGTCTTAGGTTTTGTATTATAACTTTAATAATTTACAAAAGTTAAGCATAATACCTTATCAATTACATCCAATTTAATGCCAAGATACATATGCAAAATTTAAAAACATGAAAAAATTAACAATCATGAACAAAATTTATTAAAACTCAAATGACTGAAGTTGGTCATGATGGGTACTTTATATAAAATTGAATTTGTAGACAAATATCCAAAACCTACTCTTTTATTTTTCTTCAAATTGCATGAATAACCTCAGTTATGTTTGATAAAATCTACATTAGTAAAATAGGTATTGGCAGATCCTTTGAGAATTCCATTAAGTAATCATCATTTGGTACATTTAGACATATACTGAATAAAAAATAATTAAATAGTTTATTTCTAAAAAAGAGGAAAGAAAAATAAAATAAGAACACAATCAACCTTATTAAAAAAATAAAAAAAAAAATTGCTCAGACCGCCTAGACCCCGCCTAGGCCGCCCAGACCCCGCCTAGACCCTGCCCAGACCCGCCTAGATCCGCCCAGACCCGCCTAGATCCGCCCAGACTGCCACCCAGCCATTAATCTGGGCGGTTTTCTACCTTCTAGTGCCTAGGTGGCCGCCTAGGCCGATTTTTAGAACACTGGCTATAATGGTTCAAGCTAATCATCAATGGTTAACGACATGACATGTTGCTAACTCTATCCATACAATCAAAAGATTACAATAAAATGAGGTTCCTTAAATGAAATAATAATAATAATAATAATAATAATAATAATAATAATAATAAGTGATGATACACCAAAACGGTCCCTACTCTACACCGTACACGTGTCATGATGATATCGAGGAAAGATAGGCCCTAGCGTCAACCAAACACTGATCCGACCTAAGCGATTCTAAGACCGCCCAATGCAGTCCACCAAATGAACCCGAACTCTCACAACTCGCTAAGCCCACGTGTCCCACAACTATCCTCAATACTCGTAAGCCCTGCTAAGGCAAGTATCTTGAGGATCAGCTTCAGACAAGCAGTTAAAGCATCTCTCCGCTTTCAACTAGGAAGCAAATACTAGAGTACGTATCGCACAGGGAAACTTCCTCCTATGAATTATTTTCTGATTGGGAACTATCTTCCGTGTATCTAGGAACACAGGGCTAACAAAAAAATTCCCTTCTACAGCACAACTTCTAATTAAAGAAGGATCTCCACGTAGATTCCTTTTAAAACTACGTCATCCAGGACTCCTGCACCATAAATAAGACATGAGGTTGGTAAGCTAAGGTATGCTACAAATTCTTTGTTTACATCATTACAACTTCCTCAGGTCCCTGTCTGACTTTAGCATCGGAGTGTCATCGGCCACCACAATGGTGATCCATGGCTCACGTGCGTTCTTTGTGCAGGTCAGCAGGTTTGCAGGTCATGGTCAAAACAGGCAGCGAAAAATGACTGCATCAGTTTGGCGCCGTCCGTTGGGACAACAAAGTTCCTAACCTTTTACTAGCATCATCTCCCTTCGAAATACAGAGAGATGGTGACCACTGGATCACACAACAAGGAGAACAAGGAGACACGTCAAACGCTCAGACTAGCGTTATACCATCGCTCTCAACGATGCCGGTTACACACGGGCAACAAACTCACGCCCCCGCGCCAGCAACAACAATGACGGACCCAGGATAGATTTGATGTCATCTCAAATACAACAAATCGACAAAGCGGTGGAGGCTCTCGCACAACAAAACCTTCCACTTGCTAATGGAGATCAGAAGCAACATAAGCCTCTATTTCCCGAGGACAATAGATAACAAGCACATGAGAGTCAAGCCCCTGCTAGTTCTCACTGGACTAGAGAAGGTGGCGCAGTTAACGCGGAACCGATTGCTAGAGCAGAGAGGCTCGACCCTCAGAACACCTTTCGCAAAGAGGCACATGACCTAGATGTGCTATATTGTCTCTCAGTCCCACCATTCGTGGACCGTATTATGAATGAGGACCTTCCAAAGAAGTTCACACATCTGAAGCTTGACTTTTACAACGGGACTAGTCGAACAGGTCCAACAAGCAAACTCTACTAGAGATGCGAAAATAGCCCGCGAATGAAGACATACGCATTTGCTACTCGAGGGTGTTAAGACTCATTCCCACCTAACCTTTATGGACAAGGAACTCGAAGGAGTCCAAGCACCGCACAGTGACGCCCTAATCATCTCGGTCTCCATTGCAAGGTGAGAAGTAAAACAAACTCTGGTAGACACAGGGAGCTCACTCAACGTCCTGTTCTACAATGCGTTTCGCAGTATGGACCTTAGGGAGGAGAATCTGACATCTTCATACTACCCGCTGATTGGATTCAGCGGAGAGAAATGCTTCCCGATCGGAAAGATAAGGTTAGCAGTAGTGGTAGAGGAGCCACAACTGAGAAAGGTCATGTTTTTGGATTTCATGGTAGTAAACGCACCGTCTACCTACAACCTTATCTTTGGAAGCCCGTGGCTCCACCAGATGGAAGCAGTAGTCTTCACCCTTTACCAGTGCGTTAAGTCACAACTAACCACTCTGAATGAAGAATACATGGAGACCAACCTATGGCCCGAGGCTTCCAACGTCAGAGAGAGCAAAGGTACCCAAAGTAGGCAATGCAAACTCTCTGATGCACGCTATCTGCGAACAACAACACAGCTCTTGCTGACGTAACCCTCGAATATGGTCTGAGGTGGTACAAAATCGGCAACCAGAGGCCCGTGACAAGTCACAACCAGATACAACCAACTCACAAGCTCGATCTGGTCAACCGGGTGAACTTGGGACAAGTATCAGGTTAACACATGTCGAATGCACCTTCCCGCTACAGAGATGAGAGGGGTGTTCAGAAGTCAATGACCCAATCTAGTGAACCATGTCCAACTCCTCTCCATCCCGAGATCCCAAATTCCAACGCAAAGTGAGACAACAGAGTTAATTGAGAAGTGGTGGAGGAAACCACTCTGGAGTTGGGCGCTGGTGTTATCTCTGAGATTAAACGCTCTAGAGCAGCGGCAAAGCACCAACACATAAACAATAGACTCTTCCCTTGGAGGAGAGTGCATACTTCTTATCAGCAATATGAGAAGAAATTATGAGATCTCAGCAAATCAACTATGTGCCCACCTAGAACAGGTGACCACGCATAACAACGATCATCATCGTGCCCGAGCGGTGCAAATGTCAGAACATTCTAAGACTCCAACGATGGAAATCTCCCTTCAGCCATTGGAAAACCCAAAGCATTCTCTTCAAGCAAGAACATTACAGGAGATACGCTCTGCAGAAGATAGTGTTTGCAACGATGAAGAAACACCATTATAATGGTTCATCAAACGGGTGCTTCAGCATTAACTGTTAGCATTGAATACCGTATGGGAAACGAGGAGACGACGGTTCCCAAGGAAACTGCAAAGACCACGTTCTTCCAATTAATGGTGTTGCAAGCAACCCCATCAATTAAAGGGGAGTAACCGATACTCAACTGTCTCACAGTCTACATCGTACACGTGCTACCATGCGACCTATGTCGTACACGTAACGTATTTCGTGCAAGAAACCCTAGCTCTCCCTCTGCGGGCACATGGGCTCGGCCCACTATTCAAACAATATTCTGCCACATGCCTGACACAAGCACTAGAGCTCCTAATCAATCCTGACACACAAATCATACCTGCAAATCACCAGCTGATTTAAGGTACTCCCGCTTCTTCAAAAAGAATTATGTCTGCATAATGCACTATGCTCGTGGACATAGGTTCACACGCCCTCAGCAGGCGGAGCCTTTACCTAATCGGGTATGCTTAGTCAGCCTCGGCTGACAACGACGACTTCTAGTTCATTCCGACACCTAGTACGCCTAGCGCAGATCCCGATGGTTTAGGAGGTGGGAGTCTAATCAGCGCTATCACGCCTGGTGATGACGACTCGCCAGGGACCATTGCCCCCTTCATGGACAATGGTCGCCAAACTCGATCAGGTAAGCCTAGCTGGTGACGACTGGCAATGACAACTTCTGATCAAAGCCCAGACATGTAGCCCCTATTGCGCGGGTATAAATGGTTTGGATGGCAGGAGCCTAGTCAGTCCTGAACTGATTCTGACGGCTTGTCGCGGGACCACTGCTTTTCAGCCTGGCCGCCGAATTACCAACCCTGAACTTGTAGCCCCTACTGAGCGGGCGTAGATGGTTTAGAAGGTGGGAGCCTAGTCAGTTCCGAACTAATTTCGATGACTTGCCACGGGACCACTGCTCTTCAGCATGGCCGTCGAAAACCCCCAAATTTGTAGCTCGACGCGCATGGGTGTAGATGATTTGGAAGGTGGGAGCCTAGTCAATCCCGATATGATTTCAATGCCTTGCCACGGGGCCATTGCTTTTCAGCCTGGTCACTGAACCCCCTCATCTCAAACTTGTATCCCCCACTGCGCGGGTATAGATGGTTTGAAAGGTGGGAGATTAGTTAGTTTGTCGATGGATCGCCACGAGATCACCGCTCTTCAGCATGGTCGCCAAATCCTTGTTCCCCGAACCTGTAGTCCACTTTGTTCGGACATAGATGATTTAGAAGGTGGGAGCTTTAGGCAGCTCACCACGCGACCACTGCTATTTTTCGAAACAGCGGCCGCAAAGATAAATCAAAGCTCAGTCAGCGTCTTCACGCTCAAACGAACTAGCATTCTATTATCGGCAGATGCCATTCATGCCGACACATAAATCGTCCAACCAACACGCGGACAATCAGATACAAGCGATCTAATGCCTGCGCTCAGCTCACAATTCACTCACGCCAGCGACCGACAATCAGATAAGCGAGATAAGCCCCCAACAACTTACCTTAAGAATGGCCCAAAGCTAGGCAACATAGCCCGCTTCTGAACCGTTCGCGGAACGCCCCACCATTGGACATGATCATGTAACAGTGATTCTGAGTCACTCGCAATGCAAACGGTCAAGCTTTCAACAACAGATAGACCACTCGACTTCCTATTGATCCAATCAGCCTATGCCAAGGTAAAATGAAAAGGCAAAACAAAAAACACACAATGGGGATAACGAGCAAAAAATGGATACAAACCGTACTTAACATAAATCTGTTTTCATTAACAGTTGAAACAAAAAGGGTACAAGTGTATAAAGTTTACTCCTTATCAGAAGAAGGTACAGAAACAGAGGAGTTGAGCTTAACGGAGGAGGGAACAAGAGTCGCATTCGCACACGCCACAACCTGAGCATCAAGGTCTAGACTGTCCTCTTTGTCTGATGATGCAAAGGCGACAGTC
Source organism: Berberis vulgaris (assembly GCA_963556465.1). NCBI lineage: Eukaryota > Viridiplantae > Streptophyta > Magnoliopsida > Ranunculales > Berberidaceae > Berberis > Berberis vulgaris. The sequence goes on along the minus strand of OY747125.1, from coordinate 88,853,451 downwards.
AAGTCTACATACGACATCTTCTTACAGCGATTAAGATTCCATTCTGGATGCTCCTCCTTCATCAGCGTCAGCAACTCCAGTCTACCGTGTACCCCAACCCAATAGAACTCGCACTTGCCTTGTTCCTGCAGAAGCTCTTCCTCACGCGCCTTCGCGTCGGCAAGTTCACGCTCCAACAACTCCAAATTTCCAGTCAGCACGCATCAACCTGAGACTACTATGTAGCCAAACTACTCTTTACATCATTGAGCTCACGTTTATCTAATTCGAGCTGGTCATCGGCCTTCATCGCCTCCCGAGCATTGAACTTCACATCAGACTCCAATTGTTGTTTTTGAACAGCCTAGTCAGCCTCCTTCAAGGCTTTGTCCTTAGCACGGGACCGTAGTTCGGCACGCGCCTCAGACGCAGCTTCCTGCGCAACCTCCAAATCACGGCAGGCCAGATCCAACTCTTGCTGGAACTTGTCTCTCGCGGCTCTCTCATCTACTAAATTAGACTCAAGGGCCTCTAGATGAACCCTCTGAGCCTCAGCAGCAATGACCGACTGTTCTAGCCTCCTCTCCTCAGTAGCTCAATCTCATAAAGCGCGTCAGAATACAACACCTGCATGTGCGAGAAGACACGCTCCAAGGTGTACACCCTCTCACGGGCCGCCTCGACTTCCATCCCAACAACGGTCACCTAGCTCAAGTGAAACATTCCCAACATGAGGTACTTTAAACCCTTATACATACGCTCTTCTAGTGAATCCTCATCGGGTTTTGGAGTGTGATCCATCAACCAACTATGACGCCTGCTTATATGCTTCTTCGAAGCATAGTCTACATCAACTTCCTGGTGCTAGACTTGACTGCTCATCTTTACTAAGTCAAGGACAAATAGACTTATCCACGCATCCGGATGAAGCTCTCCTGGACGAGGGATTACTCCAACACCACCTTTCGTAGTCACCACTGCTCCCAGGCCTTCCTCTGCAGCCTATCCTTTGTCACCCCTGAGTGCGAGACTACTCAGCAAGATTAGGAGAAAGAGAAGAAAGCGAGTTGTCCAACGGACCCTCCAACAAATTGAGATATGGCCTGGAGCTATACGGGGAACAACACGGACTGCGAGAAACTTGGCCTATGCCACCACGGCCACTATCAAACAGCACACCAATGGGACGATCGAATTTCAGGGCCTCTGGCGGATCCTCACAAGAACCTTCTATTGGAACAATCCCGTGCGAATCGGCACCAGCAAAAACCGCCACTGCAGCCTGCATCAACTGCTCACTCAGAGCTTCTACCTGTGTGACACTAAGATTTGACATGTTTTCAACCCATGCAAATTGCAGGTGGTCCTTCTCCCAGCCGGACACTTCAGCCTCCGCCCTGACGGGCCGATCAGACTCACGCTCTTCACTTACTGGAGCAAATCATTTTGAAGATGACCCCGTTCTAATGCAAGACCTCTTCAAATTGACAAAGGAGGCAAGCGTCTCAGACGGCTCCTCCATGTAAGACAAAATAGGAGCCTTAACTCCGGTGACTTTCCTTTTTCTAGAAAGGGCCCCTCCCTCAGACTTAACTCGCGACGTTCGGTAAATAGTGAGGGCCACATGCTAGTTGTCCCACAACCTACAGCGAATAAAGTTGGGAATGCATATGACGTCCACCACATTCTTCGTCAGCAAGCCGTGGAATGTCTCTATAGTGTTTCGCTCCTCTGGGGTAAGAGAAGTAGTGGGAAACCGTCCTGCAAAAAAACACATGCATGAGCAAGCATACAATCATCGTAACGAAATCAGAAGATAAAGCTACACTTACGAAGTGGCTTGAACTCCCGTTCGAGCGGAGGACCATTGAACTGGAAGTACTTTGAATCCGCAAGAGCCGAGAAGCAATACTTCTACCAGGACTTGAAGTCATCAAGCAAACTCTCAAAACAAGCTGGCAACGCCATCTTACAAATGGTGTGATCGTTCAGCCGAGGAGAAGTCAACAACTGGATCACCCGCGGGTCATGCAGACGCAAACTTCATTCGTTATAATCAGAATGAGAAAAACGATCCTATACCCATTAAGCCCAAACAGGGCCGGAGGAATTCCAAGTCCAAGAAGTCCCATATCACATCCAGAACATGAAAACAGACTCCAGTTTGGAGCATCCAATAGTGCAAGCAGATGAACCCCCCGGTGTAAACATTGGCGTCTGATCGTCCTTTAGAGCATATAATGGAAGGTCCTCGGGGACCCCGAACTTCTTTCGAATTTCAACAAGGCCAAATTCAGAAAGCAACATGTCTTCGAAAACTCAAGGCCCCTGGCCAAAGTCGTGTCATCAAAAAGGTTTTGTTGAGCCATGAAGAAGATGAACAATTTTTTCAATCAGAAGATGAACATAGCAATATCTCTATGAGCAAAGAAAATATAAGAGTTAGTCTTTGCACAGCGGATGACCTAAATAGGGATGGAATTCTCACCTCTTCTCCAACGAAACGACGCACGCTCAAATAATGAAGCGCGCGGCTCAAGCAATGATTCAGACTCAATCATCATGAGCAGCGTATCTTTTCAAGAAATCACTTAGCGAACCGATGTGATGGCTCACTAACTCGAGGGGAGTAGCTGATGATACAACAAAATGGGCCCTACCCGCACCGTACACGTGTCATGATGATTTCGAAGAAAGATAGGCCCTGGCGTCAGCCCAATACTGACCCAGCTCAAGCGGTTTTAAGCCTGCCCAATGCAGTCTGCCAAACGGACTCGAACTCTCACAACTCACTAAGCCCACGTGATATTCACATAATTATTACATAATATATCCTTTAGTTTATATATATTAGTGTTTCGATTATTATATTTTATAATAATTATTTCGTTTTCATGTCTTTGTAGGAATTTGAGCGTGAAAGATGAAATCGTATTAAGGCGACAATTTAAGGAATGACAATTGGTCGATTCTAGCGGTGGTACAAAATAGAGAGTCACATATCTAAACCTAACCCAAATAAACCTAGGTCAACCTAATTTAACCTAAGCCCAAACCCAAAATGCTAACCTAAAAACCCAAGCCCAACGCCTTTTGGAGAACCCAAGCCCAAGAAAATAGGAGAACCCTATTTAGCTCTCGCCATTTTGGAGAAAGGTCTCTCTCTTCTTCCACGTTATTTCTCCCCTCCTATCTTTTCGAGCCACCACGCCAATCCACCCTGCCGGCAATCCTCGCTCGATAGGAGAACCGGCAGGGTGATCATCCCGCCATCACCACCTCCTCCTCGTCCTCCACCATCAACTGCCACCATCCAACAACCACAGCCTCCACCACCATCTCCTTGTCCCTCTCCCTATTCCACCACGCCACACAGCCACCACCACCACCGAGCACCACCATCAGACGCCCTCCTCATCCCTTGTTCTCATCGTCACAAACAACCACCGTCGCACACCGCTTCGCAACAGAACAGGGAGCGCCTCTCGCCCGTTCTCGTCCTCCCTCCCATCTCTCTCTGCCTGTTATTCTTCTTCAGCAACGCGAGCCACCATCACCACCATCTCTCTTGCACTAAAACAGAAGAACAGGAGCAATAACAGAGCAGCATCGCCCCTGTTTCACTTCCCTGCTCTCTTCCTCCCTCTCGTGTTTCCTTCTCTCGTTCTTCCTTCGCTCTCTCTGTTCTTGCAGGTACTGGAGCCGGTCGGGAGAAGAGGAAGCTCGCGAGGAGCGAAGCAGCAGAGCAGAGCGCGTCGCGCTGGAGACGAAGTGTAGAGAGCCACGCGACTTTTCTGGCGGGAGAAAAACTGATTCAAAATTCAGTTTTGGCTATTGGCACCCCCAATTTCTCTCTGAGCAGCCACAGTGCATTTGCAACATTTTCTCGGGATTCACGTTCGTGCTGAGATGGATTCCATTGATGCTGTCAGCATGACCACCGCTACCATGGAGAGCTAAACCCTTCGCCAAGGCTAAGATGAAACCAATTGGGTTTCAAGAGTTTGTTCTAGTTTGACTTTTTATTTTATTATGTGCTTAACTGCAAAATACATTTAATTTCTGAATATTAGTAAATTACTTTCACCGATTATATCGAATTTGATCTAGACTAGTCGGTAGTTAGAGTTTTCTTTACTAATATTTAAAGCATTAGTTTTAATTGGTTAAATTAGACTTGTGATAGAGTGTGCCGTAATAAGACACTCAATGATAGGAGTTGAAACTTAATAAATTAGACTTGTGATTGAGTGTGCCGTAATAAGACACTCAATGCTAGAAGTTTATAATTTATGTTGAAGTTAATTGTAACATTGGATTTTAAAACTGAATTGTTCTTAACGATCACATCATCGATGCAAGCAAGGGATTCTCATCCCTAAAGCTTCTCGCTTTAGAAAATAATAAGTTAGATTAAAATAACTTGAAAAACTGAATTGGTGGATTCAATGCCTTGGTTTCCCTTCTCATATTCTTACAAACTTTTTATTTTGCTTTTTAATTTGATTTTTAGTTTAGATATTTTGATTGTTGTAACCCCCATTTAAATTAGTTTAAGTCAACTCTGAAATTTAATTGCAACCACAGTCCTTGTGGGATCGACCTGTACTTGCCCTTGTCTACCAGTTAGACACTGTGCACTTGCAGTTAGTAAGACTAGGTTAAATTAACCTATTTATTTAGGTTAGTTAAATCTGCATCAAGTTTTTGGCGCCGTTGCCGGGGACTGTAGCGGTGTAATTGAATTTAAGAGTTTATTTTCACTAATTTGTAGTTTGGGTTAAAAAAATAAATTTTAGGTCAGATATAGATTGCTTTTGCTTTTAGGATAGCCTTGATTTTATTTTTTAGTTATTTATTTTAAGTCTAAGAAGTTTTGATACTTGTTTTTGTTTTTATTTATTTTTGCAGGTATTAACAGGTAGGAAGCATATATTACAGGTTGCATTAAAAATAAAAATAAAAAATAAAATAAAAAAACAAACAAACAAACAAAAAAACAAACAAAACAAAAAGCACAAGTTTTGAATTGTTTACAGATTGCTATCACGTGAACACTCTCAGAAGTCGGCGAGCCGTCAGGTGGACGGTGCTTCTGATCGACATCAACTCGACTTCTACCAGGCGTCGCAAGTAACCCAAGAGAGGTTCACGTCGGAGGTAATTTCTTCCCACCGCATCTGCATGCGGTTTTTGAGTGGGTTACTGTGTGTTTTGCTTGTTTTGAGTGGATTACTGTAGCGGTGTAATTGAATTGCATGTAAAATTCCGTGCTCTCTCCCGCGGATAGGTTAACCACCATCTATTTTAGGGTTAGGGACCTAAGCCCTCACTATTAAAATTTGTAGCAAGATAAATTAGGACAAGACGCTCATAGGACCCCTCTTTTGAAACTTGAAAGTTTAAAGTAGTCAAGTGAAGGAACATATCCAATCTTGGAATAGTTCTGAAACTGGCATTACACTTTAAGCTGAAGGTAGAAAAGGAGGTAGGAGCAATTAGATTTCAGGATATTTTTTATGCTGGGAAACTCCGTGCTCTCTCCCGCGGATAGGCTAATTAAAATGGATTTCAGCCCTTGATTAGTAACAAACATAGGTAATAAAAAGGAGTGCTTGTAGGGATTACCAGACGTTATAGCCTCTACCTAGTAAATTAGTTTCTCACGAGATTAATTTGCTTCGTAGAAACCTCGACTTTTCGTGGGGCTATAACTATCAGCTGCGTAGTACCCGAAGGCAATCTGAATGATTGTATTGCTAGGTACTTATCTAGGGTCGTTTGCCATTCATCTTGCTTGCGCATCATATAGGTCTTGATTAGGTTTTCCTTTTTTTTTTTTTTTTTTTTTTAGAGTTAGGTCATCTTCATATAGAGGTTAGGCTTGCATAAAAAAATTAAAAATTAAAAAAATTTCTTGAGACCAAGGAAATGGCTGAGGATAAAGACTTTAAGGATTACTTCTCCCCTTCTACCTCGAAGCTCGAAACAGTTCTTATGACGATGACTCGGAAATTAGATGCACTTATGAATTTGACTCAACCCCTACCTCCCACTAATGTTTCATTTGAGGGTTGTGTTGCATGTTCGAGTCCTAGTCATTCTACAGCTGATTGTGATTTGCAATATGATTATCCTAAATATTTCGCTGAGCAAATCCATTATTTTAACGCTAATTGGCGACCTAGTTATAATTCAAAGTCCAACTATTACAACCCTGGTTTTGCCAATAATCAAAATCTCTCCTGGGCTCATAACTCACACCAAGGGGGACATAGTTTCTCTCAGGCTCCTCAATACCCTCATCATGTTATGCCTCAATTTAACCAAGCTCCTCTATCCAACACATCAAGCTTAGAGGAAACGATTAACCATTTTCTGCAGCGCACAGAACGACTGCTTGAACATGATTCTCAGGCTATGTTAGAGTCAAAAGCTATGATTCAACACCAATCTCAAGCCATCAATAGACTTGAGATAGTTGTGGATCATATTACTGAGGCATTATCTAAAGGTGAGTTAGGAAGAGTTCCTAGTCACTCTGTTCAAAATTCAGAGGGTCAATTCATAACTAGTAGCACATCAAAACCCGAGTTAGATGATGTTTTTGAGGATAATGTGATCGAAACTACTTTGCTTCATGACCCATTCCCTTCCCCACATTTTCATAATGACCCACTCGACATATGCCTTCCTAGTGACTCATGCATAGAATCAAACTGTGAACATTCTTTAGAGTCTCCTTTTGACTGTTTTCATGATACACATGACCATTTAGAGGCTTGTTTGACTCATGTTAGTTTAGACTTTGATGTTGATGATTCCATTAGGGAAGTCAATGATTTGCTTGACTCAGTCCCCATTGTGGATCCTAGTTATAAATGGAAGTCTAAAGTGGAGTCTCTTCCACTCAGTGAGTCAAAACTAGTCCCATCAGTTGAGCCACCTGAGCTTGACCTTAAACAATTACCTGACACCCTCATGTATGCGTTTTCAGGTACTGATGATACTTTGCCTGTTATTATTTCATTTATATTGAATTCAAAACAGGTTGTCCCAAAGAAGTCGGAAGATATATCTAGTAAAAGAGTGCAATCCATAAGCAGTGTCAACTCTAGGGTGGGGGTGTTGTTGAGCTATCCAGCCCAACATCTTTGTGTGATTCATGTGATGAGCTTGTACCACCTGATATATCTATAGTTACATCTACCTGCATCACATTTCCATTGACCAGGGCTAATTATGTGGATCCCATGTTCCTGAGTGAGGACTTCAATTTTCACCATCCTGATGTGGAAATTATCCAATCTTCTTATTTGGAACCAGACTTAGGATGTTCCATTTTAGGAGTAAGGGAGGATCCTTTGTTGCATATCACTATTTGCGACCCATTCATGTTTAATATCCCTACTGACTTCCAAGGAATGCGAGCTTCTTTACAATTTCTATATGGTTTTAGATGGTGTCCTTGCAACTTTTGGGATGTGCTAGTATATCTTGTGTGGCATGTGGTTGTCATTTTTGAGTGGACTGATCCTCAACTTTTCAGGTTGTTGGTATACGATTCCTTAACCCTTTTGAGGTGAATGTTCCCTTTGTTCTTCTTCGTCACTTCATGATATATCATTCATGAGGGAGAATATATATTGGGCTGACGACGTTAAACCAAGCACTCCTAGGAGGTAGCCTAACTTCAGTTGTGTCGTTATGGTTAGTCTGGATTGATTTTCGAGTTCTTTCTAGTTGCATTCCACTCATACTCGTTAACTCCGTAACAATTTTGACTTACAACTGATACATGTAATTTTTTTTTAAATTTTTTTTCATTTCTGTCTTGTATTGTTTTTATCAATTTATCATGATGAGTCCACAATTCTTATGTCTCTGAGCGTTCATTGGTGGAAGATTTTATCGAAATTGGTAAAAACTTTCCCATGGTAATATCACTTTACCTATCATCTTTTCTTTTTCCTGCATTTGTCATGATCATCATTTTATACATTGAGGACAATGTTTGGTTTAGGTTTGGGGGTGAGGTTTAAGAGTTTTTTCTGCATTCTTCGAAAATTTTGAAATGAAATGTATTTCACAATTGAAAATTGTATTCTACTCAATCTCCATTGAATACATAGTTAATTATGACTGTGTGAAAATTTTCGATTTGAAAATGCATTCAAAATCTAAGTTTCTTTCCAATGAAGAGGATGTGCTTTCAGGTATGCCTTTAAATTTGAGGAATAGATGCTTTCACTTGTCACTTTTATATATCAATAGGAAAACATAAGGTTTGATATTATCTTTAAGTTAAATATATTTCATGATATTTTTTCGACTCGACCATTCTTGCACTATAAGCCGAGTTAACATGATTTGAAGTTAATCAGTAAGATATTAACTAGAAAACCTTAGAATAATAGTGGAGAGTTAACCCTTGTGAGTTTTGAGACATTCTATTTTTCTTGAGGGTTATTAAATAAACTCTGACTTTTCTTGAGTCCGCATTTTCTCGTTGATGATCTCATTGTTCTTGTTTCTTTTATTGATTGCTTTGAGAATGTCGTTAAAATTGAATTATTACACTAGAACTTCTTGATTTATTTAGTTGAGATGTCATAATACCGACTAGAGCTTAAGAAGTGATATAGGCATTTTTTTCTTTGAACCGTTCTTTAGCCTTTTAGCCTACCCAAAGATAAATATCCGTTTGCAGCCCTTTGAGCATTTAAATAGACTTTTTCTTTGCTAACCCCATTTCCAGTACCTACTCAAGTTAGAGAGTAATATCCCATATTATTTTTATCCTTACCCAATGTCTCTGAGAATGTGTATGGTTGATGTATTTTTGGAATGGGAAAATAAAAAGAGCTGAAACTAAATATTCCATGAATCCTCGGGACTGAAATGTTTTATTGTGCAGAAGGGGAAAACATGTCAAAAAACAAAAAAAATTAATTTGATGCTTCGAAGAAAAAGAAAAAACAAAATATATATGAAGAAGAATTTCGAAGGAAGAAAAATTAATGGTGTACAACATTAGTTTATTCTTCAGAGCCCAACGTGCTTATTAAAGGGTGTATCCATTCTCAGAGAATTTTCTCGTATCCTTTTCCATTCTTGTTAGCCAAAATCTTAGCCTCATTACAACCTAATAAAGACCTAATTGATCTTAAGTAAAAGTTTGGTTCATAGACGTGGAGATTAAATAAACAAGAACTATGGCGTGCGATTCAACATTCTCAAAGTAATTGATATTCCTGTCCATGAGATCATATTCATTTCATGCTTTGAAAAATCTGTTTTTTTTCATGATTATTATATGTGAGATGTTTGTCTTTCCATATATTATTATCTTTCTCACATATAAACTGAGTGATAACTAACCAATCTCTGAGTGATTCATTTCTGAGTGACAAGAGAGATTTGTAGTCGAAGCGTACAATTCAAAGGTTATCTAGTCGTATCTTTGCTGAGAAAAATAAAGTTATGTTGATAAGGCCATGCACACACACACTTCGAGTTGGGAATAATTGATGAAATTTATTTAACCTTTCGATACTATTAAACCGTTGTTAGATTGGTTGATATATTTTTCTGACATTGTTAGTTGTTTTCTGAAAATTTTGGCAATTAGATGATTACCTTGAGGATAATAGATAGAGTGACTAAGTTACCATGTTTTGGAAATTTACGAGTCATAATGTTTGTGGGTAACATTTCTGGAAACCCTCACGAGACTATAACTCGTCCACTGGAGGTAATTTAGGGGTTTAAAGCCTTGTTTCACGTTTAAGGTAAGTGCAACCGATGATTCCTGCGAAAGTGAGTTAAAATTTTATTTTTATTGTTTTGCTCGAATACTAGCAAAATATAGGTTTGGGGGTATTTGATATTCATATAATTATTACATAATATATCCCTTAATTTATATATGTTAGTGTTTCGATTATTATATTTTATAATAATGATTTCGTTTTCATGTCTTTGTAGGAATTTGAGCGTGAACGATGAAATCGTATTAAGGCGACAATTTAAGGAATGACAATTGGTCGATTCTAGCGGTGGTACAAAGTAGAGAGTCACATATCTAAACCTAACCCAAATAAACCTAGGTCCACCTAATTTAACCTAAGCCCAAACCCAAAATGTTAACCTAAAAACCCAAGCCCAACGCCTTTTGGAGAACCCAAGCCCAAGAAAATAGGAGAACCCTATTTAGCTCTCGCCATTTTGGAGAAAGGTCTTTCTTCTTCCACGTTCCTTCTCCCCTCCTCTCTTTTCGAGCCACCGCGCCAATCCACTATACCGGCAATCCTCGCTCAATAGGAGAACCGGCAGGGTGATCATCCCGCCATCACCACCTCCTCCTCGTCATCCACCATCAGCCGCCACCGTCCAACAACCACAGCCTCCACCACCATCTCCCTGTCCCTTTCCTTGTTCCACCACGCCACACAGCCACCACCACCACCGAGCACCACCATCAAACGCCCTCCTCATCCCCTGTTCTCACCGTCACAAACAACCACCGTCGCACACCGCCTCGCGACAGAACAAGGAGCACCTCTCGCCCGTTCTCGTCCTCCCTCCCATCTCGCACACCATCACCACCATCTCTCTCGCACTGAAATAGAAGAACAGGAGCAATAACATAGCAACATCGCCACTGTTTCACTTCCCTGCTCTCTTCCTCCTTCTCGTGTTTCTTTCTCTCGTTCTTCATTCACTCACTCTGTTCTTGCAAGTACCGGAGCCGGTCGGGAGAAGAGGAAGCTCTCGAGGAGCGAAGCAGCAGCAGCAGCAGCGGAGCAGAGCGCGTCACGCTGGAGACGGAGTGCAGAGAGCCGCGCGACTTTTCTGGCGGGAGAAAAACTGATTCAAAATTCAGTTTTGGCTATTGGCACCCCGATTTCTCTCTGAGCAGCCACAATGCATTTGCATCATTTTCTCGGGATTCGCGTTCGTGCTGAGATGGATTCCATTGATGCTGTCACCATGACCACCGCTACCATGGAGAGCTAAACCCTTCGCCAAGGCTAAGATGAAACCAATTGGGTTTCAAGAGTTTGTTTTTGTTTGACTTTTTATTTTATTATGTGCTTAACTGTAAAATACATTTAATTTTTGAGTATTAGTAAATTACTTTCATCGATTATATCGAATTTTATCTAGAGTAGTCGGTAGTTAGAGTTTTCTTTACTAATATTTAAAGCATTATTTTTAATTGGTTAAGTTAGACTTGTGATTGAGTGTGCCGTAATAAGACACTCAATGCTAGGAGTTGAAACTTAATAAATTAGACTTGTGATTGAGTGTGCCGTAATAAGACACTCAATGCTAGGAGTCTATAATTTATGTTGAAGTTAATTGTAACATTGGATTTTAAAACTGAATTGTTCTTAACGATCACATCATCGATGCAAGCAAGAGATTCTCATCCCTAAAGCTTCTTGCTTTAGAAAATAATAAGTTAGATTAAAATAACTTGAAAAACTGAATTGGTAGATTCAATGCCTTGGTTTCCTTTCTCATATTCTTAAAAACTTTTTATTTTGCTTTTTAATTTGATTTTTAGTTTAGATATTTTGATTGTTGTAACCCCCATTTAAATTAGTTAAAGTCAACTTTGAAATTTAATTGCAACCACAGTCCTTGTGGGATAGACCTATACTTGCCCTTGTCTACCAGTTAGACACTGTGCACTTGCAGTTATTAAGACTAGGTTAAATTAACCAATTTATTTAGGTTAGTTAAATCTGCATCACCTCACGTCTCGTCTCACAGTTATCCTCAATACACGTAAGCCCTGCTAAGGTAAGTATCTCGATGATCAACTTCGGACAGGCAGTTACACCAGCTCTCTGCTTCCAACTAGGAAGCAAATACCAGAGTATATATCGCACAGGAAAACTTTCTCCTATGGATTATTCTCTGATTGGAATTATCTCCCGCATATCTAGGAGCGCAGAGCTAACAGGAAAATTTTCCTCTACAACATGACTCCTAATTAGATAAAGATCTCCACGAAGATTTCCTTCATAAACTGCGCTATCGATGGCCTGGTCAGACCAAGACTCCTGCACTATAAATAAGACATGAAATTGGTAAGCTAAGGTACGTTACAAATTTCCTGTTTACAACATTACACCTTCCTCAGATCCATGTCTGACTTTAGCATCAGAGTGTCATCGACCATCACAACGGTGATTCGTGACTCACGTGCGTTCCTTGTGTAGGTTTGTAGGTCAAGGTCAAAGCAGAGAACAAAAAACGACAACATCAACTATAATGGTTCAAGCTAATCATCAATAGTTAATTGACATGACACGTTGTTGCTAACTTGATCCATACAAACCAAAAGACTACAATAAAATGAGGTTTGTTTAATGAATAATAATAATAATAATAATAAGTAACAATGAGGTTCGGAAAACAAATAATAATAATAAAATGGGGCACATAGATACGATCCTGAGACCTGTTAGAATAGGCTTAATGTTGCTAAAACAAGATAACCAGCACCATCTACAATAGATGAAAATGACAAAGTTGCTAAAACAAGACAACCAGCACACGAAACTACTATAGATAATAAAAAAATATATATAAAAAAAAAAAAAAAAAAAAAAAAAAAAAAAAAAGTGCACACCCAATGAAAAACCCTCAGATTTTGGTGCCCCTTGAGTTGGGTGCCCTAGGCCCAGGCCTATACTCAGGGCCGACCCTGTCTGAGTCTGATGGCCTTTTAGAAATAACCTACCTACTGACCAATGTAATGAACATTCTTGGTTTGTTTGGAGTGCTTATCTTTAATAATAATGCTTTTGTAGATGGTGCAGATTTGTGATGCCGATCTTCGGTTTCTTACTCTATTGTTTTGGTTACACAATATTTTGGGGTTAAAGTTGTTACGCATAAATAGGGATTCTGATGGATGGTTGAATGCTTTTGGGTATATAGTGCGCTGTGAACTTTGTTTAGAGATAACAAGGAATTTGGTTCTTCTAAGTACAGTTTTTTTTTCAGTGATTGTTTCAAGGGTTACGACTTGTTAAGATGATTTTGCCATTGGTGACGGCTGTTGTCTACCTCATTTTGTTTCGTGGAGGTATTCCAGGATTGGATATTAGTCCAGTTAGGAAGGGTTTTCTTATTCTATGTATAGTATGGGAATACAGTCTGAGTTGCGTAAGAACAACAAAGCAATAAATGATCAATGCAACTAAGAGCTTAAATGGACAAAATATTGATTTTGAATCTTTGTCCCCAGTTTAGTATCACAATTACTTGCTATTTCCATGAAAAATACAAGTCAGAGCCGCCATTCAAGTACCTACAAGAAAAATGGTTTCTGTCTGCATCCCTTTTATTATTAACTTTACTTTGTCCCTTTTAAGAAGTTCATCCCTACTTGACTTGCGAGAGTAATGGAGAAGCCAAACGTTTTTATTAATGTTTGAAAATGCATGTATATGTTTATCAACCCAAATGGATAACAAGGCTTAGTATAATGTTATCTTCATCCAAATTATGTGCAAAGGTGGAATAAAAACCGCCAGTGAATATTTTATGAATTTATAAACAAATAAACCATGTTAGGAAACAAAACTTTACCATGAAATAACACTGTGGAGGGGGAACCCACAGGCTACAAATTAGAACAACCAGTATAATAAATCGTAGTTAATTTTGAGGACTAATTTCAATGGGAATCTAACTAAAATAATGCAAATGCTCCTCTAAATGTCTAGGTAGTCAACCACTTCAACTAGTCAAGTTTACTGAGCGTAAGCAAAGGAGTTATTTAGCTTGGCAATAGTCTCTCTCATCTCCCTTTATTAATTTTGGGTTGTTCGGTTTCGGAATTTAGGTTGTTGGGATCTATGGGTTTACAATAATGTTTTCTGGTTTGCTATGCTTTGAAACACTCACTTTGATTATCTAATGGTCGTTCCTGTAACTCAATGAAAAAGGTTATGCATAGCACATGTTTGGCAAGTTAAAAAATGATATCAACCACATGCTATTTGTTTTCCTGTTAAATGTTATCCATTTTTGAAAAATGTTAGCATTGATTTTTTCTTTTTTCTTTATAAGTCTTGGGCCGGTCTTCACCATCATAGGGTGTACTAGTATTAGACAGACAAATTGGTTTTTAACTGATCATGTCTGAATATCGGAGATCTTGGGGGTGGTAATGACACTGTGGAAAGTTGAGAGAGGTCTATTATTAACGCAGAAGATGAGGATGCACATGCAAAGGCAAGGGACAGAAGTGGAGGGAGGGAAGATAAGACACTCTCGAAGGTCAAGGTCGTATACCCCTGAAGGGAGTGGGAGTGGGAGGCGTCATCTACAATCTGATGAATCTGAGTCGAGTCAGACAATGAAAGAAGAAGCAATAGCTTCAAAGCAAATGAGCGTGAAAATTAAAAAGGGGATGGTTGAAGGGATGATAGATTAAAAGGTAGTCCTGATAGTAGCTGGTTTGCCAGGAGCAGAGATCATGAATCAAGTCCCAAGGACCACTGGAAGAAGAGAAGACAAAGTCTTAGTGGCAATGATAAAGAGACAACATATGGGGAATTTGATTTTGATCATGAAAAAGACTAGGAATCACAAAGACGAGTATGTATTAAGAGGATAGATAATCGGCCTGGATATAGAAGAAATATTATGACTGATGGGGGATTTGCAAAAACAAGCTCTGATACGATAGAGATCCAACCCAAGTTTCATGATGATGGAAGATATGAGTCTGGATCGACCTTTGTTGTATGTAAAAATAATGAAGTTGCTCAGCGGACTGATTTTACCCCGGCTGCCGGTGACGAGCAATGGGGATATCACTCTGAGGACAGGACACGAATGGCTGAGATATATGTTCCTGGTGATGATACACAAGAAAGGTATCGTGACAATGGTGATCAGAGTACTGGAAGGATTAATATTAATATGCAGGGGGAGGAGGTCAGAAAGGTTTTCCAAGTTCTAATTGTTCTAGTGTTGGTCCTAGTAGTGGTTCACAACCACCATATGGAAATAACCAGGGATCTGGGTCTGTTAGTAGAGGCTCCCAACAAGGAGCAAAAGCAAATAGGCTTGGTAGAGGAGGAAGAGGAAGAGTTACAAGGAACGATGGACAGTGTATTGGTCATCCAATGCCTATGATGGTACCTCCTTTTAGTCCTCTTGGAATGCCATCACCCACGAAGCCACTTGGCCCAAATATGTCACCTGCTCCAGTTCCACCTATGGGACTGGGTGTCTTTCTCCTGTTCCTCCCGGCCATCATCATCTATGTTTCCAACCAACATGGGTGCTGGTCCAAACCCTGCTATGTACTTTAATCAACCAGGAGCTGCAAGAGGAATGACCTAACATTGGTCCTGGTTTTAATTCTATGGGAACAATGGGAAGAGGAATGCCTCATGACAAAGCTCCTGGAGGATGGACTCCAAGAAATAATGGACCACCTGGTAAAGCTCCTTCTCGAGGAGAGCAAAATGATTACTCCCAAAATTTTCTTGACACTGGTACTCAACCTCAGAATTTCATCAGGGAATTGGAGCTGACAAGTGTTGTGGAGGATTACCCCGAAACTACGAGAACATATTCAGAAGAAAGATGGGATCGTCAGAAAATCTACTTCCCCTCCTATGTACTACAAGTGTGATCTGTGCGAATTCGTTTTATCTCCGGAATTTTTTGGCACTAAGTTCGATGTTATTCTTGTAGACCCCCCTTCGGAAGAATATGTCCATCGAGCACCTGGAGTTGCTGACCATATGGAGTATTGGACATTTGAACAAATAAAGGAATTTAAAATTGAGGTATTCTTTTGCCAGACTATTTTTGTTCCCTGTTTGTGTTTTTCTCATTTTGTTGGTCTAAACCTTGATCGATATGCTTCAGGCAATAGTAGCTACACCTTTGTTTATCTTTCTTTAGGTTGGTGATGGCGTGGATCTTGAGCAGGGTCGCCAATGTCTAAAAAAGGTATGCATCTGTTGAGCTGCAATGCCAACGATCATAAACTGTATCTGCTAGTCTCTTAGATCTATAACATTCTTAGAGCAATATTAGATACTTTTATTTATAGATTGGGTGTTCCCTTTTCTCAAGAGATTTCCACCATATAGTAATATGTTAAGGGTCTTGAAAGCAAAAATCTTGAAAGCAATGTCAGGGTCTTAGAATTTTGATATGATTAGGGTTTATTGCTGCTATATTTGTTCCTCTGAGCAGGCTGAGTGATATTATTATTCCTTAAAAGAGTTTCATGAGATGGATATACCAAGGGTTTTTACTTTTAATATGTTGATGTGGTTTGTTCAGTGGGGTTTCCGTAGGTGTGAGGATAAATGTTGGGTAAAGACCAACAAAACTAATGCAACTCTGGGTTTGCAGCATGGTGCTCAAAGATTGTTTCAGCACTCAAAAGTTTGCTCTAACCTAATGTTGATTGTTATTGTTGTGACACTGAAATTTCTTGTTATAAATGTTAAATGTGACATTTTCTTCCTAAATTCACAATGTCTACGATGAAGGAACACTGCTTGATGGGTATAAAAAGAACTGTTTAATAGGAGCACCGATGGTCATATCATCCATGCCAATATTGACACAGACATTATAATGGCAGAAGAACCTCCTTATGGTTAGTTTGCTTCATAGTCTTCTATGTACCTAGCATACAGTGTCCTGGTTAATGCATGGATTTTACACTTGAATCTTGGTTAATGCATGGATTTTACACTTGAATACTATCCTTCCACCTGCAATCATAAACATGGTATTGAGCTTTTGGTAAATAAACTTGCAGGTTCAACCATGAAGCCTGAAGATATGCATAGGATTATTGAGCATTTTTCCGTTGGGCGCAGGAGACTTGAGCTTTTTGGTGAAGACCACAACATTCAGTCTGGTTGGCTAACTGTTGGAAAGGATTATCATCTTCAAATTTCAACGCTGAGATAAACTATGATTATCCAACAACAACCTATCTTTTTCTCTTCTTGTGAAAGGGAGATAAGTTGCTAAGTTGCATAAGCTCAGGATATATGGAGTTGATTGAGTAAAAAAGTTCTTGAATTAGTCTCTGGAAACCAAATTTTTTTTTCAGGTTTCAGCATTTCAATAGTAAATTAATGGCTAGAAAATATACTCTTCCTATTTGCTTCTGGCTTAGGTAGTTCAAACACTTGAGATTAGGTAGTTCAAACACTTGAGATCTATTGCTCAATGAATCTTCCACAATAAATTCGAAAAGACTGAAGTTTTATAGCTAAAGTTGAATTACAAGTAAGGTTGAGGCCGTCTTTAAAAAAAAAATTATTACTAAAACTTCATTGGGATTTGCAGGCATATGTTAGGAACTTCGCTGACAAGGATGGAAAAGTTTGGCAAGGTGGTGGAGGGCGCAATCCACCACCAGATGCACCTCATCTTGTGCTGATAATACCTGACATAGAAGGCCTCCAGCCTAAATCCCCACCAGCAAAAATTCAGCAACAGCAACAATCAACTTCTATGAACACAATAGCCAATACTGCTAACAGAAGGCCTGCAGCAAATTCTTCACAAAACCATACTGTCATTGTTCCGACCCAAGAGGCAAGCTTGAACTCTTCAAATGCCCAATGGACGGGGAAACTATAACCACCTCATGTTCTGAATTTGGCTTGACCTTTGGACAACAAGTGTTTTGATTAGTGGAGACTGTGACCTGTCATGAGTGAGAAGATTCAGCCTTTCTTGTTACTGTTAAGTTGAGCCTGATATGCATTTTGGTGAAGCACCTTTACTAATTACCTAATTGACTTGGTTAGGAGGATAGTGAAACAGGAGTGTGGCTAGACAGAAGCTTGGCTCCTTTTGCTTAAAAAACATTCAGATTCAGCAATGCTTTTGTACAAATCAGAAATCTCTCTTTTTAAATATATATATATATATATATATATATATATATATATATATATATATATATATATATATATATATATATATATATTTTACCCTTAACCCCTCCCACCCGAAATGCCGGGTTCAAACCCTAGAATTGTCATACCATCCGCCACAAATTTACCAACTAAGCTAGTACCCATTGGTGATCAGAGATCTATCTTATATTTGCTCAATATTGCATTATGTTGTGTTTTATATCATAAACTCTGCACTAATTGGTCCATAAATTGTGCTGTGTGTCAGGTACTAGTTCTTCTTTCTATTCTCTACTTATTTCAACAAATTTAGAACTTGGTAGTGCATATGTTCAACACATTTAGTATAACCTTCCACGGCCGTACATTAGGTGTGTATATTCAAGACTTGGGAGGGTACATTAGGTGTGTAAATACTCTAGGAGAGTATGAGAAATTTGAGCTCAACTCTAGGTCTCAAGACTTGCGATCAAATGGGTTGATTTGAAGTAGCTTTGAAAACAAGATCCAAGTCTTGGTTTGAGAAGATGTGTGATATGCATGGTTGATTTTGAAAACCCCAAGTAACGATAAAACATGCAAGTTGCGAGATCTATAAGAATGCTTAAATAGCACAAGTAAAACAACTATCTAGCATGTAAGTAAAGTCAATAGCATGTAAGTAAAGTAAAGAGTCAAGGGGAGAAGAAAACAAAAGACGCAAAAACACTGATATAACGAGGTTCGACTAAGCCAGAGTTTGATTGATTCCGACGAGTTACTTCCTCGGTGGAAATGGTTCGCAAGCCTCAAGCTTCTATTACTTGATCAAATGAAAACTCCACTCTCAATCAACATTTCACAACTATGCAAGGTCCACTTGCGGCGCTCCTACGAGACTTATCGACACTACCAAACAGTGTTCTAAAAATTGCTAGGTGTTGGGCGGGCGGCGAGCAGGTGCCTAGCGCCCAGGGGCCTAGGCGGGCGCCTAGGCGGTCTTAGGTTTTGTATTATAACTTTAATAATTTACAAAAGTTAAGCATAATACCTTATCAATTACATCCAATTTAATGCCAATATACATATGCAAAATTTAAAAACATGAAAAATTAACAATCATGAACAAAATTTATTAAAACTCAAATGACTGAAGTTGGTCATGATGGGTACTTTATATAAAATTGAATTTGTGGACAAATATCCAAACCTACTCTTTTATTTTTCTTCAAATTGCATGAATAAATTCAGTCATGTTTGATAAAATCTACATTAGTAAAATTGGTACCGACAGATCCTTTGAAAATTCCATTAAGTAATCATCATTTGCTACATGTAGACATATACTGAATAAAAAACAATTAAATAGTTTATTTCTAAAAAAGAGGAAAGAAAAATAAAATAAGAACACAATCAGCCTTATTAAAAAATAAAAATAAAATAAAAAAAATAAAAATTGCCCAGACCGCCTAGGCCGCCCAGACTGCCCAGAACCGCCCAGACATCTCGCCCAGCCATTAATCTGGGCGATTTTCCACCTTCTAGCGCCTAAGCGCCACCTAGGCCGATTTTTAGAACACTGCTACCAAGTGTCTCGTTTTGCGAGTCTTATGAACATCTTGGTGACCACCAATGGGATGCAACCACAACCAATATACGGACATGTGCTTGAGATTCCAAAGATACCACTTGGTATTATTATTGAGCTTTACGAGACATATCGATTTATTAAGGATCACACCATTGTGGAATGCAACACAATTAAGTTTTACCACCTATTTGGATTCACCAGGTGCAGTTTGACGGAGCCAAAAATTTTGTTGAAGGGGGGCGGAGTGATAAATCATAGTTAATTAATGATAATATATTTATAATTACATTAACATAAGTTTTGTTAAAATTTGAACAATACAATATACAAAACACCAATTGCTAAACAAAACTCCATCTAATCTATGGGGGAAGAAAATGAATCCAACAAGCTACTTTGTATGATCATAAAAGATTAATATATGTGGGACAAATCAAATTGGTGTATAAAGTTAAGGGGCAAAAATTAATTTCAAATGTAAAATTAAATGTTTAAAAAAATTGGGTTATTTACAATTTTCCTATAAAAAATAGCTAATTAGAGGATACCCCCAATATTAATCAATACTGCAGTCTCCCCCAGGACTAGCAGTCAACATGCGCTGGCTGTCAAAAGACTCACGTTGATTATCAAAATGTCCTTCAAATATTAACCCACATATGAAACTCGAGATACAATCATATATCTTGAGGAAAAACTAGTGGGTCAAAATTTTCATGTATTTCCAGAAAAATTCTATGAATAAAATACAAAACTAGACCTCAATATGTGAATTCATCTCTAGAAAATACTTAAAAACCCTTTTTCTTCCTCAAAGCAGACAAAAGAGGTCGGGATTGCTGATGGCTAGTGGTGATGATTGGAAAGGGAAATAAATTAAATAGAAAGGGAATGAGACGAATATAGGAGGAGGTAGGGCGGTCGTCGGTCTCGCAATAAACAGGTAGAGGGAGCAGAAAATAAGAAAGGGGTGGGGCAGGGTCGTCGTCGTCGCAGATAACAGAGGGAGAAAGGAAGAGATGGGGCGAGATGATGTCGTCGGAGTCGCAGGATTGGCAAATAAAAAAATCCAAGGTCTGCGGGGGCAGGTGCCCCCACACCCCCTAGCTCCGTGCCTGACCAGGTGGTACTTGCTCGTACGAATCTCACAAAACAAGCCCTAGATTTTTTTTATTTTTTCCTTTTGAAGCTCACAAAGACAATATTGAGAATTTCTCTTGTATTTGGGGAGACGGATTTTTTTTTCTTGTTTTTCTCCAGCTAGAAACGTTATTTCAAATTGCTCTGCAATAGTTCTCACAAGTTTCTCTTGAACTCCCAAGTATAAATGAGCAAAATATGTTTTGCTATTTATAGACTGGATTTGGAAGGTGAAGTCAGCTTTGCTGTGAAAATGTTATTTGTGAATTAGTACAAAAACAATAATGGTTAACCTTGTAAACCCAATATAGATTAAGCAGAAAATTATTATAAAAATGTATTGACTGAATTATAAAGTCATGCATACTGAGTTGAGTGATCGATGAAATTAGATCATTCAAATACGACCATGAAGACTCAACCATAGACGACAATGCAAGAAGAAAAATCAAGTCATGCATCAATCAAGGTCAAAGTGAAAGTCAACCAAAAAATAGTCAATTCAAGATACCAAAGTCAAAGGTATGAAGACCGGACAAGCAATGCTAAAGCTCAAAAAGACAAATTCAAGATAGTTGAAGTCCAAGAAAGTGGACAATCCCAAGTGGCATTTGAAGATGAGGCAAAAATAACTTATGAATGGCCAAATTTCAAATGAAGTGTCAAAAACTATTTAGAGGCAAAAAAGTGTGGGAATTAATATTCAAAGTTTGAATCTGGGACATCCTCTCACATGAGAATAAATATTTTCTTGAATATTCAATCACTTTGGGCATGCCCATGTGCTTAAAAGAGATGTCATTTCAAGTACAATAATATATGACCAAGGGAAAACTTTTGTTTAAAAAAAGCTACCTGGGCAGAGTAAAGTCGACTTCACTCTTGAAGTGTGACTATTAGCATGCGACCATTATGATAAAGCAAAGAGTCATTTAGAAACTAGCCATTTGAAAAAGCATATCTGTAGATAGTGAAGTCGATTCACCCCTCCAGGACCAGTCTATAAATAGTTGTATCCTTATTTGCCTTCAGCAAGTTTAGGAGTTCAAGAGAAACTATTGAGAGCTATTCAAGTGTGAAGATCCTGCAAGAAGAAGAACAAGTTTCTCCCCATTGTTCAAGAAGAAATCTCTTGATCCTTCCATATTATCTTTGTGAGCTTAAAAAGGAAACAAAGATCTAGGCTTAAGTTGAGAGCTTAACCTAGACCAAACAACTTCTTTGTTTGAAATCTAAAGGCCCTAGAGATAAACCTTCTTTTGTCACCCTAAATCTTCAAATTTATAAGGGTGAATCGCACTTCAACTCTTTAAAGAACTAAGAGATGTGAGCTTAAGCTTTTTTTCCCATCCGTCTATTTGAGAGACAACACTGGAGAAACCTCTTTAAGTGTTAGCTTGCCTAAACTCAACCAACCCCATGTGGTTTCTTGAATCTGTAGAGATTTTGTATGAGTAAGTGTCACAGGAGATCCCAAACAGGTGATAAGTCCTATTTGTGTTGCATCTCATGATTGTATTTTTGATTATTCGATAAGTCTCGTGTAGCATGAACATAATACTATGTAGTATCGCCATAATCCCAAGTGATAATGCATATTTTACACAGTCTAAACCTGTGAATATCCACATTACCTGAGACATGATAGAGTTTGTTTGGGGCTACCTTCTAGCTGGCAAATTTTGATAGATTAAACCCTATTACTACCGCGAAGATCAAGGGCTCAGAGATATGGTTGAACAAGTATAAAAACATGCTCATTTCCAAAGAGTTGGACACACAGCAACCCTCGAGCAAACAAAGCTCTCTGAACCTCTTGCTCTTTCTCTTTTTTACCTCCTTAGGCCATTACTGATTTGATCGTCGGAGTCTCCGGCCAGACACCCCCTTCGGATTGGAGTTTGTGCAGTATAACTGCTCGTCTTCTTGTTGACAATAGGTTTCTAACAGGAGATGTTTCGATCGTATTTTTACCCTCAACATTTGGCACCGTCCTTGGGAACTTTCGAAGTCAAAGTAACCATGCCTCCTAAAAGAACAAGAAGGTTGTGACTACCTTTCAAACATAACCAACTGATACCCAAAAGGAAGCTTTTGAGTCCCATAGGGATCTCTGTTGCGTGTGGCCTTGAACAAGCTCCAATACCAATTCATCGCCGAAAGAGAAGATCATAACGCTATGAGGCCGAGATGGCCAACATCCTTAATGAGGCCAACGTTTTGACTGGGTCCCAAGAGAGATAGCCCTAAAGCGTGGTGCAAGTTTGGACCAGAAACCCCAAACATGTTCTCCAATGTGGTGACGGTGGAAATGCTGCAGAATTTTCTTATCGAGCATGGCAAAAAGGGAGCGAAGGGCAAAGATTCCAAGGCCGCTCGCCTAGCACAATCGATCACCTCTTTTATTCGAGATCCAGATCATAAACTTTCCGTAAAAGTTCACCATGTCGACCTTCTAAAGGTACGACGAAGATTCAACCACCTATGAGCACATGCTGCACTTCAAGCAGATGACCATATAGTGGGAAACTCCAAAGCGCGATCGATTGCGTTGCAAGATCTTCCCGAATAGTTTGAAAGATTCTCCCTTGACATGGCTTTACAATCTTAAGGAGAAGTCTATTTGGGACTTCAAGACTCTTTAATCCACTTTCAACGGGCACTGCATGCACCTGAGAAAGAGGGTTTCCAACTTGATCAACCTCCTGGCATTGAAGCAGGAGGTAGGTGCGTTCCTTAGGGACTGCCTATTTTGATTTATTTAAGAGACCATGAAGATACATAACCTCTACCACAAGCTATGTTCTCTTACCCTTGGGCTCGGAGTAGCTACAGGAACCCGAGCTCACACCAACTTGGCCTCGAAATAGCTCGACACCTTGAAACGGCTTTTGACATAGTCGAGACAACAGTAAAAGTGGAGGATGAGATCTGTCTGAGAACACTATCCAACCCAAAGGCCACCCAGATGGCAGCCTTAGCCCGTGTTGAGTGTAAGGACAAAAGTTCACGCCTAAGGACAAGCCTAAGTCAACAAATATGGAAGGAAGCCAAGGCATAGACTGGCAGGGTAAGAAGCCCCTCTCTGAGTTCAAAGAAATAGCTCCCCTGAAAATTCTCAAGTTGATCAGGGGTTCAAAATAACGTTTCAAGATGAAATCCATTTTTCTGAACCAGCCTCGAAGATCTATGACCGATCCAAAAGGCTATACTGTGAATATGACAAGCTAAAGGATTATGATAAAGATTCATGCATAACACTTAAAAAATTTCTCCAGTCGGATGGTAGAGCATGGCCGACTCTATGAGTTTATTAAGGTCACCGAGGATAACCCTTTAGCTCTTAACCATTCCGCTCCAAATGTACCCCGTTCTAGGTAAATCATCAATGTTATTAACATGCGCAATTCTGATTCGCCCTTGGAGAAAAAGGCGAAAAGACGAAGGACCATGCATGTCCGATATGTAAATAATGCTGACATCGATCCTCGATTGTCTTGTATCGCCCAGGAAGGGAGATGATTCCCTGACATGGTTCTCAAGCAAAGAACTGGATTGGGTGGTCACCCCTCACATGGATGCGTCAGTTATCTCGATAATGATTGGGGCCTCGCTCCTGAAGAGAGTTCTGATTGATTGTGAAAGCTCCGTTAAGATAATTTTTTGTTCGACTTACGACAAGATGAACTTGGACCCTAAGGCACTCTAGCCAGCCAAGGGACCCATCAATGGGTTCAACGACACCAACAACATTCCCAAATGAAAATTGTATCTGCCCATCAGAGTTGGACCTATCGAGAGGAGCTGTCGATTTGTCGTTGTGAATGTGCCATCCCATTACAACGCCATACTTGGTTGGAGGGATCCACATACTCAAAACTGTCTCGTCAATCTTCTATCAGACAATCCAATTCCCTACTAACTTCAACCTCTATGAGATCATATCCCGGGGTTGCATGAAAGCAATCGAGGATGAGCCTGAGGATGCTTGTGTATAGCAACCAACTTCACCCCTGCCTACCATTCTCGAGCCACCTAAGACAATCATCCAGATGAATATAGGAGAGGCGGGCCTAGAGAGATACCCTATCAAAGGTGTCAACCTTGAGCCAGAGTCTAGAGCCAAGTTAATTAACTCCCTACAGGTGAACTTAATTAGATGTCTTCGTATGTACCATGCATGAATGACATGCATGGGATCCTTAGCAGTTTGTTTACCACAGGTTGAACATTCAAAAAGGGAGTAAGCCTGTAACCTAGAAGATCAGAAAAGGTTGCTCCTCACTTCGTGGAAGGTGTGAAATAAGAAGTCCAGAGGTTGCTCAACGCAACCACATCCGGGTAGCGTAAACGCTCGAATGGATAACCAACATAGTTATCGTTCCCAAAAAGAATGATAAGGTCCAAGTCCGAATCGACTTTACAGACCTCAATAAGGCATATCCAAATAACAACTTTCCCATGCCAAAGGTCGACGAACTCGTCAATCGGGCAACATGACACAAATTCTTCTCATTCATGGATGGTTATTCCAATTACAACCAAATACTATTGACAGAGTATGGCAAATAAAAAACATTTTTTAATACTCAAAATGAAATTTACGATTACAAGAGAATGCCTTTCAGACTCAAGAATACTGGTGTCACTTACCAGTACATGGTGGAAAAGATGTTCAAAGAATAAATTTGAAAAATCATGGAGCCTACATTGACGACATGCTTGTCAAAGGCAAGGACAATATCACCCATCTAACCAACCTGGGAGTCATTTTCAAAATAATGAGGCTGGAATGAAGTTGAACCTAGAAAGCCGCGCTATTGGAGTTTCATCCGGGAAATTTCTAAGATATCTGGTGTCCTGCTGGGGCATACAAACCAATCTCGACCAGTTGAGGGCCCTGATCGAAATGTCATCCCCATCCTTCAAAAAGCAAGTACATAAGCGACCGAGATTGTAATTACATTGGGCCGATCAATATCAAAGTCCTCTGACCTATGAAAGTCATTTCTTTCTCCTTCTCAAGAATGAAATAAAATTCGAATGCACTTCTGAATGTGAGTTGCCTTTCAGCAACTGAAGCAATACCTCAGCTCACCCCCATGTTCTAAAAGTCGATTGATGGTGAAAACATATATCTTTGTCTTGGGTTTTCAACTCTCCTTGAGATTTGTCCTAATCACACTCGAGAATAAGGTAGAAAAGATAATCCATTTTCAAAGCAATACCTTGCTCAATGTTGAAACCAGGTACACTCAATCCAAGAAGACAACCTTAGCTCTTGTTTTTTCCGCTACAGATTCAACCTTATTCCCAGTCCTATTCCATATTTGTCATGACAAGTGTCCCTCTATGTACTGTACTCGACAAAGTTCTCCAGAATGGAGAAATGGGCCATTACCCTAAAGAAATTTGAGAAAGAATTTAAGGCCCAAATAGCTGAAAATAGACAAGTGATAGCAGAATTTTTGGTGGATTTCCTGTGGAAGTTCCCTTCTGGTTGGGCGAAGGAGAAACAAAGCCCAATGAGCTCCCCGAGGAACCAGACCCGTATAACAAAGCAAGGGGGTAGAGGTTGTTCACAGACAAGACTGCCTATATACAAGGTTCCGTCATAGGAATCATCTTGGTGAACTTGGATGACTCAATATTGGAATTGATTTTCAAGTTAGAGTTTGTGACAACCGACAATGAGGTTGGGTACAAGGCCTTGATTGCATGACTCTGCCTGGCACAAAACATGCAGATTAAATATTTGACCGTTTTCATGGACTCCCGGTTGGTGGTCAGCCATGTTAACGGGGAATACACAACTCAGAACGATGTCATAATGATCTAGTACTTGGAGCTTGTTAATCTGGTGGGCCACTTCTTCACTCGACTTCATATCTTGCATATCAACTGAGGAGAGAACCGACATGCAACTACCTTGGCATATCTAGCTGCAATGCTTGGGCCAGGGGCAAACAAACCATTGAGATCGGCACATTGTTTTGACCAACATTCTTGGGAGAATATGTGAACATCGCAGACACATACGTTTACCACTTGTATACCCTGATCCAAACATACTATACTTATTGGGGAATACTAGATGTCTAGAAGGTACACCCCACTGGACGAGATTCCATAAGAAGTATCCTTAGGAAAACTTCTCTTCAAATGTGTCACACTCGAGGAAACACAACAGACTGTAGAAATTACTTAGAAGGATGAAGCCTTGTGCCCATAAATCATGGACGTAAGGGTATTTTTGGAGTCACATGTTGGCCAACTCCAAAGGCAAGCCTTGAGAATCTGAGCCCCAACAGGTCCTTTGCATTTCATCTATAACCCCCTACTTGGAAGTAGTGGAAAGAAATTTGTCCTAGTGGCCACTAACTATTTCACCAAATGGATAGTAGCCATGACCCTGCAACACGTGAAGGAAAATGATCTAATCAAATTCCTATGGAACCAGGTGATAACCCGGTTCAGCCTACCATATGCCTTCATTTTTTTACAACGACTCTCAATTCTGGGGGAAAGGGTACGAGAGTTCCTCAACATCTATTAGGTGAAGCAACTGTACTCACCACTGGTACTTACAAAAGTCTTTCAGAACACCAAGGTGTCTGATGCAAGCAAATTGGGCCAAAAGTGGGAAGGACCATACAAAGTTACCCAAGTCGGCAGATCTGACTTTTACAACTTACAATACTTAAAAGGGTCACCAATTGCAAATCCGTGGAATGCCCACAATTTGAAATGCTATAATCAATATGAGTGTTATGTCATTCTGTAAAAGAATTAGATAATCAATTATATTTCTTGTATTCCATTAAATTAAATAAAGCCCGGGCTACCGAAATTGATTACATTACAATTTTCTCTCTTAGCTAGTTATAGACTAATACTCATTGTTTTGAGTTACAAGTGTAACACTATCAATCCTGAGATACAAGCTAACACTCATTGTTATGAATTACAAGCTTGAAGTTTTCCTGTCTTATCAAGGCGCAGACCTAGTGCTACCAACTCTTACTTCTACAACGGCTTGGAAATGAGTTGCTCAGCCTGAAAACCCATAGCAACATTCGTATCAGTTCGACCCTTTCTGAAGCCCACGTCAAGATCATCGAAATAAGGGACTCCGAGGAATGGATGCTCAGTCCCCTCTTTAAAAAATTTGGCAAAGATGATTGAAGTACTTTGACGTGGAGAATGTAGCACAATGATATGCCATAAAAGGAAGGAAATTCCAGACGCCCTTCCTCAGACAAAACATGCTCCGTACCATGAGAATCATAGCGGTTCGGAGGGCAAAATTTGACTACTCTATCATCTATATCTCCCACAGTGAAACAGAGGATGTCCCCCAGAACATGTGAAAAAACTATTGCAATGGTGGTCATCTGGCCATTATCCAATTCGAACCACACATGTCACACCCTGATTTTTTAGAAAATGAAATCCTTATATCCACGTAGAATTATCCGTTTCCCCCAAATTCAGGACATGAAATCTATTCACTAAAAGTAGCATTTGGCATCCACGAGAAATAAACAAATGCATAATTTACTAGAATAGGGAGAATATAATAATTAATCTAAATAGTCCATCAAAATGGAGGAAACTAATATAAAAATCTCGTAGATCCAATTCTAACAAGTTCAACTAATCAGGAACATAACTCTCCCAAATTAAAAATATTACTAACAATTCTACTACAATAGAATAAACTGCCATCTTGCACACAAAAGAACTTAAACTCTCGGGATAGCGTGCAACTCATCAACAAGATTCGCCCTGTACGAAACGAAATTAAGCTGATGTGAAAATTCTTCATTCCCAAAATCAATAATTTAGCATGTGACGAAATGAAATTAAATGCAACCGAAAACAACCACTCAACACATGTAGTTCCACAACGAGGCAAATGTCTAATGCTAATTCAATTTCTATATTACTTTAGTAGTTATTTATCTTACCTATATTTACTATGTGGAGGTTGACCATGACATGTTTGACCTGCAGAAAAGTTAATGGATTTTCCACCCTGCACGAAATTGTTAGAAAACAAATAGAAGTAATATCTCAGTTAATATGGATTCATCAATTAAGATGGTTGTCTCCATACATTAATCGTCTTAAACAACTTATTCATTTTTTATGAATTGGTCACCTTAGACTATACCACACTCACACCACCTTCATGCCTAATATACATGCATGTATGTCTCTATCATATAAAAGAGAACTTATCCATCATCCATGCCTGAGTGAGGACACATCACATATAGATATGCATCGCTGGATACTCCTAACTATATGTGTAATATAAAAGTCACTCTTGGGCTATAAATACGCATAAGCATGGAATGTGATTTCTCATAAAATGTCGAAATTTCACTGAATTTTTCTCTTTTTTTAGTTACCGAAATTTCTTTCGAAATCGAAATTTTTATTTTTTTTCCATTTGGTCAATCTCAATGTCGGTACATTTTAACCCGTTATAATTTTAGTTTAATATTAAAATTTGGTTATATAAGTGATTCTTGTGCAATATGTAGTTTGTATGACATTACAAGTCTCGTGGTACTCTTTATGTAATTTGTAAGAGTTTAAAATGCTTAACTTATATTTATAACTACAAAATTATAATAAATTTTTTTTACGTTTTTTCTATACAAAATGAAATATTTCTTAAAATCAACTTACCGAAATTACCTTGAAAAACGAAATCACAATCTTTGCGCATAAGTTATGTTACATTTTTTACGGATAAATAAGTAAGCCTATTTTAGACATTTCAAAACCACTCATTTTCGCAAGACCCGATTCGAAGGTTACTTCGTTTATCTTTTTAAAAAATGAGTGTCCTACTCTACAAGACCCAATCCGAAGGTTATTTAGTTTCTCTATATGAGAAAGAAAACATAAATAGCAAAAGATGTGGTAATTCTAAGGGATACAATTTAATCAGATTAAATTTTTGTTTAAACAACTACAAAATGAATTCCATAAACTAGAGGAAGGTATTAGGTGACACTATGGTTCCTTACTAATAGTGTCACATAGATTTTATTTTGATTATAATGAACAACCAAACTTTAAAATCTCATGGCAATTCCAAAAAACATGAGTAAAATGTAAATTCTACATGATTTTGAGATTTACTATGGGTGATTTGGTAATCATATGTACATCTTTATATAATTCCACGTCATATATTAACTTATTATAGATGTTATTAATACTAAACAATGCTTTTAAATAGGTCCGGATCTAATGGTTAGGCGAAGGTTTGAAAGGGTTTTGGGTTATTTTGTTAGTGTGTGTGAGTCAGCCCAACGTGCCTAACAGGCACAACAAGCCTAAGGGAATAGAAACAGGCCCAAGTGCCACTCTAACCCATCATTTTGATTTTCACAACTTATAAACCCAGCCCAAACAATTATTCAGACAAACAACTTATTCAAACCAACAAGCAATTTCAACCGTGGGCTTAACTCTCCAGCCCAGCCCAACCAACTTATTCAAACCAATAAATAATTTCAACCTCGGGCTTTAACTATTCAGCCTATTAATCTACATGAAACTGAGTTCTCTTGTAACTACAGAGATCCAATCTTAATTGTGGAGCACCCATCGTCTGTCATGTCCGCTCGATCAACCGCCAAACACTCACCCTCACTACTACTAGTACTTGCTGATATTTTTATGCTTTTAACAGTTTTTCCGTGATATCATAATTGGTACTTTAATTTGTAAACTATTAATACTATAGTAAAAAAAAACTACCTATCTAACAGTAGATTGAAGCAAACCTGATAAATCTATCCACAGTATGAAGCAAAGGACAAAAATAATAACAATATAGAATCCACAAGTAAACCAAAGTAGACAAAAAAAATACACCGAAACAGCGAAAAGAATCCCAATACCAATGAGGAGTTATTGAAGGAGTCTCTCACACTAAATGGTAGAGAATGAATCAACACCCCAATTTAATCCCAAAGAATGCTAAAACCCTATTTAACATAATTATATTGACACCTAGGTTATTTTATTTTCCCTAATAAACTTATCACAAAATAATTAATAAAATAAGATAAGAAAAATATAAATGCAATATTTAGTTAGCTCTAAAAATGGGATCATTACAACACACTTAATTACTTCCATTTTTCCATCAAAAAAGACTCTCGAGAGCCTCTAGAGCGTTTATAAGAACAAGGTTTGGCTCCATGAATTAGAAGAAGTCGTCCATTACCTCGGCCAACCCACACTTTCAAGTAAAGTGTTCATCGAGAACTACCATCGGGCTAATTATGATGTAAGTTGTGGGTTTGAATCTGAATAACGTTAAAGGTCTCTAATTATAGAAAATTTTGGTAGCCAAACAAATCGTCGTCACTAATGGGTAGTTATGTCTACATAAACAGTTATGATTCCCCAAAAAGGTTAAATTTTCATGTAGAAGATGAATAGTCGCTTGACTGAGCAACAATATGGTCAAGAAATTTCCCAGGGCTATATCATCATACGACCTGGGGTGACCTATGCACATCTAGAGGTGCCCCAAGGTATGGTCAGGAAATTTCCTCCTCGATAACCCATTAGGCTTCCGCAATTCGAATGCCCAAGGCCTGGTTTAGAAAGTTCATTCTGAACTAAAATAGCGAACTCTGCAGCTCCTACGCCCAAGGTCTGGTAGGGGAAGTTCTTCCTCGACCACCCATTAGGCTTTTGCGGCTCGTATACCCAAGGTCTGGTTCAGGAAGTTCCTTCTGAACTGAATAATCGACCTCCGTGGCACCTGCGCTCAAGGTTTGGTCAGGAATTCCTCATCGACTATCTATTAGGCTTCTGTTGCTCGTATGCCCAAGGCTTGGTTAAGAAAGTCTTATGAACCTAATAATCGACATACACAACTCTTGCGCAGTATAGTTCCCCCTTGACCATCCAATTGGTTTTCGTGCCTCCTATTTGGAAAGTTCCTCCTTGAATGTCCCATTTAGTATTTGTGTTATGCTAAAAGCTAAATCCGTGAGGTTCCTCATGGACCGAGCAATAAGCCTCCTTGGTTTGATACCCAAGGTTTGGTTGGGGAAGTTCCTCGTTGACCATCCTACTTGGCCTAGGTTCTTACACCCAAGGCCTAGTCTCGAAAGTTTTTACTTAACCATCCCAACCAGCCTTTGTCGCTCCTACGTCCAAGGCTCAGGCAAGAAAGTTCCTCATTGTCCATCCTACTTAACCTCCGTGGCTCATATACCTAAAACTCAAAAGAGGAAGTTCCTCCCCAGCCAGCCACTATTTTCAATTCTCCAACAGTAAACCAAAATTCCTAAGGCATGATGGCCCGAGGGAACTAACATGGACAAGTCATTTAACCATTTTAAGTTCCTAAAATGTAAAGCTCCAAACAACTTAAAGAATACTAAAACACACTAGTATTCTCACATGAAAGATCGTTCGAATATAACTTTATTCAATTGGAGAAATTGATACAAAGTACTCGTAAAGGTATCCTAGTATTAAAGAACCTCTGAATTCATTGAACAAACATTTCATTTACAATGTGAACTACTAATTACTCGAAAGTTTACAATCATAAGTCTACCAGGTTCAATATGCAACACACATCCTCATCCAAACAATGATCCTCATAAAAACAAAACCCATCCCAACACCACCTGAAGTACTCTGAAAAGGGCGGGGCATTTGTTCTTTCCGATGCATTATTTCATTTGCTCTTATGCAAAGCCCTAGGTCTCCTCGAGCATATTATTAAGACCTTCCTCGTCCACATCAAAGTAACGATGACGCTAGAATCTGGCTGCCACATCTTCTAGTCCGAAAGTGCCCTCAAAATACCTTCGAATCACAACCTTCTACGCCATTGTAACCTCAGTGCAAAACCACTAAGGAGTATAAGTGTAAATTGATAAATATCTATATATACAGTCTAAAGCATACACTGAAAAAAAAACCCCATAAATAAGTCGGTCCTAGCACCTTTCCTGAGGGATGCTAATAACGAAAACACCATCCACATCTCGGGTTAAACTGTCCTCGTATGAACCCGATGCTTAACCTTTTGATGTCTCGAACCGTCTAGAACTAGATGATGAACCATTACGGGAAGACATTTTCCTCATCTTCTTCATCATCATCTTCCACTTCTTTTTCCTCCCCGTCCTTAGGAGACGTTAACCTCGCCTTGAGCTCATATGTGAACTCAGCGTCCAGCTGACCACTGGGACCTTCTTGGTATCCCAAAATCAGTCGAAGAACAACATCAAGCTCTTTCCCTTTCTTTTTGACAGGGTAGACATTAGACTTTTTTCTTTTGTTGGCCTCCTAGGCTGCCTTCAGATCAAGATCGACCCTCCTTAGCTTACCTTGGTTCTTGATGCCAAGGAAGTGAGCTCGAGCTACTAACCCCTAAAAACTTTCTTTTTTACTTTCGGAAATATACCTTTACCCCAGGCTTTGGAAGCTCTCACTACATGTCCTCCCTGCTCGGGATTGGTTCATGTGTTAACTTTCTAAAAGGTGTCACCCCACAATTCGAATGTAGAAGTCATCTAGGAGACCAACTAACAGGCAAACAAGCGCTGAGAGATGTTATTTGAATTCCTCTTATATCTCTGACTTGCCTACAAAAGAATGAAAAAGTTAAACGCTGACTGATTAAAGCCTAATGACCGAACCTGAACACTCACCCTAGAGTCGAATCATGTTCTACAGAAGGTTACACTACACCAAAAACCCTGTTTAGCTACGGGGAGGTGGCCACGGCTCTAAGCCGTTGGTTAATTTGCCACGGTTTTGAACCGTGGCTACAATGGCCAACGGTCTAAAACCGTGGCTAAAAAATAAAAACCGTTGGCCTTGCCCACGGTTTTAGACCGTTGGCCATTGTAGCCACGGTTTTAGACCGTTGGCCAATATAGCCACGGTTTTTGACCGTAGCTATATTTGCCAACGTTCTAAAACCGTTGCTAAAAAACATCAAAACCGTTGAAGAACTCGAGTGGATTTCACGCGGGCGAATGAAATTTCGCGGTCTGGCGAAAAATTTGGCGCTCCTGCCTCCATTTTGGCTCTCCCGCCTCCATTTTCGCTCAGATTATGTGTTTTATG
Source organism: Berberis vulgaris (assembly GCA_963556465.1). Taxonomy (NCBI): domain Eukaryota; kingdom Viridiplantae; phylum Streptophyta; class Magnoliopsida; order Ranunculales; family Berberidaceae; genus Berberis; species Berberis vulgaris. The sequence continues at coordinate 88,819,689 of OY747125.1, read as the reverse complement.
ACATAGGTTTAGGGTTTTGTTTATCTCACTCTCAATCATTTCTTCTCCGCCTCCATTTCTTCTCCCGCCTCCATTTCTTCTCCGTCTCTCTGCATCATTATGATTTATCTCACTCTCAATCGAACTCCATCATAGATTGAAGAAGAAGCTCCTCAAAGAAGGTGAAGGTTGGGATACTCCCGATTCTGGCGATGAAGTTGAAGGTATTTATTGTTTCTGTAAAATTTTTGGTTTGGGTTTTTGATCTAATGGGGTTGGTCAATTTGATTGTTTATGAGATGGGGTTTGCGTGTTTTGGTGAATTTGATTTGCAGTTCATTACACTGGAACTCTCCTTGATGGCACCCAGTTCGATTCAAGCCGAGATAGAGGCACCCCATTCAAGTTCACCCTTGGACAAGGTAGTAAAACTGTTGAAAGAGTTATCTTTGGTGTTGATTTTGGTGTTTGTGTCAATGGTTTTTGATTGATTTTGTGAAAACAGGGCAAGTGATTAAGGGATGGGATCTGGGGATCAAGACAATGAAGAAAGGTGAGAATGCTATCTTCACAATCCCAGCTGATCTGGCTTACGGTGCGGCTGGTTCTTCTCCAACTATTCCACCCAATGCGACACTACAATTCGATGTTGAGTTGCTTTCGTGGTCGAGTGTTAAGGATATCTGCAAGGATGGTGGGATATTTAAGAAGATTGTCATTGAGGGAGATAAATGGGAGAACCCCAAAGATCCCGATGAGGTGTTTGTCAAGTATGAAGCTCGTCTCGAGGATGGGACTTTGGTTTCGAAGTCAGAGGGTGTGGAGTTCACTGTGAGAGAAGGTATGTGGGTTGCTGTTTACGCTAGTTTGAATGGAATGTTTTATTCATTAATCACATTGGGTTTGTGTTTGTGCTAATTGTTCGACTGGGGTGTTTGCATTCAGGTCATTTCTGTCCTGCATTGTCCAAAGCTGTGAAAACGATGAAGAAGGGGGAGAAGGTTATTCTCACTGTGAAGTCACAATGTAGGTTGCTTTGCTTTTATTATTTTTCTTCGTCTGCTATCACGAAGTGAATTTTGTTTGGGTGATGTGCTTGTATTTCGATTGCATTCAGATGGATTCGGGGAGACGGGAAGGCCTGCTTCTGGGGAAGAAAGTGCAGTTCCTCCTAATGCTACACTTCTAATAAATCTTGAGTTGGTCTCTTGGAAGTCTGTCACAGAGGTAACTCCTGATAAGAAGGTTGTGAAGAAGATTATTAAGGAAGGGGAGGGCTATGAGCGCCCTAATGATGGGACTGTCGTCAAAGGTGAGCTGAAAAATTCTAGCCTGTGTGCTTTGTAGCGTCTTTATGGTTTGATGAATTGAACTGTTGCTTATGATTTTTTTTTGTATTTGGCAGTGAAATTGACTGGCAAGCTGCAAGATGGGACTGTGTTCTTCAAGAAGGGTTATGAAGATGAGGAGTTGTTCGAGTTCAAAACAGATGAAGGTGACATTTAGTTTCTAATGTTATTGCTGTTGCCATAACATCATTAATAAGAATCGTTATTGTTTAAATCATTTTGTTATTGTTTTGGCTACATATTTACTTGGTAGGTCTTATTGCAACCTTATAATCACTCTGTGGTTTCAAAGTAATGAGCTAACTGCTTAACAAATCGGTACTAAAGCGAGTATTTTGAATATACTAGAAGGTAAGCTTTAACCATATTTCATTCCCCGCCCCCACCAACCCACCACACACACACAAGATGCATGACATCAGTTTTACTCTGAAATGATTGCCATTAACTACTCCATTATCAAATCCAAGAAATGAGTTTCCCAGTGACATTCATGTTTAGTGCTATTTAGGAACATGTGATCTAATTCCAACTTGCCTATCTAGTTCATTTATGTTAAGTTTCATGTCTGCTTGTTTAAAATAGCTCTATTAAGAACACTGAAATAAAGGAAAAAATATATTCAGGTTTGTTCTTTGAATTTTGATTTGGATTGCCTTGTTTCATGTTAATCCTCATTTGTTTCATCTTATCCTGTATATATGTGATTCTCTGTTTTTTTTCTGATTGGATTTGATTACTTTTTTCCTTGGTACAAAATTAAGCTTGACCCTTTTCTTTTAATTTCACAATTATATTTGGAGATCTATCTTGTTTGCCCAGACTTATACTTTTCTTAATTTGATTTTTCTCGTTCAGTTGAATTTCGTTGGATTGTAGGTTTTGGTGTAGAGATCACTCATCCTCTTCTTCATGATTGAAATGAGGACTTGTTGGGTTCTCTTAAGCAACTCATGTTAATTAACAGTATTCTTGGGCTGTTCCTTCTCTCTCTTTTCATGACAGGCTTGGATTTTCATCTTCCCAAGGAAAAATTTCCCTCTACATCGCTGGATTTCATCTTACTAAAGAATCCAATTCACAGTGATCACACTCTTGGAATGCCTTTAAGGTGGTTTAGATTCTTTAGAGACGGATATTATGCAACCAAACATTTCCGTAGAACATGCCACCATCCAACACAGTTGATGTAGTATTCTACCTCTTGTAGTAGGTTGTGGGTGCAAGTCTCCCTGATGGTTGGCAGCAAGGCAGCTGTCCATTTAGTTCATAAGAAGATAGGGAGAAGTTATAAATTTGAATTGAACTCTTCTTGTGTTGAATAGAGAAGGCTTAGTAGTTGATCGCAAGCTCTTATCCCATACACAAGTACCAACTGATTGATCAAGTAGAATGCTCCACATTCCTTCCTACCTTTATATTTAATCCCATATATTTTGCACTCTGCATCCTCATAAATGATCGTCTTTAAATCTTCTAGAAAAGAACTAGGAGCAATTTCGAAAAGTCACTATCAGGGTAGATGCAAGCCAAGTAATCCAAGGTTGTCAATGGGCGCTGAACATTGGGTTTGACATAACACAACAATTTAGAATCAATTCAGACCTATACATGTGTAAATCCACCATTTGAAGCCATAATTCGACAACAACCCGTCCTTACTATTTCTCATCAAAATATGAATATCCGCTTGACAGCTTTTATCAGTCAATTTGGAGAAAGAAATTTCAAACTGCTTGATGTCTGTAACAGTTGTGTGGTTATTGCTATTCTTCTCAAATGCAATATATTACAGTGTACCAGTATCCTTCATATATACCATGGTTAAAACTATCTCATTTCTTTTGCAGCTTGGTAACTATTCCTCCTTTGAGGGTGTCCTGTACTGCAAACCTCACTTTGATCAATTGTTTAAGTTGACTGGCAGTTTGGATAGAAGTTTTGAAAGTAAGTAACAGTGAATTAGTTGCTTACTAGTCTATTTCTTTCTTATTGTGTCCATTTTATTTCAAGCTAATATCCGACCTGGTCTCTTTTAGGTGCTCGGATATCTTATATACTGTATGCCATTTAGCTCGGATATAACAAAATAAAACTAATATTGAGGTTTCTTTGATTTTTATTTTTATTTTCCATGGAAAACCATTAAAATATTAGAGTAAGAGAGTAAGTGAGAAATTAGCCCAAATTTCACATCTTTTGCATTCATGTAGAGCATAGAAGATACTAAATTTGTCCGTGTGTTTTGCCTTGTTAAACATGGTATCATTGAATGAAGACCCAGCATGAATACAATAGTATAAGCATAATTGTATCTCTCCCTTCATTTGATAAATTTTGATGATATCGGATTTGCAGCTTGCAGGGGCAGATATTACTGTGAATTCTCATTGGGAGACGCTGCATTTGCTAGATGATGAAATCAAATCATGGCTTGCATTTGCTGCACAGAAGGTTGTTGAAGTGAACGCCTTGGCGAAGGCATTGTCTGGCCAAAAGGATGAGGTATCCATTCTTATCTTTAGTTCCAAAGTTTCTATTTTTGTATGTTTCCTGTTGGCATGCATTTGTCTAATTTCATGCAGTTTTCCTATTAAAAATAAATGTCATTGGTACAATTGTTATTTTGGATCAGATTTGAGGTTAGAATCAAAACTTCAGGTGTTAGCTAAATGGGTCCACTACTTACTGCCGCCATTTTCTTGAATGAAACCAAATGAACAAAAAGTTCCTATGATAAAATCTTATAGTATTATGTCCATTGTTTGTCCATACAATTTATGAAAGCAAGAGATTATGTAGGAGGAGCCCTAATCTTGTTCTTTTTATTCATTATTCAGATTGATAATAATTGTAGAAATGGTCTTGGAGAAGTGTATTCTCTAACATTCATTTCATTAAAAATGTATAACCATAAATAAAAAACATAAAACGAAACTAAGAAATGTCTGAGAAGTGTCCAAGAAGTTTTCATACCATGTTAACTCCATGACATGTACAGAGCTATGTCCAATATGGACACAGAAACTCCATTTAGTGTCCATGTGTCTTAGCTTCCCAACATACCAGTTTATCTGGTGGAGATATCATTCTTATGACACTTAGGCAGTACATAATTCAATAGTCGTGATATGCAGCAAAATAGAATTGCTTACTATCACAAGCAAAATCTTAAGTGTGCAATATTTCAGAAGTAATTCATTACTGGGACTTGGTTATCTCGATAAGGTCAATGCTGACGGGTGCTGGGCACCATTTCTTCTCATGTTTTTGTTCATGGGTTTGGTTTGAATTTGTTCATCCAAATTGATCTTCAGTTTCTATGCAAAATCTAGTTAGTGTGCAACAGCAAAAGCAATATATGCAGCCACGACTTACGTAGTTTGAACTCTGCTTCTTTCCTTGCTTTCATGTTAAAAAAATTTTATTCCAGGAATTTTTTTTTCAGTTTTAAAGGTTTTTACTTGGACTGCTAGTAGAGATTCTGCAAAATACATCGTATAGCTCTTTACTAACTTTGACGAAACAGAGCCTGATAGTTTCTTTCTTTCTTTGTTTATGACGAAACAGATGTCAAGGAAGGATGAAGCCATAAACCAACTCCAAAGTAATCTACAAGATTGCTCAAAGGAGTTGAATATCACAAAAGGTTAGTATGAAGGGAAAGGTAAAATATTTGGCATGACTGCATCTCCTATTGTAGGGAAAGGTAAAATAATAGTTCTTGACTCTTTTAGTTCTCTTTTATGATGTCTGTTTAGTATGAAGCATTCAAAATAAGAGGCTGCCAAGTTTTAATCACAAATGATCTATAAATGACTTCTAAGCAAGTTCTATAACTAGTTACCTATTGTTCTAAGGTCTGCCTGGTATTAAAATTGGTAGGATTTCATGAAGTTTGGATGCTGCATGTTCTAAGGTCTGCAATACTACTACAATATTCTTATACTCCAACTCAATTCTTCAAGTCTCAAATATGTAAATGATCTGTTGGAGGTGTCATCTTATTGCATCTGGATTCAGTCTTTACAATGAATATTGATCATAGCACAATGAATAAATAAGTAAATAAAACTAAGCACAAATACAAGTTTATGCATCTGAATTCAGTCATTACAACGTAAACATTTTTAGTTCTGTGGATAATGAATGTGCTAACATGGTACATGCCATAGCTATGCTGTTGCTTCATTTGCTACCATTGATGAAGGTGGCAGAAAAAGGTAAGTTTCATACCATTGATGAATGCTTCTGGTGACAAAGTTATATGAACTGTTATAATTAGCAACTTAGCATGGGCCTTGCACTTTAGTGGATGAAATGTGAAAACGACAATATCAGTATTTCTGTATTTGTGCTTAATGATAGACATGTATACATCTCTAAGTAGAAACACTGCACTTTTCACTTCAAATCACCTAAAAAAAAGTGTGTTTATTTTTATTTTTGTCTTAAGAGAACTATAGTTTGAGATTGTTTGTATAAATTATTATTGCAGGTTTCTGGATTAAGTGTTGTAAGGAGACCTTCATTTATGCTAGGAGTTGACTATCTAAGGCTCTACTATCTAAGGCCAGCACTTGTCTTTTTCATCTTGTATTTCTTGGCCTTTGGTATATTGGGGTTGTTGCTCACATGGCTGGAAAGAAGCCTGAAATCCTGACGATTGTTCAAAACTGTGCAGTAAGTGTTGGAGGTACTTTATTAATTTGTAACATTTCGTCAATTTGCATCCATCTAAAAACCGAGCTTTTTGCTTTGCAGGTCCTAAGTATAGCATGTTGTGTATTTTATAGTCACTGTGGTAATCGGGCTATACTGAGAGAGAAATCTTTTGAAGAGAAAAATGCCAGCTGGTTTTCTTCTTCATTTTGGAACAAAGAAGGAAGAAAAACGTGGCTAGCCAAGCTCATTCATGTTAATGAGTTGAAGGATCAAGTATGCTCATTGTGGTTTGCTCCAGTTGGATCTGCCAGTGACTACCCCCTTTTGTCTAAATGGGTCATTTATGGAGAGGTATTGTTCAGTCTCCCTCTCATCTTATTAAACTGTTATGTTAGGTGTTCTTGGTGGTCATTATATCTGAGGTGTTTTTGTTCCAATCATTTGCATTCAGTTAGGTTGCAACGGGGCATGTTCTGGTCCATCCGACGATATTTCTCCCATATATTCATTATGGGCTACTATTATCAGTCTCTAATGAGTTTCTATTGAATTTCTGTAGAGCGTCCTCATAGAGCCTACCAGTGGTAACACAGGAATAGGATTGGCTTTCATGGCGGCAGCAAAGGGTTACAAGCTCATCATTACAATGCCAGCTTCAATGAGTCTTGAAAGGAGAATCATCCTCATAGCTTTTGGAGCTGAGTTGGTCCTTACAGACCCAGCAAGAGGCATGAAAGGGGCTGTTCAGAAGGCTGAGGAGATTATGGCAAAGACACCCTTTTGTTTTGCTGTATCTCGTCCATTCTCTATGTTGAGCTACCTCGCTATTTTCCTCTGCTGTACCTTATGAATGTAATATGAACACATGTATGAGAGCTTAATAATACATATATTTTTGTGTGAAAAATGGATGCCTAGTGACTGCTATTCCATCATTTTCATTGTTAAGGTCAATCTTTATGGATATTTTGAAAATGTTTTCCTCAGCCATTATTATCATTATATTTATTTTATTATCAGTAAAACAAAGTGAATTTTATTGCAATAAATAAAAACGGGAGGGAAAGTCATTTGATAGCAAAAAAAATTAAAAAAAAAAAATTAAAAAAAAAATTAAAAAAAAAAATAAAATATTTGCCACGGTTTTAAACCGTGGCTAACTATTGCAACGGCTAAAAACCGTGGCTACCTTGCCACGGCTTATAACCGTGGCTAGGGTTAGCCACGGCTAAAAACCGTTGCTATATTGTTAGACACAGTTTATAACCGTTGCTAATAACTACACTTTGTAACGGCTTTGAACCGTTGCTATTTTTGCCACGGCTAAAAACCGTTGCTATTATTATGGCAACGGTTTAGAACCGTTGCTAATTGCTGAAAATCACGCCCCCCATTCAAGCATAAAACCGTTGCTACAATTTTAGCAACGGTTTTTAGCCGTTACAAAGGATTTCGCGACGCCCCTGTAGTCCACGGCTCTTAGCCGTGGCAATGGCTTACGCCCACGGCATAGAACCGTTGCTAATGGGGGTTTTTGGTGTAGTGTTATTCAAAGGCGTACTATCCTTATTAACCAATATACCATTGACATAGAGCCATATACCAGTTTTTGTCAAAGATCGAGAAGCCCGAATTGAACCTATTATAGTCAGTTCTAGTTTCAAGATTGCATGTCCCCGAATTAGACTTCTTCCTAACAAGGTACTAGGACCGGAGTTGGTCCAATGTCACCTCGATGCCAGTGCTTCATAGATCCTATCAAAAGTTCAAAGGTGTTTCCAGAAATTATCGTTCCCTTGGCATGGGGCAAACCCATAATAATTCAGGATCTCCACAGTTAGTCGAGATGGGAGAAAACTAAACCCTATATGCAACTGCCCCAGGGTCACACAGATCTGGAAGCCTAAAAGATGTGTGTCTGAAGACATGTACATGGACTTCAGACCTTCTTTTCATAGAGCTAGTTGTAAAAGATGGGTTGCTTAATCTCCCATTTGTGAAGCTTGCCCAAGACCAAATCCGTCCAGCCAGATTTCCTAACCTTTTGTCAAGTAGTTTGCTTGAACCTAGCCATTCTTAGTTTCTTATAGTACGAACTAAGAAAATAGTAATACTTTTGAAACTTATTTGGAGTCTTGGAACAACTCATTTGGACATATTGACCTACTAGAACACCAACGTTGATCCTCAAATTTATAGGTGGACCTGGCAACTGAAACGACTCTTCATATATATATCTAACGGTTCGCTTCCACCTAACCAGAACACGCCACATGTCCTTTGGGAAGGAAAATTGACTTCCTTGGTACTCGATCCAGTAAATTTGAAATACCAAGGGGCAAATGATGATGTATATTTTACACCGCCCCAACCTGAGAAAAGACCACATTGCTAGAGACATGATAGAGTCTTCTCAAGGCTACCTTCTAGTTGGTAGATTTGGATAAATTCAACCCTATCACCACTATGGAGATCACAGACGCAAAGATAGGGTCAAATATGTATAAAGGCGAGCTCTTTTCCAAAAGTGAGACACATAACAACCCCCTGAGCAAACATGGCTATCTCTTACCTCTCGTTATTTCTCACTTACATATTTGGCCTGTTATTGACTTGGCCATTGGTGTCTCTGCCCAGGCACCCCACTCAGGTTGGAGTTTGTGCAAGTATCAGTGACTCATATTCTTGCCTGACAGTAGGTCTCTACTAGAAGAAGTTATGAGCATATATTTACCCTCAACACTAAGCATACATCTATTAGACTTGGTTGTGTTGCATCCCACGTGACTGCCAAGGTATTCCTAAGACTACTTGGTTTGTGTCTGTAAGTCTCATAGGAGCACGACAAATGGACTTTATGAGGTTGTGAAACATTATTTGAGAGTGTAGTTCTCGTTTAATCAAGAGAATACAAGCTTGAGGCTTACGAGCCATTTCTACTGAGAAAGTAACTAGTCGGGGCCAATCAAACCCCGGCTTAGGTGAACCTCGTTATATATGTGTGTGGTATTGTATTTTTTCTTATCTTTACATATGTAGGCTTGCCTGCATATCTTACCGTCTTTGATGTCTCATTTTGCACTTTTTAAGTTGTATTGTTTTGACAAATTATAATTTAGCTCGTTTGATTTGTGCATCAAGACTTGGATCTACATTACAGAAACATTTTCTTAGAATTGGGTTTTAGATTCCAAGACTAACGAGACCTCCTAGACCAAGAGGTGAATCATTTTATTATCATTATCTATATTTGATTGTTTTATTGGTGCTAAAGTTTAAGAGTTTTTTTGAACACTAAGTTTATACAAAGTGTTCATATAGCTTACTTACCTTTACATATTCGTCCACAAAAGTTTTTTGAAAAAATTTCAAAAAAGATATTATTTACCTTGTAGTCTTGCTCATCATATCTTACGACACCCGTGAGTGGTACTTTAGAATTACCACATGACTTCACGCAGATGCAAGTCTCTGCTTTCCACAAACAACCATATTCAGAACGGTTATTTTCTTTTCATAACGACTCTTTGCTGATTTTGACATTTCAAGGAATAAAGTCGACTTCACTATGGTCCAATTTGAATTTCAAAGTGTCGATATTTCTTTCTCACATGGACCAAGTACTTGTCACATGTGACATCTACTTATGTCACATGACTTGCATTTTTGCCACATGAGCTTGTGTATTTGATGAAAGAATATCTCATCTTCATTTGTTTCATTTCCAAATCAAATTTGAATTTCAAAATTTCAGTCAACCGACTTGTAGATATTCCTTTCTTTGACCCAAAGTCTCATTGACTTGACTTTGACTTTAACATGGTCTTCCTTCACCCATTTGGTCCATCTTCGTGGACTTCCTTATTCTTCATTTAATTCAACCTTTTTGGATGTTTGACTTCAATTGACCAGTCCTCGGTTGAGTTTGACTTTGACTTTTGGCAAACTTTGGACAATTTTTATTTTTCATCTTCAACATGAAATTGATGTCCAAATGTATTTAAACATCTTTTGATTCTTGGATTAGGCCTTAGCTTGACTCGTCAGCCTTCTTGCTTCTGCTCGGACTTCGTTTTCAAGGCATCAATGACGTTTGTCTTTTTTTTGAATTATCATGAGATTGACTGGCATGATTTCTTCTTTCGACTTTGGTAATTGCGGCTTTGACTTGGTCTTCATGAGTTGATATATGTCAAATGATCATTGCAAAGCCTATGGCTAATTCCCAACTCTCAATACATGTTTTATAATTATACCATATACATTACAAGAATATATTGTAGTTTTTTTTTCATAATTCGCAAACACATTTTCATATTGGGTTGTTGATCTCTTGTAGGGGTAGGCACGGTTTGGTACAACCGCTATACCGGTACCACTCCAAAAAAAAATTGATACAATTCAGTTCGGTTTTAAGGTGCTTTTGAAATTAGTACCGAATCATACCATGGTACTAATTTCGGTCTGTACCGGTTTTTTTATTTTACCAAGAGGGAGACGAAGAGGGCTTCAAAATCAATCAATAGTCTTGTAATTTAGTGGCGATATACAGATTAGAATTCATTAGTTTGGTCTTAGTGGCAAAGTGTATGTGCATTAAAAATAGTTTATAGCTAAAAATTTTTAACCTTGATTAACAATTTTGGTAATAATAGTTTATAGTATTATGTACTATTTGTAACAAACAAATGTAGAATGATGATTGTATTAGGAAAACAAAATAGATTTTGTTATTGAATCGAAGCCCTTTGTAGTGTATTGAGATAGTGATAGATCCAACAAAGGCAGTATACTATTATAAAAAATTAGTGTAACTTATCTTAATACATATCCAATGGCCCAAACTGATGAAGTGGTCATTTAGCCTGAGAAAAGTCAAGAAAGTTCAGAACATATTATATGTCCATGAACTGGGCTAGAAAGATAAGAAATAGTAACGAAAATGAAGTATGGTATTCTTCTCAATTTGCCAAAAATGCGTTAAAAGATTAAAACTCTGTTTTATTTTACTTATTAGTAATTATATAACAAAAAAGTAATAGGTATTTACTATTTGGCTCAATCCGGTAATTTTGGTATTTCAAAACTCCGAACCTTACCATTTCATAATGGTGCATTAGGTACCAAAAACGAAAAAAAGAAAAAAGAAAAAATTATGGTTTAGTTCTAGACCGGGCACAGTATGACGTGATTATGGTTTGATTTCGGTTTTTCAAAAAAATATGCTCACTCCTAATTTCTTGTGATCAACATTATGGGGAGGAGGAAATCTTTGGATCTTCTTTGGATGGTTGTTTGTCCACATTGGGCTTCATTATGGTTATATATTAACAAATTTATTTTTAAAAGAAAATTAAATAATCGTACGTCACAAAACTTGTTGGATATAGATAGAGAATGCGAGAGATTTGTTTTCATATTTGAGAAATATTTTCCTTTAGTTATACACGAGTATCTTCCTTAAGGAGCTTGGTGTTTAAGGAAAGTGTCATATTTGAATAAGGTTTCCTTATCAATTAGGACAAGCATCAATTATATTTAAATTATGTTTCCTTGTTCAATTGGCATAAATAAAGTTTCCTCATTCAATTAGGAAATTAGAACAAAGAAATTTTACTTGTTAGAAGGAGCTTCCTTACTCAATTATAAAGTTTTCTAGTTTGAATGAGTTTCCTTGTCAATTAGAACAAGGAAAATCCTTGTAGATATAACCTTATTGATTATTCAAGGTCAGAGATATAGATTCAAAACTTGTAAGTCAAAGCGTGAAGAAAGTTGTTCTTAAGAGACGGGTCGTCAAGGGAAATTGTTCTTGAGAGAGAAGAAGAACTTCAAGAGAGTTGATATTATAGATTGGAAGCTTATTAAGCATTTTGTCTCAAGAGATATTTTTTAGAGATTGCAATCCTTGTTCTAATAGTATAGTATGGGGTTGGAAAAACTCTTAGTGTGTCTTCTTTTATTATTTTTTATGCACAATCTCTTAGTTGTTCTGCGTAATTTTCAAAGTTTATGTCGGACTCTGGAGAAAAATTTGCAATGTTTGAAAAGGAGTTTCTGGAGAAAAGGAACGCTCCAAATTTTTTAGAGGGAGTCTTCTCGAACGAGGTAGGGTAACTGTATGTATGAAAACGAGGAGGAACCAGATGAAACAATTGCAGTTCTTCTGCAAAAAACCTTTATGATAGTTTGAAAATCGATGCAAAAAAACCTTTATGACAGTTTCAAGGGTGTTAGGTTAATTCAATTCATGTTAGAATGAAAATAATTTGAAGAATCGGTAACCCCTCATTATTTATCCTTGTCTTGGGGTATTGGCTTGACTTTTTGTACTCTTGTTTTATGTATAGTTGTTTTCTATCTCAATAAAATTTGAATTTCCCTAATTCTCATCTTGCAAATAGAAAGTCGCTTGGAGCATCCTGCCACAGGGTTCCTTGATTAATCTCTTTCTACACATGCAAAACTTTTAAGGTTTGGAGCTCAAAGACATGAACACTAGTTCAAGTATATTTTTGTATGTACAACAATAAATTCAAAAGGAAAAAGATATGGACTATGGTCATTCATCAAGATTTGTCATGCCCATGGGCTTGGATAGCTTTTTTGTTGAGAAGATTTGACGAAGTCAGGTATGTACGTGATGAATAGTAAAAATGTGTGCACGTCCCTATAGTTTATCCACTTACATCAATAAGGTGCGTAATTCAAATAGGACATAAGGCAAAGTTTTGGCATGATCCCTAAACTGCAGTGGATAAACGGCGAACTGGTAACTATTGGAATCTCAATACAAGGAAGTGGAAAGGAATCATCCATCTGAGACAAAGATGTGCACATGCCATTAGCATGGCACTTTTGTCTTGAAATCGAAAATGATATATTGGCCAAACACTAATTATGACTAACTGGGGCCTAAAAAAACACTTTGAAACATACCCCCCCCCCCCCCCCCCCCCCCCAATTATTTTTAGTTTGCACACATGTCACTACACCAAATGGGCAATTTTGTAACAACTCCCTAAACAATATCACTTTTGTGATTTAACAGTCCACCAAACAATTTCAAGTCAAAACTATATTTAGGAAAAATTTTGAAAAATAGTTTCACAAATAAAGTGATACAATAAATTGAATCACCATGACTAATATCACTTGCAGCACCATACTTTTCATGGTGATCCAATTATTGTACCAGTTCATCTGTGAAACTGTTTTGTGAACTGCTATAACACAACAATGATGTTTTTTTGGGGGTTGTTACAAATATGTCAATTTGGTATAGTGTGTGGAGACTAAGTGCTATGTTTACTTATGGTTGAAAACAAACCTAATTTAATCTTTTATTGTTTTAATAATTTAATTAAGGATAACGTTCATTGCCAACTTTGCCAAAGATAATTTATTCTCTTTATTTTCATACTAGTAAATATGTTTCATCCCTCCTTCCACACACACTTCCTTATGCAAAAATGTGTTATATCACCAACTATCAGTTATACAAAATGTTATATTTATTTGATTTTGTAGTACATTAACCCTTGATCAATCATGGGCCCAAATATTACTACCAAATAAAGTTACCACGATTGCGTAAGTGGATTTTTTTTCAACAAAAGCCACTACAATGTAATATTAGTGAAACTCAAATTAGTCCTCGCTCAACATTTAACAAGCTTTCTCACATGGTTATATGTATTATTATTATTATTATTATTATTATTGGTGGTAAGATCCGGACCATAAGAGCTCGCTAGCTCCATCAGTAGTTTAAGAGTGGGAGCTACTATTCGCACTGATGACTTCCTTTTTCCACTTCCACACCCACACCCAATTCAAAATTTTAATCCTACTCACTACACCACTAATATGCCCACATAACGTGAAAATATGATTTTTTGAGAAAACTAAAACTCCCTCTTCCTTTTATTTTTTTTTCTCTTTCCCTCTCCCTTTCTCTCTCTTTCGTACAAACCCTAACCATCTTCTTCTCCAAAATCACCAAGTTATTTGCCAAACTCACTGAGTTTTTTTGCCAAAATCCATATGTTCACGCCTCAGGTTCAAACCACCTTGTAGATGCATTCTCGACAACTTTCACGAGGGAATCAATCTGGAGCATACCAGTGAATATTTTTCATTTTTGCAAATTCAATTGAGGTTTGAAGGTTGTCACTCAATTTTTTAACCCTAAAATGATACCCTCTTACTTTGGTAGGTTTTACTTACGTTATCGACCAAAATCCCAGTTTTGATCCTTAAACTCACTAGAGTCTTGCCGAAGAAAATGAACAAGTTTGTTCATCTCTCCAAACCGAGATTATGGCGAGAAGTTTTTGAAAAAATTTGTTGTCTGAATCCATTTAAACTGAAATGAAAATAAAATTCAACTAAAATTAACTTCAATTGAGTCCATGTAATACCCACCTAATTATTGTAAATATAAATGCTATTTATTTTATTATTTGTTTATATATATATAAATATTATATAATATGTATCGTGACTTTGGTTTGTGGTGGGTAAAAGAATAGAAATTGTGGGCATGTTTAGCGAAAATTAGGAAAAATCCTAATTAGAACTTTTAAAAGAGTTTGAAGAAAAAAACCTATGCACACAAAAAAGGGAGAGAAAACCCTACGTAGTGGAGAATGTGAAAGAGGTGAAGAGTAGAGAAATTTTTTCTTCAGTTTTGAGGTTTTCGGATAAGGTGAGTTAGACTCTATTGACTACTCAACTCATGATTTTGATTGTCGTTTGATATTCGATTTCTATATTTTGTATTGTTCTTGTTTCAGCATACAGCCTGTGATGCACTTCATATAAGCCCCAAATAACTATTGTATAGAAACCTGGATGAACATAAAATCATGTCTTTGTCATAGTTCATCACTGATTTTAGTTTGAATCACTGTTTGAATCTTTTGTCATGGTTGAAACTGGCTAAGGATAAGCTAGAACCTATGATAACTTATTGATTACTTGGAGAATCAGGAGATACATTTAGAGCTAATAGATGTTTGGTAAGTCTATGTTTCTACAAGATCTGCTGAAATAAAGATGAGTCATTTGTAATAATGATTAGTATGAATTATTCTATATCCAAATCGTGATCATATTTTTCTTTGTTCTCGTGACTTTGATCAAAACTTAGGTGATGGTGCATGAGTGCATTTAAGAAAACAAATGATAGTTATTGCTCTCTGAAATCCCCATTCAGCTTAGCTTGATTTATGTTACTCCTACCCGGTTTTCTAGTGAGCATCATTGAATGCTTGCACCTTGTCTAAAAGGAATAAAATACAATGCTAATTTGTAAAGAAAATGTGCCACTTTGTTACTTATCATGCTCTGGGATTGAGTGATTTGTCCGACCTCCATTGTGAAAATTATTTGGGAACACATGCATGAGGGCATATGCTTAGTACAAGTTGATGATATGTTGGATCTCTTGAACATTGGGAACACATGCATGAGGGCATATGCTTTGTGCGATAAATGTTGGAGCTCTATATATTATGGGGAAGGCATGCATGATAGCATATGGGTATATGCCTATGTGGCTATGCCTACCACTCAGTATATTTTTTATTTTTTATTATTTAAAATTTTAAGGACTATTTAGTAGATGTTGGTGCAAAATAATGATTAAAAAAATAGTAATAACGTATAAATAAGAGAAAAGTTACTACCTTTATTAGTATAATAATCAAGTTCGTTTGATGTATGGTGCAGATTCATTTTCCTAATTTGCTAGGCAAAAAAATATAGCCCATAAAGACCTTTATTTATTTATTTATTAATTTATTATCTAAGGGTAAGGGGCAGAGGACATGCAATGTAAGGAAATAAAAAAAAAAGTGGTGTTGAAATATTCTTTGTTACGTGTACTATCCAAATTTATGTGTACATATTGGAATAAATAATATGTTTGAAATTAAAGTATAGAAATATTCATATTGTGAAAGTAAGAGGTATATATTTCTGAATTATATTTGAAATGTGGAATCGATGATTTTTTGAGGTGATTTGGTGTGGTGTGAAACTTTATTTTATTTGTAGTCTTGATTTAATTTTACGCTTTTATTTTCTTTATATATTGAAAGGTTGTTTGTATTCAAGAGTAATTATTAACTTCTTAACGAGTATTGTTGTAATTATTTGAGGCCATTGTAAAGCCTTAAATGTGAAAAATTATTGAAGATATATTATACTTGAAATTAAACCATGAGTAAAATATTAATTGATAGGATAACAATTTTTTAATCACAGAAACTTGAAACCATGTGACTTGTGGATAAATATTTAGTAATGCACTTTTCCACGACTCCAAAAAAAAATGTGAAATGAAAAAAAAAAGAGTATGATTTTAGTATACAAACTTGCTAGTATAATTGGTAAATGATTTTAATATGTAGATTTGCTTGCATACTGGATACATTGTTCCATGTGAGTTTGGTGGTACGTATAATGTTTAAAATATGCTTGTCATGGATCGAACTTGGGTGAAATGACATAACCCTCGATATGGCACCTCACTTGGGTAATGTACTCTTCCAGTACATTCGAAGGCAAGAAAAACACACTTGGATAATGTGTGTTTGGCACAGGAGGAGAGTGCAATTATGGAAAAGAAACTAAAAACTAGGGCAATAAAAAAACTTTGACATTATTGTAATATGAAAATTTGAATGGATTATTACATTAGCATGTGTGTATGATTGCCTTGAGGAAAAAAACTAAATACTCATTTGATCATCGAATGAAAATTAAATGTCTTTCTTAAGGTGAAATGTTTATTGATAAAATATTATATAATCGTGTGTAATTGTATCATGATGCGTAAGTTTGTTCGAAAGCAAATGAACCAAAATGTCATAACAACTACTACTATCTTAACCACCGAGCGAGCAGTCAAAGCCATGCGCGGTGAAGCTTGCTAACATAAGACCAGACCATACGAGAGAGTGAGTGCCGGAGCTGGATCTCGACCTCAAACCTCCAACTCGTAATCGCAACTTCAAGTCTCTTCTTCTTCTTCTTCGTAATTATATCTGAAATTTTATTTCTTTCTAATAATCTCTCGGTTGTCTAAACCGCGACACGCAAATGGCTTCATCGAATTCGAATGGATCTTCTTCTCCATTTCCGGTGAGTTATACCGAAATTAGGGGTTTTTACTTGTAAAATGAGTTGCAGGTTTATGAATTTGTGATTTCTATTTTCTTTGTCGCGTCGCAGAGAGTAACGGGTGGCGATGG
This sequence comes from Berberis vulgaris, assembly GCA_963556465.1. Classification (NCBI taxonomy): domain Eukaryota; kingdom Viridiplantae; phylum Streptophyta; class Magnoliopsida; order Ranunculales; family Berberidaceae; genus Berberis; species Berberis vulgaris. The sequence goes on along the minus strand of OY747125.1, from coordinate 88,802,435 downwards.
CGATACTGAACAGAGCTTGGAGAAGATCAAGCGGCAGCTCATCTCTGGTTCTGGCAGGAATTTGTTGCAAGGCCCACTTCTCAAAAGATCCGAAACGGTACGTCCTACCTCCCCTGTCTTGAATTTCGGGTGTGCTTAGAGATTTGTGAAAGGGAGTAAAGTGGTGGAAAACCACAATCCATATATCGAATTGAGTCCTGTTATAATAAAAATGAAATGCATTTCATTATGTAAGACCTAGACCTAGTTTGCTTCCCAAGCGAGTTGGGTGCTTTCAGAATCATACATAATTTGTAATTTGGCGAAAATTCTAGCAAATTGGCTATATAGGAAAATAACTAGTTTAAGATAATAAACATACAGGTCGGAATGCTTATCCAACTCTCGAAGTTCCACTTAAACGCACCACATCTGGAGCATCTCAAACACGAGGGAGCAATACACAATGAAGCAAGGGTTGTTGGTGACAAGGTTAATGGGAGTATGCGTAGGGACCTTATCTTGGAAGGGTTTCTACCTGACTGATTTGTGGAGCTTTTTGATAGTGTACTTTTGGAAGAAGAGGATGATAGAGGGGTGTGGAAGGAGGATTGATAAAAATGTTTCTCAAGTTGCTCTTCTTTCTCTAGTTTGATCATATGCCTATTGATGCTTTACACAATTTTCTTGTGAAGTTGGTGTGGAAGAAAAGTGTGCCTTCGAGAGTAGCTTTCTTTGTTGACAACAGTGTGGAACAAAATCCCATCTTAGTTGTAGTTATCTCATAAAGGGATCATATTTAATGTGTTCGATGTGCAGTTCGGAAGAGTCGACGATCTTCTTTTTATTTATTGCAATTGGTTCAACAAGGGGCATTGGTATCTGAGCACCATTGCCCTCCTGTTCAGATTGTCTATAGACAACAGTCTGCCATGCATAATGGTCCACAGCAGAAAACATGGTCTGGAAGGGGTCTCTTTTAGCCAAATGAGATGGTGCAGCTTGTGGACTCTGTTCTCCAAGTCATAGAAGATGGCCTATGGTTTGATCTTGTCATAACAATCTTTGACAGTGAATGAGCTTGAGCTGTCATGCCCTGCCCATACCCATTGGTCCTGCTATTCACCTAGCTGAATTGACTCAATATTAAGCGAGCCATTTGGGGGACCTCCTAGTCATTGAGGCTTCTCCTTGGGTGGAAATTTCATGAAGAATGATTATTGTTCACTGTGTTTTGGTTGTAGAAATCTCCAATTTTGCCTTGCTTCAAGTTGCACGCATTGAAAATAGCTAGGTAGTTCTCTTTGAATGGCTTGTCACTTTTCAATTTGTCTTCTTCCCAGAAGCTGTGAACTTTCAAATGAGAGGTGGTCTAAGAAGATCTGTTTGTGAGCCATAATGCTTTTCCAAAGTGACCGACCATGAGTGGAGAAGTTGGATTGAGCATTTGGGTTAGCACTGTATTTGGCAGCAAATACTTTACTCCAAAGCGCATCAACCTCTAACCCAAATCTCCTTATCAATTTCATGGGAAGAGCTTTGTTAAATTCTTTCACCCTTTCTAATTTCCAGGTGTTGAACCTTCCTCCAAGCGCTCTAGAACATCTTCCCAGACCCTGACATCCTTGTATTTTGCTCCAACGAGGAGCCCCAAGAAAGTAAAGGGAAGTTCCTTTGGTGCAACCAAGGAGAGAGGCCCATTGTTCAATCTGAGGCACTTCCCAGCCGGGAAAAGATTGGTCTTGGCATAGTTTATTCTTAGGCCAGAGCAAACTTCAAACCAAGTACGGATCTCTTTGATGACAATAACTTCTTGAACATAGTGTTGGTGGCTTTACACTCATTTTCTATAAGTACACTGTCAACCAATTGTCTATTGTCCACCCCAGGGGATTGATAGGAGAGATGAGGGTGGAGAGGTTAGAAGAAAGCCGGGTGGACAACACCTTTGAAATGCACTTGCATACACTTTTGAAACGCACTTGCATAAAGAGGGATTATGCTAATAGCTCTGAAGTTTTTAATTCTACTGGCTTTTTTCTTTTTTGGAATCAAAGTGATGAGAGTAGTGTTAAGTCTCCAATCAAGAAAGCCTCTGTTATTGAACTCATCTATCACCCTCGTAACATCCTCTTTGATGAAACCCCATGATTTTCATAAAAAAATCATTGGGGAAACCATCAATATCTGAAGCAACATCCCAAGTGATGGTATTCATAGCAGCAGGAAGCTCAGGTTCAGAGATGTTGGATTGAAGCTGGAGGCTAACCTCAGAGTGGTACTTGCAAATTGGAGGCCAACAAGAGAAGGTCTCCAGGATAGGTTTCAGTGTAAAGGGACCTGTAGAAATCAATGGTATGGTTCGCAATAAGGTCTTGGTTGATGGGGATTTTATCACGAATAGATAGAAATGAAATGGAGTTGACGACTCTTCTAAAATTAGCAAGAAAATATCTACCATTTGATGCCTGCCTTTCTTTTCTAGAAAATTGATCTCTGTTAAGAAGCTCAAGTAATTCAGCCTGTCTTTAGCCCTTTGGTCCCATTCTTCATCATTGAGCTCTCTACCTTCCTCAATGAGATCAAGGGTGCGCAAGGAGCCTTGATTTCTTCATATCATGGATAGCAGTTGGCCTAAGACATCGTCGATCCAAGCTTTGAGCAAAGATTTCAGCTGCTTTAGCTTACTCCAAAGACTGAAACCAGCATTGCCATTGACAGCGACGGTGTTCCAATAATTAGCAACATCAGCGATGAGAGATGGGTGCTCAAACCACATCCACTCAAACTTAAAACCTGATTTGAAATTGTCTTGTCGAAGCACAACTGCATTATGATCAGACCTAAATCTTTCAAGCAGAACTTCATACAAGTCATTGAATTGATCTCCCCAAGAGTTAGAGCAAAGGATTTGATCTAATCTGGAAAGAAAAGGATATCTCTGATTATTAGACCAAGTAAGTCTCCCCCCTTTGAAAATGAAGCCTCCCAAATTGCAAGTTATAGAGATATTTAATCTTTTGGAAAAAAAATAAAAATAAAGGAGGAAGTGAAATGGTTTATTCCGGGATGCCTAGTAGCATAAATCTTGTTATGAAAACTCGTAGAGAAGTGTCTTCCATCACTGATATATGGTCTATCATCATGGCTGAGTCAGGTCGGGTGGCTCCATGCGAACACATTCCTCTTGGGAAGAATGGGTGGAACGTCGGTCTAGTCGTTTATTCTCGTTAAGAGGGAGGTGGTCATGGGAGAGATTGATTGTTGCCACTATGACTCTTTGGAGTGAGCGTAACTATAGAATTTGTTAGGCGAAACAAAAATTAACTGTGATACGGGATTCGTGGGGTATACTCAAGGAGGACTCCTCTGATTGATTTTTCATTTGGGGTAGGTTCATGAAGGAATGATGTCACAAGTTTTTTTTATTTTTAATTTTAATTTTAATTTTAATTTTAATTTTTTTTGGGGGGGGGGGGGGGGGTTCTTCATTGGGTGTGTATATGGTAAGTTGCACTCAACACTTGGCCATGTGAAGTTCTCAGTCACATGGTCACTCTCTTTTTCAATTAATACAATTAGTGTCTACGATTACAAAAAAGGGAAAGATGTATGATTGCAGTTCTTTGATGATGGTGAGTAGCCTTTGGGGGATGAAATCTCTGCTTGAGGAGAAATGTTGTTTGATTGAGGAGTACTAGATTACATTGACATTTGGATTTCCTTTATGACTGTATGATCAATGTTAAAGAAAATGGGTTTAGCTGAACTTCTAGGGCATTATAAAGCTGTGCAGTTAAAACAACGTTATAACACCGATATAACTCTGATATAACGCTTAATAGCTGAACTTCTAGGGCATTATAAAGCTGTGCAGTTAAAACAACGTTATAACACCGATATAACTCTGATATAACGCTTAACGAAGGTGAGTCGTTACATTATGAGATTATCACGTTTTTGTATCACGACTCCTATATAACACTGTTATATGGCCGTTATTGAGATAACATGTTTTTTCAATAAGGCCGTTTTAACTTTTTGTTCTCATATATAAAAATAAATCACCCATTTCTCGATCGAAGAAGGACCAGAGCTAATCGTCGCAGGTTGACAGAGAACAAGACTTTGCCGGTTGATAGAGAAAGAGAGAAGAAGATGAAGATCTGATCACACTCTATTGCGATCTCACTCTCATACGAAGGAAAAATATTTTTTTATTAATATTTTGATGTTTTTGAATCTAATGTTATGAACATGATTTACTTTTTTGTCTCTGTAATACATCAATACTTTGTCGGAGTATTAAAAATATATTTTACAAAATATTCCGTTATATACCGATATATCACGTTATAACCTATGTTGCTCCTGGACCGTTATGGGTCCGTTATCCGTTTTAATTGTAGAGTTCTAAAGATGCATTCATTTTTACTTTTCCATCACAAGGAGTTTTTTAATAAGAGAAATTTTGATTTTAGGTTCATCATTTGCCAACTTTGCGAATATAGGGGGTTTGGGCATCAGAAGACCATCTTTTCAACTTGTTGAAAGTGGCTATGGCCATTTGAAAAAGGAGCCCTCTGGAGGACAATTACTATTGAGAAATATGGCCTTCAAGACAGAGGATGGTTCTCGACAGTTTTTAGAGGTTTTTATGGCTGCTGATGGTGGAAGACTATTGTTAATCAATAATTTGCCTTCAAGAAGGTGATTTGTTTTGTTCTGGGCAGGGATGTTAAAATTGATTTTTAGGGAGATAGCTGGCTTGTCAACCAACCTCTTAGACATAGATTTAAGTTTCTTTCTGAATCTAATTGAGAACATCAGGTCCCATCTCTTAGTTTTATTTAGGAATGGAAAAGAACTCTAGCAGCCGGGACCTATCATTCAGAAGAGGGCCGATAGACCAAGAGATTCTACAACTAGTTCGGTTGATTGATCTCCTGCAACACATTAACCAACCTATATGATAAAGGGTTTGGAAAGATAAATTAGGCAATTCTTAGTAACCACTACCACCACAAAGAATCTCAGTTTTTGCTTTCTGCCACAAATGTTGTCTACCTTCCTTCACTCTTTGGCAACAAAGTTTTCTGTTCTAGAATCAATTTTTTTAGATGATCCCTAGCCTATGGAAAGATTCTCACCATTGATAATCTCATAAAAAAGGGATTCAATTGTCCAAAAATGTGAATATTGAAATGCACATATACTAACTAAGAGGGTGTTTGTTTTTGGTTCTGAATAGAGTCAGAAGTCTTAATAAGAAGTGGGACACCTTGTTTAGGGTGTTTGTTTTCAATTCTGAACTTCTGATTGGAGTAAGCAATAGGGGTGCTGATCACTTAACATTGAGTGCTTAATGAAAATTCATTCCAATAATAATCTCACAATAAATTTGTAATGATTACAGTGCTATCCCTCTTCTCGAACAACCATCTCCTCTTCTCTACCTCATCTCTATCACACGAGTAGTGACGCCTCCGCCACCAACACCACCACCACCACCCTCCTCTTCTTTATCTTTCTCTTGAGTTATAAGGAATGGAGAGGGATATAGAGTTTTTTTGTCCTAGTGGAAGAGAGATCTCCATGGTGTTTGAAGGAGAGAAAACAGGTGGAGAAGGAGATTTAATGTTAGTGGTTTGTGGTGGTAGTGGGAGTTGTGGTGGTGGACAAAAATGTCAAAAAAACTTCAAATCAGCACCTAAAAACAAACACCTTTAATTTACAACTTCTAATCAGCAACTCATTCAGAAGTGAGACACACAATTCATTCAGAACTTCCAACTCCAATTAGAAGTTAGCTTCTTAACACTTAAAAAAACACACCACCTAAGTCTTCACCTCTGTGTTGTGTTATCTTGTTTCTCTTCAAAGAGTTAATAAAAGAGTATGTATTTTGATTTCTATCGCAACATATTGGTGCATTTTGCTTATGTACACCCACTTTTTAAATGTGTAAACAAAAACTTCTAATAAACAGTGTCCAACTAGTGTCCTGCCAGTGTTTGACTCGGTCAACATTCTGGAAACATTGTCCAAGTCCCCGAAACGTTGACCAAGTGTCCGACACGTGTCCGAGGAGTATCCAATGAGTGTCGGTGACCAACAATATTCGACATGGACGCTTTAGAATATTTGTAGTTTAGAGGGTGCGGAAGATATTAGTTGGGTTGGAGTTTCATCTGTGTATCTTTGATTGGGTAAGCTTATTTACTCTATAACTTTTTGTTTTTGCTTAGTCAATTTTGCTTATTAATGTACTCCTTGCTATTTGATTGATTTAAACAAAAATTGAGTTTGGGTCCTCTATTTCCTTGTGGTCCCAAATTAATGTAAAATGACTTTTTTGCCCCAAATATTAAGCCATATATTAGGTTTTTCCTATAATTCTTAGGGGAAAATGTCATTGCAATATAAAATCAACATAGACAAGGCGGTCTTGTGACTCAAAGGATAACTTTTGGGTTGTCAATGGATAAGATTCTAATCAGATTGTTAGAAATCCAAATCCAATCCAATAAAAAATAAGCGAATCCAAATCTAATCCAAAAAATAATCCAATATCGCAATCCAAATCCATTTAATATGTTCAGATCCGAAATCCACTCGAATCGGATCCGAAATCCCTTAATAAAGAATTTGTATGACCCAAAGCCTTCATTTTGCTGAAATGACCAAAAGCCTCCATTTTCTAAATAATACATGTAGTTTTATGAAATTATTATTTTTATAGTACTTATAAAATTCAGATTATTATTGGATTGGATTTACCCAAATCCAAATCCAATCCAATAAGAATTTTCGATTGAGTTTTAAATTCAAATATGAGAAAATGAAATCCAGATTCCAGATCCAATATTTCAGATCGGATCGGATGGGTTTTAGGATAACACCCGATCCTCCATTAACGAGTATGTGGAGAATTTGTATATTAGTCTGATTAGATTGTGTGAAACCATTCTTGAAGTCTTGTTGAAATTATCTCTAATGAAATATTGTTGAAATTTTATTCTTTGCCCATTTTGATTCCGAGTGTTTGTTCCTTGATTTTTCTGAACAGCTGAGGAAATGGAATGAACGGTGGATGATCCTGGATCCTACTACAGGAAAAATGGAATACAAGTAGGGTATCTTGATTTGATGTGTTTGAATTTTATTTTATTTTATTTATTATTAACTTTTGTTTGTTTAAAGTATATTGCATACTAATTCTGGTTATTTGTCACATACTTAGGATTAGGAGAAATGAGGCAGTTGTCAAGGGAACCATTATATTTGATGCAAGTAGCGCGATCAGTTTATCTCCTGTGAACTTCCAGTAAGACTAAGAATCGCTGTGTTATATACTTGCCTTAATGCATTCTGAAACCAATTATTTGGATTATAGATTAGTTACTGATCTTGTGTCTTTTTTCACAATTCATCAGCGGACTACCAAAGTATGAAGGCTGTTGTTTCTGTATCCTAATGCTACTATATCTTGGTGGCAATTTAAAAAATTGTTCCAGTTTATATTCCTAATGGTAGTCTTATTTTACTGCTGGCTAAACCGGGACATATTGTTTGAATCTTCTTAACTGCGATCAATAGATATCGGAACCCCGCAAAAGAAGGAATACTTCTTATGTGCAGAAACTCCTGGTGCTGCCAGAGCATGGGTATCAACTCTACAGTAAGCTCCTTGAGCTTTAACTCAGTGCCTTTACTTTATGATGTTCCTTGTCTATGTCCGTGACAGTATCAGTACCCACTTTGTGATGTGGTTTGCAAAAGGTCAAAATTTTGAGTATAAGACTTGCCACTCGGAAAACAAAATATCTTTCCAAGGCTTGGAGGATCACCTTATCTAAGCTAATGTTATCTTCAAAATATCTCAACAAATTTTAAGAAAAGATTTGAAAGACTTTGAATTGTAACAAACGAAAATTGACAGAAGGTATCCCATTCTTTTGATAACTTCTTAACAAAATTCAAAGAATTTGTAAAGCTAATATTTTGAAGAATGAGAAATTCAAACAATTTTCTGACAAAAATCAACCTTAAAAAATCTTTATATTTTAGGGTCAAATTTTGTATATTTGAAAATATACGAGGACAGGGTAGATTTGATATATTTTAAGATATGCAAGGGCAAGATCAAATTTGGAATCTTCTAAATGATGTGAAGAAAGAAATTAACTGAATGAGATCAGCGTCTGGGTTTCACGCAATCTATGGGCTTTGAGCATAAGCCATTGAAAAAGAACTCGTCTCAGTGGCTTTTGAGCCTTTTTGGTGTCAGCCAAACATCCAAAACGTTCTTTTTGGACTTCTTCATTTTTTGCTAAAGGCCTTATAATAAGTTGTCCCAGATAGCGTAAGCATAATTGTTTATGAGCTCTAAAAGAGGTTGCTATGTTTTATGAACTGTTTGGAGAACACCCTTAAAAGCTGATTTTGAAATGTTTAAAAAGCACAACAAAAAGCCACTAAATGGGAGCCAATTCCCAGTGGTTTTTGTTATATCCACTGGTTAACTTATTTAATTTATTTTTGTATTTCTACACATTTTCACGTAAACAGTGTTTTACATCTTGAGTGTTAGAAAATACTGGTTAACTTGGTACACCTCTAGTAGAAGATTAATTTTTTTTTTATCAATCACAAGCCATATATTAAAAGATAAAGATAAACAGATTACAAGTGCAGATGGAATTTTGACTGACTGGTTGAGCAAAACAAAAAAACCTGATCTATATTATAGGGACAGAGAGAATAGAGTTGCCCAGCTAAAGGTACAAGTGTGAAATGGAATTTCATTTAGCACATCCTAGGCATTTCCCCACTGTCATACGAGGGCTTCAATGTCCATCAAGATACTGTCCGGTCCTTAGTTCCTCTGAGACCCCTATTGTTCCTCACCTTCCAGATTACCGACATGGTAGCAAGCATAACTCTAGTCTGTAACCACCTTCCCTTGCTAGAAATACTGGGTCTTTGCCAAGAGGCCACCCACTGGAGCAAACAATGAGATGTAGGGGTCTGAATATTTGCCTGATCACAGACTCTTTGCCACAACAGCTTGGTAATGTGCACCGGAAGAAAACATGCTCAATAGATCCCAGGTCAGCCTCACATAAGCTTCACCTGTTAGTGAGAACTTTGCTATGACCAGCTGACAAGAAGAAAAGGTTCACTGTGGGAGGCACATCTTTCATTTAGAAAATTTTGTCGCCAAAAAGAGATGGGAGAGGAGTTTGGCTACTAGCAGCAAAAGACAATTGGAACCACTTGGAATGGGAGCTGTCTAGTGTAAATTTTTCCACTTCATCTTTCCACACTTATTCATCTTGATGATCAGACAAGATTACATTTTGCAACACAGCAATAAGATGCAAAAGCTGAGATATCTCAGTTTCTTTGATTCCTCTTCTAAGGCCAATGTTCCAGTTGAGGGAGCTTTTTGTTATGCCTTGGTAGCATTGGGCAACCACAACTTCTTTGTGCATGGATATTCTATTGAGCATGGCCACACCAGGTGTCCTCCCAAAACCTTACTCTGCTGCCATGTCCAACTCTGAACAGTGTGTTTTTCAACTTAGGGGTTTAGGTTCATGATTGCTTTTTATCAGCTACAGCCATAAGGAGTTGAAGAGTTTCTAGTGTTCCATCCTAGAGGTTGAAGGCCATACTTTTCTTGTATGATAACCCTCCATAGGCTCCCTGCTCATTGCCGAATCTCCACAACCACTTGGAGAGAAGAGCTTCGTTGAAATGCTTCAGCCTTCTTATACACAAACCACCAAACTCTTTTGGTTTACATATGGCCATCCAATTGTCAAGGTGATAACCCTTGCAATCTCTCCAAATGCCCCACAAAAAATTCCTACAGATTTGCTCAATCTCATTAGCGATGGAAGTAGGTATGGTGATAGCGGCCATCATTGATCGTAAACACAATCAATGAAATCCCAACTCAGTGTCAAAATCGTTAGAGAAGTCAAGTCTGTAGATCAACCCGGACCTATTGGATTTGAGTCTACAATCAATGAGCTCAGTTGTACCATGCGACCATCAATAAGTTTTCTGCCTTCTACTACTGCAGCTGATTGAGAGGGGAAACCAGTAGTTTCACTGTTAGCACCTTGCAAATTATTTTAGCCACAGAACTAATCAGGTTGATGGGTCTGAATTGAGATATATCAGCCTGAATTAAGATATAGAGATAGTACCGTTGATCTCAGGGATGAGGAAATAAGATTAGAGTTCAATCTCCAATCAATGAATCCATTAGCATTAACCTGTTACTACTGCCAAAAAATCTACTTTATTTTATTCCAGCATCTCTTGAAGAAATTAATTGGGAAACCATCAACCCCCTTCCCAAGTGTTATCTCTTCCAAACTTCACAATTGTCCTCGAAATTCCATGACTTCACCAATGGAAAGTACCCATCTCCTAAGGTAAAAGTTCCAAGATGACCCGTTTTGTCTTTACTATACTCTTCCGGTAATAGATCTTCTCTCCATTGCCTCCACTATCAGATTCCACAACTCCTTTTTCAGTTTTTGATCCCTAATGGACGCCCCATAGAAGAGATAGGAGCTATTCCATTTGGCAAGTAGTCCATTTGCTTTCTCATCAACCCTGAATACCCTACTGTTTCAGAAGTTGGTTTTGTGACTGGAGCATAAACCAACAAGGAATTCCCACCACCATCTCCAGTCAAACTGGTCCATACCTACGGACATACAATCAGCATACTATCACCGCCACACCCATGAACTTTTCAATAGGCTTTTGGTGACTGTCAGTCTGTGACACGGTTAGTCAAAGAAGTTGTTATGAGGTTCTTTCCGTGGTTGCATACATATTATTATATATTCCTTAAATTTGGAACTACTGTGAAAGTTATGTGAACAATTTTTCTTATGCCCATTATACAGTTATCAAAATTCCTACATGCTTGATTTTGTTTACAACCACTAGTTCTATCATCTCACTATGCTTGTAATCGTCCATTGACCAGTGCAACACAGTTAGTTCTAAGGGCTCATAAAGAAGCTGTGAATTCATTAAGTGGCAATGGCTCTTCTAAAATGGGAACTGTTGCAACGGTGGTTGCTGCTGCCAACTCTATGGCCCTGGAGTCTTCTAAGGAAATTGAAGCAGCAATGAAGGTATCTATGAGAACTGCTCTGAGCATGCTGACCAACAAAGCAAATGATGATAATCCGATGGACGATCTGGCTATTATGAAGGTATGTCACTAGGTACCTTTCTTAATTTTTATTTAATGGTGATTAAGGTCCTTTTTATTCGTGTAGACTCATGGTTGATGTGTAGATTATTAATGGATTGAGATGATAGATCTGCAGTTATTAGCTTGAAACTTGTTAGATGTTGATGTGTTGTGCATAAAGGTAGGGTCCTCGAGAGAAATAGACTCTTGCACAAGAGATAACTTTATAATTTGAGAAGGAAACAACATGAGATGCATATTAACAACACATGCATCTCATCAACATGGCATATTTTATTGTGGTTATATTCTTAATCATCACAGCGTAAAGCGCGAGCGGGTACGAGAGCGAGAGTAGGAGCAGGAGCGTGAGAGCACCTAGCTTCAAATTTTGTTAATGTCCAAAGCGTTTGTATATGCAATATACTTTTATATTTTTAATATTAACTTGAGTCTCACCAATTTTATTTTATTAATATCAAATCAACAAAACTAATTATTAAATAATAATTTTTCAAGTTATCAACATGCATAAGATAAATTGTTTGATTTATGAATAGCAATATATATAAATATAGACGGAAACTTGAAACTATTATGTACGTGAAACATTTTTTGTAATATATATAAAATATAATAATTGTTAACAAACCAAAAGATTGATGAAACAAAATCAATTAAATATGATTCAACTTTTGGAAGTGAAACTCTGTAAACCATAAAGCAAAGATTCTTGAACAATCAACTCCAAATCGTCAAAGCGGGATCAAAGATTTTGAGAGCGGGGTTTAGTAAACTAGAAAGCAGAGATTTGAGAAGAATCCGCCCCAAAATGCCAGAGCAAGGTTTGAAGCGTGAGCGTCACTACTGATAGAAGGTTTACCATTTATGTGTTACTTTTGAAAAGTATTTAATTACGGTATATATTAATTTCCCAAGTATTTAATTACAGTATATATTAGTTTCCCTTTTATTGTTCTAGTGTGATTAGGTTTATTAGGGTTCAGTCATAGTTTTATTGTAAATAAGCCCTAATGAAGCATAAATATATGATACAAATTTGGCCACAAAAGATCTCAATGGGTGTCTCGTGAAAATTTCCATGTCCAAATATTTGCCAATCTACTCCGCAACCACTTTGAGTAGTTTAGGTTGAAAAAGAGTCGATGGAGGTTGTGGTAGTTTAATCCAAACATGTTTGTCGCATGAGTTTCTCTTCGGATCAAACGGTTGCATAAACACGAAACAAAGACAGGGACACAACAAAATCTAAAAAGACTAGGACACATACAACATTAAATTAATGATTTTATTTGTAGGTGATAATATGAATATGCCATTTATTAGGATTCTCACATTTTTTTATAGATAGTATATTAAAATAAATTTATATAATTATTGATTCACTCTCGCCATTTGGTCAATCTTTATAAAAACACAACTTCATGAGCATAAAGGATTTTGTGAGAAGTGCATAAGTTTATTATTTTGTTAAAAAAAGTGTCCAAAGAAGTGTTTGTGGAGTGTAGTGTTCGACACAGTCGAACATGGCAACCTAAATGGATTGTTTGTGCGTCCTAGGTTGCATGCCATCTAGCCAATATGTAGGGTATCCCTAAATATTACATTGCTCTCTAGCCATGGCACTCAAACTTGTTCAATACATGTCTCATGTCAAGAGTGCCCAACTGTGAAATCCCTTTGGAGGTTCCAGTACCTCGTAATGTTATCTTTGGTTTATGAAAGTTGTCATTCGGCAGGGTACTTTGAAAGCAATGTGTGCTTTTATGTATATAAGTTGTTGTTTGAGAAGGAAACACAAGGTTTCCCCTCTAAAAACGTGGACATGGTTAGTTGGAGACTTGTCCACATCTACGTGCTTTATTTGTCCAATGATTGCAGCAAAGGAGGGACAAGATGTTGCGCCGTCCGTGGCTCCTCCGCTCCCCAATGGCTAGCCAGTGGTAGCCATAGCTGCCCTCTCAAAAAGTTTCACACACAAGAGCTCTAGCCGCTCTAGATCACCAAAGTAGGAAACACCCCCACACAACTTTGCATCCCCTGCTAGGTGCATGGTGTCCATCACAACCTTATACTCCTTCAAGTCAGCCTTGAAGTATGAGGTAGTATTGGAACCATTTCCTCGGTGAGAGGTTCAGATCTCCAAGTCCTTGATCTGCCCCTTGTTCATCCTGCTGGTTTGCTCGATAGCTTGAAATGTTCAACTCAAAACCCTTTGCCATGATGTTCTCCTTAACAAATATCATAATACTCCTTAACTAAGGCTATGTACCTTCATGTTTCGTCTTCCATAGTAGATGCACTTATAAGGGTGTAAGGTCTTTGTATCTCGATAGACGAACTTCTCGATGTTAATATACGTTAGCTTGTCCACCTTCTCTGAATGGGCTGCTCTGGTTCACACTTATTCCTCTTTCAACGGAGGTGTCTCGACTTCGATTTTTTCTCAGGATGAACAAGCTTCTTCAGCAATGACCATATTTACTGTGGACGTGCCTTTGTCATAAGAGGGGCTCTGGTAGCTTAGTCCCCCACACTTTGAACTAGAGCACCTATCTTTGTTTAGGAATTTCTTTAGAAAGTCGTCAACATGATCAAAAGGTGCTTTGCTATTCCTATGCTCATCTCAGGGTTAAGAGACACTTTATAAAGCATCTGATGACTTGGAGATGTCCATGATATCCTACTCATACCAACAACAACTCTAAAGAGTGAGGTTAGTCAGAGAATGAAATGGAAAGCCTAATGAGAACCCGGAAAGAGCAAATAAGCTCTATGTGAAGAGAAATGGTGGAAAATTTCATTTTCTGCTAGGATATACCTCATGGGAAAATGATATACCTCATAGGAAAATCTCAAGACAATATAGTGATGCCTTTGGTCTCTACCATTGAGCTTTCGAAATATGGGATCCATTCGTGTCGCTAGAGCTCGAAAAGGTCACTTTTGCCCTGAATTCCCACACAAAGCCCAACTCTAAACACTTATCTTTTTCATAAAATAAAATTATATTCTTCCAGAAGTTAACAATATCATACATATGAAGAAGTGTAAAATAACCCCCTCTCTCTCTCTCTCTTAAAGGTTGGTGTTGTGCCTGAGTTTAGGGATGAGGAGTGAAGGGAAAAAAAAACAAAGGCCCCAGGGTCCGGTTTCATGCATAAGTTTAGGGTTGAAGTAGAAACAAAACAATATCATTTAAGAAACAACATACCTGGATAGTTGGTTGCCCAGTTTGCACCAAAAGATCAGAGAAAAACATCATTTTATGGCTTGGACTTCTCAAATCTTTTTAGTCAGTTCATCAGGGGATTGCTAATTTATAGAATAAACTAAAAATGTAACTTTCCTTTTTTCTTAATAGGGTGAGAATTATCTATGCCTAGGGTGCATTTTACTTATCTGCACCCTTTCCTTTTTATACATCTTTTCTAAATAAGCTTCTGATTACTAAATATGAACAACCACGTCTGGCCTGGTCAAAAGTTTCTGACCATGTTTCAGTTTTCGAAGAGTCCGTTTTTATTGTTATTATTGTTGTTGTTATTGTTCATCGTCAAGTGAAACTCCATAAGTTTACCACAGGTATTAATTGATGGGAAGGAACCCTGAGTGAGATAAAGGCGATATTGTCTCACCCAGTGGATACATCTTCAGTATAGCTTGATTCGTATGCTAAAATCAGGTGACATGATCATTAATGTCTTCGATATATCTTGATATTTGACAATCCCAATTTATATATCCCAATGACAATGATATTTTGAACATTGGTCCCACTTGGTATTTTCTGCATCAAAAGCAGGAAATCTCGTTTTTAAGGAGAATTTGGTAAATGGAGGAGGATAGTGAAGAACCCATCACTCTCAAAGAATTTGAAGGTTTCTGATAAAAACAGCCATCATGACCTTTAACTGTCATCTCCATTGGTTACAAAATAATACGCTCGAAAATTTAAATAATATTATTGAGTAGAGAGAAATCTCAAAGCTCCTAGTACTATTCATGTCAAAATATTTAACCTTGTTTTCATCTTCTATTAGTCGCAGCTTTAAAATCTTTCATAACAGTGGGGCAGCATTAATCAAGGAAAAGGAATCTTCTATTTTTATTGAGGTGGTGTTTGATTGAGAGAATTGCATTATAGGGAATAAGGGTCATTTCCTTGGGGAAGAATCTCCAAAAATTTCTCTTGTGGAAATGTGCATTTCCACTGTTTGAATGCAAGATCTGCAAGTTTGTGTTGTTTCATGACAAGTTCAAAGGAAAACTATCAATCTCGAAATGCATAGCTTACCCGAATCCTCTTCAATTTTGGCTAAAAAAATACCCACAAAACTTCATTGAACAAACCGTATTCATCAATTCTGGCAACACTAGCACCCATGTAACTTACCCAATTCATCAATTTTGGTTAAAAAAAAAAAAAAAAAACCAAAACTTCATTCATAAAACCCTTTTCATCATAGTATCTATACAAACATTGCAGGTTCAAGATGACAAAAAAAAATGACAGATGAGAGGGAGGGAGGGAGAGAAAGAGATGGAAGAAACCAAGTTCAGGCTGACATAGCCTCATCTACTTTGGATTGTGATTTGAGAAGATTTCGGGTTCAATCAGGTTAGGGGAATTCCAACTCAAGAGCACAAAAAACCAGTTCAATAGGACAAAAAACCATTTGCAGACAAGGGACGATCAAATCAGTTGCAAGCTTTCAAACTAATTGAGAAAGAACAGACCAATTTTGATGTTTGATTGCAGGAAACAATATGGTGTGAGGACAACTGGGACGATTGAAGACAGTGATGAGAGAGATAAAGACATTAGAGAGTGACGGCGACGGAGAAGATTGAAGAGGGTGAGATGGGAGAGATGAAGACAGACGAACTTCGACAAAACATGCTGGAGGTTAAAGACGAACCTTTCTGTTTGAGGTTTTGCGTCAGGCTTGAGGTGTTTACAAATTAGCTTCCACGGAACCCTCTTCTGGGGGATGACAACCAAAGAATAAAAACAACAATATATGACGGTTTAGAGGGAAATTGGGTCACGTGGGGAAATGGGTCCAGGGAATCGCTAATGTAATCAAACAGCGGAAAACTCCCCAGTTCCATGGAAACGCCCAAGTTCCACGGATATCGCAGAAATCAAACACAGCCTGATAGGAGGTGAGCCTAATCACTTAGGGAAGTAAAATTTCAGTCACTGGGGGTATATAACAATAACAAAATTTCAAAATTGATGGGGAAAACCCACTGGGTTTTGTGGGTTTGTTGATCGTAATCATTGTTGTCTGTGGGTCTCTCGTGTAACTTATGAACTTATGACACTTGTTTTGTACACTCATATTGGCATTCTTTACAGGTCTAAATGAGATGTTTTGGTATCTGATTCTGTCTTTCTAAAGTAATTTTTTATTGTAACAGGAACAAAGCAAGTTAAGGCATTATTGTTCAAGAACATGACATAATTATATAAATTTCCAACGGGTACACATGTCCGGGGTACGAAGCCTGCCAAAGGGATTTAAATGGTTTGGGATCCAATAAAAACCCTGCTAGCTCTTCAAAACCATTTTCTCAACAAAAACTTGAGCACTGCATTTTGTATGGTTAGAAATGTCAGATGACGTTTATGACCATGTTGTTCCTTTGAATGACTGAATGAGTGTGAAGAAATTCTCCTTATCTGGTGCTTTTTGGTTTATTGTCTTATTTTCATAAGATTTTTGTTACCTTTTTATTTGTTATTTTGGTAAGTCACTTTCACATGTTTTCTATAAGACTGAGCAAGTTGTGGCGGAAGAAAAAAGTACATATCTTTGTTCCATTCTACTTCTGCTCTGATCCCTTGGTGGTCATTTTTGTAGGAGACACTGAGAGTAAAGGATGAGGAATTACAGCAGTTGTCTAGGGATCTCCGTGCACGTGATTCTACAATAAAAGAGATATCAGAAAAACTAACTCATACGGCCGAAGCTGCTCAGGCTGCGGCATCTGCAGCTCATACAATGGATGAGCAGAGAAGAATTGCTTTTGCAGAAATCAAACGCCTAACAGATGATTCACAGAAGCAGCTGGAGTCATCCATGCTGAAGGTGCCAGTTTCTTATTTAGATATCTAATTTGATTCAAGTGTTCAATTCACTAAGCTTCAGGCACTTTTTCTAGGAATATCTTATTTAAATGGGTCGTTTCTTTTCTGTTCAAATGTTAGATATATGTATGGGCCGTTTATTTTCTGTTCATATGTCAGATATATGTTTGACTACTCTTGGTTCCATTTCTTTGTTTAGCAGACCCATTGTTTCTTCATAGTGACATCAAACATGGTCACATTAACCCCTAAAGTTGTTTATTCTATCCTCTTGTCCATCTTTATACTGGTTTATTCTCTTTTTATGTAAAAATGTTTGATGATTTTGATAGAAATTTCTATATACTATTGACAGAAACTCAGTAATTAAGGTTTCTTTTCATTGATGTTGTAGTTGAAAGGGTCCGAGGAGAAGGTTGCGGCTCTAACAAAAGAGAGAGATGATCTTTTGAAGCATAGAGATTCTGCCCTTCGAGAGGCACATCTATGGCGCTCGGAGCTTGCCAAAGCTAGAGAACGTGCCATTATATTGGAAGGAGCTGTTGTTAGAGCTGAAGAGAGGGCTAGGGTTGCAGAGGCAGCTGCTGAAGCCAAGTTAAAGGATTCAGTGGAGAAAGAGTTAGCTGCTGTAAAAGACAAGGAAAAGCTTCTGGCATATGTTGACATCTTGCAAGGCCAAATTAAAAGGTTCTCTATTCTGATATCAGTTTGATCTTCTTGTATTTGCTCTTGCCATTGCTTTTCATCCTAATTAAATGCTTTTCAGTAGCCCAACCTCCTTAAATAACATAAAAAATGTAGGAATCTACCATAAGCCAATTTCTGATCTATCCAATGCGCTCAATCAGATGCTCACCTCCTCAGTAAGTGATAGTCACTTTAACTTAGCCACATTTTTTTGTTCATTATTGTTATTGTTTATGTTATTTGTGGGTGGTTGTTGTTGTTGTTGTTGTTATTATTATTATTGTGTGTGTGTGTGTGTGTTTTGGGCGGGGGGAGAGCTTTGACTTGATAATTTTGTATTGCCTATTTAGATCAGCTACATGAAACTGTTGAATCGCCTAGCAGAAACGTACCCTTCTACAGTATACTCATAACATGCATAAAGAATTGAAACCTTCTAAAAAAAATAGTGCGTCCGAGTGTCCAATGCTTATGAACACAATTGTTTTTTTTTTTTGTTATACCATAAGATAACTGTTGGGTTTCTCATTCATTTCTAGTACTACTAACCATTAAATTATACAGTATAAAAAAAACACCGTAAAGGTGTTTGTATGCCTCAATTGTTGAAAATCCTTTAATGTATTTAAGCTTTGATGTAACGTTTTGGGGCCTTTGAAATAAACTCTCCTGATCATGATTGACCAGGGTAGACCTCCCAACTGATCACATGATATAATGGATCGGTTCATGCTTGAAACTTGCTGCTGAAAACTGGAATTTCGATAATCTTTGTATGGTGGTGAGCTTCATTGTAGTTTTTATAGTTTGCAGGAATATTAGCTTAAGAAAATAAATAAATAAAGCTAAAACCTGTCACTGTTTAATTGTTCACCAAGATGTTGATGATCGATTCCTGCTCCGGAACCTACATATTCTCATGTGAGCGACGAGATCAAGACAAAGATATTGCATAGTATATTTTATTTTGTTAATTTTTTTTAAGCTACTTATATTTGAGGCCTGATTTTGGACTATTACGAATAAGGTCTGAGACTTTAGTTGTGAGATTTATGGAGAAATAGAGCATCTTCTTGTATTGTTAGGGTCTTAAAATGCTTACCTTTGTTAATTTTTAGTTGATTAATAAAAAGTCTGGCTGATTATTTTTCCATAATCTTCCTTCCTGTTTGCTTCTAGGTAGAGTTTGAATCATCAGACCTTTCTGGCCTGTTGTTTGAAATATTTTCCTGTCGTGTGTGTTGCTATTATAATGTAAATGTTCCATATCGGTTTCTCAACTCACGTCCATTTGAGACTGGAAAAACTTTGTTTTAACAAATTTAGATATCTCATCTCCTTCTTAAGACTGGGCCTTCCCCCTTCCTGGTAGTCTACTTCTCTGGGATATGCGCCCCCATTGTTCGTGAGAAGGAAAAAAGGACTCATCCCACTACTTCGAAGTCTTACACTTCACAAGTGGAAACCTGTACCTTTTTTCGAACTCAAGAGGGGTTGGTCGCAATTATTCCTCTTTCAACTTAGAACCCCCTAATTTCAATGCCAGGACAAAGAGCAAAGGTGTAAAACGGAAGGTTGTTTTCATTTACCCAGCTCGTTCAGTTGCCCCTTTATATGACTAGTTTTTATTACATCAAGTACTGCACAAATCCACTCTTGTACCACCAATATTGTCCTCACTTAACCACCCTGCATTGTTGTGGGGTTTTTAACTCAAACCAATATTCGACGAATTTGGTCTTGGCAAGGATTGAACCCCTTACCTGTGGTGCCATTCATCGCTAAAAATGCCTCGTTGTTAGTAGAGTCCAAGTCCATACTTAAGAACTTCACCTGGACGGCTTTGGAAGGGGGTGGGACACTTCCTAGAGCAAACCTTCACCACTTCATGCGCTAGGAGCCTTTCCAATACACCAACCTTCTCCCCATTATCAGAATTTGAGATGACACATACCTTTGTACCATCAATATTATCCCTAGTCCTCACTTAACCACCCTGCAGAATTGTGGAGTTCTTAGCTCAAACCGACATCAACGAATTGTTTCGGGCAGGGGATTGAACCCATTGTCTTGTGGTACCATCCGTTATCACAATGTCTTTTAAGTTGAGCTGAAAAGGCATCGGACTGGCGAAATCATAACCACTCCATGGGCTAGGCATCTTCCTAGCACACCACTGCCCTCCTCGCCCTCATTAGGATTTGGGGTGTCGGATCCATGAGGGTGCCCACCTTGTTGGTATTGGGGTATCGCATGATACTTTTGCCTCTGTTTGTTATTCTTTTGATGTTGCTATGGCCCTTTTTGGCCTAGGGTAAGGTCATCTTCATATATTTCCTTGCAATTTATTTTTTGTGCTTCTTTGTGATTGTGTGTATTAGGCTTTGCTCGCAGCTCTACTTGATGCTTGTAGCATTTTCTAACTTTACTAGTCCTATCTAAAGAAATGACCAAAACGTGGAAGTCGAATTGTTCTAACCGCTGGGAGAATTTCACCAAGTGCTAAACTAGTCTAGATTTCCTTGTTATGAATAGATCAGAATCTAAGAAGGCTTGGAGATGTTTTAGTAATTGAAAATTTTAAACTTGTATATATAAAAGATCTCACAGTTTCGTTGTGGTTGCCGAATTTTCCATTGAGTTCTTTAAGTCATTTAATGATTTTCTTTAATTATTGGAAGGAGAGAAATATGATGGTTTCAAAACTCTAGTTTTTCAATGCATTAGTAGACAAGGAAGCACGGATTTTTCGAAAACTCGTCGTATCCGTGTCCAACACCGACACTCGCTCGGCACGCTTCCAACACGAGTCAGACACACCTCCGATATAGTCGGAACTTGGTCAGGACACAATCAAGACTCGAAAACCAACTTTGTTTTATTTTGTACTTTTACCTCTATGCTTCTTCTCTAACTTGCTTCTACTCTCCTCTACTATACTTTTTCTTTACATAAATTTTTTTTTGCTGGGAAGTCACTTTATTAGATTATTATTTATGTTTATATGACTTACTAAAAAATAATTATGATGTGTTGACATGTCTCCGAGTCCTAGTTTTTGAGAAATTGTCGAGTCGGTGTGTCGTATCCGTGTCCGACATGACAAGTGGAAAGGACAGAGAGAGGTACCAAACTTTCGTGTCCATGCATCCTTAGTAGTAGAGTATGGTGTCTGGCTTCATATGGTTACAGGCTAGAACTTGGGCAATGCTCAAAAGACATTGACTTACAATCTTGTATGTTCAATGGGCTGTTATCCATGTAATCTTGCCATATCTTTTGAGGTCTCTACGAGTTTTTCATTCTCGTCAAGCCACCGTTTAATGATATTATTGTTGTTTTCTCATAAAATGGTAATCAAAATAGGCAATGAAGTATATGCACTACAGATTTGTTTTCGTGGTCTGTTCTTTGATTAATCCAGAGAAAAGGGAGGCTCTCTGCACCTCTAAATTTGAGATGCAGAAGAGTAGCTAAACCGGTTGCTTAGCCGTTTCTTATAAGTGGTAGAGTATGGTCTCTGGTTCTCAAGATCGCCATGCATGATTAGGACCAAGGAATGTGATTTCTCAAAAATACCTAAATTTCACGATATATATATAATTTTTTTTTTAAGATACCGAAATTTCTTTCGAAATATTTATTTCTTTCATTAGGTCAGTCTCAATTTCCATACATTTTACCCGTTATAACCTTAGTTTAGTATTGAGTTTTTGTTGTATAAGTGATTCTTATGCAATATGTAATTTGTATGACATTACGGGTCTTGTGAAACTCTTTAGGTAGTATGTAAGAGTTTAAAAAGCTTAAATTATATTGATATCTTCAAAATTATAACCGAAATTATTATGTTTTTCTATGCACAACAAAATTTTTCAAGAAATATTTCTTAAAATCAACTTACTGAACTTACCTCGAAAAACGAAATCACAATCCTTGATTAGGACACTGCATGATTCAACTTACATGTACTTTTTCGCTATAGACACTAGCGGTTTTCGTCTGACAATCCCGAGTTTTAGATTCAAATTATCCTTGCAGTCGTAATAGATTGTGCATACACTTTGGTATATCTACTACTTATTCAAGTGATCTGCAGCACTCATTTTTTCATGGAACTGTAGGTGGCCATGTTTATAGATTAAGATCTATTTCGTGATTTCACCTGACGTTCACTTGGATACTTATATTGATGTATTTATTTGATTTATTGATTATCATCATGAAGTAGGAATGTTCTGTTTATTAGATTGTTATGATGACTATATCAATCTTTGCTACTTTCAATGTTCATGTTATAGACTTATCTCCATGTATCAAAGGGCATATAAGATGCAGGTCCTGGCTTATTATTGTCACTATTTGCAGCATACATCTCAGTTGAAGCATGAGCATATACATCTTTGTTGTTCTCTGCTATTCTTGAAAGTTAACGGTCAAATCATATAATTTTATGACAGATTACAGAGCGATACAAAACAAGTATTTGAAGAGAAGATGCAGTCCTCTTCTGATGTTAGCAACACCTCTCCATTGACTAAGCATATGGATTTGGCAAACGAGAATGTGGATAAAGCTTGTCTCAGTGTTTCGAGATCAGTACAAATTTCAGAGGATGGACAATTGGCAGTTGATCGGGCCGATCTTGGATCCATAGAAGATAGGGAGTGGAGTGACATCAGTGCAACAGATGCAAGGATAGCCGATGTAAGGGAAGTTACCCCTGAGACAGAGGGAAATAGCTTAGATATCCCTGTGGTAAGTCAGCCAGTTGCTGATCTCCGTCAGCAGGAAGGGAGCTCCTTTCATCAACCATGAAATTCAGATTTCAGAATTCAAAGCGGCCTGTTAGGAGTTAGAACAAGTTTTCAAGGTGAGATGGATGAAGCTCTTGTCAGGAAATATTTATGATTGGGTTATAATCTTTTGTTTTTGTTAAATTCGCCTATCTTTCTTTTCGGAGCTTCAAAGTTAATTTTGAGTTGTAAATAGCAGTATTTGTTGCTTCAAGATTGACGTTTGTGCTTCCACAATAGGGATTGTACCATTAATCTTTTTTGTTATTGTTTTAGAATTTGATGGCAGACAGAGCATGAAAATACATTGTTAAGTTAAAATCGGGAATGAGTTTTCAAGGGCTGACAGAAATGGTGTTAGTTTCTAGGTTGTGCATGTACTTCTAAGATTATAAGAGCTTGATGTCTATACTGAGGATGGAACAATAAATACCAAGCGAGGCTGCTAGACTTCAGGAATTGCAAGTGAAACCCTGTCATAACATGTTGAATTGTTGTATAAACCTGGGACGTGGGATGTTTTTCCTGATACAAAAATACATACGTTTCTGATCATTCGGATACATTAAAGCACTACTTCTCAACACTCTTTTTATTCCACACAAAATTCTCATCAAATAAGATATGGTTTTGTTTTAATCAATTGGCAAGTGGGTAGGATATTAAAGAGCAATTTGCAAGACTATATCTGAGTATATGTTGGGTGAAATTTTACTGAAATGGAGTCTTTGAAGGAATTTTAAGGTCTTGTATTCTTGTTGTTAGTCTTGAAAATGGGCTTAACTTAAAATCTGCTCTTCAACAATTTTAAGTTCTAAATTGAAAATTCTAATCTCGTCCGATAGAGGAATTTTAAGGATAGGAAGAATGAACTGAATTAGAGGAAATTGTTGGCCTTTCAAGCCTCTATAATTAATTAAATTAACTTCCTAATCGCCAATGGGTGTTGAGGGGAAAAAAAATTGCTCATTAGGATTTTGGCTCATTGAGCGATTGTCCAATAATATTATGACATGGCATAACTATCAGAATCAACCAAAAACACATTCTAGCCTTTTTGGTGTTGAGCACTTTGAAAATAAATAGATATTTTTTTTGTTGATAAAAGCATATTGCATATAAATACTAAGAATATTTATTACAGTACTGATTTCCTTTCATAGTGGCTAGTTTGTGAGCCTCGTAATTGAGCTCTCTACAATTAAAATTATAAAACCAAAGGGGGGGGGGGGGGGGGGGGATTAGGGGACACCATACCCAGTCCATGTCCATTTGAGGGTGCAACAAATCATCATACATACTGGAAATAAGCCGTCTGGAGTCGCCCAACAAGAAACCTGTTTTCCACTTCCGTGTTTGAATAAGTGCCATGCATACCGTCTGTTACCTTTCCTCCAATGGGGCATGCCATCTGAGCAATAATCTTGCATTGGAGATTGACCGCAGAAACAACAATAGCTCCTTGTTGTGATGAGGCAAAGAAGCTGGCATCATAAGTAACCACAATCGTATCTAGATTCTGATGGTGAGGAATGAGCCTGAGCTGTAGGGATCTAGCATTAAGAGGGCAAGTCCTAGCTATTTGGATTTGAACATGTATAAGTTGTATCCTGGTTGTGGCCGACTCGTTGAAATGACCATATGAGGAGAGTCAACTTAATTCAAAGAGCTTCAGGTCGACTAGCACGTCGAACCAACGAAGTGAAAGTTGGACGAACGAGTCAACTTAATAAAAAGAAACTTCGAGTCGACTAATACGTCGAACCAACGGAGTGAAAGTTGGACGAACGAGTCAACTTAATTCAAAGAACTTCAGGTTGACTATTACACCAAACCAACGAAGTGAAAATTGGACAAACAAGTCAACTTAGTAAAAAAACAACTTCGGGTCGACTAATACGTCGAACCAACGGAGTAAAAATTGGACGAACGAGTCAACTCAACCCAGAGAACTTTGGGTCGACTAGTACATTGAACCAACGAGTTAAAAGTTGGACAAACAAACCAACTTTCTCACGAAAACTTTGAGACAACCAACACAAAGTCGAGACGAAAAAAATCGACTTGCTCGAATAAGCTCCAACACATCAGGAAGAAAGGATAAACTCAACTCACTTCGAGGCAACCAACGCGTCAGAGCATAAAAGAATTCAGATCAAATATTTCAGACATGATAAAAAAATATAGCCATAAAGGCCCCTTGACCGGTTGAAAAATCAAACTGGAGATACGAAGTGCAACTTATTTCGACAACTACGACCGACCTAAAAAAGGTATAAGCAACAATAACGAGTCAACAAGACAAATCACGACTACAAAGAGAAATAAGAGTACAAAGGAAAAAAATGTTCCTTAAATAAAACTATTCTATTACATTCAAAGAAGAAGGTAAAGGAGTAGGAGATAAAGTGGAGGCGACCATCAGGGATTGTGATTTCGTGATAATTATACGAAATTTTGCTGAAATTTTCGTTTTTTTGAAATTACAAAAAGAAAAAAAACGAAAGAAAAAATTACATTTTTTGAGTTTTTTTTTTTGAAAAAATTCGATGGTTTTTCGTAAAAATACAAAAACTCAGCTACTAAAATTTACATTTTTTCGAGGAATTTAAAAAAAAAAAATTGGGATTTTTTCGTATATTCGAGTTTTTTCTTCTAATTATTTGTTGATTTTTAAAACCACCCCCTAATTTCCTAATTATCACTTCTTCTACTTATATATTAGTTTTTAAACTACCCCTTGATTTCCTAATTATAGGTTTTTTGATTTCATTTAATATGTTTAATACATTTATTTACTTGCATATTATTATTTTTCATATATTTAATAAACCCTCGAAATTCATTATATATTTCATGTATCCTCGAATTTTTACGTTTTTTCTTTACACACCGAAATAATCATCGAAATATTTATTAAAATCTAGAAACCAAATTTTTACGTTTTTTCTTTCATTTATCTCACGCAGCCTCCACTTTCTTCAAAGAAGCCTGAGTAGGCCCAACCGCCTTCTCCTGCTCTGCGCATTGCGCTTTCAACGCGTCTAACTGACAAACAATATGAAAAAACACCAATAAGTGCACTGCCATCTTTCTCTCAAGAGCAACCACCTGACTACGACCAACCTGATAGTCTGACCCCATCACCCCCAACATAAGTGAGATGATACATCCCATCCATTATCTGCTTAAGGCCATAATCGAGATGACTGCTAGGTTCTTGTACATGCATCAAAACACTCTCCACCATCCGCCTATGCCATTATATGATTAAATTGTGCGCACTATCCTGCACGTCAATCTCAGTAAACCAACACAACTTCTCATTTGACTTAATACGGATGTCTTTCGGGTTGGGCTCCTTCCAACCAATCCATGGATGAAAAACTAGGGGATCAGGAAGCACAGTAGACCTACCTCCAAAAATGCCACTCTTGCCTTTTCTTTGCGTGGCAGTCATGGCAGGAGTAGAACAAACTGCGGTAGCATCAACAACAGGAGTCAGACGGACAGGAGAAGAAACGGGGAACTCCGCGGCGATATGGAGGCTTGCAATATGTATGTTTGTGGACACTGTGTTTCTAGAAGTGTTGATTCGAAACTCCATCCTAGCCAAGGTGGAGTTGGTTTGTTAGCTTGAGCTTATTATGGTGTATGACACCTTCGGCTGTATGAAGACTATGAGCGCGTTTGAAGAGTTGAAGCCTGTATTTGTGTTTTGAAGAGGCGACGTCTGTTTGTTAGGATTGGCTCAAATTTGTTCAATCTTCACCGAGGTAGAGAATTGTTGAAAGTGAGCTAGTGGAAGGTTCTTCCACTGCCACCTCACTTGCTTAGTAATGAAGCAAAATGGAAGAGGTGGTGGAAGGTTCTTCCACCTCCTCAAGCCATAACTTAAGCATTAAGCATTTGAATTTGTTGTTTGCAACTTTTATTTCCTAGCTATTTAGACAACTCACCATGAGTTTTGAATCCAGTTTTTTACCGCCTCTTTCACCTCCTCAAGGGTCTGGGTCTTAGTTAGCAAGCCTCATTAGTTCTTTGTAATCACCCTAATAAGAGTGAGTTTGTGAGGATATCCCATTTGTATCCAAAATTTGTTCAAAAAAAATTCGACATTGGAGTAGCTTTGTTTTGTTTGGGTTGGTATTCATTTGCTTATTTGTTGGGGTATTATTCGGGTTTTGTATTTGGGTTTCTTTCGAGAAACCAATTTGTACGGGGTGTTTGTAATTTATTTGTAATCTGAATCTAAAGCAATAAGAGTTGTTATTTGTCATGGAGGCGAGTTTGTCGAACCACATATATTTGTTGTCTCCGATATTAGTTGTATTTGTTTTGTAATTTCGCATTTCAAGTATTTGTAACGCTTTCATATGCAACAATGGTTACAGGAATTCAATAATTTTAACCCAATAGAATCAATCATAGAAAATGGATCCAAAACTCATAATCAAATAGTAGGTATCTTGTTTTCCTCTGTTCCTCCTTCAATAACCTATCCTCAAGCTTTCATTTCACATTCCTAACACTTCATTTTAATCCTTTAATCCTTGCAGTTACATTACATAGTTGCCATATTGACTATCGAGTTTTTGTCCATCCACATTGCATACCACAAAAAATTGCAAGAATTATTGCTCTATTCCTTAAATTCCAAGGACATCCCAATTCATTTTATTATAATGTGAAATACCTTACTGATTCAATCTATAACCCCATATAAACTCCATTTCAAGCATAGTGTCAAATTAAATTAAAAAAAATGGGATCTACCACGATAAATACTCAATTTACCCCACTACTTAGTATTCCCACCAAAAACCTGTAGTTTACCCATGATGTGGGGTAAACTTTTCTGTATAAATCTTGGGTACAAGCTCTATAAGTAGTCTCGGGTCCGAGACCATGATTCTTTGTTTTCAGGGCTATAAATTCCATCTCGGGTCCAAGACCTATACATCTAACCTCGGATTCGAAAGTAATTTTCTTGTAAATTAAATTTTGTTTTACTTTTTTTCCTTAATTAGTTTTTTACAACTACGGAATAATTTAAAATACAAACTATTAATGATTTTAAAAAACTTCTGTTAATGAAAGAATAAACATATTGTTAAATTGCAAAGATTATATGGTTTTGTTTTCATTTTCTCTCTATCTTATTCCGTCGCCTCTTCTTCATTTGTTTTTTTTAATTAACTTCGCCATCTTTATGTGTGTTATGCAATGATGGGCATCTCTCTATGTGAGTTTAGAAATGCATATATATTAAAACATCGACTTTAAGGGGGGAGAAAGAGAGAGGATAAATTAAAAAGCTAAGATACTAGGAAACCGAGATTTTGCAACCTGGACGACGTGGCGTGATCTTAAAAGATTGGTGAAATCTCTAAAGTGTTTATGCATGTCTCAAGGTTGTAAAAAATCTTCTGATGATATCATGGTTACAAAATCTAGTTCCCTAGCCTCATTCACTAAAATGATATGTTGAGGAAAGAGGAAGGGGATGAGGAAGGAGGAAGAAGGGACACATATCAAAAGGGGAGGGAAAGATAAAGTGGATAAATAGGAAAGATATGCCTAGGACTAAGAAAAGAAAAAGAAGAAGAATAAACTTTGGGTTTTTTAAAATGTAATTTTTTTCTAGATCTCGTGCGTGAGACTAGTAGGATGAACCTAAAGTTTTACTAAAAATGTATTTAAGTCCTTATATATTTAGTTCTTAAAAATTTTAAATTGAGTAAACTAGATATCTATTGGGGTAGATCTAAAAAATCCCTAAAAAAATCTGAACAAATATGACCAACCTTGGTTTGGGAGATGATGAATACAATTTGGATCAAAAAAAAAATGGCATGTTTGTGAATATCTATCTATCTATCTTACAAATCAGAATGGTGTTTTAATGAATTGGAAACAAAAGATGGCTATGATTGAAAGTTGAGAAATATGTTGAGTGCTTAGATTCATTTCATATAATGACGTGTTTGTAAATATAGTACAACTATAAAGACAAAGAAAATGAAAAATGGTGAAAAAAGTTAAGGGGAGAGAAAATTTTGCGCCTTTTTTTTTCTCAAAATTAAAATTGTCATAACTATTTACTTGGTTGTCGAATTTTGGTCAACTTGGTATCGCTGGAATGCATTTTTGAAGATCTTTCCAACGATCAATACAGATGCTAAAATTTTATATATATATATATATATATATATATATATATATATTTCCAAAATTAAAATTGTCATAACTATTTACTTGGTTTTCGAATTTTGGTCAACTTGGTATCGATGGAATGCATTTTTTATAATCTTTCCAATGAAACCAAAGATAAATACAGACTGTAAAATTTAATACATTATTGCTAATTAACAAATAATGCATTTCATGTCGTTAGTATTTTTCAAATAAATAATATGGGTTGATCATCCCGTGAAAAAAGAAGAAGAAGAGATGAGACAAACATCTTAATTCACATTTAAACAAAAATTCCTAAACTTCATGTTTTGACAAATTCAAGGTTTAGGGGAGAACTCACTCTCGGCGTTTGAATTTTTTTTCCATATGAATCAAATTTTGACCGAGTCTAACCCTAAAGTTGATATTATATATTTTTACCTTAGAATAGGCTTGCACTTCAAAACTGATTAAGGGCTAAATTGGGGATGGTGGCAAGGGTGTTAAGTACAAAATATTTAGCAAAAAAAAGTATGTGGAGTGCCAATGACAAGGAAAATACCCTAATTTATCTTATAAATCATAATGGTGTTGGAGATAAGGTACTGGAGATAAAAGATGGCCAGGATTAAAAGTTGGGAAACATGTTGAAGGTTGAAATTCATTTTCGATAATAGCAGGTTTGTGAATATAACACAACTATAAGGGTAAAGAAAATGAAAAATGGCGAACGCTAGTGAAATGTAAAAGTGGAGAGGAGAGAAAATTTTGTGTGTTTTGTTTCAAAATTAAAATTGTCATAACTATTTGTTTGGCTGTCAAATTTTGGTAAACTTGATATCGTTGGATTGCATTTTTAAAGATCTCTCCAATGAAACTAATGATCCATACAAGCACTAAAATTTTAAAAATATATATTTTATTGCTAAATAACGTATAATGAATTTCATGTCATTAGTATTTTTCAAATAAATGAGTCAAGTTGATCATCCCATGAAAAAAAAGAAGAAGAGATGAGACAAACAACTTAATGCACATTTAAACAAAGATCACGAACTTCATGTTTTGGCGAATTCAAGGTTTAGAGGAGAACTCACTCTCGGCGTTTAAATTTTTTTCCCCAACTGAATCATAATTTTACCGATTCTAACCCTAAAGTTGATATTATATATTTTTACCATAGAATATGCGTGCACTTCAAAACTGATTCAAGGCAAAATTGGGGATGGTGGCGAGGGTGTTAAGTACATGATATTTAGCAAAAACAAATTATGTGGAGTGCCAATGACATGGAAAATACCGTAATTTATCTTATAAATCAAAATGGTGTTTTAATGAATTGGAGATAAAATATGGTTATTATTGAAAGTTAGGAAATATGTTGAGGACTGAGATTCATTTCCTATAATGACATGTTTACAACTATAAGGACAAAGAAAATGGTGAAAAAAGTTAGTGGAATGTAAATGTTGATGAGAGATAAAATTTTGTGCGTCTTTTTCTTAAAATTAAAATTGTCATAACTATTTACTTGGTTGTCGAATTTTGATAAACTTGGTATCGTTGTAATGCATTTTTGAAGATTTTCCAATCAAATCAATATTTTTTTTGCTAAATAACGTATAATGCATTTCATGTCGTTAGTATTTTTTAAATAAATGATACGGGTCGATCATCCGATGAAAAAAAAAAAAGATGAGACAAACATCTTAATGCACATTTAAAAAAAAAATCTTGAACTTCATGTTTTGGCGAATTCAAGGTTTAGGGGAGAATTCACTCTCGGCGTTTAATTTTTTTTTTCCAACTGAATCAAATTTTGACCGAGTTTAACCCTAAAGTTGATATTATATATTTTTACCATAGAATATGCATGCACTTCAAAATTTAATGAGGGCGAAATTGGAAATGGTGGCAAGGGTGTTAAGTACATGATATTTAGCAAAAACATTACGTGGAGTGCCAATGCCACAAAAAATACCCTAATCTATATCACAAATCAGGATGGTATTTGGGGTTAGAGATAAAAGACGACTGAGATTTACCCAAATATATAAATTTAACGGATTACACAGAGCTTAAAGCACCAAGAGATAAGTTTGTAGATAAACATAGTTCAAGGTTGAGATTCAATTCATCTAATGGTTGGGATTTAAAGTTAGTCTTTATTTCTTACCTTCAATCAATCCCCACTAAGAGTGCATGGGTTCAATTCACTTACCCAACATTTCGATATTTATTTACTTTTATTCAATTGATGATGGTGGTAATTAGACATGTAAGTATGAAGGATGAAAACTTAAGGGTGATCAATAATATATTGGCATGGGGTGTTGATGCTAGTTGATATTCACATAAGTATTACATAATATACCTCCTAACTTATGTTTGTTAGTGTTTCGAATAGTGTATTTTAGTTTAATTATTTTATTTTCGTATTTTTGTAGGATTTGGAGTTTAAATAACAAAAGTGCGTTAGCGTGGTGAATTTGGAAATTCATGGACAAATTAACAAAGTGGAGCGGGAGACACTCAAGCCAAAGATTAAGAGAACCAAAGGAAAAAAGTTTTGAATAAAAGCAAGAAGATTTGAGTGCAATTTGCAAGTTCTTGAACATGCTTCAGTAATTTTATGATAACTTGAGCTGTAGACCTCGGAATTGGATGATTCTTAAAGCGTTGGAAAGAAGACTCGAAAGGCTAAAATTCATATGTTCATAACATTTCCATATTCTGGAGTAATCATGATCGATTTTGGATATACTTGAAGACTGCTAAATCTGGACAGATTTGGGCACGAAAGAAGAATGGAGAGCAAAACCGACTTTTCACATCATAGCTGGATTTAATTGGGCTTAGAAATGAAGCTTGAATCAGCAATTACCATTAGAATCCATGAGAAGCCCAAACAAAAAGGAGTCTTAGTCTAATTAGGAACAAGAAGGAACACGTTTCTTTGGGTTTCCAAATTGGATTGGTTTCCAAATTGGGACCAATGGAGATTTGATTTCCAATTGGGGTGGCCAATAGGAGGAGCTTTGTTTCCTTTTTAACACAAGGAAATACGGAAGCAATAGGAGTTTTTTTAGGCTGAAACACAAGGACAGCAGCCAATAAGGAGAAGTTTGGTTTTCTTTTTAAAACAAAAGGACAACAGCCAATAAAAGGGAGTTTTTTTCTCTCTGGAAAATATACAGCAGCAGAGGAGAAGGTGCTGTCTAGCACAGCAAAGAAGAATGCAGCAGCAGTGGACACGCAGCAGGGCTGTCCAGAACGCAGCAGCAGCGCTGTTCAGAACGCAGCAGCGCAGCAGTGGACGCAGCAGCAGCGAAGATGTCGTCCAGCAGGGTGTGCATCGCTAATCAACCACGTGCCGCCATGCCGATGAAGCTCCACGCCGCTGTTGTTGTCCTCACCTTCGCCATGTGTCACTAAACTCCACGCAAGGTGAAGAGACGAACTCCTAGATGTAACGCACTTAATTAGTATTTGATTCGTTTTATGCTTTCACGATGAATAATGGTGTTTACGATTCTCACTTTTATTTAATATAAGAATTTATGTTATTTTAGTGACAGATTTCATAAATTTCTTCGTAGATTATTATTCCGGTGGTTGTCGTTTTCTTCTCCATATAAGTTTAGTCATGTTTTTCTTATGTGTGGAATTTTTAAGGATCAATTGATTCTGGTAGGTTAGTTATATGTGATCGTCTTTTATTACGTTATTGTCTCCGGATATATCGTAAGTTTAGGATATCACATATGACCAACCTTTGTGCTTTCTAGAAAAAGTGAAATATAAAATCCATTTACATTAGGATATATTAATGCATTAAAGACTATTTTTTCGATTATATTGTTTGGGATGTGAAACACGTAATCGAGTCATCATAGCGAATCAATACTAGTTGGCGCGTGAAATCTAGGAGGGATTCTTGAAACCTTGTGACTTCTCCAAACTTGATTTTTATTAAACTAAATTTAATTTCATATTTTAAAATTGCTAAAATTTCTTACATTTAGTTTCGCGTAGTTTTTCTTCCTTGACCTTGTTTTGTAGATCGTTTTTTCCTCGTGAGATCGACACCCCAATCTTTACTGCAATTGACCGCGTGTACTATTTGGGCGTAATCACTAGTAAAACAAATCAGAATGGTGTTTTATCATGTTAAACACAATTTATCATGTTAAAATTTTATCGTGCTAACGACACGGGGAATACCCTAGTCTATCTTACAAATCAGAATGGTGTTTGGGGTTAGAGATAAAAGACAGTTAAAATTAAAAGTTGAAGAAGATGTTGATGGTAGAGATTCATTATCAATAATAACATATTTGTAAATAAATTGCAAATAAAATTAACAAAAATGTGAAAAAAGTTAGTGGAATGCATTGTGGAGGAGAGATAAAACATTTGTGCTTTTCTTAAATGCAAATCGTCATAACTACCTATTTAGTTGTCTGATTTTACTAAACTTGATATGGTTTAAATGCAATTTTGAAGATTTTTCTAATGAAACAATCATTAATACAAATGTTTTTAGTTTTAAATATGCATTTCATGCCGTATGCATTTTTCCAAAAAAGTAAGTATAATCTAATGCACTTCATGTCGTAAGTATTTTCAATATTAAGGGACATTCAAACAAAAACCATGAACTCCATATTTTGGAAACTCAAAGTTTTGGGAAGTTTAATTGTGGCAGTTTTAAAATGTGTTTTTTCTAATTGTTAAAAATTTTACCAAGTTTTGACCTATTGCCATGACCCACCATCAATCGTGCCAACGGCAAGAGCAATACACTAGTCTATATTACAAATCAGAATGGTGTTTGAGGTTGGAGATAAAAGCCGGTTGAGATTTACCCAAATATAAGAATCTAATGGATCACATAGATCTTAAAACACCAAAAGATAAGTTTGTAGATAAACATAGTTAATGGTTGAGATTCATTTCATTTAATGATTTGGGCTTAAAGTTAACATTTATGTCTTACCTTCAATCGAACCCCAATAAGAGTGCATGGGTTCGATTCTTACCAAAACATAAAGATCTAACGATCCAGACGATTTCTCTAATTTCAATATCTCTTTCACTCTTTAAATTTCTCATCTTTTAATTTCTCTTAACACTCACACTATTACACCTCTCTCACTTTCAACATCTCATCTTTCAAGTATAAGTTTATTTTTGTTTCTTATTTTCTTACTAAATATATGTTGATTTATACACATAAATTTACGGTTCGGTGTTTTTGAATATTTGACATTGGGTGCAATTTCAAAATTGTTGGGCAACTATATGAAATACATTTTATATTGTAAATGAGTGGCTTTCTATTTTAACATTTATGTTTTCCAATTGATTACTTGGGCAAAATGAGTGTGTTCATGATGACGTGGGCACATACGGGTTGGCATGTGAGGTTTACATTAAAAAATCGTATCGTGCCAACGACACGGGGGACTCTCTAGTCTATATTACAAATCAGAATGGTATTTGAGGTTTGAGATGAAAGACGACTGAGATTTACCCAAATATAAGAATCTAACAGATCACATAGAACTTAAAGAACCAAGAGATTAGTTTGTAGATAAATATAGTCCATGGTTGAAATTCGTTTAATCTAATGGTTTAAACTTAAGGTTAGTCTTTATGTCTTATATTCAATCAATCCTCAATAAGAGTGCATGGGTTCGATCTCTATACTCAACATTTTGATATTTATTTATCTTTTTCAATTGTTGATGGTGATGATTAGGCATGTAAGTATAAAGGATAAACTTTTGTCGTGCCAAAGACACGAGGAATACCCTAGTCTATATTACAAATCAGGATGGTGTTTGGGGTTGGATATAAAAGTCGGCTGAGATTTACCCAAATATATGAATCTAATTGATCACATAGGACTTAAAGCACCAAGAGATAAGTTTATAGATAAACATAATTCAAGGTTGAGATTCGTTTCATCTAATGGTTGGGACTTAAAGTTAGTTTTTATGTCTTACCTTCAATCAATTCCCAATAAGAGTGCATGGGTTTAATTTACATACCCAACATTTATATATATATATATATATATATATTTTTTTTTTTTTCAATTGTTGATGGTGGTGATTAGACATGTAAGTATGAAGGACGAAAACTTAAGGGTGATCAATAATATATTTGCATGGGGTGTTGATGCTAGAAAAATAAATATGAATGGTGTTTTATCATGTTAAACCATTATCGTGCCAACGACACGGAGAATACCCTAATCTATCTTACAAATCAGAATAGTGTTTGGGGTTAGAGATAAAAGACTGTTAAAATTGAAAGTTGAAAAAGATGATGGTAGAGATTCATTATCAATAATAACATGTTTGTAAATAAATAGCAAGTAGAAGGGCAAATAAAATGAAAAAAAATGTGAAAAAGTTGGTGGAATGCATATATGAAGGAGTGATAAAACTTTTGTGCTTTTCTTAAACGCAAATTATCTTAACTACCTACTTAGTTGTCAGATTTATTAAACTTGGTATAATTGAAATGCAATTTTGAAGATTTTTCCAATAAAACCAATAATTCATACAAATGCTTATAGTTTTTTTCCCATGTCGCCGGCCAGTTCGAACCCGTGACATGTGATACCATCCGCCACACCGCTACCAACTCAACTAGTACACCTTTGGCAAATGTTTATAGTTTTAAATATGCATTTCACGTCGTACGCATTTTTTCAAAAAATAACTATAATCTAATGCACTTCATGTCGTAAATATTTTCAATATTAAGAGACATTCAAGCAAAGACCATAAACCCCATAATTTGGAAAGTCAAAGTTTTGGGAGGATTAATTATGGTGGTTTTAAAATGTGTTTTTTTTCTATACCAAGTTCTGACCTATTGCCACGACCCAGCTTCTATCGTGCCAACGACACGGGCAATACACTAGTTTATATTACAAATTAGAATAGTGTTTGAGGTTGGAGATAAAAGACGGCTGAGATTTACCCAAATATAAGAATCTAACAGATCATGTAGAACTTAAAACACCAAAAGACAAGTTTGTAGATAAACAAAGTTCATGGTTGAGATTCGTTTCATCTAATAGTTGGGACTTAAAGTTGGCATTTATGTTTTACCTTCAATCAAGCCCCAATAAGAGGGCATGAGTTCGATTCTCATACCCAAACATAAAGATCCAACGATCCTAGACGATTTCTCATATTTCAATATCTCTTACACTCTTTCGATTTATCTTAACACTCACTTACGTTCTTTCATCTCTCTCACTTTCAACTTCTCATATTTGAAGTATAAGTTTATTTTAGTTTTTAATTTTTTTACTAAATTTATGTTGATTTGTACACATAAATTTACGGTTAGGTGTTTTTGAGTATTTGACATTGGGTGCTATTTCAAATTTGTTGGGCAACTATGAAATACATTTTATATTGTAAAATGAGTGGCTTGTATTGTTACATTTCTGTTTTCCTATTGATTTATTTGGTAAAGTTAGTGTGTTCATGGTGACGTAGGCACGAACGTGTTGGCATCTGAGGTTTACACAAAAATCATATCGTGCCAACAACATGGGGGATACACTACTCTATATTACAAATCAGATTGGTGTTTGAGGTTGGAGATAAAAGACGGTTGAGATTTACTCCAAATATATTAATCTAACGGATCACATAGAACTTAAAGTACCAAGAGATAAGTTTGTAGATAAACATAGTTCATGGTTGAGATTCGGTTCATCTAATGGTTTGGATTAGTTAGCATTTATGTCTTACCTTCAATCAATCCCCAATAAGAGTGCATGGGTTCGATCTCCATACCCAACATTTTAATAGTTATTTATTTTTCTTCAGTTGTTGATGGTGGTTATTAGGCATGTAAGTATGAATGATAAACATTTATCATGCCAACAGCATGGAGAATACCCTATTCTATGTTACAAATCAGGATGGTGTTTGGAGTTAAAGATAAAAGACGGCTCAGATTTATCCAAATATAAGAATCTAATGGATCACATAGAACTTAAAGCACCAAGAGTGCATGGGTTCGATTCTCATACCCAACATTTTGATATTTATTTATCTTGATATTTAAAGTAGACTAACTCTATTTATCATATTGAACTTTCATCGTGGCAATGACACGAAAAATACCCTAGTCTATATTACAATTCAGAATGGTGTTTATAGTTATAAATAAAAGACGACTGAGATTTATCCAAACACAAAGATCTAACGGTCCTTGACAATTTCTCATATTTCATTATCTCTTATCCTCTTTCAGTTTCTCATCTTTCAATTTCTTTTAACCCTCACTTACACTCTTTCATCTCTCTTGCTTTCAATTACGCATCTTTCAAGTATTTTTTTTCACTAAATCAAATTTGATTTGTAAACATAAATTTACAATTAGTTATTTTTTAGTATTTGCTATTGTGTGCAATTTCAAATTTGTTGGGCAACTATGAAATGCATTTTATATTGTGAAATGGGTTGCTTTGTAATGTAACTTTATGTTTTCCAATTGATTTCCTAGGTAAAGTGAGTGTGTTCATGGTGATGTAGGCACAGATGGGTTGGCATGTCATGAGGTTTACCCAAAAAAGTATATATTGCCAACGGCACGGGGGACACATTAGTCTATATAACAAATCAAATTGGTGTTTGGGTTTGGATATAAAAGACGGTTAGGATTGAAAGTTAATGAAGATGTTGATGGCAGAGATTCACTATCAACAATGACATGTTTATAAATAAGTTGCAAGTAGAAAGACAGAAAATGAACAAAAATGTGAAATGTTTTATGAAAGGCATGCGGCGGAGAGAATATTTTGTGTTTTTTAAATGAAAATCATCATAACTATTTTTTTTAGTTGTCGTATTTTAGTAAACTATGTATGGTTGAAATGCATTTTTAACATTTTTTCAATGAAACCAATCATTAATATAAACGCTTAAAGTTTTAAATATACATTTCACTCCATATGCAATTTAAAAAACTATAATTTAATGCACTTCAATGGCACGAGCAATACACTATTCTATGTAACAAATCGAAATGGTGTTTAGGTTGGAGATGAAAGACGGCTAAGATTTATTCAAATATAAAGATCTAACAGATCACATAGAAGGGGAGAGGGTGGGGGGGGGGGGGAAGGGTGTTTGGCTGAAATTTATATTCGCATAGGACTGAAATACCATTGGCCAAAGTTGAACATTCTTCTTCTGTCAAACAATTTGATTATTGAAGGCACTGGGAATACCCCTAATCTATATTACAATTTAGAATGATATTTGGGTTGGAGATAAAAGACAACTAAAATTTACCCAAACATAAAGATTTAACGATCCTAGATGTTTCTCATATTTCAATATCTTACACTCTTTCAATTTCTCACCTTTAATTTCTCTTAATACCCACTTATACTCTTTCATCTCACCCTCTTTCAATTTCTCATCTTTCAAGTATAAGTTTATTTTTAATTTATTATTTTTTTTTTACTAAATCTATGTTGATTTGTACACATAAATTTACGACCGAGTGTTTTTTGGTATATGACATTGGGTGCAATTTCAAATTTGTTGGCCAACTATGAAATACATTTTATATTGTAAAATCAGTGGCTTTGTTTTGTAACTTTTATGTTTTCCAATTGATTTCTTGAGCAAAGTGAGTGTGCACATGGTGACATAGGCATGAACAGGTTGAGATTCGCTTCATCCAAGAGATAAGAGTGCATGGTTTCGATCCCCATACCCAACATTTTGATATTTATTTATTTTTATTCAATTGTTAATGGTGGTGATTAGGCATATAAGTATGAAGATAAATTTTTGTCGTGCCAACGACACAGAGAATATCCTAGTCTATATTACAAATCAGAATGGTGTTTGTGATTGTAGATAAAAGACAACTTAGATTTACCCAAACATAAAAATCTAACGACCCTAGACAATTTTTCATATTTCAATATCTCTTACACTTTCAATTTCTCATATTTCAATTTCTCTTACACTTATTGTATTGTAACTTTTATGTTTTCCAATTGATTTATTGGGCAAACTGAGTGTGTTCATGGTGACATAGGCACAGATGGGTTGGCATGTTATGAACTTATCCAAAAAAAATCATATCGTGCCAATGGCACGGGGATTACACTAGTCTATCTTACAATTCAAAATGTTGTTTGAAGTTTGAGATAAAAGACAATTAGGAATGAAAGTTGCGGAAGATGTTAATGGTGGAGATTCATTATCAATAATGGCATGTTTGTAAATATGTTGCAAGTATGAGGGCAAAGGAAATGAACAAAAAGCTGAAAAAGTTTGTGGAATGCATGTGGCAGCGAAAGAAAATTTGTGTTTTATTAAATGAAAATTGTCATAATATCTACTTATTTATTGGAAACCTGGTATGATTAAAATGTATTTTTGAAGATCTTTCCAATGAAACCAATCACTAATACAAATGCTTAAAGTTTTAAAACCAATTATAAATAAAAACGCTTAACGTTTTAAATATGCATTTCACGCCATATGCATTTTATTAAAAAAAATAACTGTAATCTATGCATTTCACGTCGTAAGTGTTTTCAATATTAAGACAAATTAAAGCAAAAACCATGAACTTCATATTTTGAAAAAAATTAAAGTTTGGGGAAATTAATTTTTGTGATTTTAAAATGTGTTTTCCCTAATTATTTAAAAATTTAACCGAGTTTGACTTATTGCCACGACACACCTTCTATCGTGCCAACGACACGGGAAATACATTACTCTATATAACAAATCAAAATGTTGTTTGAGATTGGATATAAAAGACGACTGAAACTAACCCAAGCATAAGAATCTAATGTATCACAAAGAGAGAGGTTGGAGAAAAAAGTTTCTTAACTTTTATGCCCCAACCAATTCTAACCATCACACATCTAAAGGCTCAGATTGAATTTGAGTGTCGAAGGCACGAGGAATACCATAGTCTATTTAACAAATCAGAATGATATTTGGGGTTGGAGATAAAAGACGGTCAGGGTTGAAAGTTGGGGAAGATGTTAATGGTGGAGATTCATTATCAACAATGACATGTTTGTAAATAAGTTGCAAGTGGAAGGGCAAATAAAATGAACAAAAAAGTGAAAAGGTTGGTGGAATGCATATGTGGCGGAGAGATAATTTTTTGTGTTTTT
This sequence comes from Berberis vulgaris, assembly GCA_963556465.1. Taxonomy (NCBI): domain Eukaryota; kingdom Viridiplantae; phylum Streptophyta; class Magnoliopsida; order Ranunculales; family Berberidaceae; genus Berberis; species Berberis vulgaris. Next base: position 88,762,254 of record OY747125.1, on the reverse strand, counting down.
TAAATGCAAATCTACAAAACTATTTGTTTAGTTGTCGAATTTTAGTAAACTTGGTATGGTTGAAATGCATTTTTGAAGATTTTTCCAACGAAATCTCGCCGCATGCAGTTTTCCAAGAAAAACTTGTAATCTAATACACTTCACATCATAAGTATTTCAATATTAAGATACATTCAAGCAAAAACCATGAACTCCATACTTTGTAAAATCAAAGTTTCAGGATGATTAATTGTGGCAGTTTTAAAATATTTTTTTCATAATTGTTAAAAGTTTTAACAGGGTTTGAACTATTACAATGACCCACCTTTTATCGTGCCAACAACACGGGCAATACAAAATGTTGTTTTAGGTTGGACCTATAACAAATTAGAATGTTGTTTTAGGTTGGAAATAAAAAACGGCTGAGATTTACCCAAACAACGGATCACGTGGAGGGGGAGGGGAGGGTGTTTGGTTGAAATTTATATTCGCATTGAACTGAAATACCTCTGGCCAAAATTGAAATTTCTCCTCCTACCAAACAATTTGAGTGTCGAAGGAACGGGAAATACCATAGTCTATATAACAAATCAGAATGATGTTTGGGGTTGGAGATAAATGACGGAAATGATTGAAATTTGGGGAAGATGTTTATGGTGGAGATTCATTATAAACAATGGCATGTTTGTAAATAAGTTGCAAGTGGAAGGGCAAACAAAATGACCCAAAAAGTGAAAAGGTTGGCGGAAAACATATGTCGCAGAGAAATAAGTTTTTGTGTTTTTTAAATTCAAATCATCATAACTATTTATTTAGTTGTCGAATTTTAGTAAACTTGGTAGGGTTGAAATGCAATTTTGAAGATCTTTTTAACAAAATCACGTCGTATCCATTTAAAAAAAAATTGTAATCTAATGCACTTCACGTCATAAGTATTTTCAATATTAAGATACATTCAAGCAAAAACTATAAACTCCATATTTTGGAAAATCAAAGTTTTGTCCTAACTATTTAAAATTGTAACTGAATTTGACCTATTGCCACGACCCAATTTCTATCATGCCAATGGCACGGGCAACACAAAATGTTGTTTAGGTTAGACCTATAATAAATCTAGAATGTTGTTTGAGGATGGAGATAAAAGACGGCTGAGATTTTATCCAATCATAAGATTTACCCAAACATAAAGATTTAATGGATCACATGGAAGGGGGAGGTGAGGGTGTTTGGTTGAAATTTATGTTTTACTTGGACTGAAATACCCCTAGCCAAAGTTGAAAGTTCTCCTCCTATCAAACAATTTGAGTGTTGATGGCACATGAAATACCCAAGTCTGACATTACAATTCAAAATGGTGTTTTGGGGTTGGAGATAAAAGACGGCCAAGATTGAAAGTTAGGGAAGATGTTTATGCTAGAGATTCATTATCATCAATGACATGTTTGTAAATAAGTTGCAAGTAGAATAGGAAGAAAATGAACAAAAAGGTGAAAATGTTGGTGGAATGCATATATGGCAGATAAAGAATTTTTGTGTTTTTTATAAATGCAAATCATCATAACTATCTACTTAGTTGTCGGATTTTAGTAAACTTAGTATGGTTGAATGCCTTTTTGAAGGTCTTTCCAACTAAACCATGCCGTAAGCATTTTATCAAAAAAAAAAATTTGTAATCTAATGCACTTCATGTCAAGATACATTCAAGCAAAAATCATAAACTCCATATTTTGGAAAATCAAAGTTTTGGGAAGATTAATTGTGGCCGTTTTAAAATACTTGTTTAAAATTTTGAACCGAGATTGACCTATTGCCATGACCCACCTTCAATCATGCCAACAACAAGGGCAATACAAAATGTTGTTTTAGGATCAAAATGTTGTTTTATGTTGGAGATAAAAGTCGGCTGAGATTTACCCAAACATAAAGATTTAATGGATCACTTGGAGGGGGGAGGGGAGGGGAGGGTGTTTGGTTGAAATTTATGATCTCATGGACTGAAATACCCCTTTCTAAAGTTTAAAATTCTCCTCCTATCAAACAATTTGAGTGTCGATGGTACGGGGAATACCCTAGTTTTACATTACAATTCAGAATGGTGTTTGGGGTTAGAGATAAAAGACGGCCAAGAGTGAAAGTTGTGGAAGATGTTGATGCTAGAGATTCATTATCATCAATGACATGTTTGTAAATAAGTTGCAAGTAGAATGACAAAGAAAATGAATAAAAAGGTGAAAATTTTGGTGGAATGCATATGTGGCAGAGAGAAATTTTTCGTGTTTTTTATAAATGCAAATCGTCGTAACTATCTACTTAGTTGTCGGATTTTAGTAAACTTGGTATGGTTGAAATTCATTTTTGAAGATATTTCCAATGAAAACATTCATTAATACAAATGCTTAATGTTTTAAATATGCAGTTCATGCCGCATGCATTTTTTCAAAATACAATTATGTAATCTAATGCACTTCACATCGTAAGTATTTTCAATATTAAGATACATTCAAGTAAAGACAATGAATTCCATATTTTGAAAAATCAAAGTTTGGAGAGGATTAATTGGCGGTTTTAAAATGTGTGTATTTTCTAATTTTAAAATTTTAACTGAATTGACCTATTCCCACGATCAACCTGCTACCGTGTCAACGGCATGGGAAATACACTAGCAGTGTTCTGAAAATCTGCCTAGGCGCTAGAAGGTAGAAAATCGCCCAGATTAATGGCTGTGCGGGTTTTGGGCGGGTCTGGGCGGCCAAGGCGGGGTCTAGGCGGTCTGGGTGATTTTTTTTTAATTTTTAATTAAGGCTGATTGTGTTCTTATTTTATTTTTCTTTCCTCTTTTTTAGAAATAAACTATTTATTGTTTTTTATTCAGTATATGTCTAATTATGGCAAATGATGATTACTTAATGAAATTCTCAAAGGATCACCGGTACCAATTTTACTAATGTAGATTTTATCAAACATGAATGAGGTTATTCGTACAATTTGAAGAAAAATAAAAGAGTAGGTTTGGATATTTGTTCACAAATTCAATTTTATATAAAGTACCCATCATGACCAACTTCAATCATTTGAGTTTTAATAAATTTTGTTCATGATTGTTAATTTTTCATGTTTTTAAATTTTGCATATGTATCTTGGCATTAAATTGTATGTAATTGATAATATATTATGCTTAACTTTTGTAAATTATTAAAGTTATAATACAAAACTAGGGCGCCTAGGCCCTTGGGCGCTAGCACCTGCTCGCCGCCCGCCCACCACCCACCGCTTTTTAGAACATTGTACACTAGTCTATATAACAAATCATAATGATGTTTGATGTTGGAGATAAAATACGGTTGAGATTAACCCAAACATAAGAATCTAATGGATCACAAAGAGAGAGGTTGGAGAAAGAAGTTTTTTAACTTTATGCTCCAACCAACTCTAATCATCACACATCTAATGGCTCGGATTAAATTTGAGTGCAGAAAGCACGAGGAATACCCTAATCTATATAACAAATCCGAAAGGTGTTTCAGGTTGGAAATAAAAGACAATCAAGATTTACCCAAACATAAAGATCAAACGGATTACATAGAGGGGAAGAGGAAGGTGTTTGACTAAAATTTATGTTCGCATGATACTAAATAGCCCTGGCCAAAGTTGAAAATTCTCCACCTATCACAATTTGAGTGCCGAAGGCACGAACAATACCCTAATCTATATTACAATTCAGAATGGTGTTTGGGAGAGGTGATAAAAGACGATCAAGATTGAATGTCGAGAAAGATGTTGATGTTGGAGAGTCATTATCAATAATGACATATACGAAAATAAGTTGCAAGTAGAAAGACAAAGAAAATGAACAAAAGGTGAAAAAGTTGGTGGAATGCATAAGTAGCGGAGAAATGAAATTTTTGTGTTTTTCTAAATGCATTTTAGCAAACTTGGTATCTACATACTATCTACTTAGTTGTCGGATTTTACTAAACTTGGATGTCGAATTTTACTAAACTTGGTATGTTGAAATGCATTTTGAAGTATCTACATTAATATAAATGCTTACAGTTTTAAATATGCATTTCGTGCGCATTTTCAATATTAAGACATATTCATATAAAGACCATGAACTTCATATTTTGTAAAATCAAAGTTTGGGGAGGATTAGTTGTAGCGATTTTAAAAATGTATTTCTTCCTAATGGTATTTTAGGTTGGAGATAAAAGACGGCTGAGATTTACCAAAAACATGAGATCAAACGGATCCCATAGATGTGGGAGAGAATGGTGTTTGACTGAAATTTATGTTCGCATAGGACTTAAATACCCCTGGCCAAAATTGAAAATTCTCCTCTTATCAAACATTTTCAGTGCTGAAGGCATGGTGAATGCCCTCGTTTATCTTACAAATCAGAATGGTGTTTGTGGTTGGGTATAAAAAAAGTTAGGATTGAAAGTTGTGGGAGACGTTGATGGTGGAGATTCATTATCAACAATGACATGTTTGTAATAAGTTGCAAATAGAAGGGAAAATTAAATGAACAAAAATGTGAAAAGTTTGTGGAATGCTTGTGTGGTGGAGAGAAAAAATTATATATTTTAAATCAAAATCGTTAAAATTATCTATTCAGTTACTAGATTTTATTAAACTTGGTATGGTTGAAATATATTTTTGAAGATCTTTCCAATGAAACCATACACTAATACAAACGCTAAAATTTTTAAAACCAATCATTAATAAAAACACTTAAAGTTTTAAATATGCATTTCAAGCCATATGCATTTTCCAAAAAAATAAATGTAATTTAATGCACTTCACGCCGTAAGTATTTTCAATATTAAAACTTATTCAAGCAAAGACCATGAACTCTGTATTTTGAATGTTTCTTTTTTCTAATTGTTTAAAATTGTGTCGAATTTAAAATGTTTTTTTTTCTTTCTAATTTTTGAAAATTTTAACCGAGTTTGACCTATTGTCATGACTCACCTTTTATCGTGCCGACGACACAGGAAATACACTAATCTATCTTACAAATCAGAATGGTGTTTGGGATTTGAGATAAAAGATAGTCAGGATTGAAAGTTGGGGAAGATGTTGACGGTGAAGATTCATTATCAACGATAACATGTGTACAAATAAGTTGCAAGTAGAAGAGCAAAGAAAATAAACAAAAAGGTGAAAAAGTTAGTGGAATGGATATGTTGCGGAGAGGTAAAAAAATTATTTATTTTAAATGCAAATCGTTATAGTAGCTATCTACTTAGTTATTGGATTTTAGTAATTTTAACATGGTTGAAAATGCACTTTTGAAGATTTTTCCAATGAAACCAATCATTAATACAAACGTTAAAAGTAGTAAAAATGTATTTTACGCCATATGCATTTTTTCTAAAAAATACTTGTAATCTATATTACAATTCAGAGTGGTGTTTTACTATTCATTGCTGACTAGGACAAAGTCAAATCGAAGGGATTAGAGATAAAAGATGGTTAGGATTGAAAGTTAGGAAATGTATTGAATTTGAGGGTTGAGATTCATTTACTATGATGACATATTTGTAAATATAAAACATGTTTAATGGCAAAAATAATGAAAAAAGTTGGTGAAATGTACATGTGGCGGAAAGAGAAAATATTATTTTTTCCTTGTAACAAAATGAAAATTATCATAACTATCTACATCGTCATCGAATTTTGGTAAACTTAGTATCATTGAAATGCATATTTGAAGATCTTTCCAACAAAATCAATGATCAAGACAAGAGCTAAAATTTAATAAATATATATTCTATAATTTAAAAAGGCATCCTTGAGGTTGAATTAGGCTAGGATATGTGGGAAGACCGCAATGCTTGGAGAACCAAAATCCATGTAGTCGACCCCAAAAATATTGGGAATAGGTTTTGATGATGATGATATTCTATAATTAAAAAAACGTAAAATGTATTTCATGTCTTTAATATTTTTCAAATCAATGAGACGGGTTAATCATACCAAAAAAAAAATGAGTCGGGTATATTAATTAACATTTAAACAAAAATCATAAACTTCATGTTTTGGCGAATTCAAAGACTGGGGGAGAACTCATTCTCAGCGTTTAAATTTCCACCCCAAATTATTCAAATTTGACCGAGTGTAACCCTAAAATTTATAATATAAAAGTTTGCCTCAGAATAGGCATACACTTCAATACTGATTGAAAACGAAAATGGGGATAGTGACGGAGGTGTTCAGTACAAAATATTTAGCAAAACAAAATTAAGTAGAGTGCCAACGGCACAGGGCATACTCTAGTCTAATATAGTTCACGTTGTAAGTATTTTCAATATTAAAACACATTCGAGCAAAAACCATGAACTCTGTATATTGAAAAATCAAAGTTTTTGGATGATTAATTGTGGCGGTTCTAAAATGCATTTTTTTCCTTATTTGTTTATAATTTTAACCAAGTTTGACCAATCGTCACGATCCACTTTCTATCATACCGATCTTGCTGAGATTTACTTCGACATAAAAATCTAACGAATCACATAGAGGGGGATGGAAGGGTGTTTGGCTAAAATTTATGTTGTATAAGGCTGAAATACCCCTGGCCAAAGTTGAAAATTCTCATTCTATCAAACAATTTACGTGCCGAAGGCACAGAAAATACCCTAGTCCGTCTTACAAATCAGAATGGTGTTTGGGGCTAGAGATAAAAGACATTCAAGATTGAAAGTTGGGAAAGATGTTGATGATGGAGATTCATTATCAACAATGATATTTTTGTAAATAAGTTGCAAGTATAAGGGCAAAGAAACGAATAAAAATGTGAAAAAGTTGGTGGAATGCATATGCGACGGAGAGATAATTTTTGTGTGTGTTTTTTTAAATGCAGATCGTCATAACAATCCACTTAGTTGTTGGATTTTGTTAAACTTAGTATGGTTGAAATATATTTTTGAAAATATATCCAATGAAAACGGTCATTCATGCAAGTGCTTAAAGTTTTAAATATGCATTTCATGCTGTATGCATTCTTCTATTAAAATAACATAATCCAATGCACTTAACATCATAAGTATTTTCAATATTAACACATATTCAAGCAAAGACCATGAAATCCGTATTTTTGGAAACTTAAAGTTTTTGGAGGATTAATTGTGGCAATTTTAAAAAAAAAAATCCTAATTGTTTAAAAATTTAACCGATTTTCATCTATTGCCACATTCCATTTTCTATTGTGCCAATGACACATGCAATACACTAGTCTATATAATAAATCAGAATGGTGTATCTAGTTGGAGACAAAAAAGGGCTGAAATTTACTCAAACATAAAGATCGAACGAATCACATAAGGAAGGGAAGGGTGTTTAGCTAAAATTTATGTACTAAAATACCCTTGGTCAAAGTTGAAAATTCTCCTCATATCAACAATTTTAGTGTCGAAGGCATGGGGACTACCCTAATCTATCTAACAAATCTGAATGGTGTTTTTGGTTGGAGATAAAAGTCGGCTGAGATTTACCCAAACATAAAGATCTAACGGGTCATATAGAGGGGAGGGTGCTTGGCTGAAATTTATGTTCGCATAGGACTGAAATACGTCTAGCCAAATATGAAAATTCTCTTCCTATCACACAATTTGATTGCCGAAGGCACGAGGAATACCCTAGTTTATCTTACAAATCAATTACAGTGTTAACTATTTATCAGGAATTAGAGATATAAGATGGTTAGGGTTGAAAGTTGGGGAAAATATTGAGTGTTGAGATTCATTCTCTATAATGACACTAAGGTATTCCTCATGTCGTTGACATTTCACATATTTTTTTCTATTTCATTTTTTGCTAAATATCATGTAATGAACACGACCGCCACAGTCCTCACTTTCGCCCTCAATCAATTTTGAAGTGTAAGCCTATTTTAAGGTAAAAATATATACTATAAACTTTAGGATTAAACTCATATAATATTTGAATAAGTTAAGGGAAAAAAATTAAAACGCAGAAAGTGAGTTCTCCCCAAACTTTGAATTCTTCAAAACATGAAGTTCATGTTTTTTGTTTAAATGTGCATTTAGAAGTCCAATCGTTTTTTTTTTCCTAATATGATCACCCATTTCACTGTTTTGAAAACTATTAACGATGTGAAATGCATTAGAAGTTTTTTTTAATAATAATATATATATATTTTTAAATTTAAGTGCTCGTATTTATCATTAGTTTTGATGGAAAGATCTTCAAAAATGCATTTCAACGATACCAAATTTACCAAAATCAGACAACTATGTAGATAGTTATGATAATTTTCATTTTGAGAAAAAAAAAGAAAACACAATAGTTTCTTTCTGCCACATGTACATTCCACCAACTTTTTTCACCATTTTTTCAATTTCTATGCGCTTTTACATGTTTTATAGTTAAACATATTTCATTATAGAAAATGAATCTCAACCTTTAACATCTTTCCCAACTTTCACTCGTAGCCATATTTTATCTTCAATTCCTTATGATTTGACGTTTGCCCTAGTCAGCAATGAACAGTAAAATACTCTGAATTGTAATATAGACTAGAGTATGCCCCGTGCCGTTGGCACTCTACATAAATTTTTTTTGCTAAATATTTTGTACTGAACACCTCCGTCACTATCCCCATTTTCGTTCCCAATCAGTATTGAAGTGTATGCCCATTCTGAGGCAAAATTTTATATTATAAATTTTAGGGTTACACTCGGTCAAATTTGAATTAGTTGGGAGGGAAATTTAAACACTGAGAATGAGTTCTCCCCTAGTCTTTGAATTCGCCAAAACATGAAGTTTATGGTTTTTGTTTAAATGTTCATTAAGATACCCGAATTTTTTTTTCTGGTATGATCAGCCCGTCTCATTGATTTGAAAAATATTAAAGACGTGAAATACATTTTACGTTTTTTTAATTACAGAATATCATCATCATCAAAACCTATTCCCAATATTTTAGGGGTCGACTACATGGATTTTGGTTCTCCAAGCATTGCGGTCTTCCCACATATCCTCGCCTAATTCAAGCTCAATGATGTTTTTTAAAATTATAGAACATATATTTATTAAATTTTAGCGCTTGTCTTGATCATTGATTTTGTTGGAAAGATCAAATATGCATTTCAACGATACTAAGTTTACCAAAATTCGATGACGATATAGATAGTTATGGTAATTTTCATTTTGTTAAAAGGAAAACATAATATTTTCTCTTTCCGCCATATGTACATTCCACCAACTTTTTTCAAAAGTTTTTCATTATTTTTGCCATTAAACATGTTTTATATTTACAAATATGTCATCATAGGAAATGAATCTTAACCCTCAAATTCAATACATTTCCTAACTTTCAATCCTAACCATCTTTTATCTCTAATCCCTTCAATTTGACTTTGTCCCAGCCAACAATGAATAGTAAAACACCACTCTGAATTGTAATATAGATATAGACTAGATTATGCCCCGTGCTGTTGGCACTCCATATAATTTTATTTTTGTTAATATTTTGTACTCAACACCTCTTTCACTATCCACATTTTGGCTCTGAATCAGTATTGAAGTGTAAGTTTATTTTAAGGTAAAATTATATATTATAAATTTTAGAATTAGACTCAATCAAATTTGAAACAGTTGGGGAAAAATTTAAACGCCAAGAATGTGTTCTCCCCCAATCTTTGAATTTGCCAAAATATGAAGTTTAGAGTTTTTGTTTAAATGTGCATTAAGATGCCCGACTCATTTTTTCTGGTATGATCGACCCGTCTCATTACTTTGAAAAATATTTAAAACGTTAAATTATATGTTTTTTAATTAGAAAATTTATATTTTTAAAATTTTAGCGCTTGTGTTGATCATTGATTTTTTTGGAAAGATCTTAAAAAATGCATTTTCATACAATATTAACTTCACCAAAAATCCGATAACGATGTAAATAATTATGATAGTTTTCATTTTGCTAAAAGCAAAACACAATATTTTCTCTCTCCGCCACATGTACATTCCACCAACTTTTTTCAAAAGTTTTTCATTATTTTTGCCCTTCTACATGTTTTATATTTACAAATATGCCATCATGGGAAATGAATCTCAACCCTCAAATTCAATACATTTCCCAACTTTTAATCCTAACCACATTTTATCTCTAATTCTTTCGATTTGACTTTGCCTCAGTCGGCAATGAATAGTAAAACACCACTTTAAATTGTAATATAGATTTTTAAAAATATAAAACATATAGAAAGACAAAGATGTAAACAATAAGAGGGGAGATAAAAGATTAGTTATTTGCTTAAGGGTTTATTTTTAATTTATGCACTAATCTATATCTATATTAAAATTCATAATGGTGTTTCAGGTTTGAGATAAAAGATGGCTGAGATTTATCCAAACACAAAGATCTAACGATCCTAAACGACTGAAACAATTCATAATGGTATTTCAATATCTCTTACATTTTTTCAATTTCTTTTAACCCTCATTTACACTTTTTCATCTCTCATGCTTTTGATTGCTCATCTTTTAAGTATAAGTTTTTTTTTCACTAAATCAAATTTCATTTGTACACATAAATTTACAATTAGGTATTTTTGAGTATTTGCTATTGTGTGCAATTTCAAATTTGTTGAGCAACTATGAAATACATTTTATATTGTGAAATGAATGGCTTTGTATTGTAACTTTTATGTTTTTCAATTAATTTCCTTGGCAAAGTGAGTGTGTTCATGGTGACGAAGGCATGGATGGGTTGCCATGTCATTAGGTTTACCAAAAAAAAATCATATATTGCCAACGGCATGGGGGACACACTATTCTATATAACAAATTAGATTGGTGTTTGTTTTTGGAGATAAAAGACGGTCAGGATGAAAGTCAAGGACGATGTTGATGGTGGAGATTCACTATCAACAATGACATGTTTGTAAATAAGTTGTAAGTAGAAGGACAAAGAAAATGAACAAAAATGTGAAAAAGTTTGTGAAAGACATGTGGCGGATAGAGAAGATTTTTGTGTTTTTTAAATGAAAATTCTCATAACTATCTATCTACTTAGTCGTCGTATTTTAATAAACTTTGTCTGGTTGAAATGATATTTTAACATTTTTCCAATGAAACTAATCATTAATACAAACCCCTAAAGTTTTATATATACATTTCACAACATATGCATTAAAAAAAACCGTAATTTAATGCACTTTAGTGGCACGTGCAATCCACTAGTCTATATAACAAATCAAAATGATGTTTAGGTTGGAGATGAAAAACGGCTAAAATTTACCCAAACATAGAGATCTAACGGATTACAATGAGGGGGGAGGGGAGTGTGTTTGGCTGAAATTAATTTTTACATAGGACTGAAATACCCCTGGTCAAAGTTGAACATTGTTCTCCTGTCAAACAATTTGAGTGTTGAATGCACGAAGAATACCCTAAATTATATTACAAAACATAATGATGTTTGAGGTTGGAGATAAAAGGCAACTGAGATTTATCCAAACATGAGAATCTAACTGACCACATAGAACTTAAAGTACCAAGAGATAAGTTTGTAAATAAACATAGATCATGGTTGAGATTCGTTTCACTTATAGGTTGGGATTTAAAGTTAACATTTATGTCTTACCTTCAATCAATCCCCAACAATAGTGAATGGGTTCGATTCTCGTATCTAACATTTTGATATTTATTTATTTTGATACTAAAAGTAGAATAAATTCTATTTATCATGTCAAACTTTTATCGTGCCAATGGCGCAAGGATTCTTATACCCAGCATTTTGATATTTATTTATTTTTCTTCATTTTTTATGGTGGTGATTAGGCATGTATGAAAGATAAACTTTTTTGTCGTATCAACGGTACGAAAAATACCCTAGTCTATCTTATAAATCATAATGTTGTTTGAGGTTGAAGATTAAAGACGATCAAGATTGAAAGTTGCAGAAGATGTTGATGGTAGAGATTCATTCTCAACAATGACATTTTTGTAAATATATTGCAAGTAGAAGTAGAAAATGAACCAAAAAGTGAAAAAGTTGGTGAAATGCATATGTGGCGGAGAGATAAAAATTGTGTTTTTTTTAAATACAAATCGTCATACCTATCTATTTAGTTGCCAGATTTTAGTAAACTTGGTATGGTTTAAATGCATTTTTGAAGATCTTTCCAATAAAAATATATTATAATTCATTATGGTGTTTCGGATTTGAGATAAAAGACGATTGAGATTTATCCAAACACAAATATCTAACGATCCTAGACAATTTATCATATTTCAGTATTTCTTACATTCTTTCAATTTCTCTTAACCCTCATTTACACTTTTTCATCTCTCACTTTTAATTACTCATATTTCAAGTATAAGTTTTTTTTTTCACTAAATCAAATTTCATTTGTACACATAAATTTACAGTTAGGTATTTTTGAGTATTTGCTATTGTGTGCAATTTCAAATTTGTTGTGAACTATGAAAAACATTTTATATTGTGAAATGGGTGTCTTTGTATTGTAACTTATATGTTTTCTAATTGATTTCCTGGGCAAAGTGAGTGTGTTCATGGTGATGTAGGCATGGATGGGTTGGCATGTCATGAGGTTTACCAAAAAAAATCATATATTGCCAACGGCATGGGGGACACACTAGTCTATATAACAAATCAGATTGATGTTTGTGTTTGGAGATAAAAGATGGTTAGGATGAAGGTCAAGGACAATGTTGATGGTGGAGATTCACTATCGACAATGATATGTTTGTAAATAAGTTGCAAATAGACAAAGAAAATGAACAAAAAGGTGAAAAAGTTTGTGAAAGGCATGTGGCGGAGAGAAAATATTTTTGTGTTTTTAAATAAAAATTCTCATAACTATCTACTTTGTTGTCATATTTTAGTAAACTTTGTATGGTTGAAATGATATTTTAAAATTTTTTCCAATGAAACCAATCATAACAAACACCTAAAGTTGTAAATATACATTTCACGGCATATGCATTTTACAAAAATAAAATTGTAATTTAATGCACTTCAGTGGCACGTGCAATCCACTAGTCTATATAACAAATCAAAATGATGTTTAGGTTGGCAATGAAAGACGGCTGAGATTTACCCAAACATAGAGATCTAAAGGATTACATTGAGGGGAGGAAGGGATGGTGTTTGGATGAAATTAATTTTCACATAGGACTAAAATACCCGTGGCCAAAGTTGAACATTCTCTTTTTGTCAAGCAATTTGAGTGTTGAAGGCACGATGAATACCCTAGTCTATATTACAAATCAGAATGATGTTTGAGGTTGGAGATGAAATACGGTTGAGATTTATCCAAACATGAGAATCTAACGGACCACATATAACTTAAAACACCAAGAGCTATGTTTGTAAGCAAACATAGATCGTGGTTGAGATTCGTTTCACTTATTGGTTGGGACTTAAAGTTAACATTTATGTCTTATCTTCAATCAATCCCCAACAAGAGTGCATGGGTTCGATTCTCGTATCTAACATTTTAATATTTATTTATTTTGATATTTAAAGTAGAATAAACTCTATTTATCATGTTAAACTTTTATCGTGCCAATGGCACAGGGATTCCTATACCCAACATTTTGATATTTATTTATTTTTCTTCAATCTTATATGGTGATGATTAGGCATGTATGAAGGATAAACTTTTTGTCGTGCCAATGATACGGGAAATACCCTAGTCTATCTTACAAATCAGAATGGTGTTTGAGGTAGGAGATTAAAGACGGTCAAGATTGAAAGTTGCAGAAGATGTTGATGGTGGAGATTCATTATCAACAATGACATTTTTTGGACATATATTGCAAGTAGAAGGGCATAGAAAATGAACAAAAAAATGAAAAAGTTGGTGAAATGCATATGTGGCAGAGAGATAAAAATTGAGTTCTTTTTAAACACAAATCGTCATAACTATCTATTTAGTTGTCAGATTTTAGTAAACTTGGTATGGATAAAATGCATTTTTGAAGATCTTTCCAATAAAAATATGTTACAATTCATAATGATGTTTCGGGTTTGAGATAAAAGACGGCTGAGATTTATCCAAACACAAAGATCTAACGATCCTAGACAACTTGATGCAAGAGGGTTTCTAGGGTTTCTAATTTGGGATTCTAGAGTTCCTAATTTGGGTTTCTAGGGTTCTAATTTTCTCTCAAAGTAATTTACTAAATAACTTATTCGTAATCTTTCAATTTAATTAGGAGCCTTTTTAGTTTCCTTTTAAGATTAGGCTTTACTTTTATTTTAGCAATAGACTGCTTGTTATTTTAGTATTTGATTCTATTTCCTTTCTTTTTAGAATAGGCAGTTTCCTTTTAGGATTAGGCTTTACTTTTTATTTTAGGAATAGACTGCTTGTTATTTTAGTATTTGATTCTATTTTTTCTTTTAGGAATAGGCTGCTTATTATTCAAGTTATTTGAGCACTATAAATAGAGTTCTTTCTCAATATTGTAGAGACCTTTGATTTGAGTAATTTGATTGAACATTCACTACAACACAAGTGCCCTTTAATAGCACTTAAATAGAGCGTTTTTTCAATTTGTGCTATGAAAAGCCCTCTTTTAATAGCATTACAATAAAAAACGCTATAGAACTGAAAGCGGGAAATAAAAATTATGGCGCCGCTCTAATTTCACTTGGAAGTTTTAGAAAATCCCTCGACTCTCTAACAAAACATGCAGCCAATTCCAATTTCTAAGGAATACAGGGAGAGGGTAGAGAGAGCAAGGGAGGGAGATCGATATGAGAGAGAGCGAGCAAGGGAGAGAGCCAGATTTAGGGAGAGAGATCAAGGGAGAGAGCGAGGAAGAGAGATCGATACAAGGAGAAAAGGCGAGATTCATGGAGAGAAAAATTAGGCTAGATGGGTTTTTGTTAATTGTAGCCTAGATTTATAACTTCTTTTGTTGTTGTTGTTGTTGCCTTGTTGATTTGTTACTTGTATATGTTTCAGTTTGTTGGTACAATTTGTAGAGAGAATGGAAGTGAAGAGAAGAGAATAAAAGAGGTTTTTGTCGTTGTTGTTGGTGATAAGAGGAATAGAGCAATAAGAAGGTGGTTAAGAGGGATTTATGTTGGTTGGTTCTGATTTGATCATTTGTGGAGCTCAAGAGAAGCTCTGGGTTTCTTTCTCTCCTCAATCTTTGTTTCTTCTTTTGTTGCTTATTTTAGTGCTTGTTTCCCAGTGTATGCATATTTGCTGCCGGCTTGAACAAAGGTTGCAACCAGTTTCAATGCGATTGAGATCAAAACGGTCCGTCATGAGAAATTTTTCATACCTTTTTTTATTTTATTTGTGGTTTAATAGGTTTTGTGATTTTGTTTTGCAAGACTGGTTCTGGAGTCGAATCTTTTATAAAACGTTTTTTGTATCTCTTCTTATTTTTCAGAGGCTGTTTAACTTGAGATTGTTAGAGGGACGAATTTAACAAGGCAATCTGTCTAATAGACTGGTTTGTTCTTCTTTCTTCATTCTATTTTTGCTCTGATTTCGGTTTGCTAAGCATGCTAGTTAGACCAGTCTTTCATCTTTGGTTTCCTTTCTAAAACATTCGTTAAGATTTTCTTGTTCCACATGCAGAATGTTGATGCCTGCCTTCCTGTGGAAGACGTGGAGAAACAACTTGCTGAATGTGTATTGGATTGTGTTAGCACATGCCAAAAAGGAAAGCCGTTATCGCAACTATGGTTATAAGGTAATATCTTCTTTCAAATTAGATCAAATTTTATATACAATCTACAGAGCATTTGAAAATAAAGACATGGGCTAAATACGTTGTTAGCTGCAAGGCTCCAATTCCGCCTAGGCGCCTACCAACTTGGCAAGGCGAGGCGTCGTTGCTGCGGAGCCTTTTTTTCAATGGTAGAATTTTTATATTTCTAATTATTTCAGATTCTTATCATGTTGAAAATTTGTTGTGATTTAAAGTTGCTTCTATAAGTTTTATTTCCCCCCTCAATTCAAGGCACTTTTACAAAAAATAAAAAAAAAATCTAGGAGTGTCTTAGTTGCCCTAGTCACACTCCAACTTGAATAGGGTGTGGTGAAGCCAGTGGAGCGAAACAACATTGATTAACATTGCATGGACCCAAGTGGCACGTCGAAGGCATGCCACCAGGGAGACAAAAACAGTGAGTTGCCGTGCCTAGTTATTGGCAAAAAAAACATTAAAAAGATGCAAATGATGGGAGGGTAAGTTATTATAAAAGCAATAATATACAGTCCAATCCATGCTTATTTCCTTAGAAACATAGAGTGACATGAACCAGCTCACCAGGCTAGCATGTGGTCAGATTCCTTCAAGATCAATGCCAGTCCAAATACTGACGCTTCCTCGCTTGTGGAGATGGACTCGAATCTTGACAACAAGGTTGAACTTCATCCATTTGTGTTTACTAAATGTTAATGTTAGAACATATATCTCTAGTAAAGCTCTTCTTATTCCAATTCTTTTAAATCTGATTTTCTAATTTCCCTTTTTCAGTCAGAAGATTTGTCTCAAGGAATCTTAGGATCTTCAAAACAGTATGATCAAGAAGGAAAAAAGCCCATTGAGAAGGTAATGTTCGTTGGTACACTTAACTGATGATGTTCTTGACATTATTTCAGTTTAAATTTAGCTCATATATTCCAGTTTTTATATTCCAGCACTGCAAGTTATCCAACAATCTACTGGCTTGGATTTAGACTGGCATGATGATCCATGCTTGCCAACACCATGGAAACATATTGGCTGTGAAGGAAGTCTCGTTACATCACTGTGAGCATAATATTTATGTTGATTTATTTTACTCGTTTTTCTCTTTTTAACAAACGATTCATTGTGCTATCATGTATAGTTCATTTTTATTGACAAATATTAGGGAGCTTTCCGACATTGATTTGAGGTCAATCAGCCCAACTTTTGGAGATTTGCTAGATCTTAAAACATTGTAAGCTCTTTGAATATGAATTCACTCTTAAAGTGTCTTTATTTGTAATGGGAATTTTTTTAAAAGAAAGTTTATGAATTATCACTAGATTGTACTAAATCTGTATTGAAGCCACTCATTGATGCGAAAAATAACTAAATCATCTTTTTCCCTTTGAAATGGGAATTCATTTTCTTTGAAATGGTTACTAAATTTTTTGCATATGCCAACGCATGGTTTCCATTGTACACAAACACAAACTTAATATCAATATTATCTATGTTGGTTTCCAACTTTTTCATATCAGTAGTAGATTAATAGCATATTTTCTATGCAATGTTTCTTTATCCTATTTTCCTAATAAGATTTGCTGGAATATAATTCAGGGATTTACACGACACGTCACTTACGGGGCAGATACAAAACTTGGGTAGCTTGCAGGAACTGGAGAAATTGTAATATTTCCTATCTCATTCATGTTATAGTAACTAAACTATCATTGCAGGAATGACAACATCTGCTAAATATTGCAGGAACTTGAGTTTCAATCAACTAACGTCAGTTGGATATGATATCTCCACTTTGGCTAGCCTCCAATATATGTAAGTTGCAAAGTAGGGATCACTCAAAATTATATTCTAAGCATCATAATAGTTAATACTTTGTGAATGGGCTGTGATAATAGGGCTCCTGAATATCAAGTCCATGCCCTCCTTTATTAGACCCTCCCACCTGGTTCCATTGCTATTGTGTCGTCTGCTACTCTACTCTTTTACGCTGTCTCCCTTAGTCTGAGTTTAGCTTGGCTTAATTTATTAGTTGTTTTTCCTTTGAGTTAATACTGTACAATTATTAGAAAGTGCTACTGCATTGTCAAAATTGTATGAAATGCAATCTTAAAATTGATTGAAGGAAGCTGCTATTGAATTACTTCTTTAAGTTTGCAATTAAAACACGTCTAGGGCTTGGTACTGGAAAAAATAGCTACTTCCATACATTATTGTAACATATACAAACCCCCGAAATATATGTGAAGAAGTTGATGATCTGAACAGAGTGTGTCAAATGGAGTGTCCAAATGTGTCCGAGTATCCAATACGTTATGGAAGCATAATATCTTATATTTGAACATGAAGTGATGTTGTTAGATGGTAATTTTTTTGGATCAATAGGACAAAAGATATGGTGCTAAATTTACGTTCCACATACTTCTGAAGGGATTTGCAAAGCAATAGTTTACAAGGAACGGTTCCAGATAGCTTGGGAGATTTGAAGGAGCTTCGATTATTGTAAGCAAGTTTCTGTAAAATTGCAAATTTTTTTATTTTTTATTTGGGTAGATAGTTGTATGATATTGTGTTATGTAGAAATCTTGAAAATAATAAACTCGAGGTTACCCTACCAGAGTCATTGAATAGGGAAAGTTTGGAAGTCAGGTATGAGGTTAACCTCACATTGTTTCTATCTATTTGTAGATTTAATCATATTCATGCTCTGTTTTGGCGCAGAACATCAGGAAATTTATGCCTCTCCTTCTCCTCTTTGACATGTAACCAATTCTCAAACAATCATTCAGTAGAGGTGCCTGAGGTTACAATTTTTAGCCGAAAGAAGCATAACTTGCACAGCCCGACTGCCATTATAATTGGTGTAGTTGGTGGATTGTTATTTGCCATACTCTTTATCTTATTTCTAATATTCTTGTACAAAAGAAAGAAACATGGGACAGACGCCACATATAGAACAAGTATGTATGGTTTGAATACACTCCTGGCATTACTATGAAACTACTACATTCTAATGTGACGTTGCTAATTTTATTGCTTAGGCACAATGCCAAAGATGCGAAATTGGAATGCTGCAAAAGTTTTAACCTATACAAAGACATAAAAGAAGTGACTAACAAATTCAAAGAGGTTATAGGCCATGGTAGTTTTGGAACTGTCTACCTTGGAAAGCTTCCAGAGGGCAAAGATGTAGTTGTGAAAGTGCATTTGATAGAACCCAACTTGGTGCTGATTCATTTATCAATGAGGTTCTATACTTTCAACATTTTCCCTTCTAATTTATTTCTTATGAAAAGATACCTTGCAAACTCCATTAATATGATATAAGCTCTAAACTATCTTGAATCATTTATTGTAACTTTGCAATGTTTAGAAGGCAAAACTTTGAGGCATTTCAGTTTATGTAACTCCAAACATTTTTTTCCCCTCTTATGCAAATGATCAGGGATAAGGGTAGTTGGGAATTTTCAATTTGAGAAGCTATAAATTCTCATTATCTCAACCCTAAAGGTTGGTTCCTCCTGTTGTATGTTTGCCATCCTTGACTTCTGCGCAGACTTTCACAGAGCTTGGGAGGTCACAAAAGGATTGTGAGAACTCTTTTCAGGATGTGGAGGGGTTGCCACCGAAGCAAGATTACAGCATGAGAATCTATTGACTGAGGGATCCCGATTGCCGAATCCTAGGTTGTACCGTACTTATTTGCAAGTAGCCAATAAGATTAATAGACAAGTTCATGAGCTATTGGAGCAAATGGTTATTGTTCTGAGTTGTTTGCCCAAAATATCTATTGGTGGCACGTTGTCTGGAGCTCCGCCAAGGCTTTATTCTTATTTAAAGTGGCTTGCCCCAACCTTAAAAGCACCATGGCTATACATTAGTTAAAGTGAGGGTGACCATATGAAAATCTCAGCCATTTAGAAAAAAAAAACACTCCTCTGCAGCAGCGTCTCGCCCAAGGCTTTAGTGGTGGAGCTTGGGACCTAAGGTTACAATAAATAATTCAAAATAGTTTAGAGCTTATATCATTGCAAAAGGAAAGAGAATTAACAGAAAGAGAATAAATATGATACCTTGCAAAGTCCATTAATAATATCATACCTTGCAAACTCCATTGATAAATTAGGCTTATATCATTGAATGGAGTTTGTAATGTATCATATTAATGGAGTTTTCCACTAAAGCCGAATGGAGTTTGCAAGGTATCATATTAATGGAGTTTGCAATGTGAGGTTTTTAGGTTTCAAGAAAGAGAATTGACAGATAGAAAAAGGAAAGGAGAAAAGGAAGGAAGAGATGGTCTGTCATTAGGTTCGTTGGGACCTAAGGTTGAAAGATCAATGTTTGCTCTCACTAGAGCAAGCCAAAAAACAATTCTAGACTAGACAAGAGACTCAAAAAACTGAATATGTCACTTGATGTTTAGCCTTTTTAACTTGTGACAAATTCGTTTTTGGAAGATTTTGGGAAGCAATAGATTTTTCTAAAATTAGAACTGGTGTTATTTCAACAATCAGGATGCAGCTTAACCAGCCCTAAACTGATGAAATTAGAACTTATACACTTCTATGGTTAAAGCATCGTGTAATAAACTGCAATTGGTAATGCTTTTATGTATTTGGAAGTGCTTTATGACTAGGTAAGTATTTTCTTTATTCTTGTAGTAAAGTAAGGAAAACAAATTTTTTGAATGGGGCTTGACCTTCTCAAGTTTGTCACTTAATAAGCTTCCTGTTATTATGCTCTTAAAAAAAAAAAAAAAAACTGAGTAGCTTTTACAATTTCCCATTTTTCTTCATAATGTGAATGTGCAGGTGTATCTGTTGTCACAAATTCACCATCAGAATCTTGTATCCTTGGAAGGCTTTTGCTATGAATCCAAGTAACAAATACTAGACTATGAGTTCTTACCAGGTGGTTCACTGTCTGATAATCTATACGATAAGCTGTTCTAAGAAAATATATTTCTTTCTGTTATTTCCCCATTTCTGAAAGTATGGCTCTATGTTATATCTTGTGCATCTCCATCTGTTAAACAACTGTTTCAGGTCAAAACAGTAAAAAGGTAACATTAAGCTGGGGCCGCAGACTGAAAATCGATGTTGATGCTGCAAAAGGTAAATTTTTTATACGTCTTAGTTCTTATGGAAATAGTTTTGCCAAATTAGTGAATAATGTTCTTATATTAGTTCTTGGTATAAGGTGACTACATTTTGTTCTTCTTTCTTGAGAATTGTAGATTGTAGTTATTTATATGCAGCAGTAGAGTGCAACATACATGAAACTGTATTCTGACTTTCTTTATTTAACTATTCTGACTTTCCTATTCTAACTTTCCTTCTTTAACCTATTATGACTTTCCTTGACTGCCATGACTATGCCCAAAAAATTTAATTCAACTCAAGACTAAGTCGGAACAAGTCAATCAATACCAACTGAGAGGTATAAAGTGGTTTTCACTAGAAGCTTACTTGAGTTTCACAGTCTTGTAAAGACCTTGATTCAAACCACTTCATACGATGTGAGAAAGTCTAGGTGTTTAGTCTCATGTCACTAGCAAAAGCAAACAAAAATGCAGCAAAACTATATAAAAGAATGCATTTTGATATCATTGGATATGGTGTGCCACACATACTTAGATGGCTTCCACACATTTTGAAAATATAACATTTATTGTTTATTAGGGGTTTTGGGATGCCGAGATTGGGCACCCTATCGGGGTTCCTACTGAACTCTGAGTTGGCTTTTGGTAGCATCCCTATCCCCGTGATACATGAACAACTTACCCACCCTGTTAGTCAGGATGGGGACCCAAAATTGCGGGTTTAATTGCCATCTACCAGCCAAAATTAATGCCCCTAATGATTTTTCTTTGAGTTCGAGTTGGGTTTTGATCTCCTCTTCCCTATTTTGTTACAACTATTCATGTTTTATAATTTAAGCATCACCATTAAACTTTAGGACTAAATGATTGTTTTACTGAAACTTGCTTCTTTTCAAGGGTTGGATTATCTACACAATGGAAGCAATCCACGAATCATTCACCGTGATGTGAAGTGCAGCAACATCCTTTTGGATGCTGAGATGAATGCAAAAGTCTGTGACTTTGGCCTTTCTAAGCAAATTACTAGACCAGACGCAACTCATGTGACCACTGTTGTAAAGGGCACTGCTGGATATCTTGATCCTGAGTAAGCTCCTGAGATCATCTTTTAGTTGGTTTTTAATGGAGCTTATTTTTACTCTCACTTTTGCATGCAGATACTAATCCACTCAGCAGTTAACTGAGAAAAGTGACATTTATAGCTTTGGTGTCGTTCTTTTGGAGCTTATTTGTGGGCGAGAACCATTGAGTCGTGCTGGTTGTACAGATTCATATAATCTGGTTTTATGGGTATACTCAGCTTTGTTCTTTTCATTCAGTCACTAGATCAAGGAAAAATCAATAACCCGCTAAGTAGCTATTTTTATGATGATATTCTAGGAATGAATTATCAGTGTTTGTTTTTTTTTTTTTTTGAAAGGCAAGCGTGCTGCCGGTGGGTATAGAACCCAAGACGTGGGGGTTAAACCACCCAGCCTTAACCATCCAACCAGACTACCATTGAAAAAACTCACTGGGTGGATAAAGAAGAAAAGACTATAAAATGTGGTATAAAAATTAAAAATATATATCATAAACAGTTTCACTTAGGCTGCACTTTACTAAACACATACACGCATATGTCAACATATGTTTATATTTCCAAGCTACTTGGTGCTATTAGAGAGAGAATCCACATAGGCGATGTGGTATTAATGCAGATCAACACACAACACACACATCCCCCAAATCTAACACATGCATCATGGGAGACACTGGTTTTATGGATGCATGGGTTATAAAACACTAAGTTTATTCTTCCACATTGTCAGATTGAAGACGTGTTCATGTAGTTTCAATCACGTGCAGGCAATTGATACAGCGGTTAGAATGCTGAAGGAATGTGGTATGGATGCAATTAAACTGGAGGGTGGGGCTCTTTCTAGAATTACAGCAGCAAAGGCAATTGCAGTTATGGGGCATGTTGGGCTTACCCCTCAGGCTATTAGTGTTCTAGGAGGCTTTAGGCCTCAAGGAAAGAACGCCACCAGTGCTGTCAAGGTCTAACAGTATTTATTTTGTCTTTTTTTTTTTTTATTTCTTTGCTAAAGCAGTTTGTAATGTTTTGCAGGTAGTTGAGACATCATGGCTTTGCAGGAGGCAGGATGCTTTTCTGTGGTGTTGGAATGTGTCCCTGCCGCTACCACTGCTGCCCTTAAAATTCCAACTATTGGCATTGGAGCAGGACCATTTTGTAGTGGACAGGTTATCTCATTTCTGATTTTACATTATCCCTAAGCTTATAGTACATACTTATTTATTGTCATCATATAAGAAATAATATCTATAAGAATTGATTTTCAAAACCATGAAACAGTTGCATTTCGTTTCTGAGTTATATGGTAATGTGAGAGACTTTGTAACTAAAGAACTAAGATGTGCAAGCAAGATACTGGTCTGAACTATTTCCCAAATTGAAGACAACTGGGTCAATGATTCCTCCAAAAGCTGAAGTTTTTTGTTACTATTGCTGGCCCTTGTCGCTGTACCATGGATGTTGTTGCCAAAGCCTTTTCTTGTGAAGAAACAACATCAAGAGGTACACATCCTTGAACCAACATCAACAAATGAAGGAAGGGAGAACCAAAGCAATGAAGTTGGAAATTGGAAAGGATTGTAACTCGATGTAATACATTATCTTTATCATTCAGCTGAAATAAATGTAGTTTGATCTTGCCTTTCAAAAAAAAAAATGTAGTCTAATCTTTATTATTTGATAGATTTTGTGACTCGATGTAATACATTATCTTATTAATTACAATATTACTTTGCCTCCACTCATTGAAATGTTTAAGTTTGGCACATTAAAATTTTTATTTTCTAGAAATAAAACTTATAAGATGTAATGAAAAGTCATTTGATAGCACCAAAAAAAAAATAAAAAAAAAATCTATGTATACTTACCATAGCGTTTTTGAAACACTATGGTAGACTCTACCATAGCGTTTTTAAAACGCTATAAAAAGCCAACTTACTATAGCGTTTTAAAAACGCTATAATAGACCCTGGGTCTATTATAGCTTGGGCAGACACAACGTTTTCTAAAACACTATGGTATCCTACCATAGAGTTTTTGAAACGCTATTAATGGGTTGTTTTCTTGTAGTGATTAGAGTTATTTTCTCTGTGTTTTTGGGCGAATCTCTTGTATTCTTCCTTGTGAATTGTCTGTTGAACTAGCCCTCAAGATAATCACTATTCTGCCAGGCGTCACTTGGTATCAGAGCTTCAACATCTTCTTAGGGTGAGATTTCATCAGTTTCTATGGCTAGTGGTCGTCGCGGGCATGTTCCGAATGAGGAAGCCCCTCACCGTGATCGTAGCGTTCAGAATGTGATGATTGAGGATTTACAGAGGCAAGTTGCAGAGGTAACCCAGCGTCTAACAGCGCAGGATTTCAGTGATCGTGAGATGGAAGATCGCGATTCTTATTCGAGTTTCAAAAACCCGTATCATCATCGTGCTCGAATCTGGGAGCGCCGTGGTCGGGAGGATCGTCATGGAAATCTCAGTTTCAAAATGGATCTACCCGAGTTTTTTGGTACGTTACAGGCCAAAGGATTCGTTGATTGGCTGAATGAAGTAGAACGTATTTTTGAGTATAAGGAAGTCCCAGATCATGTCAAGGTGAAATTGGTCTCCAAAAACTCAAAGGTAGAGCATCTGCGTGGTGGGAGCAGTTGAAGCGAGCACGAGACAGGCAGGGCATTGGGAGAATATGAAGGGCCACTTCCTTTCTTTGGGCTACACTCAACCCTTATTTCAGCGACTTCATTCGTTGATGACCATTTCTGAAGCATACCAGCGTGCACTTGTTATGGAAAAGTAACAGAGCAGGAAGCCAATAATCAACAGTGATCAAAGTCGTTGGCCAGTTCACCCTCAAGAATCCCGTCCTACCCAACAGCCACCACAGAGTAATTCTACTATTAGATGTTTCAGATGTGGTGAACAGGGACATAGAGCGACTGAGTGCAGGAAGCCTACTATTCAGAAAGGCAACGATTTCCTGATTGAGGAAGACGTGGTAGATGAAACTGAAAAGCTTGGAGAGCATGTGTATGACACTGATGACGATGGAAATGTGTTGTATGGAGATGGCCATGAGACTCTGGTCGTTCATAAGAGTCTACTGACCCTCAAGGGCGATTCAGGGGACGATTAGTTGAGAACCAATATTTTCCACACAACCTACCAGTTGCGAATGGACACATTGGCGTATGTTTTCTATTATCCTTTGAAGCCTCTTGTTACCACCCGTACCATGGAGCACTTGCATTTCAGACAGCTTCCAGCTGGCATTAATGCCATTGTTGCTATTGCTTGCTACCGGTATGACGATGGTCTTGCACCTCCGGGTACAAGGGTTTCAGGTGAGGATGTCATTATTGGAAAAACCACATCCATTGTTCCTGACGAGACTCAAGGAGGACTAGCTTCACAGTACACAAAGCGTGATCATAGCACAAGTTTGCGTCACAGTGAAAGTGGGATGGTGGATCAGGTTTTATTGACCACGAATGCAGATGGATCGAGATTTGTGAAAGTACGGATGAGATATGTCCGAATACCTCAGATTGGAGACAAGTTCAGCAGTAGGCACGGTCAAAAGGGAACTGTTGGCATGACCTACACTCAAGAAGCTATGCCATGGACTATGGAAGGCATCACTCCTGATATCATTGTCAACCCACATGCCATTCCTTCCCGTATGACAATTGGTCAGCTCATTGAGTGTATCATGAGTAAAGTTGCAGGGCATATGGGCAAGGAGGGGGACACAACTCCTTTTACTGATGTCACGGTGGATAATATCAGCATAGCCCTTCACAAATGTGGATATCAGATGCGCGGCTTTGAAACCATGTACAATGGACACACAGGCCAAAAGCTGACTGCCATGATTTTCTTGGGCCCCACTTACTACCAAAGACTAAAGCATATGGTGGATGATAAGATCCACTCCCGTGGACGTGGTCCAGTTCAGATCCTGACCAGGCAGCCAACGGAGGGGCGTTCTCGTGATGGAGGTTTTCGATTTGGAGAAATGGAACGTGCTTGTATGATTGCTCATGTTGCTGCACACTTCCTCAAGGAACGTTTATTTGACCAGAGTGATGCCTATAGGTTCCATGTCTGCGAGCATTGTGGATTGATAGCCATTACAAACTTGAAGAAGAATTCATTTGAATGCAGGGGTTGTAAGAACAAAATAGACATCGTTCAGATTCACATTCCAGATTTACCAGCAGAGGTGCAGCAACAACTAGCAGAGTTTTCTGACCTGATACCAGAGGATCTTCCTCCTGGGCTGCCACCAGAGGATTCCGATGAAGTTGTTGTGAACTCGAGGACGAATTCTTTCCAATCTGGGGCGACTGATGCAGGAGGAGGGTTTCTAATTTGGGATTCTAGAGTTCCTAATTTGGGTTTCTAGGGTTCATAATTTGCTCTCAAAGTTATTTACTATATAACTTATTCGTAATTTTTCAATTTAATTAGGAGTCTTTTTAGTTTCCTTTTAGGATTAGGCTTTACTTTTATTTTAGGAATAGACCCCTTGTTATTTTAGTATTTGATTCTATTTTTTCTTTTAGGAATATGCAGTTTCCTTTTAGGATTAGGCTTTACTTTTTATTTTAGGAATAGACTGTTTGTTATTTTAGTATTTGATTCTATTTTTTCCTTTTAGGAATAGGTTGCCTATTATTCAAGTTATTTGAGCACTATAAATAGAGCTCTTCCTCAATATTGTAAGAGACCTTTGATTTGAGTAATTTGATTGAACATTAGAGTTATTTTCTCTGTGTTTTTGGGCGAATCTCTTGTATTTTCCCTTGTGAATTGTCCGTTGAACTAGCCCGCAAGATAATCACTATTCTGCCCGACGTCACAATTTATCATATTTCAATATCTCTTACCTTCTTTCAATTTCTCTTAACCCTCATTTACACTTTTTCATCTCTCACGCTTTCAAGTATAAGTTTTTTTCACTAAATCAAATTTCATTTGATACACATAAATTTACAGTTAGGTATTTTTGAGTATTTGCTATTGTGTGCAATTTCAAATTTGTTGGGCAACTATGAAATACATTTTATATTGTGAAATGGGTGGCTTTGTGTTGTAACTTTTATGTTTTCCAATTGATTTCTTGGGCAAAAGGAGTGTGTTCGTGGTGACGTAGGCATGGGTGGGTTGGCATATCATGAGGTTTACCAAAACAAAAAAATCATATATTGCCAATGACATGGGGGACAAACTAGTCTATATAACAAATTAGATTGGTGTTTGTGTTTGGAAATAAAAGATGATTAGGATGAAAGTCTAGGATGATGTTGATGGTGGAGATTCACTATCAACAATGACATGTTTGTAAATAAGTTGCAGGTAGAAGGACAAAAAAAATGACCAAAAAGGTAAAAAAGTTCATAAAAGGCATGTGGCAGAGAGAAAATATTTTTGTGTTTTTTAAATGAAAATTCTCATAACTATCTACTTAGTTGTAGGATTTTAGTATACTTTGTATGGTTGAAATGATATTTTTAAGATTTTTTAAATGAAACCAATCATTAATACAAACACCTAAAGTTTTAAATATACATTTCACGGCATATGCATTTTTCAAAAAAAATTGTAATTTAATGCACTTCAGTGGCACGTGCAATCCACTAGTCTATATAATAAATCAAAATGATGTTTAGGTTGAAGATGAAAGACGGCTAAGATTTACCCAAACATAGAGATCTAACGGATTACATTAAGGGGAGAGGAGTGGGTGTTTGGCTTAAATTAATTTTCACATAGGCCTGAAATACCTCTGGCCAAAGTTGAAAATTATTCTCCTATCAAACAATTTGATTGTTGAAGGCACGAGGAATACCCTAGTCTATATTACAAATCAGAATGATGTTTGAGGTTTGAGATAAAAGACAACTAAGATTTATCCAAACATGAGAATCTAACGAACCACATAGAACTTAAAGCACCAAGAGATAAGTTTGTAAATAAACATAGATCATGGTTGATATTCGTTTCACTTGTTGGTTGGGACTTAAAGTTAACCATTATGTCTTACCTTCAATCAATCCCCAACAAGAGTGCATGGGTTTGATTATCGTATCCAACATTTTGATATTTATTTATTTTGATATTTAAAGTAGAATAAACTCTATTATTTATCATGTTAAACTTTTATCCTGCCAATGACACAGGGATTCCTATACCCGACATTTTGATATTTATTTATTTTTCTTCAATTTTTTATGGTGGTGATTAAGCATGTATCAAGGATAAACTTTTTGTCGTGCCAATGGTCTGGGGAATACCCTAGTCTATCTTACAAATCAGAATGGTGTTTGAGGTTGGAGATTAAAGACGGTCAAGATTGAAAGTTGCGGAAGATGTTGATGGTGGTGATTCATTATCAACAATGACATTTTTGTAAATATATTGCAAGTAGAAGGGCATAGAAAATGAACAAAAAGTGAAAAAGTTGGTGAAATGCATTTATGGCGGAGAGATAAAAATTGTGTTTTTTTAAATACAAATCTCATAACTATCTATTTATTTGTCAGATTTTAGTAAACTTGGTATGGCTGAAATGCATTTTTGAAGATCTTTTCAATAAAAACAAATAATTAATGCAAACGCTTAAAGTTTTAAATATGCATTTCACGCCGTATGCATTTTTCTAAAAAATAACTTTAGTCCAATGCACTTCACATCATAAGTATTTTCACTATTAAGACACATTCAAGCAAAAATCATGAACTCCATATTTTGGAAAATCAAAGTTTTGGTAAGATTGAGTTTCACCTATGGCCACGATCCACTTTCTTTCATGCCAACGGCACGGGCAATACACTAGCTATATAACAAATCAAAATGTTGTTTTAAGGGGGTGTATTGTATATGGATTCTTATGGAATTGATAAATAATTTTAAAAGTCCACGGACTCTTTAAATTGTCCACATACTCTTTAAATTGTCCACGGACTTCTGCTGATTTCTTAAATCCATAGACTTTTGCTACAGACTTTCTAGAAATTTATGAAAATTCACGGACTTTGTATGAACGACTTTTACAGATTTCTAATTATTTGCAAGATAAAAAAGAAGTGGTCAAAATAATTCTGAAGAGTGAAGAGAGAGCGAAGACGTAAAACATTCAAACGCTTCTTCTTCTTCTTCTACATTTCTTCTTCTTCTTCGGCTCTCAATCAACCAAAACCTATAAAGTTTTCTTGAACATTGAAGATTCTTCTCCTCCTCCTCTTCCTTGTATGTTTCATGACCATATGTCGATCAGACGAGCTCGAGATCTTGCTGAAGCTCAAAACATCCCTTCGAACCTCCAATTCCAATAACAACCTCTTGGATTCATGGACGTCAAACACCTCTCCTTGCAATTTTACGGGAATCTCCTGCAACAATCTCCAATCCGTCACACAGATCGATCTCGCATCTGGAGGATTATCAGGAACTCTTCCACTCGATTCCTTGTGCTCGCTTCCTTTCTTGGAGAAGCTCGATGTCGGTTCCAATTTCCTGTATGGACCCGTTTCGCCTGAATTAAACAACTGTACGAAGCTTACTCACCTAGACTTGTCAATCAACTCCTTCACTGGACGCATGCCTGACTTCTCCTCTCTAATTTGACTCACCTTCTTGAATCTCAACGGAAGCGATTTCTCTACTTAATTTCCATGGAACTCCCTCTAGCACCTCACTGACTTACACTTACCAAGTCTCGGAGACAATCACTTCGATCCAACAACTGGTGGGCCTTATTGCTTTGATGGATTTTGTTTATTGCAGATGAAAGGGAACATCTGCAGATTGAAAATGGGTTATGGGTTGATTCATCTTCGTCTCCCTTGACTCTCCTGAATCTCTTGTACAGTAACACAAAGAGAAAACACATAGACAAGAGGGAACAGGAAAGGAACACAAGGGGTAACATGGGTTCAACGATAGATGATGGAGATTGTAAGAAAGCCATGAAAATCGTTCATTACCGAGAAGAAGAAGAAGAAGATGTGATAAAAGAGAGAGCTTTTGGTGGAGAAATCGAGAAAACAAGAGGATGGGAACCAACCTCTTCGCGGCTGGCACAAGGAAAAACTTTGGGAGACTTTTTTCACGTTGAAATCTTTGATATGGAGGGTGGCAAACTATTAAACTTTGTTATTTATACCTAACACTACAAAGTCCATGAGAATCCATGATTTTCCAAATCCATAAATATGAATGATATTTTGAATACCCTAAAACTTTTGTGGATTTTCTGAAATCCATATTGAATACCCCTAGACTTTGTGGATTTCAGAAAGACTTTTTAAAATCCTGATTGAATACCCCTAGACTTTTGTGGACTTTTTAAAATCCAAATTGAATACACTTGGATTTTCAGAATCCATGGAATTTATTAAATTGCCCACAAAATCCAGATACAATACATCCCCCTTAGGTTCGAGATAAAAGACGGCTTAGATTTACCTAAATATAAAGATCTAACATATCACATAGAGGGGAGGGGAGGGGGTTTGACTGAAATTTATGTTCGCATAGGACTGAAATACCATTGGCCAAAGTTGAAAATTCTCATCTTTTCAAACAATTTTAGTTTCGAAGGCATGGGGAACATCCTAGTTTATCTTACAAATTAGAATGGTGTTCATGGTTGGAGATAAAAGACGGTTGAGATTTGAGGGAGGATAGAGAAATAAGTTTTTTTTAACTTTTATGCCCCAACCAACTCTAACCATCTCACATCTAAAGGCTTAGATTGAATTTGAGTGTTGAAGGCACGGGGAATACCCTAGTCTATCTTAAAAATCAGATAGGTGTTTCACTATTCATTAGGAATTGGAGATGAAAGATGGCTATGATTGAAAGTTGGGAAATATGTTGATTCATTTCATATTTGTAAATATAAAACTTGAAAGGGAAAAGAAAGTGAAAAAATGGTAAAACAAATTGGTGAAATGTACATGTGGCAGGAAGAGAAATTTTTGTGTTTTTTTCAAAATTAAAATTGTCATAACTATTGGTTGTTGAATTTTGGTAAACTTTGTATCGTTGAAATGCATTTTTGAAGACATTTCCAACGAAACCAAACATCAATACCAGTGATAAAACTTAATAGCATATACTTTATTATTAAAAAAAACGTCTAATGCATTTAACATCGTTAATACTTATCAAAGAAATGAGATGGGCCGATCATACTTGAAAATAATAATAATAATAAATGAGATGAACATTTTAATGCACATTTAAATAAAAATCCTCAACTTCATGTTTGGGCTAACCTTAACGTTTATTGTACATATTTTTACCTTAGAATCTGTTTGCAATTCAAAACTGATTGAGGCGAAAGTAGGATGGTGGGGGTGTTCACTTCAAAATTGTATGTTGAGTGCCAATGACACGGGGAATATCCTAGTTTATCTTACAAATCAGCTACAGTTTTCACTATTTATAAGGAATTGGAGATAAAAGATGGTTAAGATTGAAAGTTG
Source organism: Berberis vulgaris (assembly GCA_963556465.1). Classification (NCBI taxonomy): domain Eukaryota; kingdom Viridiplantae; phylum Streptophyta; class Magnoliopsida; order Ranunculales; family Berberidaceae; genus Berberis; species Berberis vulgaris. The sequence goes on along the minus strand of OY747125.1, from coordinate 88,730,898 downwards.
GGAAAATGTTAAGGGTTTCAATTCATTCTTTATAATGACATGTTTGTAAATATAAAACATATAGAAAGACAAAGAAAATGAAAAAAAATAGTGAAAAAATGGGTGGAATGTACCTGCCCGCCCTGGAAGAGATAAATATGTGTGTGTTTTTTTTCTTCTCAAAATTAAAGTTGCCATAACTATCTACTTAGTTGTTGAATTTTGGTAAACTTGATATTTCTTTGGAATTTTTTTTAAGATATTTCCAACTAAACCAATGATCAGTACATACACTTAAATTTTTTTAAATATGCATTTCAGGTTATATGCATTAGAAAAAATATTTTTTAATGCATTTCACGTAGTAATTTTCAATATAACTAAAGTATGAGACTAACATCTTAAGGCGCATAAGCACCCTAAACTTCATATTTCACAAAATCAAAGTTTTGGGAGAATGCACTACCACGGTTTGAAAATGTGCAACCAATTAAAATTCTAACCGAGTTTGATCTAATCCCACAACGTGCTTCCATCGTGCCAACGACACGGGTAATATACTATTAATTTAAAAGGTTGGTCTGAAAGTATTGTGAGGGAGGTTATATAGGTGAGATTTTCTACCTATTTGTAACGAAAGTGGCAAAGAAATCAAAGTTTGGTTAATGTTAAATTGTTCTAATGACACCAACGCCTTTTAGGAAAAAGATTGATTGGTCTCTGCTTTATAGTATAGTATAGAATAATTAAATGTTGTTTCAATAATGTAGAGAGCATTAACGGATTCAATAGGGGTATATGGGGTCATGCACCCCATAAGCTTAGCAAAATCACCATTGGACGTCTAATCCTAACCCATGGCAGCTTGGTGTTATGCACATTAAGTGTTTGAAAATTCTCACAAAGATCATAACAAGGCAAGACACATCAAGTTTTTGACAAAATGTTTGAAAGTGATCCCATAGATAATGAATCATGGATCCGCCACTAGTAGAGTGCATTTTTTTTTGTTAAAGCCAATATATTGCAAAATTAGATGGAACAGGTACACATGCAGAGATCAAGATCATGAGCAAGTTTGTGAGACTCATAGTTGAGATTTCGACCTATATACTTACAAACCCAATTAATGTTCAAAGCTAGTAGTCTTTTTTGATATTAGAAATTAGAGGTTTCTAGAGCCATTCTTAAAAAACAAGTTGTAGTCATAGAGGTCCGGCTGAATGATGGAGATCAAATAACTAAAATTGCCCAAAAGGAGTCCATACGACTATCGATTGGTGTGGATCAAAAGGATAGCGACTTCAGCTGCATGACATTTCTCCATTGTATTGTTCAACTTTCCCTGCAATTTTGAATGCCACTTGAAAAACTCACTTTTGAAGATCGACAGCCATCACACAAACAAATCCCTGTTTGGAAAAATTATAAAAGTAGGCATCAAAGGTGACAATCACAGAGGAAAGATCAAGGGGAATAGAAAATTCAGTTGGGCCTGTTGTTATCGTATTAAGATGATGATGAGTAGCAACATGAATTTGAGCTTTAATATGTGCAAGTTTAGGTAACAGATAGGAAGTAGCCACGGATCTAGGGATTGTGGGGGTTGTGTCAATGGGAAAGGATAAAGAAGAAAGTTGCATAGAGGGCAAGGTTTCCAGAATATGGGTCAAGCATAGGGTTGAGGGGGGGAAAATGATCATTTTTTGTCAGAAATTAGTGTTTCTGCCATTGGGACCAAGTGAGGTTGAAAATGTTTATGAACAGCTGAGGAGAGGGTTTAGCATTGGGGATATGCCAAATAGTTGATAAGATGGTCGTAAATTAGGATAACATTGTTCGCTGTCAAAAGCATGAGTTTTGGCAGTGTTCCACATGAAAGAGAAAAACAAAAATGGATAGTAGGAGGGGGAAATTTTTCGATTGTCCAGTCAATGGGTAGTGGCGATATTTGCCACCATTGATTGACAAGTGAAAAAAATGTGGATAACATTCTCTGAAGTCTGCTGACATAGGGTGCAACCAGGGGTGGAGTTGGCTTTTATTGTGGAAGTAGATTGGCTTGAGTTGAAGAACTCTAGGGTTGAGTCGAAATTTAAAAGCTTGCCAAATGTTTTTTGCCATTAAACTAAGGTTTTTGGTTCTAAAGTCGGGAATATTGAGCCCGTCGGGATGTCTAGGATGGGCTATACAACTCCACTTATATGTTGAGCTTTATTGTCCATAATTCCATTCCACCAGAGATCCCGTGCTAGGTTGTCGAGTCTGGTGGTCACTGTACAGGGAATAAGGAATGATTGCATAGTATAAACAGGTATGGATAAGGACAGTTTTGATCGTGGTAGAACTTTGGATTTCCAGTTAGCAAGTTTGTGATTGACTTTATCTATTAGAAACTAAAAATCAAGAGATTTCTTACCAGAGATGAGAATGGTAGAACCTAGGTAGACAAAATTGATCGCTGGACCAATAACCAAACAATATCGTTGAAGAATGTCTTTGACATTATGTGTTTCATCTAAGTTTGCGCGGAAAAAAACATAAGATCTTATTTGACATTATGTGCTTCATCTAAGTTTGCGCGACAAAAAAGTGTAAAATCATTTGCATAAAGAAGATGGCTGATAGAAGGTGAGTGTCCCCGAATTTTGATACCACAAATAGCTTCGTTATGTTCTACTGATTAAACATACGAGAAAGAGCATCTGCCATGATAATGAACAAATAGGGAAAGTGGGTCCCCTTGTCTTATGCCTCGGGAGGGAGTGATAGGCGAGAGAGGGGTGCCATTGAGAAAAACATGGAGAGAGGTGGTGGATATGCATTGTTGTATCATACAGGTCCAGTCTAGAGCAAAACCTAATTGATTGAGAATGTCGAGTAAGGAGGACCATTTTAGATGGTCGTACGCTTTGACCATATCAATCTTGATAGCCATCCAACCTTGTTTCTTCTTATGACTATGTTTCATTTGGAAAAATGTCTCGTGGGCGATGCTCATATTATCGGCGATAGGTCGACCTTTGAGGAAAACTCCTTGGTTGGAAGAGATAAGATAGTCCAACAAGGGTTTTAACCTATGTGCCATGAACTTGGCATGAGTTTGTAAATGAAATTACATAAACCAATAGGTCAAAATTTATCCGGAGTGAGAGATTACTGGTTTGAGGAATTAAGGCAATGAAAGTTTCAGTGAGTTTTGGTTCCATGTGTTTGGTGATGAAGAAAATTTGGGCAAATTCAATCACATCCTTTTTTAAAGTGTCCCAATAATGTTGGAAGAATAAGGCAGGGAAAACATCAGGTCTCGGAGCTTTATGACTACCCATGAGTGAAGGGTGGCAAAAAATCTCAACCTCAGCAGTTTTGAGGGATGAGCAGTTTGGAGATTATCAAGAGCCAGATGAGTGTCAGCTATGGATAACGTTGGACATTGCGAAATTCAGTTCTATTCCAATTGGTAAGTTTGTAACTGAGATATTTGGTTTTTCAGTGAAAGTTGGTGGAAGGGGTCCAATGGAAACGAGAAGCCCAGTGATTGGAGATTATTTGTTTACATATGGGGTCTCATGACCACATATAAAAGAATTTGAAAGGTTTTGGACCAGAGTTGTTATGGGAGAAAAGAGAAAGGAAAGAACTTTATGATCAGATAAAAAAGTGTGTGGTAATGGCTATATCTGAGGGGAAACAAGTAATCCAATCAGTAAACACCGATATACGATCAAGTTTGGCTTTGAGGCCATTACCATCCTTTCTTTTGTTATTCTAGGTAAAGTTGGAGCCATTAAGAGAAAAATCATTCAGGTGATTCAAATCAATAAAGTTGCGCAGGTGGACTAAAATGGATTGTCTGGGTGGGGGACCTCCCAGTTTTTCACCAGCATGCAAAATTCCATTGAGATCACCTATAATGAGGCAAGGAAGGGAATGGTCGAAACACTGATTAGTAAAGTTGGGGCAGAAGGATGAACGAAAAGCAGGGTTAGGTTCAACATACAGAAAAATAGCATACCATTTATTATCGGCAATATAATTATCAATAGTGCAGTTAAAAAAATACTTGCAGGAATAAATAATAGAAATAGAAATACCGTCTTTCCAGAAAAGTGCCACTCCTCTAGACATATCTGATGTTGGTACATAAGGCTCTGTGTTTGTAGCCAAGTCTCGGACGAGTGCTATCCATCTTAGCATCTGAGGTTTTAGTTTCGTACCAAAAGATAATATTAGGGTTCGATTTGCGGGTAAGGGCCTTTAGAATCCAGAATGTATAGGGAGACCCCATGTCTCTTGCATTCCAAGACAAGATCATGTCAACTGAGGTGACCCATCATCAGCGGTCGCCAGAGCCTCACTGGTAGTAGGAAAAGATGAAAATTTCATCAGGGCTGGTAGGGTGGACATGAGCCATGATCTGAGGGTGAGGGGAAAAAGTCCAATAGAGGGTATGATCCCTAGCCGCGATAAAAAAAATGGAGGATGGATGTCTGGTCGCACTAGAACCATTGGTCGATTTACATTTCCTTAAGATTATCATCAACCAAGTCATCATACTGCACTTTATGTTTTTCAAGAGTGGATGCCCGAGCAACAATGGACCCCACCTCACCTTTGGAATACCTAGTGGTATGAGAATTATCCTGACCTTTGGCCTATACGGCCAGGCCCAAATTGAGGTGGAACATTGTCGAGTGTTGACTAGGTCTAGATTTGATAGTGGGAGATCCAAAGATGATCTCTGAAGATCCAAGAGAACTAAGACCTAATGTTCAAATCACTTGCAACATAGATGATGTGGAAACTGTACCGGTATTATATTGAGGGGTAATTATGGGTGGTTCAAGCATGGAGGGTAGACGATTGAGGATGACAGTAGGAGTTGTGTCATATGAGTGAAATAAGTCAATAATTGGAATGTCCCCTAGGCCCAGGGTGGGATGCATTATGTTTGGAGGGAAAGAGAGTAAGGAAATAGTGGAGGAAAAGCCAGAGTTTAGGTCAACTGTTGTCGATAGCGAGGAGGAGATTGGAAATAGGAGAGAGTTGATTATGACTAGAAAAGTTCATGCATAAAAGGGCCATTGATTGAAGGTATGAGGGAGAGTATGTTCCAAGGTGGTGTTCTGAACCTCAAGAAGATAGTAAGGTAGGGGTTTGTAGTGGGGATGGGGTGTTGTAGAGATGGGAGAGGGGTTGGTATTATCAAGGAAATGCCAAAAAGATGGTGGTGAGAGCATGTTTGATGGAACAAAGGTAGGGATATTGTGGGAGAGAAGCCATGTGGTGGTGGTTGGTGGTAACAGGGAATGGTTATGGTGGTGGAGTGGAGTGTGGAGGGTGTCTATAGCCACAGTAGTCAGGTGAATGTGAGCTGAGTTGACTGATAAGAGAACAATTGCAGAGGTGACCTATAGATCATTCGTGGGGTTGACCGTTGTGACATAAGTGATACCAAACATCATAACCTATCTTGGCTGACCAATGGCAACTGTAACGGCTGAATTGACGACTAAATGTTGAGTCGTTTGATTTTTTTTTTTAGATTCACCTTACCATGCTTTGAGATGAAGCCTGAGTGGTTGAGTGTACTCGACATTTGAGTGTGTCGACTCGACCTAGTTGATACAAGTGATTGGGTGTGACTTAGGTGAGTTGACTCACCTCTAGTTTTGATTATGGCAGAATTCTGGAATGGAAGACTGAGACGATCATCACTGGTGACCACTGATCCACACGTTTGATTATATAAGGGGTATGCATGGCCGAAGATATGCTCCATCATGCCACAAAAAAAACAAAAGGTAGAGAGATCTTCATAGCAGCGCTTGATTGTGTATTGTCTTTCTCCCTTAATGCTAAAGTTCATTTTCATGGCGCATAGAAATCTCTTTGAGGTGTCAAGCCATCTTTTGAAGCACAAGTATGGTACCAGGGAATCAATGAATGAATAGGAGTTGATTTCACTAAGAGGGTCAACACGTGCAGCGATAGTGTTGACATCTTGAGTGAAAAGCTTGCTTGGTGGGAACTCATGGAACCTAATCCAACAGGGAATGCAGTCGAAATTGAGTAGATGGTATTGTGGATCCCAGCTTTTGGCAAAAACCAACCAATCGAACAGTATCCAAGGACTAGAGTTGCGTAACTTATCTTTGTCATTCATACTTTCAAATTGAATCTGATAGAAGGTTGCCCCGATTTTTAAAAAACCTAAATAAATAGATTGTCCAAAAATGAAGGCACGATAGGAACAACTTAAATGGTACAGACATGAGGCAATTGATAAAAATAACAAACTTTCTTAAATATTCTTCCTCTCAAAATAAGGTCAACAATAACCCAAATTGATTCATTACCCCTCCGGGATCTAGGCAAACCATCAACAAAATCCATTGAATGTGTTCCCACTTCCACATGGGTATTTCCAAAGGCTGCAATAAACTAGATGGCCTCTGGTATTCCGCTTTCACTTGCTGATAAGTGAAACAGTGAGAGACATTTTTCCAACATCACGTTTCATGCCTTCCCACCAAAAACTTTTTCTCAAATCATTATACATCTTCGTACCCCTGGATGAATAGTAAATTTAGAACAACGAGCCTCATCCATAGACTCATTTTTTAACGCCGAAATATTCGGTACGCAAAGTCTACCATGAAATCGCAATCCTCCATCTACGTCAATTGACCAATCAGTAGGGCAATCATCTAACGTATCAACTATCAAATCATTCATTTTGCTCATGAGGAATGGTATTCCGTTGCACTGAAATGACTCGAGTAATCAGAGTAGGTTTCACTGTCAAATTGCAAACATAAGTTCACCTAGTATGCAAAACAATAAAAACATCATGGGCTACAATAACCTCGAGAATCTTCCATTCTTGCACCATAAAAGCGGTCAACACACTATATTGCCTGCTAAGGGCATCCACCACTACATTCCCTTTACCTGGATGGTAAATAATTTTAAAATCATAACTGCTAATGAACTCCATCCACCTCTGCTTCCTCATGTTCAAGTCCCATTGTGAAAATAAATACTTCAAGCTTTTGTGATCAGTATACAACTCAAATTTTTCTCCATACAAATAAGGCCTCCAAAATTTTAAAGCGAAAACCACTACTGCTAATCCTAAATCATGTGTAGTGTATTACCTCTCATGTGGCTTTAATTGCCTAGAAGCATAAGAAACTACTTTTTGATCTCGCATCAATACGCAGCCCAAACCTATTCCACTAGCACCTGTAAACACCACTAACTTCCTGCCACGAGCAGGAATTATTAAAATTGGAGTTGTAGTCAATCTTTGCTTCGATCCTTGAAATGCATTCTCACAATCCTTAGTCCTAATAAACTTGACATCCTTTCGGGTCAACCTCGTCAAAGGTGTTGCAATCAACGAAAATTTCTCAATAAACCTTCTGTAATACCCAACCAACCCTAGGAAGCTTCGAATTTAACTAGCATTAGTTGGTTGTTTCCATTTTTTAAATGTTGTGATTTTTTCAGGATCGACCGCTATCCCTTCACTAGAAATCACGTGCCCAAGAAATTTCACTTATTTCTCCCAAAAGTGGCACTTACTAAATTTAGCATACAACTTGTGATCTCTTAAGGTCTGCAACACTATTTTCAATGCTCTCAATGGTCCTCCATGCTTCGGAATTATACCATAATATCATCAATGAAATTAATAAAAAAAACTTATCCAGGTACATGTGAAAATTACGATTCATCAAACCCATAAAGAAACAGGAGCATTGGTCAATCCAAAAGGCATGACTTGAAATTCATATAACCCATACTGAGTTTGAAACACTGTCAGAGGTATGCTCTGCTCTTCAACACCATCCTATGATACCCAGCCCTCAAATCCAACTGTGAAAATACAACTGCCCCTTTCAACTGATCTAACAAATCATCTATCCACGGAAAAATGTACTTATTCTCAGTGTTCTAAAAAGCACTAGGCAGTGGGCGGGCGGCGAGCAGGTGCCTAGCGCCCAGGGGCCTAGGCAGGCGCCTAGTCAGCACCTAGGTGGTCTTAGGTTTTGTATTATAACTTTAATAATTTACAAAAGTTAAACATAATACCTTATCAATTACATCCAATTTAATATACCAAGATACATATGCAAAATTTAAAAACATGAAAAATTAACAATCATGAACAAAATTTATTAAAACTCAAATGACTGAAGTTGGTCATGATGGGTACTTTATACAAAGTTGAATTTGTGGACAAATATCCAAACCTACTCTTTTATTTTTCTTCAAATTACATGAATGACCTCAGTCATGTTTGATAAAATCTATATTACTAAAATTGGTATCCTTTGAGAATTCCATTAAGTAATCATCATTTGTTACATTTAGACATATACTGAATAAAAAACAATTAAATTGTTTATTTCCAAAAAAGAGGAAAGAAAAATAAAATAAGAAAACAATCAACCTTATTAAAAAATAAAAATAAAAACTCGCCCAGACCCCCTAGACCCTGCCTAGACTGCCCAGACCCCGCCCAGACCTGCCTAGACCGCCCAACCATTAATCTTGGCGCTTCTCTAACGCCTAGGCCGATTTTTAGAACACTGTTTATTCTTGAAGGTCACCTTATTTAGTTCTCTATAGTCGACACACATCCCCAATGTACCATCATTCTTTGAAACAAAAATAGCAGGCGCACCCCATGGAGAAATACTTGGTCGAATAACCTAGGTATACACACCTCAAGGATTAACAATATAGTTACAAACAAATATACACATATAGATAACTATTATAAATTAAAACATACGATAGAAATTTCTTACCCCTCCTGAAGTAATTTCTTTAGTTGGACTTTCATCTCATCCAACTGTTTTGGAAACAATCGATATGCAGCTTTTAAAATCGGTGCTGCCCCAGGAAATAAGTCAATACGAAATTCGACTTCTCACTTGGATGGCAATCCGGGAATCTCTTGAAATATATCTATATAATCCTTCACCACCTCAACCATGCTAATATCTTTCTCTGGTATATCCATAGAGTATAAAGTGTTCGTCATTATTAGGTCCCCACAAGGTTCACAAACATGACTAATTCGCAGTAACCCTAGTGTATCTATCAAAATGGTCTTCGTGGAACAATCTAAAGTAACATGGTTTTTACTAAACCAATCCATCTCAAGAATAGTATGAAAACTTTCAAAATTCATAACTATCAAATCTGCGAAAAGATTTTGACCCATTAATGACGAGTAGAGAGTTGAGGACCTCATCCGAACAGTATCCAAGGACCGGAGTTGAAGACCTTATCTTTGTCACTGAGACTTTCAAATTGAATCTGATAAAGGTATGTTGTCTGTCTGCCTTGGTGTACAACCATTCAATATGGAATGGTGAAGAGATTTGTCATTAAGAAACCATGCGTTGAGCAAAAACGGCATATTTGAGGCCTTGTTGATGATAGTATTTGGCAACTGCTAAAAGATGAATATGCTCTGTTGATGGATCTGTGCGTGGAGCGAAGAGAGGACTGGGGATGGTAAGGTTATTCCCAGTTGATGTTCCAGGTCTTGGATCAATTCCATTGTGGACATAGGTTGTGTGGTGAATTGGGAATGTCTGTCAGCGTTGGGAGGAGAGGATAAAGCCAGTGGAGCTATGGAGGGGAGATAATGAAAATGTTGCAGTAGGTTGAAGGATATGAGGGGTAGCATGGATTGGGGAGATGAAGAAACGGGGATGGAGATGCATGCAAAGAGGAGAAGGGTATGCTGGATGTAGCCATGAACAAAGCAAATGTACAGTGATGTGGTGGATAAGAATACCCAATGTTACCATAAGTAGTAAGATTATGGTGGCGGCCATTAAGGAAAAGTTGAATGTGTTGATGAGATGTTGGCCTTGGGTTCTTCCCATTAGCGTAAAGGGGGTGGTTTCTCATCTTATTGGTGATAAGAATGACGCGATGAGGGACGGTTGAATAAATGGAGGAAATGACGAAGGGAAGAAAAGGTGCACTTCGCCCGAGACCTGCAAAATGCAAACAAACAACAAAAAAACCAATAGGAGAAAATTTTGAGAAATAACACCAAGGAGGAAGATGAGGGTAGAAAAAGACGAGGAAAAGATTGAGAGGGAACAAATGGAAGCTGCTAGAGAAGCAGATGCCTGTGTTAGTTGATAGTTGTAACTTCGAGTTTTTTTATTTCCTGTCATGTGATACTTGCTGTCTGGCATTTTTTTTTTCTTGAAGAGTAGAGATCAAGCACTTGATTTTGAGGAACATTGCAATGATGTCAAAAAAAAATTAAGAAAATTTTCTGGTATGTTTGTTAAGCACATTTTTCATGGAAAATGAATCCATTCCTTCTCGAATTTGTGTCAAGACTGTTTGATAGCCTAATATTTTCATGGCTAATTTTCTCTTTAAGGAATAAAACCCTCAATTTAAGTTATTTTTCCTCCAATGCAATTCCTCCACTCCCCAAGGAGTGAAAGCTAAGGAAAATAAACTCTCTTAACCTTGATTGTTGACAGGACTTGATAGTTAAATAGAGTCGACTATGGTCAATCTTGAATGTTGACCTGAGTTTGCCATGTTCGGTGTTGACTATTGACTAGATTGGCCATCGACCAGACATTAACTGAGCTTTAATTTATTTTGATTAGGCTTTGACCAACTCTAAAGTGCAAACCGTAACTCCAATTTCGACGCAATTTTCTCTACTGCGATTCCGGCATCGAGATCTATTAAATGAAATTGTTATTTAATAATTTTGATAAAATTATATTTTTATCATTCAAAGTTAATATGCCTTAATATGTGTGTTTTCAACTACTGAAGGAGATAAATAAAAAAAACAAATGAGAATATCATGAAATCAACTATTTGATGAAATAAACATGGTACAATTGTAATAACAAAAATTAAATGTACTTGTTTTACTATATATATATATATTGAACATTGTTGGCTATTTAAACAATAATTAACAGTTCCATGACGATTTTTCATGTCCCAATCAAACAACATACTGTGAAATTCATTTTGGTGTTTTCTCTGGAATGGATTCTCAAGGAAAAAGGAAGAATTTCCTCAGAATCCATTATGTGCTATTAAACAGACCCTTAATTATTTTTTCTTCTTATTTTTCATAAGTTTCCTCAAAATTTCAGCTCAAACAGAGTTCAAATGAATTAATAACACTAATTTTTCATTTACTCTATGCTCGATTCAAGGGGTAAAAAGTAAATGTATTTATAATTTGGGAGAATTACAATTCCTTAGGGGACCAAAGAATCTCATTTCCCTGATTTGGGGAAATATACTCACTTTTGCTTCCAAAAGCCACACGTACTAGCTTATTTCCCTACCTTTTGAACGTCAACTAAATAATGAAAACCCATTTTCTTTCCTCAGGATTTCCATGGAAACACCTTAAACTACACATAGTCTAAATGAAACTTAGGGATCTTAAATGGGCAGTCAAATTGGAAATTGGGCCCTTTTAGCACAATATTTATGTTTTCTATTATCAAATAACCTATAAATTTTGACATTTCTATCTATTTATCTATTTTATACTACTAAAGTAGAAACAAATAATCTTTCTCCTACGTGGCTTCCTTTCTACAAGGGAAATTGTCACATAATAAGCAACTACAGCCACATCATCCTTTGTAACTTATTTTTCTACCAAAAATATCTCTACAATATTTCGCTACTAAACCCAGGTCAAAGATTGAGTTAACAAAAATCTCCCAAGAAAAGTACTCCACACTAACTTAGCTGATTCTAGAAAGCTTCTCGATAAATGAGTCCCCAAGGAAATCTTTGCATAAATGAGAAAGAGTACTCAATGAGAAATATGTGTATTCGATTAAGGATTGTGAAGGGTTTTAAAATCCATGGGTATTAATTTAAGAATTTAAAATAATACATCTAAATCTAGGGGTAATCAATATGGATCATGAAATATTTTTTTAAAATCCATCAAAATCAGAGATATTCATTTCATGATTTTCAAAAGTTCACCAAGATCGGGGAGTATTAAAAAAAATAGTGGATTTCGATGGATTTGTCAAATTGATGGATATTGAAAGATTTGTGAGTAGGAGGTATAAATAACAAAGTCTCTTCCAAATCTTACCTCTTCCCCTCCAATTTCAACTTCGTTTTCCTTCCATCTCTCTAGACTCCCAGCAAGCTAACACGGTGGGTTTCAAGTTTTGGGTTTCTTGATCGACTTTGTACGGCTTCTTTGTTTCAGGTATGCAATGCATTCCTTTTCTGTATGTCTCTTCAATTCCTTTTTTTCAATTCTATTAACGTTCTTGCATGATTGGTTTCTTTATGAGTTTCTCGCACGTTAGGGTTTGCATAATCATGTAGATAGGGTTCTTTGTGGTGGTGTTCCATAGAGTATTCATCATACATGAGGATTCAATAGACCTTATTTGATCCACAAAAGCATTAACTAAAATTGGGAAAACGAAATACATGACTATCAAACAACTCGTATGTTTTCCTTAACCATTGTTACTAATTATGTATGGAGACTAACATTCAAACTAATTTGCAATCCCAACTTATTAGTAAAGTATTTTCAAGATATTTCCAATGATATTCATCTGCAGCTATATTATAAAAAAAAAATTCATAATAATAATCTACTTTAGCATAAAAATTCATAATAATAATCTACTCGCATGTTAAGGGAGGCTGCCTAGGCCGTTTTTTAGAACACTGGCTGTAAGTATCAAGAGGCAACGATGAACAATGAAGGAGATGATTTATTTGCTACCTTAACCATCTATTTTTATTGGAGAGTTAGTTGCATTGTTTTTTTTCTTTCCAAAACTAAAAGAAGTTATTTGCATTGTTTTTTGGACCATCTTCAATGTATTTGAATGTTTTTTATTTATTTATACTTTGAAGTGAAATTCTCGTAACTCACAATAGTTGTTTAATTAATGTTTTGAAGGATATTATATGTTTTGTGTGGGCATGGAGAATAATATAAGTGATGCTCTTTTATGACTTCCTATGACTAATAAGATATTTATAATAATCTATGGAAATTCATAAGAATCCTTTAAAATCCAACAAAATCCAATCTTTTAAAATCCATTAAAATCCTTTGAAATCCATGAGATTTAAAATCTTTCAAAATAAGAAAAAAAAAATTAGATGAATTATAAAACCACGACAGCAAAAAAAGATTAAAAATGGTTAGTTATATATTTTCCATAAAAGCAAAAATATCAAGGTGTTTATTCTTGGCTTTTATATAATAATGTTATACAAATATTAACAAAGTGCAAAAATAACTGAAGTATGTATGGACTTTGACAAAAATTAAGTTGGGTATTGTTAAAAGTTTGAAATTACAACCATATAATGATTTACATTTATCTGTTTGGTTGCACAGAAAATAGACATGAAAATTGAAATCGTTTCCATGAATTCAATTCTGAGGCCTCCTATCGGGCTTGAATTTTCATGAGTAATGGGAAAACAGTCTTATGAAGAATCAATTTCCCGTCAGTCAATAGACAACCAAACAACGAAAATCTACATAACAAGGGAAATGGAACCCAAGGAAAATAGCAAACCAAACATACCCTTAGTTTAAAATGGTTGACCTATCTTCAATATTACAAATCAAGATGGTCATTGAGGTTGGAGATAAAAGACGACTTAGATTTACCCAAATATAATAATCTAATGGATCATATAGAGCTTAAAGCACCAAGAGTGCATGGGTTTGATTCTCATACCCAACATTTTTATATTTATTTATTTTTCTTCAATTGTTGATGGTGGTGATTAGACATATAAGTATGAAGGATGAAAACTTAAGGGTGATCATGTTTTGCCAAGTTTTAAACTTTTATCGTGTCAACGACACGGGGAATACCCTAGTATAAAAAATAACACATAAACAAGATGACTATTGAATCTTACCTTGAATTAATTGACAATAGCAATATTGTGAAATTCATAATAATATACACATTATTATTGAAGCTTATGTTTTAACTAAAAACAAATATTAAATAAACATTAGGTCAGTGCAAAAAATTGCTATTTTAATCCAGACTAATATTAAATCTTCAAAACTTTATATCTCTAAATAATTATGAAAAGATTTAAAATTTAAAAAAAAAATTATAATTAATGTCATATACTGATATTTTATAAAGATGCTCATGCTAAGCACGAGCTTATATTGCTCATGCTAAGCACCAAGGGGGTGTATTCAATTAAGGATTGTGAGGGATTCTAAAGAATTTAAAATCCAGGGTATTCAATCAAGTATTTGAAAGAATCCATCTAAATTCAGGGGTATTCTATATGGATTTAAAAGCATTGTTTTAAAATCCATCAAAATCAGGGGTATTCAATTCATGCTTTTCAAAGTTCACCAAAATCAGGGGGTATTAAAAAAATAGTGGATTTTGATGGATTCATTAAAGTTGTAGATTTTGAATTATTTGTGAGTGGAAAATATAAATAACAAGAGTTATTTCAAATCCATTATTTTCCCCTCATATTTCAACGGATTTGTATTCTCTCTATCTTTCCCTCTCACTCTCTCTCCTTCCTCTCTCTTTCTTTTTCTTCTTCTAGGGTTCTTGCTCTCTATGACGAATATCAACAAACTCCCCCATCTCAATCTCAATTGAACACATCATCCATTTTTTGCGATTCTACCCTCCTACCAAACCCAATGTCAGTGCCCAATAGCTTTGAATTGATTGCAAGCAAAAGATACACAAGCAATGAAGAAGACTAGGAAGGGAAGAAGTAAAAATTTCGTTTGATTAAAGGTGAAAAGAGGAACAAAGACTACAGTTGAATATCTAAACATCTTGTGCACCCACTATTTCCACCATGCACCCCTGTCACAATCAGACTCATTAACATCCATGCAGGCATACAGAACATGTAACATTTAACATTTCAATGACGCTTTTAGATTTGTGATTTTTGATATCATTTTCATCTTTTGTCCGTGTTCTTTTACTATGGTGTAGTTAAAGCATGTCATTTGTTTGATGAAATGCCTCACAAAAATATTGTTTCTATCGTCACATTGATTTCTAGTTATGATGTAAATACCACTATGAAGAATATTGTCATTCAAATTCATGCCCATATTGTTAAATTGGATGATGGATCAACACTTGCCATTTACAACACTTTGGTTGATTCTTATTGTAAATGTCACTGTCTTCAATTAGCTTATCAGGTTTTTGGTTTCGATAATAAGGAATTCCCATACTCTAGCATCCTAAGCATTACTGCAATAATGCAGTGTGGGAAGAATACTAAAGCTTTTCAAGAAAATTTTGTATCTTTTTTTGCTCCAAATCCATCAGATTGCTTACATTCCTATTGGAAAAAAAAAAGATTACAAGGAGATTCACTATCTTGTAATCAAAATTGGGGCAGACTTGGATGAGTTGCAAGCATGGAAATGTGGAAATGCGAGAAAGGGATGCATGAGAACTCTTCAAGCTTGAACCCCAAATGGAATCGACTTGTATATTGCTATCCAATATTTATGTTGCCAAAGGGATTTGGGAAGATGTTGCTAAGGTCAGGGCAATAATGTCTATTAAAGGTATAAAAAAAGAGCTTGGGTGTAGTTGGGTAGAGGTTGATGTAAAAGTCCATGTTTTTCTCTCTAGATATGGATCTCATCCAAAAGCCGTAGAGATCTATTAAAAATTGGATGAATTGGGTGAGGAACAGATTTCAGCAGGGCATGTCCCAAGCAATGATTTTAGTAGGCGGTGTTCTTTCATGGCTTCTCATGACTAATAAAAAATTCATAATAATCCATGGAAATACGTAAGAATCCTAAATTTCATCAAAATCCATAAAAAAAAAAAAAAAAAAAAAACCATGTGGATTTTGTAAAATCCATTGAAGTTCTTGAAAATTCAAGAGTTTTAAAATCCTTCACAATTCATTAAAATCCTTAATTGAATACACCCCCTAATTATCTCTTAATTTTGTTCATCAAGATACCAAGCACGTGTTTGATATTTTATTATTAAAGGTTTTCAAATGCAACATACACATGTTTTCTATCAATCGCCCTTTATTTTAATTTTTATGGAATGAGATTCGCGATAAATGATGTAAATTAATATTCTTATTCTTGATTTTCAATAATTTTACATAAATATTTTCATTTTCATTTTCATTGTTTCCCTGACACCAACCTCTACCTTTACATAACTCTTAGTTGGCAAAATATATATAACTAGAACTAATTAAGAAAAACAAACACAGAAACCAAAATTGACCAAAAGGAAATGGGAGCAAAATCAAACATGTTGGCTATCTTAGATTTACTGGAAGATAGCATCTTTGACATCCTTCTTAGGTAACCGATAAAAACTCTCATTCGATGCAAACGTGCATCGAAAGTATGGGGCACTTTCATCGACAACTCACATTTCATCAATGTTCACCATGAGAAGTCCATGCAAACAAGTCCTAAAATCATTATCAACTCAGACTCTTCCTTTAAATTCTCTTATATTGACATCGACCCAATGGTTTCGAAAACCCTAACCATAGATCATAAATGTTCTCAAGAACACTCATACTCCATAGTTGGATCATGCAATGCTTCTCTTTATCTATATAAATTGGGTATGAACATTTTGCTTTGGAATCCTTCACTTCATGAGTATTTCACATTTCCTTATAATTCAATTGATCTGAGGACTCCAGTTGATAAGGCAACTATAATTGTAGCTTTTGGGTATAGTCCTACCAAGGATGAATACAAGGTGGTGAGATTTATACAATTTTTTTTGCACTCCGAATGAAATTTCATTTATTTGACGTGAATATTTATACACTAGGAATGCATGATAAGGCCAAATGAAGAAATGTCAAGATTGAACATCCATATGTTTTTCAAAACCCTAATGATTCAGTGGTTGATTTGAAACATTATTTTTATTGGTTGAATAGTAACCGCAAGCGATTAGATGATGAGGAGATGAAAGTGGTTTGTTTCGATTTTGGAAGTGAAAATTTTCATATGCCTATCCTAAAAGGTAAATTTGGAACAAATGAACTAAAGTTAGGTATGTTGCATGGATGATTGAATTTTTCCGACCGAAACAAATTTGAATATGTTCACATATGGTTGACGAAATATTCTTGTTGGACCCATTTTGTTCACTATTATTTTACCCCGTATGTTACAAGTACACGCTTTTTCAATCAACTACTCACTTCAACCCATAAAGTTTTGAAGAACGGAGAACTTATTGTTAAATGTGGGAAAAAATGATAATTTATGATCCAACAACAAAGACGTATAGGATATCCAATTATTCTAGGTGTTCACAATTGGTCACATCGTTTAGTTACGATGAAGCTCTTATATCACTTACTTCACTAACAGGTCGTACTTGTGAAGAACGAAAACACGAGAATAAAGAATTGGATCTTCTTTCTTACTTATTAAACTTCAAATTCAGAAGTTGAATTGGTTTATTGACAACTGATAATTATTAGTAGTTACTAGGGTGTCGACGCTCTACGAACGCAGATATTCAATATTTTATTATTACAACAATTTAATAATAAAAATTATAATTGAATTAGTATACAAAATAAGTATATATAATTTTAAGTGCCTATGTAGAGTTTAAGGGCTTTAAATAAACTATATTAGGGGTTTAGGTATAATTAATCAATGTTTGAGAAATGCTGGTTTTGATTGTAAAAGTATGAAATGTGGAGGGCAAAAATGGAAAAACCAAAAGTTAGATATAAGGGTTTTTTTTTATAATTTCTAGATAAATGGAGGACTTAAAATAAATTATATATTTGGCCTAGGTATAATTAATGAATGTTTACAAAAGCTGATTTTGATGAAAAATCAAAAAAATTAGATATGAGGGCTTCGTATAATTTATAGATAATTAAATGGCGTTAAGTAAATTATGTTAGGGGCTTAGCTATAATTAAAAATATTTGAGAGGCGAGTTTTGATCGTAAACAATCTAAATTTGAGAAGGTAAAATGGTGTATAAAAGTTTTTAAATTATGAAAATATCACTGGTCATTGTCACCTGCAATTGGTTTAATTGTAAATATTGTAAAATGTGGAGGGCATTTTTGATAACCCAAATATCAGGTTGAAGACACATGAGTATTGTTCCTAAGTCCCACAACCATTATATATTTCAAATTACTACTATTGTTTGTTTTAAGGGGAAAAAACATATTTTTGCTTTGTGAATTCTCTAATCTCACTTGAAGTGTTGACCATAAACACCTGTAGCGGCTTATACCGTTCAGATCAAGCTTCAACTTTCGTAAAATGTGAATTATTAGAATGGAAGTCCTTTGATCTAACATTACATAACACATTTTGGTGTGTTCTTGGGGACTATTTGTTAAATATGCATCCCATTTCCTTTGAAAATTTTCCCAAGTTGAGCACTGAATGAGGTGGTGTTCGGCCTAGAACAACAACATGAACTTTTGAAGTGCACAATTAGAATTTTTTTTAAAGTACGTAAACGAATAATGCATTATTGAAAAGGCAGCGCCTATTTGGCACCACTGGTTACACTCACCCACACCGCCCATCTTTTTTTTTTTTTTTTAATTTTTTTTACCTTCTCTCCCACACCACCCATAAAAACTACTATTCATCATCTCTTTTCATGAACAACAACAAAAGAAACATGGAAGTGGGTAGCTAGAAAATGGGCAATTGATAGCGAGGGACGGTGAGAGACGACGACAATGACGAAAGATAGAGGAGATGAAATGACAACCATTGTCGCTCCTCCATCTTCTTCTTCTCCTTCCCCTCTCTATCTTCTTTTTCTCCTCCTTCCCATGTCCCAGATTTCCCACTATCTCTTCTTCTCTCACTCTCTTTTAGTTCCCCTCTCTTCTACTCCTACTCTTTGTTCTTCTCGCACATACCGTCGTCCCTCTTCCTCTCATTCTTCTCCTTCCCCTCACATTTTTTTTTCACCCTCGTGGCGGTCCGTGCGAGGATGAGTTCCCCTCTCGCAAGAACTGCTGCGAGGGAAAAAAAATTGACCCTCGCAGAGATACCTGCGAATGGGGACTAGAAGTCGCGGAGGGGGAATTCGAAGGAGAAGAAAGAGAAGGAAAGGGGCGACGGTAGAATCGAGTGCTTCTTCGACTTCGAGTGGTGCTTTAGAGGTGTCCCTGGATGGGGAGGGAAGATAAGTAGAGAAGTAAATGTAGAGAATAAGAAGATCAGAGAATAAGAAGGGTGGTGGTGAGAAGACAGAGAGCTTTCCATCATTTTGATTTCGGGAGAGGAAAAAAATTAAAAAATTTCTTTTTATAGGTGGTATGGGACAAAAAGTAAAAATTAGATGGATGAGCGTAAGTTGTGGTACAAAATAGGGGGTGCCGAATGAAAAACTAGGACACATATTTTTTTTATGTATTAAATCATACAAATGGGCAGTGTTTGAAATTTTGAAAAGAGTTAGCACATGGATAGAATAGAATTATGAGTTACGTGGATAACAACGTACATTGCACTTACTTAGCATAGCAAACGGTGTAATATGGCACTAAGTAGAGCCATAAACAAGAAGATAAAGAAACGTAATATAGCACTAACTCGGCTATTACAATTTATACACACTCCTCGTATGGTATGGTATGGTATGGTATGGTATGGTAGAAACGTGTGTTAAAATAGGAACTGACCTGGCAACAAAAACAGCATCATTTCATTTCATTTCATTTCGTGGGTTTTAAGATAAGTATAGTATCCCGAGTATAACCAAGTGTGGGCCCCACTCGTTTTAGTACTTTACTACTAATAAAACAAAACAAAGAAACTGCAAAACAACACAAGTGGTTGCCTTTTTTTCAAATCAAAATATCATTATTCCACCCACTCCCATTCGCCGTGTGTTCCGGGTAACAAAGAAACTGCAAAACAACACAAGTCTTCTTCTTCTTCTTCAAAGACTGACTCAAATCAAATTTATCATTATTCCACTCACTTCCATTCTCCGTGTGTTCCGGGTATTCCTGTTTCCACTTTTCTTCTTTCATATATCTATCTATTTATTTATTTATCTTTTAGAAGAAGAGAGATAGAAAAACTGTAACACACAAAATACTCAAAACAATCAAATCCAACAGACAGACAGCAAGTTGTCGCTTCTCACACTCCACCCAACTCCACTACGTCCCTTACCTTCTTCCTCTCTTGCGCTTTTACAACCCACCAATTTCTATTCTCCGATACTCTTGTAAGTTTTGTTTGAAAACCCCAATCTTCTGATTTGATTCTGTTAACTCATGTTTGCCTCTTTACATTTACATGGTTAAGTTATGATTTGGTTTCCCTTCATATTCTCTTCATTTCACAGGCAGGGTAAAATTTCAGTCAATGTCTCTACTTGTTTTAGACTTTGCTCACTCACGGTTTAGGTTCAAGTTTTGAATTTTGTTTTCAGGTTTCTGTTAGGGTTCTATTCTATTATTTATTGCTTAGAGTTTGAATTCATTTGTTTTGTTTATTGCTATAGGAATGAGCACAGGTATCAAATGGAGGCAATGACTTTAGCGATAATGTATTTGATGTTGATAGAAATAATAATACGTTCTGGTCCTACATTGTATGACTTATCTACCTTTTTTTCAAGGTTGAGGGTCCAGATGATATTCAGAATCTTTAATTTTAAAGGAACAACAGGGGAAATCAACTCATCAAGATGAGGGATTGCAAATGCCATCAGCTGGTATGAACCCAATCATTCTGTGTTTTAAGACACGAGTTGTCTCTTTCTCTATGCATGCTTTTATAAATCTTTACAATTCTATGTTAAAGAAAGTTGTGCAGTTTACCTCGGCTCAGATTCAGTCATTAAGGTTGGTCTTTAGTATTTTTTTAAATTATGTCTGGGGTGCATTTTGTAGAAAATCTTTTGATTCTGAATCGTGGATAACTATACTTGCTATTCACAACAAGATGATAAACTATAATGTGTTACTGGTGTGCTTACCTAAAAGTTTCAATTTGGGTGTGTCAGCATTTCATTAAAATTCACATTTACTGGACCTTGTAGTGTTATACTCATTAAGTCAATATATTGGTGCCTCCAAATAAGCATAGGTTGCTAGGTGAAAATCGCTCGACTTTTTCTCTGTTTGGTCGTGGCTTGATGGGTGATGACGTTTATAGAAGGCAATATCAAAGGGCGATGGTCAATTTTGCCTCTGTAGGAAAAGGTATGGAGAACCTAAAAAGCAGTCATCTGAAGCTCTCCGATGTGGCGAAGGCTCATCCGGTATGTTGAGAGATTCCATCTTCAAAGAAGCTAAATAATTTATCAATGAACAAAGTGGGAATTAGGTTTTTTACCTTCATTATGGAGCCAGTGTGCAGAAGGTTGAACCCCCCCAGCCCCAAAAAAATTCTTTATTCTTTAATTCAGAGTTCTTTGGCAATTCCTTGACTCCGAGCATTTATGAGTGCTCTCCGTAGTATATTCTTGGGGGTGTTTGTTTTGTTTCCAACTAGAAGCAAAAATTTTAGTAACTTCCTAATCAAAAGTAGACTAGTCTTCAAGGTTCTTAACATTGTTTGTTCGTGCTATCAATTAGAAGTAAAAGTTTTGAACCTAGTAAGCCTCAAGGAGGTGCTTACTTTTGACTTCTAACTTTTGAATCTAATTAAATGAAAAGAAACACCACCTTATGATTCTTCTTTCGAAGACTTGGTCGAGAGAGCTGCAAGATTGGCCTTACCATAGAATAAATAGTAGATTGGCCTTATTCAGAATCTTTCATTTTAAAGGAAGAACAGGGGAAATCAACTCATCAAGATGAGGGATTGCAAATGCCATCAGCTGGTATGAACCCAATCATTCTGTGTTTTAAGACCCAAGTTGTCTCTTTCTCTATGCATGCTTTTATAAATCTTTACAATTCTACGTTAAAGAAAGTTGTGCATTTTACCTCGACTCAGATTCAGTCATTAAGGTCGGTCTTTAGTATTTTTTTTAAATTATGTCTGGGGTGAATTTTGTAGAAAATCTTTTGATTCTGAATCGTGGATAACTATACTTGCTATTCACAACAAGATGATAAACTATAATGTGTTACTGGTGTGCTTACCTAAAAGTTTCAATTTGGGTGTGTCAGCATTTCATTAAAATTCACATTTACTGGACCTCAACTTTGAAATGTTGTAGTGCTATACTCATTAAGTCAATATATTGGTCTGAAATGGCGTTTTACACTGTAAACATTTAAAACGTACAGTTGCCTCCAAATAAGCATAGGTTCATCATCATCAAAGCCCATTCCCGAGATTTTTGGGGTCGGCTACATGGATTTTGGTTCTCCAAGCAATGCGATCTTCCCAAATTTCCTCGCCTAATCCAAGCTCAATGATATCTTCATTCACCGTCTTCATCCAAGTTTTCAATGGTCGTCCCCTCCGTCGACACCCTCCATTAACTTGCCAATCTAAACATTTTCTAATTGGCGCCGTGCTTGGTCTCCTCCGCACATGACCAAACCAAGTTAAACGTCTTTCTCTAATTTTTTCCTCTATAGGCGCTACACCTAAGTATCTCCTAATTCTTTCGTTTCTAATTTTATCCTTACGAGTTTTGCCACACATCCACCTTAACATACGCATTTCTGCTACTGCCATCCTATGCGTATGTTGTCCCGTAGTAGCCCAACATTCTGAACCGTATAGCATGGCTGGTCGAACAATTGTCTTATAGCATTTTCCTTTTAGCCTTGCAGGCATTCTTCTATTGCATAATACTCCTGACGCCATTCTCCATTTCAACCAACCAGCTTTAATCCTATGGTCTACATCTTCTCCAATAGCCCCATTCTTTTGAATTATAGATCCTAGATATCGAAAAGCCTCGCACTCTGGGACCTCGACACCTTCGATCTTAATTGCATTAGTTCTCCCTCTTGGTTCACACCCAAAGTTGCACACTAGATACTCTGTCTTCGAACGGCTAATTCTAAAACCTTTACTCTCTAAAGCTTCCCGCCACTTAACTAATTTCTTACCTAAACCTGCACTAGTCTCATCCATTAAGACAATATCATCTGCAAATAACATGCACCAAGGTACATCTTCTTGCAGATGTCTCGTCAACTCATCCATGACCAAAGCAAAGAGATATGGACTTAATGCCGACCCTTGATGTAGTCCTACTGACACTGAAAATTCACCAGACATCCCACCTACTGAGCGACCACTTGTTACAACCCCTTCATACATATCCTTAATGATATCAACATAACATTGAGACACTTTCTTCCTTTCAAGCACCCACCAAATTAACTCCCTGGGGACCCTATCATATGCTTTCTCCAAATAAGCATAGGTTGCTAGGTGAAAATCGCTCGACTTTTTCTCTGTTTGGTCGTGGCTTGATGGGTGATGACGTTTATAGAAGGCAATATCAAAGGGCGATGGTTAATTCTGCCTCTGTAGGAAAAGGTATGGAGAACCTAAAAAGCAGTCATCTGAAGCTCTCTGATGTGGCGAAGGCTCATCCGGTATGTTGAGAGATTCCATCTTCAAAGAAGCTAAATAATATATCAATGAACAAAGTGGGAATTAGGTTTTTTACCTTCATTATGGAGCCAGTGTGCAGAAGGTTGAACCCCCCACCCCCAAAAAAATTCTTTAATTCAGAGTTCTTTGGGCAATTCCTTGACTTCAAGCATTTATGAGTACTCTCCGTAGTATATTCTTGGGGGTGTTTGTTTTGTTTCCAACTAGAAGCAAAAATTTTAGTAACTTCCTAATCAAAAGTAGACCAGTCTTAAAGGTTCTTAACATTGTTTGTTCGTGCTACCAATTAGAAGTAAAAGTTTTGAACCTAGTAAGCCTCAAGGAGGTGCTTACTTTTGACTTCTAACTTTTGAATCTAATTAAATGAAAAGAAACACCACCTTATGATTCTTCTTTCGAAGACTTGGTCGAGAGAGCTGCAAGATTGGCCTTACCATAGAATAAATAGTAGATATGGGGTTTTTGTAATTAAGGCAAGAGCAGGGTTTTCCTTAGGATCCTTATTTCGCAGGCTTGGTCAAGAGAGGTACAAGATATGGGAATTCCTTAATTAAGGCAGGACCAAGGTTATCCTTCCCTCATAGCATAGAAAATGGTTAGATGAATGCTTGATTTATCCTTACCATGCGACACATAGTAGCCGCTTATGGAAATGGAATTGGTTTGATGGTCAATACCCGAGACTGAAAAACCTTGTGGGTAGGTATGTAAAAATTTGGTTCTCATGATGATGTTCTTGAAAGGATTGAAGGAAAGGGGATGGGGGATGAAAAGTTGAGACAAATGGTTTCCAATATCTTCAGATGCTCTGAGTGAGCTTACCTTATCTTTAGGAAGTTATGGGCTTTTCGATGTTGATATCTATTCTCAAGCTAAAATGTTGATCTGGACGCCGACAACGACAATCTGGTGGGGCGGGATGAGATGGGATATGGTACAATTTGTAATGCTAGATCCTCCTCATAGGGGATCTAGATGGCCCATTTTGTAATTGTTGAGTTCAATTATGAATGGTAGTTTACTTTCTTAAAAGAAAAAGTGAAAATATTGCAGCTTCTGTTACAATGTCAAAATTATGTAGGGTGAAGATCTGTTTAGTGGAAGATGCAATCACTGCAAATATGATTCCATGGAGCAACATCCAAATCCTCAATCAAATGGTTGGATCGTGGGTTTTACTCTACCTAAAGGAGAAGGGATTTTGTTTTTTCTCGCCAGAGGAAGAGATAATTGTCTATGGAGTCTCATCGGCTCGAAGTTATAAGACAAGGGCAGAGGTGACTCATTTGACATGGCAGAAAATTAGCGCGAACACAAGTTAAGGAAAACTCGAGTGGTATATTGAGCATTGTTGGGACTATAGAGTTCAGATTGTAATGCCAACATGAATGGTAACGATTATCGCAGTGGGTAGATGGAGATCCGACCCATTTGATATTTTGGTTTGGTAGACATTGTTAAAATAAAGTACGAGGGGCATAAACATATAAGCCTAGCCCAAGGAATGGCAATTGGGTATGTGGATCAATTATATTGAAAAGACCGAATGAGAGAGTTGTGCCCAATGGGCTTTCACCATTAGGAAGATAAGGATAAGCAAAGCCGAACTTGGAATTGCAAGTACTTATTAGAAGTGGGAGACTCGTATTAGTCAAATCCACAATCTCAGGTACTCCCACCTTCATGAAGAGTTTGACTACTATTCTATCTCGATTGCCAATAAAGTCGTGAGAGCGATGTGGGAACTTTTATGGGGAAGCATCCTCCAAAAAATAGCCCAATATTGCTTGGGGCAAAGTGTACTAGCAAATTAAAAAAAAAGTTTTAGAGATTTGGGAATGAAGACATGGATTATCGAGATAGAGCAGGTTTCCTAATTGTTGGAATGTGGGGGGAAGTGATCTGTGCTGGTGTTTTTGCCAATTTAGACCACCTGCAGGGTTGGAATCTGCACATGCTTAGATGAATAAACGATTGGGAGATAAAGAGCAGGTTTCCTAATTAATGAATCTACTGCAATTGTGTTTTCAACTTGCCTTAAGGTATTATGGCAAAGCAAGCCTGAGTGCCTGACTTTTCTTTTGGCTGCCGCTCTCTACGAAGTTATTGATGGTAATAATGTTATGAGACTACTCCCTAAGATAGATCTAGATCTATCAATCCAAGAGTAACCCTAAAGTCCTATTCGACCCTGTGCAAAGTAACAAAGTAAACACAATCAAGACAAGTATTTACGTGGTTTGGCAAACCGCCTACTCCATGGTTCGTGATAGACCACCCCTTGAGATGCACTATATTGGTGAAGAGCAATAAGATTACAATCAATCTCTCTAACCATTTACCCTTTCTTGTGTTTCCCCTTTCTTATCCCTAGAATTGATAAGAAAAATCACACTACCTTATTGGAAAACCCTACAAACATATATATAGATCCCCAAATTTTACAAGTAAGAAAAAAAATAGAATCTCATTCAAAATAGAAGTCTAGTTGCTAAAAACGTGTGGCTTGTGTCGTGACGTGAGTTCCAACCTGCTTGAAGACATCTGGACCGCGTCTTGACGTGAGAATCATGTCCAAATGCAGACCTGAATTCACCTAATTGAGCATCCGGACTGTGTCCTGTGGCATACCTTAAATCAGTGTAGTCAAGGCAACCGCATAAGCGCGCCTCAAGGCGTTTTTACAGAATTTCGCCTCAAAGTGAGGCAATGCGTGCGGTGAAATGAAGCGTCCACCTCGGACCGCCTCGCCTCACCCCAACTGCTCACCACCTCAACCGTTCACCGCCTTCAACCCAAAAATGGTTGCAGGCAACCCAATTACGGCCTATTTGCAGCCCAATAGCAGCAAAAAGAGGTTGCAACCCACTTCTATAATAGGGTTTTATGTTGGTGTAATATTTGATAAATTTTATAAAAACAAGATAAAACATTTTTGAGTTTTGATAAATTTGTCACACTTTCTTTTTATTATTTTCTGGAGAAAACATATCATGTTTTTTTTTATCACTCTATGATTAACCTAAATCTTGATTTGTCATAGCATAGTTCAATGATTTTTATGCTTTTGGAATACCAATAGTGATCATATTTTTGGATTTTTACCAACCATTCCAATAATTTCTTCTAAAAAATGCTCAATATTCTCAAGTTTCTATTATTTCATGATTATTGATTTTAATAATTTAGTGGATGTTTGCAAGTTATGTTCAATATTCTCAAGTTTCTATTCTTTCAAGATTATTGATTTTTAATAATTTAGTGGATGTTTGCAAATTGCTTGACACTTATGTAGTGCATCTTTTCGCTATGTTATACAACTTTATTATATTTTCATTTCGATTCTAGGTAGTTGTGTCTCTTTTTGTACATATTTGCTTATGATACTTGTCAAAATGATAATGTATACTACTATGTTGATATGTTTCAATTTGTTATAAAAAATCTTAAAAAAATGTTAAGACTGCCTCACGTCTGCCTCGCCGCGTTTTCAGGCCCGTCCGCCTCAACACCTTAATTACAATGCCTTAAATTCACTTATATAGAGTACTTTGAATTGGGAGCCACATTTTAAACAAATAATGCGCCAACCACACTTCAGTTCAGGCTGTTCAGCCGTTCGAAGGTCTGGATTGTTCACATGTTTTCTTTAAGTGGACTGCAATGCATAGTAAAACATTGATGTGCGATAATTGAAGGGAGATATGCAGATTGCTGTGTTGCTCAGCTACTTTGTAGTAATTTTCTGGGTTAATTCCAGGTTTGAAAGCAAATCAATGCTAGTTTCAAGTAATGAAATAAAGAGTGGAAGGTTGGAATTTCAACTTCTCTTGTTGTGTCTATGAAATAGAGTGTCCTACAAGAATTAAGCATATTGAACTCCAAGATTGGAAAAAAAAAGAAATAAATAAAATCTCTAATGTGATATATCTAATATGATAGATATCTAAAGAAATTTGACTCCAAAATTAGAATTTTTATTTAGTAGGATGTATAGTAGCTAGCCCTCACAAGAACAAAAGCTATTAACGACTCACTTTCCTTGAGATGATTAGTTACATTTAGCTTACATTTTTCTTTTGGGTACTTAGGAAAGTTAATTTTTATTTTTTATATGTGATTTCTTACATATATGGTGGCTTCTGAAAGTACTATCTTGGTTTCTACTTACTAATATTTTTTGATGTTCCTGTCTAGGTTTCTGTACTAGCGGAATCAAAAAAGAGGAGCTCATGTCTTTGTAGTCTCTTTTTGAAAGCTTCTTTGCTCTGTTTAGTGTTCTTTTTTGGAAGTGCCTTTGTAGCCACAGATTACAAAGAGGTGGACAGCTTCTCTTCAATTCTAATAGCACATTTCTTATTTTCCTATAGTTCACTTGTATAAGTTCTTTTTGGATAGTACCCACCAAAGAATGAAAAAAAAGGTTTTTTGCACAGTTGTTATATACAGTTATATTTCATTTATTCGAACGAAAAAAAGGTTTTCCATTCCTCAACAATTTGTACACAAAGATTGCTACAGACCTGCTTATAACTCGAGTCATATTCTTTTGATCAATGATTTTCTCATATCAGGAGGAAAATAAGTTTTTAGTATTTTACAAGTCTACAGTTGTCTCATTTTGGTTTAGCTTAACTATCTTTGTCTCAGTCGCGTGTCTGGATGTTTTGCAGAAATTATTAAGATGGGGAGCGGTTGACTCTGTACATAATACGCAGTCTGATCTTCTCAAAGAAAATAAGGCACAATCCGATCTTCTCAAAGAAACTAAGACACTATCTGATCCTCTGAGAACAAATAATGTACAATATGATACATGCAAGGTTTGTTATGCCTTGTTTTTTTGGTTAAAGACTGGTAAATATGCTTATTCCTATACTTGAATAAAGTTGGAGCATCTGGTGATTGTATTATTACAGAACCAATGCAAGCCATATGGAAGTGAGCTTCTACCTAAAGGAATTGTTTCGAAAACATCCAATTTTGAAATGCGACCGTTATGGGGCTCTCCAGAGAAAAAGGTGCGTAAAACTTAAATGAAATATCTAATTGGTGTATCCTGGGAGTATTGTATCTGTGTCCGATATGTATCTGACAGTGTATGCGTGTTTCCTAGCTTTCCTTCCGTTTACCTAAGCCTTCAACTAGTGGCGGTGGTTGGAACTGTCTTATTTATTTATTTATTTATTTTTCACTCTAAAAAAGGAATGATGGTAGTCTAAGGACCAAAACAGGCACAAGCCCATCAAAAGTGAAAATACTCTTTAGATTCTTCCAGTTCTCACAACAAAATCATCAAATCAAATGTACCCTTCAACAGTCTACAAAGATCCATCCCCAGGAAGGAAGAAGCCTCTTGAAGTGGAAAATGATGGTAATCACCTCTTTGAGAGAATTTTCAGGAAATTCTTGTTGTGGTTCAAACAAATACCCCATAACATGGCGAAGGGAATAAGAGCCTCCTGCCCCGCAGCTTCTTTCGTTTAGTAGATGAGTCGAAACATTCCAAGAGAAGAAAACTCCACCGAGACTACACCTCAAGAGAGGAGGCCCCACAAACCAGCTTCTGAAGGAGAATTTGAGAGAACCTGTCAGCCACACCTAGATACTCATAATTTGTTCACACTAACTATAGATGTCTGATGTGGACGCTTGTTTCTTAAGCTGCAAGGTGTTAGTCAAACCTTACAAACAAAGTGGCTGCGAGTGATCAGTTGTTATTTAAGTTCTCCTACCCATGCAACCCCCCTTAAATCCCATGCTTGCCTGGCACAGGAGAAAAAATGATAACAAAAGTGATGAAGTGTACATTGTTTATCATTTCTACAGTAGGCAAACAATAGTTAAACATTGTAAATTCTTTTGATTTATGAGAAAAAGATCATAGGTACATGCCAGCATTGCTGACGTCCAGATATGATTGTGCTTGTTTTGCACAAAAAAAAACTTATATTAAGGCAGAAAAGTGTGTTCTCAATGTTGTCTGTATACGTAGTGATCCTAGAGCAAACTGATTAAGACGGAACTGAAAAGTCAGAAATAATGTTGATCCCTTTATTTTGACATTATGGTTGTGCTGTATTAAGATGAATCCCCTTATTTTTAACACTATGATTGCATTAGGAAATAGCAATTAGAAAACAGTTTACTTTCTGTTGATCCCCTTGTTTTAACATTATAATTGTGTTGCATTATTTGAACCAGAAGAATACAAAGACTTCAGTGAGCTTATTGGCTATTGCTGTTGGAATAAAGCAAAAGGAGAATGTTGATCAAATGGTTAAAAAGGTGAAAGACCACCTGTTATGTTCTCTTGCTCCCCATTTTTCTGAAATCTTCTATGTTTAACCCTTCAATTTTCATTATTTTCAGTTTCTTTCAAGCGATTTTGTTCTCATGCTTTTCCATTACGACGGTATTGTTGATGAATGGAGTGATCTTGAATGGCACAATTGTGCAATACATGTAACTGCGATCAATCAGACCAAATGGTAGTTTGATGAAAGTTTCCATTCGTCTACAGTAGTGTGCCTGGATTTTAGATCTCATGGTATAACGTGAACTGTGCTGTTCAGGTGGTTTGCGAAGCGATTTTTACATCCAGATGTAGTTGCTGAATACAATTATATTTTTCTGTGGGATGAGGACCTTGGCGTAGAAAATTTTCACCCTGGCCGGTATGCATGATTGATAAGGATCTTCTATTTCCATATCATTCTAATAACATGAAATGTGATTTTCTGTGTATTCATTTTATTTATCTAAATGTCGTTGTTGTTATTGAAATTATTTATTCTAGACTAGTCTATCAATAGGTTTGGCTTCTCTTAAAGAGGCACCCTAACATTTCTGAGTTTACCTTAATGGTCATGGAAAATATGTCCTAGCTCTCAATCAAGCTCACCAACTAGACGCGGAGTTAATGATAAATAACAGGGGCGAGCATCATGTAGGGTCTGCTCTGCCTTCTTCCCTTGCTTTCTTTCTTTCATTGCTTGTTCTGTTCAGCCTCCTACGTCCTTTCTTTAACTAGACTGCTTAGCTTGGTTAGTATGCATGCCCCTTCTGATATCTCAAAACTGAGTATTATAGTACCCTTAAAGCAATGTATATAAGTATACGACGTATATGAACTTAATTTTAACCAAGATTTTTAAATGTAGAACCTTGATGCAAAGTGTTCCAATGGACAAATGCGTAAAAAAAAAAACACAAATAC
This sequence comes from Berberis vulgaris, assembly GCA_963556465.1. Taxonomy (NCBI): domain Eukaryota; kingdom Viridiplantae; phylum Streptophyta; class Magnoliopsida; order Ranunculales; family Berberidaceae; genus Berberis; species Berberis vulgaris. The sequence continues at coordinate 88,700,092 of OY747125.1, read as the reverse complement.
TACTTAGAATTACAAAACAATTGATAGATAACTTATAATTCTAGGTCCAAACAATAAACAATAGTGGCATATAAATCAAACATCAAACTTGCAAGTTCCCTAATTTCAATCACCAAATTTAGGCAGGTAGCCAAGTAATAGTTAGAATATACTTGAAATTCAAATTTCAGGGTACTAGGCATGAGCCTTTTTCATGTGACTGTTATAGTATGTAGAACTATAATCAATACATAATAAATAAAAAAATTCACATGCTCAAAATCCAATGACATATTCACATGTTATTGAGCTAGTAGCTAGCTAACTTAGAATCAATGCTTTTAAATGTTCGACGTGAGACACTTAAGAGAAAGTATCACATAAAAAACATGCCGGTAAATTATTAATCCCTATGATTGAAAGAAGAACACGAAAATCCTTACCTCCAAATGTTTTGGGGCTCTTCTATCCTCTTAATATATATGTTGTTATTTTAATATCAAAAGATGTAAGTTAAGACATTATCTTGTAATTAAAAAAGTAAGATGTTAAAATATAACATACAAAGTTGCACACATCTACGATAAAGCATAACTCTACTCGTAAGTTGTAACCTTTGATGTAATTAAGCCTTGTTGTAAGCATTTGGTCCATTGCCACTAAGCCTTGCCTTGAGGCGTGTAAGCCTCACATTTTTTTTTAAACGTGATTTAGCAAACAAATCAGATAAAAGCTACTTGGAATCGTCAAATAGAAGCTACTGAGAGGAATAAATTAATGCAAAAGATAGAAAAAGACACACATATTGATGATATTTTCAAACAAGTTCCCAAAATACACATTGATTGGGGTAACAAAATTCTGGAAATTTAATTTTGGCAAATAAATCCTGCTTAACAAATCACATAAAAGCTAACAGACTCCAAAAGCAACATGAAATGAATCGGGCAAAAAGTTACAACATGCCTAAATTAGTCTTTGTGGGAGATGAGACTTGATATTTTGTTGTTGAACTTTTATTTATACTTTATATTTATTTTTTGTATGAAAATGAGATGTTGATACTAGGAGGTCTCGGTGGATTATAATTCAATTAGACTTTTTGCGTCATTCATTTATAATTTAGAGTATGTCTAGTAATGGGACACCAATGAGATGTTGATATACATGCTGAATGTTTATATCAAACTCGATGTTGGTAATGCTGCAGTTATCTGTCAATTGTTGAAGATGAAGGTCTTGAGATATCCCAGCCTGCATTAGATTCTGCTAAATCAGAGGTGCATCATCAGATCACTGCACGTGGAAGAAGATCGAGAGTTCACAGGTAATTTTTAAAATTTTTCTAGATTAAGTTCATTTAGATGCACAAACTAGAATATTTGTATATGCAAATATCATTGTGTAATTCGAATAGGAGGCTTGTAGGTAATGCCCACATTGACCAGAACCGTTGTCCAAGGGGTGGAATTGAAGAGTCTTTTCGTGTTCGGAATCTGAGGATCTTATTTGAGAAATTATTTTTGATGGTCAAACAATTTCTTAAGTCTATGAATGACTCAAAGAGATAGATGGTTGTGGATCATCTGTTTTGATTTTCTCTTTTGACCTATTTTTGGCAATAGTCTGGTGATAATATTATATGCTTCCTACTGACATCTTGGGTTTAGGGAAAGACATGTGCCGATATTGTTGCTATACTTATTTCCTTCTGCAACTACTTATGTGTTACATTACATGAACAGAAGGATTTACAAGTCAGGTGGCGGAAAGACATGTGATGACAACAGTATGGCTCCTCCATGCACAGGGTAACAAAAACTCATTGTTACCAATGCTCTGTTTGAAAATTATTGCAAAAACTCTCCATCGTCCTTGTCGAATTTATAATTCATACTAGTGGAGAAAGTTTTTGCTAAGAACTTCATCTAGTTATAATGTCATTAAATTGATGCAGGTGGGTCGAAATGATGGCACCTGTATTTTCAAAAGCAGCATGGCGCTGTGCATGGTATATGATACAGGTATAGCACTGGACCACACTGAAAGATAAATTCCATTTTGGAGCACTCATTCCTGCAAATTATAGGGAACTATTTTTTTTTGTTGTTGCTGTTATCTTTTATTTTTTTGTTGTTTTGTTGGTGAGATAGAGGAAGTTATTATTGTTATTTCTAGGTTGACAAAGCATAATGAATGTTTCAACCTTTGAGTTAACAGATACTCTCCATCTCATTTAACAGATTCCTCAGACATTTGTTTTTTTAAAGGTGTAATCCTGATCACTTTTTATAGTAATGGTTGTCAGATTGTTCTTGCAGAATGATTTGATCCATGCATGGGGTTTGGATATGCAGCTGGGTTACTGTGCACAAGTAATTTCTTAACCTTTATGTCAGTATTATGATGTTGTTGGCTATTTTGTCTAAAGCATTCACTTGACAGGGTGATAGAACGAAAAATGTCGGAGTAGTGGATTCTGAGTACATCGTCCATAAAGGATTCCCAACTCTTGGAGCTTTGGATGAAGTCAAGGTATGGATATCTTATAGAATCAAAATATTGAATATTATGGATTAAGTTTGAATTCATGTTTGTCAAAAATTTGTTGAACTTGTGGTACCGAAATCGTAGCTCAAATCGATCGAATGATTTTAGTTACCTCTAGGGTTTACTTTTAGCGTAAGAATTTCGGTGCAAAAGTTTGTCTTACTTTATGGGTAATTTAGTCATTAGGTCCCATTGTTCAAAGGATAGTTCAGTTTCATTTTTGGTACAATGTTGACTTTCCTTGCATATCCTTACATCTTATGTTGGCACTACCGAGGCAATATTTTTTTCATAAGGCGCCCCACCTCTGGCTAGCCTTGCCTCAAAACGGTTTTTAGCACCGCTTCGCTCCACCTCAGTTGGGGTGCTAGGTGCTTGGGGCACTAGTCACTTTAATTTTTTAAAAATATATATTTAAATAACTTAAGTTTATTAGTTTATTTTATAACTAATTAAAGGGGATTTACCCATTTGGGGATAAAAAATGATGATATGAGTTTGGGAAATAGAGGACATTTGTATTTTATGTGGTATAGAGTCCATGGTCTTGTTACGTCTTAGTTTAAATTATTTGACTTTCTTATGAATATGAGTTGGTTTGTTTTAGGTTTTATGACTTATAGAATTAGTTAGTTGGTTTATGACTTATGAAAAACACCAATTAATAGAATAATTATGTTGTAGATAAGGTGGGATTGAGAATTGAGACATTGATTATATATTTACTTATATGGTTTGGCGTGTTTCTTACATGTCGTTGTCAATTTTGTACTAGAATGAATTAGGAACACAAAAATACATTAGCAATATGAAATACTCTATGAATATGAAAAATAATATTTTTTTTCTCTAACATGGTTTTGTTGTTAGAGGTGCTCCTTTGCATTCTTGAGGCGGTGCTAAGGCACTACAAGACCTCAATGCCTCGCAGCTCCCCATGCCCCTGACAACGTAGCTTACGAGAATGACTTATGATATTTTTTTAGGTCTTCAACTGAGTAATTCTTCCTGGCCTGGGAAACCAGCGAGGTTGCTGCCTGGGGGGGGGGGCAAAAGTGTAAATTCGCCCCCCCCCCCCACCTCGCTGGTTTTTCCCAGGCCAGCTAGAATTTCGGTCTTCAACTGCTTTAATTGCGGGTAGGAAACTTTGCAATACAAAGATTATAGAGACCCAACACTTTTGTTGGATTTGTAAATCAAGTCTGTGATGTATCATAATAAGATGAAATGAAATGAAAAGCCTAAAATTCAAAGTATTCCTTGTTTCTACAAGTTCATTCTGATCCACAGCCCCTTGCACCATATATATATATGAGTTAACCGCGAAGCAAATAAAAAATCAACGAAAGAAATTAGGAGTTCTATCCAAGTGAAAGTTTCCTGTTATTGAACACTATCATTCATGACTCCCAATTCATTTCTCATTTGTAATGAGCAGAACTTGTGTAAGGTTAACAATATTTTGCTTGAATCTGGTAAACGGAGCTAAAAATGTTGTACAACTTCAAATTAAAGAAACTTAGTAGGCAATCAGATACCAGAATATCCGAGAAATAAATCTGCATTTCTGGACTGTCTATCTGAAAATGTGAATTGTTGGAAACCGTAACCAAACTTTGCGAATGATCCCGGATTTGGGACCATTAGGAACCGACCTATTGATACAGATATTCATTTATCTCGTTTAAAGATCTCCACAATTTATTTCTAAACATATAAGTGTATCTCATTTGAACATGTAGATTAGAATTACCAATCCTAAAACATTTCTAAGGATAACAAGCATAACACTCTCACTATGCCACATTGTACTCCTGTCACCTCCACCTTTTACTAAAAAATTGACTACTATTTTGGCATTAGATGAAGGGTGAATTTCAACCATCAACCTTTTTGAGACCGAATCCCAACTGTTAGTTATAAAGATAAACCAAGATGTCAAAATGTTTCTTAAAAAACAGAGATATAGAGAGGCCTTGTGTACTAAGATAGTGTATGAGCATGTAAGATTTCCTTGTTACATTGTCATATGAAAGGATTTTAGAAGACAGTCATCACAAGTGATATTAAGCCGAAGTCTATGAACTGGGGATGCAGCGGGGGGTGCCCCCGTCTCTGCCCCGGTTACCTGACTATTTTCAATAGCTTCCCCCTCCCCTCCCCACCCCACACCGGTTTTTCCCCTGTTTAAAAGAAAAAATTTAATTCAAGGCCCAAATAACTTCATGCCTTAAGCAGGCCTGCCTTACAAGCCCACCCAAATAAGTAGGTTTGAAGCAAAGCCTAGTTTTTAAAGAAGCTGGACATCTTGGCTTTCTCTTCAGATGATGTGAGACGAAAAGTTCTCTCAATAACAAGTTACAACTCAATTGGAAGGAACTTTTAGTCCCACATTGATAAAGTTTTGAAACAAAAGTACAAAACTAAGCATTAAGTTTGTAAAATTAGTTTGTGTGACTCATTAGCATTCCATGGGTTGTCCCTCCAAGGGTTGACTTGCCTATTCTTGACCCTTCATGGGTTGAACCCCATCACTTAGATTGTTGTTTTAAATTTACAATATTTTAAAATCCGGGGTATATCTGAGTCCCGGCGGAGGGAAGTCTCATCCCAATCCTCACCTCAGATCTATTGTGGGTTTCCAACTCCACCCCATGTGGGGCAGGGCAGATCTTCATTAAGTCGGCTGTTTTTTCCATCCTTACTATGAACTTGTGGCTAGGCTATGCTTAGTTCTGGCATCTAGAGGATTGGTGAGCTTCATTTTACCAGGGCTAGGTGTCTCTAGGTACATTTTGGGTGCCCACAATCCCTGGATGCTGGCAAAGATTTGTCACTGATGTTTTAATATTTGAAAATTAGTTTTGTCTTTACTTCTACTAATGGAATAAAAAGCATGAGACTACTCATTGTTATTAAACAATGTATGATAAATAATCAATGGACAGTGACTTCTGGCTTCTAAGAATGCGGGCTTTAACTTTTATTATTCCATTCTTGACTATTGTATTCTCCCTGATGCAGTCAAATTCTGAACCAGATCATCCTGCTTCTAAACAACCATTAGATGTGGGAGCACAGGTATGAAGTGTAATGTCGTCATCGTGGTTTTCGATCATTCATCGAATCTGAATTTCATAATCATTTGTCTTGCAGGCACCATCTCTGGTCCATGGATATAATTATAGATCTTTAGTAAGATTCAGAACTATTCTTTGATTTTCTCAGTTATCTTTCATGATCCAACAGTATAGGAACACAAACTTTTTATCATGTGATGTGCTTACTGTTTCTGTCTGATCATAAAGATTTTCACATTTTAGTGGGATCCAACTCAACACCATCCTATTGTGGTCATGCATTTTTTTCTATTGGATTATTGAGTTAGTCATATGGTCCTTTGAATATTCCTCTGTTGTGATATATGGAACTGTTCTGAGCATCTCTCTGGGCAGGTGAGGAGACAGTCTTATATTGAGTTGAACATCTTCAAGAAGAGATGGAAGAAAGCGGTGGAGGAGGATCAATGTTGGGTTGACCCTTACAAAGCATAGCAAGCAGATGAAAGAGTAGCCATTAATATGTACAGGTTTACTTATTTGGATTGTCGGGTGCAAGATTGTTATAGCAACAAAAGTACACACATAGTACATGCATCAAACAAATGGTCAGGAAATACTTTGCCAAGGGTGGTGTTGATCTTACAGTGAGACTAGACGATGGAAATGATGTCCAATTTGGGAGAAAACTTCACCTACTAAATTTAAGAAATTTCCTTTCATTGCCCTCCTATATTGTGAAACAACTGATACTTGTAATTATCACCATTTCATTCTTTGCCTAAATAAATGCATTTTTCTTTGTAAGTTCCTCATTGTTTTCATGGACATCAATTTATGGCACTGTAATAAATGACATCAAACGTTTAATAAATGACATCAATTTGTGAGGGCGCTTTTCTCGAAAATGTGGGCCTTTAGGTCACGGGGTCGGGTAATCTGAGTCGATTAATTTTATGTTTTACTCACGGGGTAGTTGGTCAAACAATTATATGCTCAATTGAGAGGAGTTAATTGTAAAATGCCAAAGGGGTAGCATTAGAGTTGGTAGAGGTGTGACGGATGGTATACGAGTCCAAACCAGGTGGGGAGGGTTAAAGGTAAAAAAAAAAAAAAAAAAAAAAAAGAGGAAAAAAAAAAAACACTTGGTTGGCAGAGGTGTGTAGGGGGTTGTTAATGGATCAGAGTTGTTTCATTTTCATGTCAGGTCAAACCAAAGCTCCGGCTCATTTATTGTATAAAAGGTTTTAAGCTTACTTTAGCCATATGAACATGGCAACAAATTAATCAAGCCATCAAGGCTGTGAGTTTAGGTCATTCGGTGAAAATAGCTAGGATGTACATGAAATTGACATTTTATTCTAGAGATTCAATAGCTGTTTGACAAAAATGACTTTTAGGGTATGTTTGGTTGCATGAAATCCTATGCTATGAAAATTTATGAGGAGACTCCTACATTTAAGGTTAAATTAATGTATTACTCCACATCCACCATTTTGTGATCAATGGTGGGAATAAAAGTTTCATGAACATGAAAATCACATGCCTTGGTAGGATTTCATCCAACCAACACACACCCTTAGTTGGCTATGAAGATTTGGCAATATTTTTTAGTGGGGAGAAAGTCAGAAAGAGTTTTCTAGTAGAAGCTGATAAGGGTGTGTTATATTTTCAAGCTGGTGCAGATAATTTATGTGCACAATAAAAAGTTTGGTAAAGGTGACTAATTAATGAAAAACCGAGCATTAAGAATTCAAAATACTTCTAACATTGCTGCATCTTTCAAAAGAACTTTGAAGAAATGACGAGGTGCAAACATTACGTAGGAGGGTACAATTCGAGGCCTAATAAATTTGATACCCCATTTCAGTTAAAAGCTAAATTTAGGGATTTCCTAGTTTTTTTCACTCCAACCACATTTCCTACTTTAACTTTTGCATCATTATTTTAAATATATTTTTCACTTTTTTATATCAATTTAATTTCAATTATACTATTATTAATTTAAATTAAATTATTAAATATATACTATTATTAATTTCAACTTAAATATATATTATTATTAAAAAATTAAAAGAGTTGAGAGATTTTTAAAAAAAAAAAAAAAATTTGGATTTTGGGGATTGTATAGATGCCCCTAAATATAAGGAAATGGAGTGACCAAGTTAAAATAGGGGGTTAAATATGGATTCCATTGGAGCATGACTTTTCCTGTATGAGACCCTCAAATTAACTTTTTTGCTAATTTAGTAGATCCTGGAAAATGCTCAAAAACATGTGATTGTTGTGGGCCAATTGTCTGACACCGGAAATATAACGCACCCAGCACCGACATAAAACGTATTAGATTGTTGGCCTTGAACGTGTCTCAACACACTAAAACTTAGTCCAAAGCGAGTTTAATTGGGGATGTAGCTCAAATGGTAGAGCGCTCGCTTTGCATGCGAGAGGTACAGGGTTCGATCCCCTGCATCTCCATTTTAATTTTGCCCTCGTTACATTATAATCTGGAGTAGGGTTTGCCAAACCATGTAACTACTTGTATCTTGATTGTATGTGTTTACTTTGTTACTCCGCACATGGCTGGTCTGGTAGGTCGAATATGATTCTACATTTTTATCTTGGATTGGTCGATCTCAATCTATCTAAGAGAGTAGTTTCATAACAGTGTTAACAAAATAAAATGTTATGAGTTCATTTCTCATTTTTCAAATGTGAGTGGCATAATACTCTAGCTTTAGTAAACTAGACTGAGACGGTCTCTCTCTTTTAGCACCAAGAGGAGTTTTACATAAATAAGAAATATTGGATAATCTATATACTTTAGTGAGCAAGTAGATTCCACTACACTGTAGTGCTTCTAAAGGTTACCTCCCTCTCGAAGTATGCGTTCATAAAATTTGCAGTCTCACTTATACTCAGTGGGGTATAAGAGTTCAAAATCATACTGAGGACTTTATGGAAGAAGGTTGGGCTGGTTGAGGACGTGGTGTGTTTGTGTTTAAGGATTGGAGAAAAGGTTGGGAAGCGTCAAGGAGCACTACTTATTGTACTTCCACACTAGTTTATCCAGTTTTCCAATGGTTTGTGGGGAACATTATTGATGGTTTTGACAATGTTGACTGGGAACATGGACATACTAGGGGAAAATTTTTTGAAGACAGTAAACCTTGGTCCATCCAAATTTCTCTCCAAATATCAAATGAAGTGCTTTGGCCAACCAGCCAAGAATCTGTTATTTTAATATAGGGATGGCTTGCCATAGGTTTTTGCAAATGTATGAGGACCTTTTCATGGTAAAGTGAGGATATTGATGTCCTCAACTTTAACATCCATCACTCTTGCATGTACAATTTTACCAATTGGGCTCTACCACTCCCAAATGGTCTCGTTGCTAGTGAAAGATATGTTCCCTTCTTGTTAACTTCACATGGCATGACTCTTTAACCCATGTGGAACTAATATGCTCTCTCAAATCGAGCCACATTTTCAAACAAATTGCCTTTCCACCAGAAATCTCTCACTAGAGAACCAATTTGGTCAAGGACATGGTGCAAGGTAGTAGGAAGGAATTGCATGGGATATATGGGGAGCGAAGCAGCCACAAACTTGATTAATGTGGTCTTAAGTGCATGAGTAAGTTAATTTATGTATTGTTGCATAGAACATCTACGATTGGTGCATCCAAAGATAAAACCGCACTCAAGAGAACAATATTACATCTTACAGTAAACATTTGACTGAACACACTATCCATGGTGTGTCTTTGCAATAGTTCAATTTGAATATTACATTCACATGCTTCAAGAGTATTTTGTTGAGAGAGGCAAAAAATAAAAATAAAAATGGAGAACATAAAATTATTTCGTGTTGTTGAAGGCTTCATTAACTATTTTTCTAATTCGAGTGTTCTTTGGCTTGTAACACGTCACAACTAGCAGCTTTATACATAGGTATAAGGAGGGACTTGTAGGATAAAAATTATCATACTCGCCTTTTTTAAGCAAATGGTGGCACACCCCAATATTTAACCCACCCGCATAAGCCAGTTCTACAAAAGTTCTTGGAGACCTATGCCACAATATTTGGAAGGGGGTTATCTCATTCATCATCATTTTGGTCAATAACTCAAAGCCAATTATTGAAACTTGAAAGGGCGCAAAGGTGCTACCCTTACAAAATATAAAAATAGATGGGACGAGGATGATCTACATCATTGCTCCCTCCCTCTTTGTGATCCATGGAGTATATATTGTATTTTTATTTAACACCAAACACACAGGCCTAGGATAAATTGTTTGGTTATGGCCTGCGTAACATGTCGACAATTATGTTTATGTTTTTTATTCTCATATCTAGAACTTGTGAGATAAGGACTCAAAGTTCTCTTTTCTTTGTGGCTCCCAATTATATGGGAAGAGTTAAATATGGACTCAAAGTCCTCTACAAACAAAGACTTCAAGTCTTCTCTCTTTTAAGGCAGCGTATACAGCTTGAAACAAATCAGAGTGTACAACATGAAACAGCCACGTGCGTGCGGCGAATACGTAGTGCGTGTTGTGTTAAACGGTGCATGTAAGACGTGAAACGGTAATCAACAAGAAGGGTTGAAATCGGGTGATTTTGGGTGTTCTTCGACAGTGTAGTTTCGCCAAATCTTTGGAGTTCCTTTCGGATTCTACTTCCATTGTAGGGAGGAGGGAAGGGAGGAAAATTGAGAAAGAAAAAAAACTTTTGTTACTTGATGGTATTGTTGGTTTGAGATTGGATAATCTCAAGGATCGTTGCTTGACAACGTTGTAATCTTCAATACTTGTTTCATATATAAATAAGATCTAAAAAGTCGTTGAGTAGGCAAAGCCAAACCACGTAAATCTTGGTGTGGTCGTTATTTTTCTGCATATTATTTATTGCTTGCTTATTTCATAACATAACTTTTCAGTCATTCACTTTCACCAACTAGGTTTTGGCTTAGTGTTGGATTTACTTGCAGCTGTTGGTTATAAATTGATTGTTTCAACATTAACTACAAGTGGTATTAGAAAGTCAGTTGGTTGGTGTTTGTGCTTTCAAGGTATCAGATAAAATGACTGAAAGTGTTTCTTCATGGTCGGATTATGTGAAAGTCCATGGGTTCAACATTGTTCAATTTTATGGAAGGAACGTTTTAAAACTTGGTAGATGGATCGTAAAGATATTGTGGTTAGTTTGGATCAGATTGATACACTGGATGAGAAGAAGAAACCATCATTAGATAAGGCGACGGTTGAGGCTATTGAGAAGTAGGGTAAAATGGATCAGAGAGCATGTAATATGATTCATTTGTGTCTTTCTTGCAATGTGGATTACAACTTTGTTGATGAAGTGATGGTTCGGGGTATTTGGGATAAGCTTCAAGGCTATGTATCTTCAGAATGATCAAATGAGTGTGATGTACTTACAGAAGAAGCTCTTCACTTTCAGGTTGCAGCCAGGTAAACTCATGATTGATCATATAGACGAGTTTGAGTGTTTATACTTAGATTGCGCTAGCTTGGGAGTTAATTTTGAAGATAGTCAGAAGGAATTATTCTTGTTAATTTGTTTGTTACCGGAATAGGAACCAATTGTTGATCAAATGAGAACACTGGAAAAAGGAAAATTTTGTGTATAGTGATATTGTTCAAGTTGTATTTGCAAAGGCTTCCAGAAAGAGTGTTTCGAATGAGGAGGTTCAAGCACATGATCTTTTGGTGACAAGGGGAAGAAATTTCAACAATAGGAACAACTACAAAAGGACCCAGTCTCGATCAAAAGGCAGAGATATATCTAAGGTTGAATGTCACAAATGTAAGCGCAAGGGCCATTACAATATGGATTGTCCAGAATGAAAGAATAATTACAAGCAAGAGAATGAGAGTAAGGGCATAGTCAATGTTGTTGAGACATTGGATATGGTAGATGATATTCTTATCAGGGGTGACTTAGCACATGCATTGATGGCAGAATCTTATGACCATTTGTATGACGGTTGGATGTTGGATACGGGAGCTTCGTATCATCTGTGTCCCGTAAGGGAATGGTTCACCACTTATCGCGAAGTTAAAGGCGGCTCAATTAAGATAAGTGACTTTTGGCCTTACAAGAAAATGGGTGTTGGTACAATCAAATTTTAGTTGGCAGATGGGTTATGTAGACAACTTACTAAGGTACGTCATGTTCCAGCTCTTTCAAAAAGGTTGATTTCTCTTGGAGTGCTTGATGCTCAGGGCTACAAGTATGTTGGTGAGAATGGGTATTGTAATGTTTATTTTGGTGACAGGTTGCTTAGATAACGGTTAGGCATGCAATTTGTATTTCCTTCAAGGCAGTGTAGTTGAACGTGGAGCTATGGTTTCTACATTTATTGATGTGAAAAGCTTGACCCGCACACAATTATGGCACATGCAATTAGGGCATGTTGGTGAGAATGGACTAAAGACTTTAAGCAAGCGACGCTTGCTTGGCAGTGATAAAATGGCAAAGTTGGATTTCTGTGAGCATTGCATCTATGGGTCGTGCAGAGTCAATTTTGGTGATGCTACTCATAGGACCGCGAGGATTGTGGATTACATCCACACTGATGTTTGGGGACCCTCTAGAGTCGCATCCAAGGGGGTTCCAGGTATTTTGTGTCTTTTATCAATGATTTCAATCAGAGAGTATGAGTGTATACCATGAAGCATAAGAATGAAGTCATTGATATCTTCAAGAAGTGGAAAGCTATGATTGAGAAACAAATTGGAAGGGTGGTCAAAGTAGTGAGATCTGACAATGGTGGTGAGTATACCAAATATCCCTTGAAGCAGTTTTATTTGGAACATGACATTAGAAAGCATTTCACAGTGAAGTCGACACCACATCAAAACGGGGTAGTAGAGTGGATAAACCATACCCTATTAGAGATAGCACGATGCATGTTGTCCAATGCAAGTTTGGGCAGAATATGATGGGCTGAAGTAGTAAACATGACATGTCATCTCATTAACCATTTTCCTTCATCAGCTATTGAGTCTCAGATTCCTATAGAGGTATTGTTTGGTATTTCTTCAGATTATTCTAACTTGAAAGTATTGGGTTGTCTAGCATATTTTCATGTTAAGGAGGACAAAATTGGAGTAAGGGCCAGGAAAACTATTTTTATCACTTATTCAGATAATGTGAAAGGGTATAGATTATGGTGCCCTGACTTGCAGAAGTTTGTGATCAGCTGAGATGTGAAGTTCCATGATGAGGCTTTGTTACAAGCAAAGTCAGAGAGATGCAAAGATGGTTCCCCTATTTGGAGGGGTGATAGCTATGTGAAGATGATGATGTTGGAGATTCTTTGCAGGTGGAGCTTGGAGCTCCTAGTTCTAAAACAAAGCATGATGTTCCTTCTACTGAGGGAATAGGTGATATAAATATGGTTACAAATATGATGCCTGATGAGACAGTGGCAGAAGATGAAGTTCCTACTGGTAGGGACACGGATCCTACACAAACACAGGTTCAACAGCTACAAACACCTTCTTTAGTAGCAGGCAGAGAACCTAGAACTAGACGTGCACCACTCAGATTTGGCTATGAAGAGGGCGCAACTTGTGCATTCTCGATTTTTACGAGTATGATGATGTTCTTATCACATAGATGCAAGCTTCGCGAAGTGTTTACAAAGAAGAGTGGAAGGAGGATTTGGATGTTCTTATCACATATAACACTTCGGAATAATCATACATGGGAGCTTGTGACACTTCCTAAAGGGAAAATGCCAATTGGGTGTAAGTCGGTTTCATATTGAAAGACGAGATTCCAGATTCCAGATGTACTTGTACAGATATACGATACAAGGCAAGATTTTTGGCAAAAGGATATGCATAGCAAGAAAGTGTGGACTACAATGAAGTATTTTTTCCGGTGGTAAAACACATTTCTATCCTAGTCCTTTTGCTTCAGCAACACAGCTTGACTTAGAGCTCGAGCAACTTGATGTCAAGATTGCCTTCTTTCATGGAGATTTGGAGGAGAACATGTACATGTCTCAGCCCGACGGATACATTGTTGTTGGTAAGGAAGAAAATGTATGCAAACTGAATAAGTCATTGTATGGGTTGAAGCAATTTTTGAGGCAGTGGTATAGGGGGTTTGATACTTTAATGATTGAGTAGGGATATGCGAGGAGTTAGTATGATCCTTGTGTATTTACGCAAAAGCTCGAGGATGGGTCTTTCATGTTTCGCTTACTTTATGTTGATGACATGTTCATTGCTGCGAAAATCATGGAGGAAATTGATAAATTGAAGTTGAATCTTAGCATGGAGTTTGAGATTAAAGACCTTGGTTCAGCGAAGAAAATACTTGGGATGGAGAGAGTGAGAGATAAGAAGAACGGCGAACTAACATTGTCACAAAGACAATACTTAGAGAAGGTTATTCATTGTTTTGATATGGATACATCTAAGGCAGTAAGTACTCGGGTAATTTGTCTCCTAGCACAGAGGATGAAAGAGAATACATGTCATATGTTCCCTATGCAAGTGTAGTTGGTAGTCTTATGTATGCCATGATCTGTACACGTCCAGATATCGCTCATGCAGTCAGCCTTGTTAGTAGGTTTATGTCAAACCTAAGAAAATAGCATTGCCAGGCAATGAAGTGGATCTTGAGGCATCTTCGGGGTACGCTGGATGTTGGTTTGGAATATGAGAGAGGTAATGTGTCAAATATGATTTGAGATTATGTTGATTCAGATTATGTTGGTGACCTTGATAGGCATTGATCGACAACAAGTTATTGTTTTACATTGGCGAGGAGTACGGTGAGCTGGAAATCTCAGTTACAGTATACAATTGTATTGTCTACTACTGAAGCAGAATACATGGCTCTATCAAAGGCGGTGAAGGAAGCCATTTGACTTCGAGGCTTGGTTAGTGATTTAGGTATTACTCGGGATGAGGTGACAGTGTTATATGAAAGTTAGAGTGATATCCATTTGGAAAATAACCAAGTTCATCATGCCTGGATGAAGCACATTGACGTGCAGTATCATATTCTGAGGGATGTCATCGAGGATGGCGAGGTTTTCTTGAAGAAGATGAGTACTCAAGATAATCGAGCTGATATGTTGACAAAAGCGATTTCAGGGATCAAGTTTGAGCATTGTCTCAACTTGATCAGGCTCTCTCAGTTTTGACGCCCTAAGGGAGGAGGGCCCTTAGGGGCATGATGACGATTCTGGTGACCAAGGAATGGGTTTTGGTAGTTTTTAATGCCAAGGTGGAGATGCTTATGAGGTTACTTGTGATGCTTATGTGGTGGCCTGAAATTGCTCACCAAGGTGGAGATTGTGAGACAAAGACTCAAAGTCCTCTTTTCTTTGTGGCTCCCAATTATATGGGAAGAGCTAGATATGGACTCAAAGTCCTCTACAGACAAGGACTTCAAATCTTCACTCTTTTAAGACAACGTATAAATCTTGAAACAAATCAGAGTAAACAGGGCAGTGTGTGTGCGGCAAAATACGTAGTGCGTACGACATTAAACGGTGTGTGCAAGGCGTGAAACGAAAACCGAGAAAAAGGTTGAAATCGGGTAATTCGGGTGTTCTTCGACTGCGCAGTTTCACCAAATCTTCGAGGTTCCTTTCAGGTTCTACTTCTATTGTAGGGAGGAGTGAAGGGAGGAAAATTGAAAAGAAACTTTTGTTTTTTGATGGTATTATTGGTTTGAGATTGGATAATCTCAAGGATCATTGCTTGACAACATTTTAATCTTCAACTTGTTTCACATATCGATAAGATCTAAGAGAGTCGTCATCCGTGGAGTAGGCAAAGCCGAGCCATGTGAATCCTGGTGTGATCTTTACTTTTTTGCTTATTATTTATTGTTTGCTTGTTTCATAGCATAGTTTTTCAGTCATTCACTTTCACCAACTAGGTTTTGGCCTAGTGTTGAATTTACTTGCAGCTGTTGATTCTGGATTGATTGTTTCAGATATATACTACAAAACTATCCATACATAAAATAACTCCCTAGTTTCTTGACCAAGTATTTCCTTCTATTAGATGAATAGCTGGATAGAAAGCTTGGCAGAGAGCAAAATCAATTTTCATATCAATGAAAATTGAGCTTATTTATGGTTTACATACAATCCAAACATATCTTTTTGGCCTTGACAAAAAACCAGAAAGCAGATATTAAGTCCAACGATGACAAACCTTACAATATATATCTCCATGTCATATATGGGGATAAAGCGAAATTCTACCTTGAAAAATTAGTAATTATTCCAAGAGGCATGCTAGAAGACATCTCTTTGTCCTCAAATATCCTGTATATATAAAGGAGGTGATAGAAGTCCTTAATTGGCATTAGAATTTCTAATACGAATCCAAAACGTTGCTTGCAAGAATGGATAGCAAGGAGAATACTAGAGGCAGCTCAACCAGGAAGTGTAGAAAACCTCCACCATTTGTCAAGAGAAAATCTCCTTGTACTCTATGTTGTCTCACTTACATCTGGAGAGACTCCTCTACACATATCTTGCATGGCAGGTCACCTTGAGTTCTTAAAAGAGATGATAAGATTTAAGATTGAAATGGAAGAAGAACTTAACCAAGATGGTTTTAGCCCATTATATATAGCTTCTGCAAATGGGTATGTGGAAAATGTCAGGGAAATCTTAAAGGCTAACCGAGATCACTCTCGTATCAAGGGCCCAGGGAGAAAAGCTGCTTCTTCATTATGCTGCAGTAAAAGGTAGATTGGGTGTGATAAAATAGCTGTTTTCTGCTTCTTCAGATTCCCTTGAAGATGTAATTATTCAAAGTGAAATTGCTCTTCATTTAGCAGTGAAGAACAACCAGTTTGAAGCATTCAGAGTCATGGTTGGATGGTTGAAACAAGTTAACACGGTTGAGTTATTGAACATGAAAGATGAACATGGCAACAACATATTACATCTGGCAACCTCAACAAAACAGCGAGAGGCAGTTATATATATAATGAACAATTCTTGGCCATATCCAATGTTGATCGTAGACTCATGTTTGGAATAGGTGGTTGAGTTTTTGCTTGGCAAGGGTGCTAGTACCCATGGTATGCTGGATGTAAATGCCACGAACAAAATTGGTCTAATTGCCCTTGATATCTTATTACTATTTCCTAGCAAAACAGGTGATAGAGAGATGGAAGAAATTCTCCATCTTGCTGGAGCCAATACATCATAAGAACATCAACACACTCTAGATTGTAAAGGATTGCGAAGGATTTTAATCAATTAAGGATTTAAAAGAATACATCTAAATCTTGGGGTATTCAATATGGATTGTGAATGATTGTTTCAAAATCCATTAAAATCAGGGATATTCAATTAATGATTTCAAAAGTCCACCAAAATAAGGGAGTATTAAAAAAAAACAGTGGATTTGTCAAATTAATGAATTTTAAAGGATTTGTGAGTGAGGGGTATAAATAACAAAACCCCTTCTAAATCCAACCTCTTTCCCTCAGATTCTAAATCTCTCATTCTCTCTTCTTCTTCGCTGAGAACACAAAGAACCCTCACATAAACCTCTCTCTCTAATTGATTTTGGAAAACTCTACACCGACATCCTCCGTCCCTTCTCGACAACTCCAACCCCACCGCTGCAAACCCCCCACCTGAGCCTCACTAAACCAAACCCGTCAATCGATCATTTGATCTATTTCTTTCATTCCCTATCTTTGCAACTTTTGTTAGGTTTAGGGTTAGGGTTTGTGAAAGAAGAAATGAAACAACAGACTCTGATTTGGGATTCGAAGCAATGGGTGTGGTTGTTTTGCCTGTTTTGGAGAGTGGTTGGAAGGGGGTTAAAGGTTGAACCTTGGGATATGTTGATGACAGAGTATATCAGTAGATGCTCCAAAATAATATTGGAAAGAAACTAAATTACTTTGTGAAGTTGGTCAGAGTGATTGAGTTCAAGAGGGAATCACAACTTTCTGGCTTTGACTTGTTAAAAATGAAAATAGTAGTTGTAGATGCAAATTTCCACCAGATCACATGTTGATCACGCAGAGCAATATGCAAAAGATATAGATTAATTCTTGACACCGGTGTAGTGTCTATCATGGGGACTCCGATGCCAAAATTAGAGCAATGCCTTTAGGAAAGTATTTATTTCTCAAATTGAAGAGAGAATTCTGAATCAAGAAAGAGTTACCTCAAGATGTCTTCGTGTTTGGCTATTTATAGAGGCATAACGACTAAACTGTTGGCAGATGTGTGAGACACGTGGCAGACGAGTGGGACACATGGATGATGAGTGAGACACGTGGCAGACGAGTGGGACACATGGATGATGAGTGAGACACGTGGCAAGTGTCTGCTTGCAGGCGGCTACAACTTTTATTAGGTAGTTGTAACTTTCATAGAAAGTTGTAACCTCTCGTTGGTGGTTGTAACTTCCTATTTGGAGACTGCTTTCCTACAAGCTTGTGTGCTCAGCTGAGCATGGTGGTCAGTGTCGAACACTACTCCTTTGCTAATAAAAAAGTGTTCTATTGAGTTGTATTGGGCCCAAACTTTGGCTTTCTATACTTTTAACTTTCATGGGTAATTTTCGAGCTTCACGGGAACAACCCAAAATTTTGGGCTTCCTTATCCAGTTGGGCTAAAGATTATTTTTTGCTCGCACAGTAGTGTAATAAAAATTTGAAAATGAACATATGCAAGGGGTACACTGAATATAACGTGTTCAATTATGTTGTTAAGTGTTACATATGTTGCTTATCACGTCTTGATACAAATCATCTAACCATGATTTCGTGTTGAAAGCACTACTTGGTTTACAAACTGTTGTAGAAGTCATAAAGATTCCCAATGTGTTTCTGGCCAAACTTGGAGTCAATCCCTACAAAATTGCAGTCACAATGGTCATCATTTTCCTTTGGATATAAAGGTTAGTTCTTTGCTTGTTATGCTACATTTTCTTTTGCATTACCTGTTTACTTAATCAAACAAAAGCTTTTTTCATGGAATAAAAAAAATTTTGATACTCTTGTGAGTTGTGGTTATTCTTTGATGCTACATCTTGTTATTTCTTTCAATATTGTCATATGCCAGTGCCATTTTGTTTTTGTACTCATTCTGGGAGCCAAAATAATCCTTAGCCCAGCAGGATAAGACATCCCAAAAATCTGGGTCGTTCCCAAGAAGCCAGCCCAAATCGGATACAAGTACAAAAAGCCCAAATCTTGGCCCAATGCAACTCAGCAAAACACTTTTTTTCAGCAGAATAGTAGTATTAGGCACCAACCACCATGCTCACCTGAGCACATGAACCTGCAAGAGATGTCTCTCCAAACAGGAAGTTATAACCATCAACGAGAAGTTACAACCGTTGATAGAAGTTACAACCATCTATGGGAAGTTACAAACGTTGACAGAAGTTACAACCATCTATGAGAAATTACAACCGTCAACAAGAGGTAACAACCATCAACGGAAAGTTACAACCATCAATTGCTCCCTACCTACCACATGTTCCACTCATCTACGAGCAGTTGGCTCCCGACCTACCACATGTCTCACTCTTCTATGAGCAGTTGGCTCCCGAACTGCCACGTGTCCAACTCATTTGAGACCAACTGGCTCCTCCCGCCTCTATAAATAGTCAAACACATTTATTTCCGAGTAACTCTTTTTTAATTCACAATTCTTTCTTTAAACAAAAGAAATAAATACTTTCCTGAAGAAATTATTCTAACTTTGGCATCAGAGTCCCCACGGCAGACACCACATCGGTGTCGAGAATTAATTCTCATCTTATGTAGATTGCTCTGTGTGATCAGCATGTGGTCCGATGGAAATCTGCATCCACAAATTTGTGCTTCAATGAGAGTTTGAATCAAACTCATTGCAAGCTTGCTTCCTTTGATAAAAAGGAACTTTTTTCATTCTTTTACTTTCGATTTTCTTTCACAGACACTTTTATTGATTAAGTTTTTTTTCAATACAATGACAAAAACTCGAAACCAAACTAGCAAAAATGATATTGCACAGTCCTCTGTCCGTACCGGGCAACCATCATCACCACGGGTTCAGCACCACCAGCGGTTGAACAACCCCGTAGTAGGTCTTCCATTGTCAGCTGACCATCAATTGTAATATTTCGCCCAACGATCGAGCCCATTGGAGATGAAAAAACAAGAAAATCTTGCAAATCAGATCGCCAATTTGACTAAAATATTAAAGGATGAAACTCGGGTAGTAGAGAAAGATAGTCAGTCAACCTGCACAAACAAATGCAGATCAGAAGGAGGATAAAAGAACAAGGGTGACAAGCGCAGAACATGATCCTCAACAACAGACTCCTCAACCAATAGAACATACACAGAGTTCATCGTTCCAATCAATCAAACTCTACAACACAAAAGAATATGATGATTGTGGCAACAGACCATTTCACAAAGTGGATTGAAACTGAGGCGTCCTAGCATTTTTTTTAGCTTTATATAATAAAAAAATGCAATGTATATATAAGAAAAAACTTGATCGTATTTTATCTCTTCAACAAGAGACTCCTCATCTGGTAGAACATACACAAAGTTTTCTATTTCGATCAATTAAATTCTCCACAAGATAAAGAACCAACGTTGGCTGAAGAGACCACCTCCCATGAAAGGAGATCCTGCAAGAAAATATCCGAACAAATATTCACATATACCTCAGTAAAGGATATGTTATTTTGTTTCTCAGTAGAAAACACACTATTTTCAGTTGAAATAGTGAAATGCGAAAATTCTATCTACATGTCCTGCAACAGAAGACATTCAAAAATGCAAACAGCTATATACACCTCAGTAGAGGATCACACTCTCCGTGAGTAGGTGCTTAAGTTAATTAATCATTGACCATAGAAGCATCTTATTCAAGACTACTTAAATCCGTTTAAGTTTAGTCAAGGGGTCAGTAGACCACACTAGCAAAATGCCTTAGTAGAAGATCACACCTTAGTAGAGGATGTCACCCTCCGTGAGTAGGTAATTCAATGCATAAAATCACCTTACTAAAGACTACTTAAATTGGTTTAAGTTTAGTCAATTGGTCAGCAGACCACACAAGCAAAATGCCTCAATAGAGGATCACACCTCAGATAAAGGATTGCACTCTCCGTGAGTGAGTAATTCAATGCATAGAAGCATCTTACTCAAGACTACTTAAATTCGTTTAAGTTTAGTCAAGTGGTGATCAGCAGACCACACAAGCAAAATGCCTCAGTAGAGGATGGAACTTTCCGTGAGCGAGTAGTTCAATGCATAGAAGCATCTTACTCAGGACTACTTATATCCATTTAAGTTTAGTCAAGTGGTCACCAAACCCCACGAGCAAAAAGCCTCAGTAGAGGATGACACAAGCCAAATGCCTCAAAGCATAGAAGCCAATATTTCCATGTAATTTCCAAGATAAACAAATTTTAATCCATGGTTAATTTCTAAATCCTCAAGTTATGTTTAAGTTCCAACTTAGCATATTGGAAACTCATGTAGGAGGCCAATCAAGCTTTTGCGCCCTCAATGAAAATATTTCTAACTCAACAGACTAAAAGCAAAGTTAATGAAATGCAACATTACTTCAACATAAGTTTCATAAAAAGTGTCAAAAGACCAACCAACATACATGAAGTTTGGGGATCATAAAAGCAAACAAAACCACTACTTGACATGAAGTCATCACCAACTCCAAAAGAAATCCAAAGTTTCACTAGTAGATCAGTACATTTGGATCAATTCTTGAGTAGATCAATAGCCAAATCCAGGAAAGGACTAGTACATCTACTTGGCAGTTTTAAATGTAGCAGTTAGCTCAGTTCTCATCAGTGAAGAGTTGGGGGCACAATTTCCTCCCGGATGCTTGTTGAAAACTCATGAAATAAGCGGTAGAGTTGAGCTAATGCAACTTGATCTATTGGCCGAGGACAACTATAAAAGCTCAAACCTTAGCAAAATTCACCCCCTCCTCAACCGAGGAAACAAAGTCAGCCAACAGATCATTGTCGTGTCCTTCAACAAATGAAGACTCCTAAACTCATGTTGGAACAGGGGTAGGTCAGCCCAAAGATATGTGGCATTTATATGTGGATGGGTTGTCAAATCACAAGGATGTCGGATTTACACCCGATGGAACCATGGAAGAGCAAGCAATCGATTTGATTCCAAAGCCTCCAATAATGAAACAAAATATGAGAACTTGTTTGTTGGTCTACGCCTTGCAAAGGAATTGTCATTTAAAAAGTTAGCCATCTATTCTGATTCTCAATTTATAACCAGCCAAACATCCATTGAATACGTAAAAAAACACCAAAGGATGATCCTCTACTTAGACAAAGTTCAAGAGCCTCTGAAATTATTATGTGTGACTCATCCAGTAGATCGCCTCATCATCAGCGGAAGACTCTACATGCAGATCATTTTATCTTTTGCAGACTATATGCAGATCATTTTTTTATTTTTTATTTTAAGAGATGTTTCCTCCCCAACAGAGGAGTCAACCTCAACTCTAGCAGATTTCTTGGAATTCCACTTTATCTTAAAAAAAAAAACTCTTGGAAGAAGCTTCAACAATAGAGACGGATAAGTCAGAAAAATCAAGGGCATTCTACTTCTGTTTATGGCGGGACTCCTTAGTGAAAATACATTTCCTCTGCTTTTAAGTAAGAAGAAGAAAAAAAGGTCAACTCAAAAGTATAGGGGCATTTGAGGGAGCAAAAAATAATCCTTAGCCTAGTGGATAAAAAAAAGCCCAAAAATCTAGGTCGCTCCCGAGAAGCCAGTCTAAATCGGATACAAGTACAAAAAGCCCAATCTAGGCTCAATGCAACTCGACACAACACTCTTTTTCAGTAGAAGAATAATATTTGGCGCCAACCACCATGCTCAGTTGAGCACATAAACCTGCAAGAGAGGTCTCCCCAAACACAGTTATTTCCAGGTAACTCTTTTTTTATTCACAATTCTTGGTTAAACCACATTGGTGTCAAGAATTAATTTTCATCTTATGCAAATGCTTCGCGTGATCAGTACGTGATCCGGTAGAAATTTGCATCCCCACTCATCATGGTTGAATCAAATTTTTATATTCAATCTTGTATACTATCTTCAAATAGATATGTAATAGGGTTGGGCATCCCATCCCGCAATCCCGATCTCGTTTCGGTCTCGTTCTGTCCCATCCCGATTTTGTCCGAGTCCTTTTAGGATCGATCAAACCCATCATGATCTCTTCTCATCCCGATCTAGAGTGGGATGGGACCGTGATGGAGATTTTCAATCCCGTCCCATTCTGAATTTATTTATTTAATATTTATTATTATTAATTTAATCAAACTACTCTACTAAAAGAATGTTTAAGAAGTGTTGAAATTAAATCAATGCATCTAATATTTGAAAATTATTTCCTTGATTTGGTACTCTTTGTTTATATAGGACAATTATTCTTTTAGAAAATAAAACTGTCAAATGATGGTTTGGGTTAGTTTTGCACTATGAGTTATGTAGTTGGAGATTTAATAAATGAGCAATATTTTTCATTTTTGAACATATTTTAAAACAACTTGAGAACATTGCTCCTAATTGTATCTTGTATGAATGATATTTCAACTCTTGCATAAATATGCAAGACGGGTCTATGGAGGTGTTCCTTCCATCTGCCATCATTCACTTGACAAACTTAAATACATTGTGAGGTAACCCTCCACAAAACTTATGTGACATTTAATATTTTTATGATGAAAGTTATATGTACGTAAATTTGCCATTGTTGGTGTGTGACCAATGTGAGATGAAATTCTTTTGTTATTCTTCATTGGAAGATTATTTAGTACATGTTCATCCTTTCTCGTCTCGAACCCATTCAGGATGGGATGAGGTCGAGATGAGATCTATCTCGTCCTGATCCCGAACGAGATCAAATAGGGATGGGGCCCATCCCGTCCCACGCCCACCTCTAATACATAGGTGAAACAAACTTTCACAGTTAGAGAAATTGTGGTGCTGACATTGACTTTTTTGGTGTGTATAAAGTTGTTAAGAGTCTATACAAATCCATCAAAACCATCGAAATCCATAAGAATCTATAGAAATCCATAAGAATCCTTTAATATCATCAAAATCTAATCCTTTGAAAAATCCATTAAACTCCTTTGAAATTCTTTAAAATCAATGAGATTTAAAATCCTTCACAATCCATTAAAATCCTTAATTGAATACACCCCCTGAACTACTTGGTGAAATTCATAACAAAGAAAACAAAAGTGTGGCTCGATCTCAATCAAGTAGCTTATTCTCTCACTTTAAGATGGTAACTACACAACAACCAAGTGAACAATGAAGCGTGTTGATGATCATAGTAGTACTAATAACATCCGCAACACATCAAGCTGATCTTAGCCCCGCTGGTGGTATTTGGAATGATGAGAACTTCACAAATACTACCAGTACACCTAATTGTGCAGGAGGTTCAATTTAGGGTTCTTATAGTGCATACTAGTATAGTTTAATCTCATTTTCAACTCTATAGAATTCTACGTCTCTCTGTCGAAAGTTTCCTACCCCTGTCCCTAATGTTTAGGAGCGGAATGCACCCAAGAATGACCATCCTTGTGGTGGTATGGAAGGCACAAACTTTGCAAACTTTTTGCACCCTAAAACTAACAAAGCCTCAACCAGAACCACATTTATTTTGCTTGCAGATGTGGCTAAGTGTCTTACTCTATCGGTCATAGTTCCTTGATGTTGTGGCCGTTACTCGTTTCCGCTCAGGTGAACCAACCCAGCAAACAAAGAAAAGATACCTTTCGGGCATCTGAGAATGATTCGAACCATTTGAAGGGAAACTCTCACGTAGAGCTTGTTTTGGGAGGAAAGGAACTCGACAAGGTCTCCCCACTGACTTGGCCAGGGCCCAAGTCAAAGTGTAGTGGGGGGCCTATTGATATTCACATAATTATTACGTAAAATATCTTCTCATTTATATTTGTTAGTGTGTTGAATATTACATAAAATACCTTCTTATGTTTTTTAGCTTTCATTGGTGGATGATCTCTTCAAAATTAGTAAAAACTTCACCATGGTAATATCACTCTAACCCTCAGTTTTTTTTCCCTTCATTTGTCATGATTCTTCTTTTTATAAACTGAGGACAATGTGTGATTTAGGTATGGGGGTGGGGTTTATGATTTTTTGTGCATTTTTCAAAATTTGAGCCGAAATGTATTACATAACTATTTTGATTAATTATTGTATTCAACTCAATCTCCATTGAATATATAGATGATTTTGGTAATTGTGAAATTTTTTTATATGAAAATGTATTCAAAATTTGAAGTTTCTTTCCAATAGGAGAATATGCTTTCAAGTACGCTTTTAAATTTGAGAAAATACATTCTATCACTTGTCACATTAAGATATTAATAGGAACATAAGGTTTGATAGTATCTTTAAGTTAAATATATTTCATGAGATTTTTCAACTTGACTATTTTTGCACTATAAGACAACTTGGCATAATTGCAGTTGATAAGTGAGATATTTACTAGAAAGCCTTAGAGAATAATAGTAGAGACTTAACCCTTGTGAATTTTGAGTCATTCTATTTTTCTTGAGGGTTATTCAATAACGTTGATTTTTCTTGAGTCCGCATTATCTTGTTGATGATCTCATTATTTTTGTCTATCTTATTGATTGCTTTGAGACTGACATTAAAATTGTATCACTACACTAAAATTTCTTGGGTTATTTAGTTGAGATGTCAGAATATCGACTAGAGCTTAGGAAGTGATATAGGCACTTTTCTTTAAACCATTTCTCTAGACTTTTAGCTTGTCAAGTAATAAATATTTGTTTGCAGCCCTTTGAGCCTTTGAATAATCTTTTATTTGCTAACCTCATCTCCATTACCTACTCCAATTATAGAGTAATACCCCATATTATTTTTATCCTTACCCAATTTTCTATGAGAATGTGTATGGTTGAAATATTTTTGGAATGGCCAAATAGAAATAGTTGAAACTAGATATTCCATGAATCCTCCATGATGAAATGTTCAATTGTGTAGATAGGAAAAAACATGTCATTAATAAAAATAAAAAAATAAAAAAATAATAAAAAAAGATTGATTCTTCAAAAAAAATATGTTTTGAAGAAGAATTTGGAATAAAAAAATAATGGTGTACAACATGGGTTTATTTTTCAATGCCCCATGTTTTTATTAAAGGGTATATCCATTCTTAGATAATTTTTGTATATCATTTTTCATTATTGTTACTATAATCCAAGCCTCATTACAACCTAATAAAGACGTAATTGATACAAGAGATTTGTAGTCGAAGCGTGTTTTCTAAAGGTTATCTAGTCGTGTCTTTGCAGTGAAATGGAGAGTTATGTTCATGAGGCTATGCACATGCACGCTTCGAGTTGAGAATATTGATGAAATCTATTTAACCTTTAGATACTATTCAATTGTTGTAAAAATTTGTTGATATACTAATATGACACTGTTAGTTGCTTTTCATAATAATTTTGGCAATTAGATAATTATTCTAAGGAAAATAAAGGAGAGTGACCATGCGAACATGTTTTTTCATTATTTTTTTTAAAGTAGGTTTTCTTTTATTGAGTCAGTAATGTTTTGGGGTAACATTTCTGGAACCCTCACAAGACTATAACTCGTCCACTAGAGGTAATTTAAGGGTTCAAAGCCTTGTTGCACGTTTAATGTAAGTGCAACCGATGATTTCTGCGAAAGTGAGTTAGTATTTTTATTTTATTTTTTGCTCGAGGACTAGCAAAATATATGTTTGGGGATATTTGATATTCACATAATTATAAAATATCTTCATGATTTTGTAGGAATTAGAACTTAAACGATGAAATTGCATTAGTGCGGTGAGTTTGGAAGAACAATCCTAAAGTGACGATTTCGATGAAATTGAAAGGTGCTAAACAATAGAAATCCAAAATCCAAACTCATCTTAACCTAAGCCCTAACCCAAGCCTAACCTAAATCCTTAAACTATTTAATTTCCTAGCCAACTGAAATAGAAGAACTCTCTCTTCTCCCCTCTGCTTTGGGGAGGGGAGGGGGCAGCCACACCCCATCTTCTTCTGCTCTCCCAAGTAGCCACCAGACAACACCCAATCAACCTCCCTTATCTTCTTCCACTTATCCACCTCGCACAACTACCATCACCCACCTTGTCATCGCCTTTTCTTAAAGCCAAAACACAATCGTCTCCTCTCCTTCACGTCCAATGTTTCTCCTTCTCACCATATCGACCTCCTTCATCACGCACCCACTGTCAGACAACCACCTCTGTTTTTTCTTCTATTCTTCCATTGATTCTCATCAACCTCATCTTTTCTCGGCTCTGTTCTAGATCTCCTCCACACCGCCACATCGCCATATTTCTACTTCTTCATCCAATCACACAAACATGCACCATGCATCACACCTTCTCATAGGATCTCTCTTTGCAGCCTCTTGGCAGACACAATCACAACCTCGACCTCTCTTATTCATTTGCCTTCGCATACACATAGCAACATATTCACGCCACAAACCAAAAACTCGTGCTCCTCTCCGCTTATCTATTGGTCGTGTGCAACCACGGATCAACCCCTCTCATCACCTATCTCTCTTGCCACCTCAACAAAGCTCAATTGCACGCAGAGAAGGAACATGTGAGATATAGAGCAAGAAACAAATTTGTTATCGCAGCATGCAGAGAAGAAACAGGGGAAGAAGAAGGGAAAAAAATAGGGAAGTGTTTTTATACTCTTTCCCTCACTATTTGCACCCCACTGTTTAATTTGCACCACCATAGGACACCACATTCGTTAAAGATTTGAAGTTTGCCCACGCCACTGCTAAGGTGTAGATAATTCTTCAGGCTTACTAGAATTTACTTTCATTTTTTTTTCTCGATGCATTGTATGGTTTAACATTGAATTGATTTGTGAGCAAACACATATTACTTTCACTGTGTATGTCATGCATCCATTGTAGTTAGAATTATCTATATTTTTTGTTTAAACGTGTTTTATTCGTATTAGTTAAACGTGTGATTAGTTGTGCCTTAAACAAACAATTAATATTAGGGGTTTGCATCTTTGCTAAAATAATCCACTACACTGTTATAAGACAATAAATGACATTAGTATAATTTTTATGAAATTGACGGATGATTCGAAAGCCTTAACATCTCTTTTTGATTCTCAACCTCATTTTTTAATTGTTTTTCTGCTTTCCATTAATTTAGAAATTTTCGATTGTTGCAACCCCCATTCAAATTGGTATAAATAGATTGTAGTTTTCCATTATGTCTTCAATCCTCATGGAATCGACTTTAATTTGTCATTGTCTACTAATTAGACAACCGCGCACTTGCAGTATAACAATCAGGTTAAATTAGCCTAATAATTTAGGTCGGTAAAATTTGCATCACCTACCCATCCCAACCTGATGTATCCTAGGATTTGCGAAGATCAACACCTTACAATGTATGCATATCGAAGAAATGTAGCGAAGTGTTTGGATCATTGTGCAATGTCCTAACAGAATGCCCAGTGGCATGAAAAGTCAATGATCATAAGTTATGTCCTTTTTCACGATGTGGAAATTAAACTATCCATGGAATCGTGCACTTTGTGAATGTAGATCATCGTTGTTCTTAACTGAGACTCACGTTAAGCTCCATCTTGAAACCTTGAGGGGTTATGAGTAAAGCGCCTTGAGGTTTGTGCATCCTTGAGCATGGAGAAGCAATGGGAATCCTAATTTCTATCTTCAGGGTAGTTTCTTTTTCCGTCCCCTGCCTCGGTGAAACCGAAGAAAATCTACTTGTTTTTTTCTTAGCAGAGTTGCAAATTGGCTAGGAAAATCTAATTCCAACTAATTTCAAGCCGAAAATTTCAAAAAAAAATGACTCAAACTATCAGAATCTACAAATGTTGTTTTTCGATAATTCCAAATTTTTTTGGAATGGAATTGGAATGTCTCTAAAAATCCAATTCTGAAACTCGTCGTTCCGTACGAAGTTTTTTGAGATTTTCTTAAATAAATAACATTTCATATAATATAGTACAAGTTATAACTATATATTTGTATTCATTATCATATTAATAAAGTTATTGTAATACCCTGAGTGGGCGGGATCTGAGGTTGACGGGCTACCTTGTGTGGGCGGGCTCTGAGGCTGACAACTCCATGTGTGGGCGGGCTCAGGAGGCTGGCAGGCTACCAAGTGTGAGCAGACTCAGAGGCTGGCAAGGTACCTCGGTGTTATAGTACCACATCGCCTGCGTGAGGGATGGAGATGTGCTATATATGTACGAATTTGGATTTACATGACACAACGCGTTTTAAAGCCGTGCGGGTAGTTAGGTTGGGTGGCCCAGAGCGAACAATATTGTATCATGCAGATCGGGTCATTACAGAATGGTATCAGAGCCAGACCCAGCCGGAAGTGTGCCAACGAGGACGTTAGGCCCTAAGGGGGGTGGATTGTAATACCCTGAGTGGACGGGCTCTGAGGCTGACAGCTCCATGTGTGGGCGGGCTTAGGAGGCTGGCAGGCTACCAAGTGTGAGCAGACTTAGAGGATGGTAGGTTACCTCGGTGTTATAGTCCCACATCGCCTGGGTGAAGGATGGAGATGTGCTATATATGTACGAGTTTGGATCTACATGACACAACACGTTTTAAAGTCGTGCGGGTAGTTAGGTTGGGCTCAGAGCGGACAATATTGTATCATGTGGATCAGATCGTTACAGAAGTATATTGTATCAATAAGGCTGGTCGTTAATGAAAGAGTTTGCCTTAAGTAAACTAATTAGCCAGACTCTAAAAAAAGAGGGTGTACATATACTTTAATTAAACCCTAATGTTGATTGGTTGTTACTCAATTGTATTTGGGCTTTCACTAAAATAATGATTAGGTTATTTGCTTGGGGATAAATATTAAAGGAGCAAGATAAAGGGAAGTTGTTTATTTCTTTTTTCTTTAGCAGCTTAAATCCTTAGAGCTCAACAATTATGGTTGATTTGTGGGTTCCAAGTTTCTGATGGCTCTCTACCATTCCCATACTTCAATAAGTTGATGATAGTGCCATCTTCATTGATGTTTCTCAAGAGTAAGCGTTGCTAATCAGAAACATTCTCCTTTGGTTTGGAGTTGTGTCTAGTTTGATGCGCATCTTTAAAAAAAAAACCCTCAAATCTTTGCAATTAGTGAGGTTTCTTAGATTGATCAATTGGCAACTTTGCTTGGGTATGCTAATCTCTTAGTGTTGCTTTGGGTGCAAGACCTCTTCATGTGGAAGTGTTGAGGTTGATAGTTGTGGCTTTAATCTTGATGAATGTGCGTTGGAGTTGCTGTAAGTTTGTAACAAATGTTGCTTATCATTGATATTTAAGTTTTTTTTTAAAAGTGGCACACCAAGCTCATGGAGGTGTTTGGATTGAGAGTTGTGTTGTTTGAATCTTAATGGATGTAAATCTGACTTCTTACTGTAACAACTATTGGTTATCAGTGACATTTAAGTTAAAAGAGACAAAAAATAAAATAGTCGCAGTGTGGCACAACAAAATAAAGGTAAGCATAGACCTGACTATTGCCTACAGACATGATGTAAGCAGCATGGAAGGGAGAATCGGATTGGATGGGCATGTTGGATAGTGATTGTTTTCAATTTTTTTGAGAAAAAATAAATATGGTGGGGTCATCACCACTTTTTCTTCAAGAAGAGAACCTTGCTATCTAGATTAGAAAGGCAAGACACTCTGTGAATGGGTGAAACATGTGATTGAGCCAAGGACAAAATAAAAACAAAAATAAAGGGAAAGAGAATGAGAAGGAGAAACGGGCTAAGCGCACGATTTTGCGTGTGTACGTGTTTGAACACGCGGATTCAATTTTAGGTTGAGTTTTGATATTTTATTGTGGCTTGAGATGTGAGTTTTGTGTGCTCGTGTTCGCATTTGGTGTGCTCGACGTTATGGAGATTTTTCATTGGCTTTACGGAAACTGGACTCATCGCTTCTAAATAAGTGAGTAATTCTCGCTCTATTTTGCCTTACAAAAATACAATACATGAATGCCTTAGAGTAGTTGATAATTTTGTGTGATAAATGTTATTGTCAGATTTATTTTTGTATATGCTTGATTGTAATCTAATTATGTGGTTAGAGTAGGTCCGAAGTGGCTAAATGTATATGATTGTTTGCAAATTAAGTTTAGTTTTTATGTAGATATTGCTATTAGTTAAGCATATTGTAGGGGTATATGAGATTGCCAAATCGCTTGATGATTAGCCTTATTGTGATGTACATAACTTTATTGTCTATTGTTTATTAATAAAGTTTAATCGTTTTATGACAATATGTATACGGTTATTTCAAATGTATTCTAAGTGTGAGCTTCATTTGACGTGTGATATATGTGCGTGATGTTGTGAAGTGTATAACTTGAGACTTAGTAATTATGAAACTGTTATTTGTTTCCACAATAGAATGGGTGAACATTGTGGTTGATTTGTTATGGTTGAGAAAGTCACCGAAAAAGAGTTTTGAGGATTTTTTATGCTCTTTTTTCCACGACTCCGAAAAAAAAGATGAAAAATGTGATTTGTATACAAACTTGTTTTTATATGTGTGATATAATTATGGGTATGCAGACTTGTTTGCATATCGGTGCACCGTTCCATGTGAGTTCAGTTGTACGTGTAGATTTAGGAAATGCTTGCCATGGATCGAACTTCGGGTGAGATGACATGTTCCTCAATGTGGCACCCCACTTGGAACATGTACTCTTCGAGTGGTTTCGAAGGCAAGGGAGACACACTTGGGTGAGGTGTGTTCAGCACAAGGAGGGAAGCGAGATTTTTTTTGTGTGTATGTGCATGATTACCTTAAAAGAAGAAACTAAATGCTCATTCGACCATTGAATGAAAACTATATGTGTTCCTAAAGGTAGAAAATGCGTTTTGTTAATATTTCAATAATAGTATAATATGACTATGATTTGTATCGTTGTTGCATTTATGAGGATTGATAATTCATAAATTTTATCTGTTTGTTTCTAACTGTTTTGTGCAGGATGGCAAGTGCCCTCATATTTCTGCAGGTCAGACTTGTCATAGTCAACTTCTACAGCGTAAGTACTAGTAAATGCATATTTATTTATTAGGATGATGACACATTCGCCTCATTGAGGAACTACTCGTTGGTGTGGTTGGTTATTGTTTGTGCTTAGTTTGATATTATCACGTGCAAAGTTATTGATTTTGGGATGAAGATTACTCACACCAGCCTTATTGTTGACCCAAATGAGCTTTTGCTTCTTGGGTACATTCCTTTGGGACTGTAGCCGAATAACCTTTCAAGTTTAGAGATTTTTGGGCAGCGTTACTGGAGTTTTGCTAGTGGGGCTAGCAACATCAAAGTCTTTTCCGGGTTAGATTTTTATTTGTTTCAGTAAATAAATCATGTTTTAGTTGTTGCTGCTATCTATTTCTGTTGTTATTGAATTTTCACGTCCCGAGTTTTGGGGGAAACGGATAATCCTACGTGGATTTTAGGATTTTCGGTTTTTTTGAAAATCAGGGCGTGACAGTTTCGTATCAGAGCATTTGGTTAGCCTAGACTGGGGTAGAGTCTAGGTGATCCTCGGAATGTGGATATGGGAGAGTAGTAGTGTGAATGTCTAGAGACAAAGTGACAAGGGTGAACCTTGAACTTTTCGTATTGTTTCATTTTCTTCGTGAATCTAGTGAGGAGATTCTTTTAACTTGTGTGTACGGGGGAAATCAAAACTTATTTTAATGTCAATAGTGGGTGACATTATTTCGTGTAGTTTCCTTGTAGCGGTTTGTTATCCTGAATATTTAGTTAACCCTTTTCGCGAATCTCGGGACGATATTCTTTTGAATTGTATATATTGTAGCACCCCGCAATTTTTTTAATATTTAATAAATTTCATATACATCTTTGTGTGATTGTCTTCATGAAGTTATGGGCAAATGCATGAGCTATTTGTTTGTCCATGTGATATGTGGTTTGTTTCTTAAGGAGGGTGAATCGAAAATCTATTCTGAAATAGTTTATTACTTGGACTCTAGTGTTGTTTCATTCGGAAGGTAGTTTGTTTGTTATAGGATTAATTACCTACTTATCATCCTCTACCGAATCTCGGGACGAGATTCTTTTAAGTTTTATATATTGTAATACCCTGAGTGGGCGGGCTCTGAGGCTGACGGACTACCTTGTGTGGGCGGGCTCTGAGGCTGACAGCTCCATGTGTGGGCGGGCTCAAGAGGCTGCCAGGCTACCAAGTGTGAACAGACTCAGAGGCTGGCAGGCTACCTCGGTGTTATAGTCCCACGTCGTCTGGGTGAGGGATGGAGATGTGTTATATATGTACGAGTTTGGATCTACATAACACAACGCGTTTTTAAGTCGTGCAGGTAGTTAGGTTGGGCCCAAAGCGGACAATATTGTATCATGCGAATCGGGTCATTACAGTTATTATATATTACAATTTAAAAATTATAATTATATATCACTTGTAATTATAATTATGCTACAATTTACATTTATCATCATACTAATAAAATAATATCACATATATAATCACTTGTAAGTTGTAGTTAAATTTTTTTCTACTTTGACCACCATTAGTTAATGACCAATAGAGTTTGACTTAACTATTTTGAACTTTAATTGAGTCTAACCCCATTTTTCGAAAAATTCCATTCCAAAATTTTCCCAAAGCCCCTAAAAATTTCGAAGTTTCCGAAAATTTTGATTGAAAATTTCCAGTTCCGATTACGAAATTTTGGAATGGAAATTGGAAACGAATTTCATTTCTGAAATTTATTGGAACAGAATTCGAATGACTTGCTTCCAATCCGATCCGCTCGAAAAACAACCGTATTTCTTACCTTCAAAGTGCTATGCTATGTTTTGTATGTTTAACATTTTATTTCTCTAAGTTTGTAATGCTTATAAGTTTCCAACCATCTCTGGATATTGTGATATAAAACTAGGTTTTAACCAAAAAAGAATCTTTGATAATCGATATTTGAAATATCCCTAAAATAAGAAAACCCCATTAGAGTTGTTTTACCTTACCAAAATGCCCCTTGACTTAAATGCACGGGTAAAAAAACACGTGACCCCAACACCTAAGACTTTGTATACGTTTCCTAATCTGCCAGGGTTGTGGTTTAACCCACGACTAACTCTTGGAGCTTCAATTGGAAAATGGTGATATTTAAGTGATGATTCTAAGTCTTGAATTGAATTAATCCAAGCTTCTTAACAACTAACCTTTGGAAATTCTAACTTACATCAAGTGAATTTGAGAGTGTCCATTACAAAGAGGAAATTCCCATCAATATCCAAAGAGTGTTTGAAGAACATCCAAATCCTAACTTGTAAGATTGAAGGGACTGGTATCCTAATATAATGCATGAGATTGTTAGTATGTTTCAGTTTCTTTACATGAACCATTTGTTGTTGGGGGAATGTATTTTTTGCCTTTAACAATAGGCAGCGACTATTTAACACCATAAATTCCATTGTCCCACACCATCAGATAATTTTTTCTCTCCACAACACTCCCTTTATGTCCCACGCCACCAGTTTTATTCCACACCACCCATAAAAGGCAAAACCTAAATTCATCTTCTCCCCTCCCAAATTCAAACCTGTGAAAACTCCCTCAATCCTCCCAACTTTCTTTTCTTCCCTCCACAAACATTTTTTCCCCAACTCCCTCTTTTTCCCCTCCCAAGTTCCTCTTCTTTGCTCCACACTTGACCCTTTCTTCTTCCCTCCATAGTCCTCTCTTATTCTTACCCAATCGCCCCTCTCTGTATCAGTCTTCTATTTTTTTCTTCGCCCTTGTGGCGACCTGTGTGATGATGAGTTCCCCATTCGCAGTAGGCTACATGAGGGAAAAAAATGTTGGCCCTTGTGAAGGCACCTACGAATGAAAAACTCGCAGTCCCGGAGTTTTTCATTAGCAGGTGCCTCTGCGAGGGGTAGTTTTTTTGCCGACTGTGAGTTTTTCATTTGCAGGTGTCTCCATGAGGGCCAAAGTTTTTTTCCCTCGTGCAACCCACTGCAAATGGGGAACCCATCCTCCCACATGTCGTCGCAAGGGGGAAAAACAGAAAAATAGATAGGGGAAGGAGAATAAGAAGATATAGATGGGCGACGGTGGTTGTGTTGGAGAAGAGGAAAGAGTGGGATGATGATGATGGACATGCAATGATTGGAGAACTAGGAGAGGGAAAGGAGAAAAAGAAGATTGAAAGGGGA
Organism: Berberis vulgaris; assembly: GCA_963556465.1. Classification (NCBI taxonomy): domain Eukaryota; kingdom Viridiplantae; phylum Streptophyta; class Magnoliopsida; order Ranunculales; family Berberidaceae; genus Berberis; species Berberis vulgaris. The sequence goes on along the minus strand of OY747125.1, from coordinate 88,665,146 downwards.
AGGAGAAGAAGAAGATGGAAAAGGGGGCGACAGTGGTTGTGGCTCCATCTCCTTTATCTCTCGTTGTTGCCTGTCATTTCTCATTGTCCCTCGCAATCGATCGACCCCTTCCTCACTACCCCTTCAATGTTGTTGTTGTTGTTGTTGATAAGAGATGGTGAGAGAAAATAGAGAAATAGTAGTTTAAATGGGTGGTGTGAGTTCGTAAGAAACAATTTTGATAGTGTGGGACAGTGGAATCTGTTGTGTTAAATAGTTGTTGCCCATGTTATATTGTTATATGTTCATGTAATTAGGAAGTTGAGTTACCTACTAAGTGCATAATCAAAAGATATTCCTATTTAGCCCCCGTTGTTATATGTTCATGTAATGGGAGCCAAATGGGCAATATCTCTTTAAATTAGGATATTGTCCATAATTTAAAGGGTTATTTCCCATTTGGCTCCCATTAGTTTATGGATATTCCTATTTAGCCCCCGTTAGTTCATTTATCCTAGTCTAACACCCATGACTGTGTGTTCAACTACCTTGACTAACAAAATCCATCCAAAATTTTGAAAAATACCAACTTACCATGCATGTGTTTTGCACATGTTTTTACTAAAATCACATAAATCATGTTACTTGATGATCATATTTGATCCAACGGCTAGGAAAATAACATTTGGATCTATTTTTTATTTACTTTTTTTTAACAAAGAAGATGGGTGCCAATTAAAAGTTATATCACTACAAGAAAAGTCATCATTTATAGCACATGTTTATAGCGTTTTTGTCCCAAGTGCTATAATTACATCACACACCCTCATTCGTACATTTCTCAATAGCATTTTTTTTAATTTTGCTATGAAAAAAAGTCAAATTTTAATGACTTTCAAAATCGAAAACACTTATCTAAATTGGCGGACGTTTTGGCGCTCCTCCAAAATATACATTCAGCGCGCCCTTATCTCTCCTCTCCCCCACACCAAATATTCAATCTAAGCCTAAAAGAATAGACCTTCAATTCCCTCTTCCTCCCGATCTTCATGTCCTTGCGATGACCTTCATTTCCTCTACCTCCGCCTCTCTCTCCCTAAGATCAGGGGAACGTCGACGATTTATGGTGAGTTCCTTCAATTGTTTTCCCTAAGATTTTGGTTTCGTTTATGGTGGATTTTCTTGGTTTATTTCGGCGAAACGAAGAGTTTTGACAAAGAGAGCACTTGAAGGTCTTTGGCATGAGATGGTGAGTTCCTTCAATTTTTCGCTCGATTTTCTATTTTTTTAATGAGTTTTTCTCTGATTTTCTTCTCGTTTCGCTGATGCTGGATCTGTAAAAATTTCCAGCAATTTTTTTGGGTATTATGTTTCATTTGGGAGGTTGAAGTTGATTGTACCGACTCTGTAACTCCCAAGAGAGAACAAAAATTCATCCTTTGATGGAGAAAAAATTGTGCCTTTTATTTGCTGATTCTCTTGAGATTTTTCCACTTTTGTGTGTCTTCCTTGTTACAGCTTTGTTCACAGCCGGACCAGCTACTACTCTTGACATGTTCCCTTCATGGCCTTTCAGATCCAACAAACTTCCAAGGTAATTTTCACTAATTTTCATAAATGGGGTTCTTAGATTTTCTTTAAAATTTTCATTAATGGTAGTTTTGATATGGGATTTTGTTAATGAAGGTGAAAAGTGAGTGATGATAATTTTTGAACAAAATTTTCAAGTACCCATTTTAATCTTTGAAGAATATATTTTTTGACTTATTCAATATTAGTCAGATATGGTTTTCATATAGGTTAAAAAAGTGAGATTTTATAATGGTTTTTGATGATTTTGTTGAGTACCCATTTGAAGTTTTTGAAGTGTTTTTGTGGTGGTGGTGCAGGGAAGTTCAATAGCACGAGGTGAGAGTACAGATTCAAGATTTGCTCAGAATAACACTATTATCTCCTGCAGTAAAGTTGATTCTCAGTTAGAACCATAATCTCCTATCTGCAAAAGGAGACCATTTCAGTCTATTGACCAGAAACACCAACAACAACAACAACAACAACAACCACAGCTAGTGAAGATGGCAAGTGATGTATCAAGTAGATGCTTCCACACTACAGCCTCGACGTTGATTTCCCCTTGAGAAGTTTATATGGGCGTGTTGTAGTAAAATTGGAACTTTTATAACATTTTGGAATCTCATGCTTTCCATTGAAACTACTTTTTTTTTTTTAATTACTTATTTGTGAACTCTTTGAAGAAATTGTACAACTAATGCCTTGTTTATTGATTGTTGCAGCTGAAATAATTTTTGCCTAGTTTCACCTTGATACAGTTTTACAAGGTCACTGAGAGTGGCCTTTTTCTGTCAACATGGCAAGGTCATTGTCAAATGCTCTCTTTTAGAGTGTTGCAAGTATAAATGCTAACCACTCCGTGAGAATTGCGGTAAGTTTGCATTTTGATTGAGTGGGTTTTCTTTTATATGTGAAACTTATTTTTACACAATCCAGTTGAAAAAATATGATATAAAATAAAATAGCTATTTTGTACAACTTTCAATTTCAAGTCAGTTGTAAGCTATTGTTGCAAGAACATGCTAGTAGATCATAAGGTGGAATAAGAAAGCAGCTACTACAACAGAACATGAGACTTTAATTTTTTTCTTTTATATAATTATTTGAATTGATATCGCTGCTTTTCATGTGCGTATGTTTCAAGGCAGGGTTTTGTATTGTCGCTTATGGCATCACCGAGCGGACAGATTTCTAGTGTGTGTGATGGACTAACGAAAGCAGATGAGTTGGAGAATTATGTCGACTTTACGGAAGAAACGTACAAAAAAACTAAAGAGTCTGATTCTAAGATCGTTGGTTTTGAAACAGCTATTAGGAGGCCTTACTTCCATGCGCGTCCTCCTGAATGATTCAGAACTTGAAAATTGGCATAACTATCTCAACTTCATCGAAACAGAAGGTGATTTTAAGTTTTAACAAGGTAAGTGCAAGCTCATTTTGGCGGCTGTTCGGTGAAACATCCTTTTTGTTGTTATAGCTTTTAGTCTTGTTGCTTATAACTATGTGTTCAGTATTGCTTTCATTGGACATGGACTTACAGTCAAGTCATATTTGCTGCATTTTATGCTTAATTGGCTAAAGTATTGGATGAAACAACTTTTAAAACGGGGGCCTACTGTTTGATTACTATGAGGCTAAGTATTTCAATTACAAGGTCAGTCAAATTAAGTTACCAATTGTTATATTTAAGTTGGAACTGTTAATTGCTTGATTAGAATTTGATTCCTACTAGTTCTCAATGCTAATTTTAATGAATCATTTGATGTCATTTCTTCTATTAGATTGTTTGATTCTGATGCGTGAGCACGTTGTTATGTTGTCAATGTGGAAGACATGATGATATTCTTTACATCTTTGCATCAAAATATAAGCATCTAATTTGTATGCATAATATCCCTTGATCACATTCAATCAATTGATTGGATTGGAGATTTGCAAATATCGATTAGAGCACCTAACAATTGAGGAGTCTGTGTTCCCCAATTTTGAGTACTAGGATGACTTGAACCTTTGTGGAGGTGGACACCAAATCAAACAGGCCTGGAATAGAAAATTTAGAAAATAAAATACAAGTTTGGGGTTTAGGTGTCATGGAAAAGATACATTGAGGGACGATACTTTTCTTGATACTAATCATTATATAATACCTCAAAGTTTTCGTGCCATATTCAATCCAACATACTCTCCTGCTATGCTAATTGGTTGTTTTATAGATCCAACTCGGCAGAACAATAGCAAGGCCTCAAAAGTGGGGGATGTTGTAAGTTTCCCCCATTTGAGCTAGGTTTGTTTGTTTGAATTATTTTGTGTTTTATGTTTGGTTTTACTCTTTTTTGGCTCTTGATTTACATCTTTAAGTACTCTTTGGGTTGGAATGATTAAAAAAATGACTGAATTACATCTTTAAGTTTTTCACTCTCTGTGCATTGTGATCCTCTTTATTTTCTAATGAATTATGTTGTTGTTTACTTGATAAAAGGAACCCTTTAAGTTGGCAAGGTTGCTTGTACAATGTTATATGTTTTAAGATTTAGATTTGTTGAGGAATTTTAAATACAAGTCTTTAACAAGATTTTATTTTCTCAGCTTTGGAAAATGGCTATGAGGTGCAGAAAACTGATGAGACGGCAACAAAAAATGCTTCAAACACCATCGTTGAGAATGTTGAGCCCGAGGATGCCCAACGGTTATTATGATGCAGTGTTCTCAATCAATCAATGCAAAGCAGAATCCTCCAGTCACAAGTGTCAGTCCTTCTCCTCCTGGAACTGCTGGATGGTACCCAAACAGTGTTACAACCCCTGAAATAATGAAGTCAAATGGAGGTCTACATCATTTTCCAAGCACAACGGGCCTTAATCCAAACAATTTGAGCTCGCAGCAGTTTTACCACCCACCACAGTATCAGCCATTCATGTCAAACCAACAGGATACAACTGCAGCTGGCTGGGGAGAAGATGCAATGGATGGGAGAAGTCCTGACTGAGTAGCTGAAAACTGAGTGTTTAATTTGCTGCATGGTCATCCACTGAACCAGACTTAAGCCTGGGAATAGTGGGCTTTGAACATCCTTCAGGAAGTGAGAATGCTAGCACTCTTAGTAGTTAGTTACTCTCCTTCCTGTTTTCGAGAGTTATTGTGCACCATGAATGGTCTTGTATTGGTACATTTTTGAGCTATTATTAAAATTTGCTGTCAATAAAATGTATTCCATAATCTTGTGTCTTGATAGCTAGTTACTATCCTTTTCAAGTTTCTAGATTACCTTTTTAAACCATGGTAAGAAAAAAAGAAAAAAGAAAAAAGAAAAAAGAAAAAAAAAACTATTAAACCATACCATAGCGTTTTTAAAACGCTATTGTAAACTAGGTATAGTCTACCATAGCGTTTTAAAAACGCTATTGTTTACTACACCATAGCGTTTCAGAAACGCTATGGTATGGTTTACAATAGCGTTTTTAAAACGCTATGGTAGACTATACCATAGCGTTTCTGAAACGCTATAAATAAGCCACCTTCTATAGTGTTTTAAAAACGCTATGATAGCCCCTGTTTCTATTATAGCGTCGGTTGTCATAGCGTTTACTAAACCGCTATGGTATCCTACCATAGCGGTTTTTAAACGCTATTGATCAGAATTTTTCTTGTAGTGCATACAAACCTAAATCATATGCACACATTTTATTAAAATCCCATAAATCATGTCGCTTGATTATCATGTTTTATCTAACGGCTAGGAAAATAACATTTGGATCTATTTTTTTTATTTTTTTTTAACAAAGAAGATAGGTGCCAATTATAAATTATATACAAATTTAAATCATATGCACATGTTTTACTAAAATCACATAAATTATGTTGCTTGATGATCATGATTGATCCAACGGCTAGAAAAATAACATTTGGATCTATATTTTATTTTAATTTTATTAATGAAGAAGATGGCTGCCAATTATATACAATCTAATGTTAGACTTGCCAATAGTTACCCTTGTGGAAAAATATCAAAGGTTGGTGATGAACTTGATAAATGATAGGAAATGCAAGGTTGGACTCATGATTGAATATGGAATGGTTTGTATAAATTCAGTTTGTATATAACTTTTAATTGGCACCCATCTTCTTTGTTAAAATAAAAAAAGAAGATCCAAATGTTATTTTCATAGCCGTTTGATCAAACATGGTCATCAAGAAACACGATTTATGTGATTTTAGCAAGAACATGTGCAAAGCACATGAATGGTGAGATGGTCTTTTTGAATAAATTGGAATAATTGGTTAGTCAACGTAGTTGAACACATATTCATGGGTGTTAGACCAGGATAAAAGAACTAATTTAAGCCAAATAGGAATAAGAATAGAGGCCAAATGGGTAATAACCATGGGCGGAGCTACATGGAGAGGAAGGGGGGCAATTGCCTCCCCCCTCAACTTTAAAATTTTTGTGTAAAGTTACAGTGAGGTAGTGGAGTATATGTCATGTCTTAGTTGATTGCCCCCTTTCAAATAATACTAATTCTTTTTTGACCCCCTGAGTTTTGAATTTCCTTTAACACATATATAAATTAAGTGGCCCCAATGAAATTTTAGTGTATCTCCATTTGAAGTTGACAAGTTGCCTGAATTTTATTTAAAGTATCCAATGTGTATTTGAAGCTTAATATTTAATTTTTCAAGCATCCCCTTTGAATTCTTTATCACTTGTTTAATCCAACATATTTCCATCTCTATTTATTTATGATATACATGTTTCAATCAAACTATTCTAGTGCAACCAATATTAAAGGTGATTGTATTATATTTTTTGATATTTGGTTATACACAATTTTTCAGAAAATTTTGTTTTTCTCAACTTCTGTTTTTATTAGGATTTGGTAGATATATACTTTCTCTTACAAAAAATATTCATAACAATGTACAAACAAATGAAAAATTTTGATCACTTTATGTGAATTAGGATTTATTGATAATGGTCAAGAAAAAATACTATATATATATATATATATATATATATATATATATATATATATATATATTCCTTTGTTTATTTTTTATGCATCCAAATCTCGTCCTCCTGTAAGTTTGACATGTAAAACATATGTTAAACTGTCAAAGATCACATTTTTGGTGGTCAAAGGCACTACAATGCTTAAGTCAACAACTTTGTTTGAAGAAGGAAGTAAATCCGAACAAAACTCAATTAAAGTTGCATACCTTTGTTGAATGTTCTCTTTACCTTTTATAGTGGTCGTGGTTAATTTTCTGCATCACTTAAGCATGTGAGGCGCAATGGAAGGATACGTTTCTCGTAACAGTCTCCTCCTTTATGAAGATGCGTCCGTGGAGGCGTAACTCCCTCCACGACTATTTTTTGTGCGACGTTCCTCTTTTTTATGAAAGAACTCATTCGTGCCTGGATTTGGCTTCAATTCATGCAGGCCCGGATTTGGGCTTTGATTACGTCTTCCTTTAATAAGCTATGTTTAGGCCTTTATGATTGGTATTGCCTTATTGGGTTTTACGAGCTGGCCCAGTATATGGAACGCAAGATCCTCGTAATGGATTTTTTTGCCACGTGTATGGCTGCAATGTCATTCTATTTTGATGTATCATTAGCTACTCCCCCTTCGTTAGTGGGTATACTGACGTGGCCACAAACTTCGTGATGGTTGGTCTTTCAAGTCCATCATTGCCATGTATTTAATGTTGTTAGCAACTTTTGGTGGGTTGACGTCTAGATCTTGTGCTTATCCGTTCATTTTCACCCTATTTTTTTGGAGTTTCGCGTGCCACCATATCCCGCACATCATCCCATGAACATTTTATTCGTTGTTCTGCTTTATAAATGGGGACGTGGCGAGTTTGTTTCCCTCTTTACGCCATCTTTGAAATTATGGTTATTTCTTCTTTCCCTCGTCATTTTTCTTATTTTCTTGTTCGTTCGCAATGCCTGCAGATGATTTACTATATGGTGAGCAACTCGCTATCTGCGAAGCTCATTTCTCTCCCAAGAAGGTTTCTCAGGCGATGTTGGATAGCGTTCGTTCTGATTACTCTTTGCCTTCAGACCTTGATATCGTTTTTGCCCCGGCATAATGATAGTCCTTGTCATCCGAGGAAGGGGTATATTGAGCTCTACCCGCACATGTTTCAATCCGACCTTCGATTTCCAATTCCAAAGTTATTCTGGGCGTATTTAGATTTTGTGGGCATTCCTACTGCTCAGATGCATCCTAATGGTAGGAGGGTTATGGATTCCACATATGCAAGAGCCATCTTTTCTGGTATTCCATTGATTGTTAGAACTTTGCACACGGTGGTCTGTCTATTGGTGACCAAGAATATTTGTTTTCTTCATTCTCTTGTGTGTTTTGGTAATCTGAATGATGATATCAGGGGTTGGTCACGAGACTGGTTTTATGCTTCTGTCTGTTCAGGCTACTTTGACTTGCGAGGTCAGTAAAAAGTGTGGTGTTTCCAAGTTCCCGACAAGCGGATGGATCTGTAATTGACTACGGAAAAACAAATTATCAGCGAGTGTTTTTTGCAGCTTCCCAGGGTTCTTTTGGACACCTTCATTTTTAATGTCATGGTAGAATGCAGCGGTTTGAATAGTATGAATGAGGTTGAACAGGTTCTGCCGATTGAGAGGCAGGCTGAGGAGATTGCTGCCCACGTCGCTTTTCTTGGCATTGGTAATGCTGTCATTGATGGGAAAGTGAGCTCGGATGTTACGGATCTCGATGCTCCTATTAGCGTTGGTGTTGCTGGTCCAATTTCTAAGAAGAGAAAGGCTCTGAGGCCTGTTAGTCCGTCAAAGCGGTTGTTTATAAGTTCTAACCGCATTCCAAAGAGAAAACGGCTCTTCGATTCTATTCGTCGCATTTTTCCTTATTCGAGTTCTATCGATAGGGAGCCTGCAAAGGGGGATCCCTTATCTCTGGAAGAGGTTGAAGATATAAGGTTGTCATTGGAGATGAGTGAAAAATAGACCATTTGCCTGTTGGATGACAATGAAAAAAAGGCTCCTTTCTGCATATGGTGGTCCAGACGCTACTGAATGCTCTAATGATGATCCCAGAGCCATCAACAATAAGATGTTCCAACTAGCGGTTGTTCGGTCTAAGGAGATTGGTGGTCACAGTCGAGTTCTCGAGGTGCAGTTACCCCATTCTCTTCCTGCTCCTGTTGACAATGCGGCGAATGTTTTACCTTCTTCTGCCTACTTGCGTTCTTCAGTTTCTATTGGTACTACCACTCGTTTTGCTTCTATTGCGATTACTACACAGCAAAAGGGACGGGATGGTTTTTCTATCGTTTCATTTTTTTTCCTGACCGCTAGTGATGGCTCCTTTGTGCTTTCGGATCCCCGCGTCCTTCATTCGCGGATTAGTTGGAAGGAACCTATTCCCGAAGAGATTTGTGTTAAGTCGGAAGGGAAGTTTTGTTGGTTTTCCCAGTTTGACGTGCAAGATGGCACACGTAAGTTGATCAACGAATGGCACAGGTGGTTGGTGGAAAGGAGTTTGATGCTTGTATTGGATCTGGGCCTTCATATTGACGATGGCCTTAAACAGATAATTGATTGGATGAATCATCTCACCTACGCGGGGGTGACGGGCTCAAATTTTTGAGCTAGTCGTAACCAGGTGGCTTCTCTAGAGAGGAAGTTTGTTGTGTTGGTGTTGGTGTTTTCCCATGTTCGTTGCCAGGGCTGCTCAAGCCACATTGATTGAGTCCGAGGGTGCACTGGGTCGGTCTATAGTTCAGCTCGAATATTTGAGAACTAATTTAGACGGTGTTTGTGCACGCTTACACGAAGTCGAGAAGGAGCTATCTGCCGAGACGACGATTCATGATGAGGCTGCATGTGTCGTGGTAGAACCATCTATCAACCGCGATGTTGTTGAAAAAAGGGTGGAGCACTTAATGGCTGTACTTGACGAGGTCAAGGCAGATACCTCCGCGATGCTTACCACTGTTGATGGACAACTTATTCCGGATAGGAATGAACTTGTTTCCGTAAAAGACAGGCTTCGCATTTTGGAGGTGGCAGATTGGCAGCGAATCATTGATGGATAGACTGAGCTTCTTGACTATATCAGGGGGGCTTGGCGTTGATTTGTCTCAGTATCGTCACTTGCTCGATCAGACCTTTGAAGATGAAGATGGTGACAAAAACATTATGGGTTCTTCGGATAATCCAACGATTTAAGAGCCATTGCTTCCATCTTCTTTTGAAGAGAGAGTTCCTGCCAGTGATCTGGTTGTCTCTTGTCCGACAGATGATGTCGCCGATGATGTTGTGGATGCCTCCGCTTTATCTCCTACTCCTTTACCTTCTTCTTTGAATGTAATAGAGTAGTTTTATTAAGGAACATAATTTTTTTTCCTTGGTGTTCTTATTTGTCTTCGTAGTCGTAATTTGTCTTGTTGACTCGTTCACATTGCTTATACCTTTTTTAGGTCATCCGTAATTGTTGAAATGAGTTGCACTGTGTATCACCAATTTGATTTACTTGTCTGGTCCGAAAGCCTTTACAGCTACATTCTCGATCATGTCTGAATTTCTTGATCTGAATTCTTTTATGCTCTGGCGCGTTGGTTGCCTCGAAGTGGGTTGACTTTATCCTATCTCCCTAATGTGTTGGAGTTTATTTGAGCAAGTTGATTTTTTGTCTCGACCTTGCATTGGTTGTATCGAAGATTTTATGAGAAAGGTGGTTTGTTCGTTCATCTTTTACCTCATTGGTTTAGTGTACTAGTTGACCCGAGGCTCTCTGAATTTAGTTGACTCGTTCGTTCAAGTTTCTCTTAATTAGTTTGACATTCTAATCAAACCCAAGTTGCTTTTATTAAGTTGCTCGTTTGTCCAACTTTCACTTCGTTGGTTTGACATTCTAGTCAACTTGAAGTTGCTTTTACTAAGTTGACTCGTTCTTCCAACTTTCACTTCGTTGGTCAAATGCACTGGTCGACCTGAAGCTTTTTGAATTAAGTTGACTCGTTCATCCAACTCTTACTTTGTTGGTTTGACATACTAGTCATCCCGAAGTTGACTTTTAATTAACTTGACTTGTTTGTCCAACTTTTACTTCTTTGGTTCGATGTACTAGTCGACCTGAAGCTTTCAAAATTAAGTTGACTTGTTTGTCCAACTTTTATTTTTTTGGTACGACGTACTGGTCGACCTGAAGTTTTTTGAATTAAGTTGACTTGTTCATCCAACTCTTACTTTGTTGGTTTGACGTATTAGTCAACCTAAAGTTGCCTTTTAATTAAGTTGACTTGTTTGTCTAACTTTTACTTCTTTGGTTCGACGAACTAGTCGACTTGAAGCTTTTTGAATTAAGTTGTCTTGTTCGTCCAACTCTTACTTCGTGGTTGATCGGACCGGAAGTTTATTATATATATCTTACTTGTGTCCTGATTTCTTTTGGCTTGATATGTCGATTGCTCTGTATGGCTGAGTTTTGATGCATTTATCCTGTTGTCCACGCATAAGATGGGAATTCTGAATTTCTAATTTTATTGATGTTCCCTTATGGATATTTTAATCAATACTAACAGTTGTTTTTTTTAGCAGTTACGCTAGATTGAAGAGTGATTTGCTTGTCCTCCTGATCTTTGCTTGGTTGATGTCGATCCTCGTGTTAGAGATTTATGTCTTTGTTGCTATGTCTCATATAGCCTATGTCTTCAGTCGTTGGATTTGCTATTGGTTATTTTTTGTTGTTCATTGGATATGTTGTTGTAGCTAATGGACTCGGGGTGCTTTATGATCCGATAGCTGAGCAATATTGATTTGTCCGATCATGCTCATATCAGCGCCAAACTGTCCAATCATGCTCACATCAGTGCCAAATTGTACAATCATGCACGTCAACACCGGGTTAGGCACCAACTGTCAAGGTTTATTTGAGCTAGTTGTCGTCAATTTCGTCGTTGGTAATTCGGGTTGTGCTTGCATTTGTTGATAGGGTCCTTGAATTGTGTTAGTTGATTGATGCAAACTTTTCCATGTTATGTGCATTGGTAAAATGGTTTGTCTAGTTTCGTTTGGCGTTAGTACTCCTACTTCGATATAAATCAACTCGAGTGGGAGGTATTTCTAGTTGCTTCTTGAGTTGAGTTGATCGTTTTGGTTCCTCCGACCATGCAGTGTAGGGAATATATTAGTTTTCTGGCTGTTCTTTTGGTCCCGTAGTGGTATCTGTTTTTTCCTTTCCTTTGAGTTGTTTGTCTGTCATTCCGATGAATTCGTCGAGTCGTCTTTTCTAAACCCAATTCTCAATTTCATATTTTAGAATGTAGTAGTTTTCAATATCGCGCCCGTGATTTTTATGGAAGGAACAATATTTGTTTTTGTCTCTTCCTTCTGGGTTTCCTCTCATCCTGAGTGGCCAGTTGACGTCATCCCATTTTGCCAGATGCTTTAGTATATTGGCCCGACTCGTTTTCAAGGCTATGTCCGATTTGTATGTCTTCTTCATCACACTTGTTACCCGCTCGTGTTGGGGCCATGCTGACTGCAACTTCCTGGACTCTTGTTGGTTGGATTAAGTTTTTCTGCTATTCTGATGCCTCTTTGAATGAATGTTATCTTCCGGAGGTCCATCATCTCATATTCTCTCCTCCCTCCTTTCTCGTTTCCTTAAGTAATTCTCCCTTTCTTGGTAATTTTTCCTCCTGACAGATTTCATCTCCTCAAGATAAATGTGCTTTCGAGCTGTTTTCAACAAGATCGCCATGCTTTTTGGGGGTTCCAGGTTGAGAGCATAAAAAAAGGCATCTTTTCAGCTCGGCGGTGAAAGTAGTGGCGGTTGTGTCATCACTGCATCCATTGATCATCGTCAGCTCGTTAGTCAAACGAGTGATGTATTCCCTTATCATCTTTCCGGGCTTTTATTTGATATGGAGGAGGTAGTGTAGTCCTTTCCTCATCCGTTGGCTTTCGATGAATCTTGTGATAAAGGCAGTGGCTAATGCCTGGAAGGAGTCTATTGACCTCAGTAGTAGGCTTTTGAACCAATTCATTGTTGTGGAGGTAAGACTAGTCGGAAATGTTCTGCACAATATTGACTCCGTAGTCTCCTTCAACGCCATCATGTGGTGGAAGTGTCTCATGTTATCTGTTGGGTCAGTGGTACCATCATATACTTCGAACTTTGGTTGAGTGGACTTCTTTGGCATGGAAATTATCACGAGGGCGTCGGATAATGGCGGCTTGCCTAGTTTATAAAATACGTTAAGATCTGTGACTCCAATTATGAACGGGATTTCAACAGGCGTTCCGTCGCTCTGTGGAGTCTTATCTTGGAGAAGTTCATTGCTCTCGAGGTTTCCCTGTTGAGGTTCCGCTAGAACTTTGTCTCTTTCTCGAGTTCAGTTGGTGGAGTTTTGCTAGGGCGGGGCTTGGATAGGATCGGCTAACTGAATGCTCTCCTGGGTGAGTTTTTCCAACATCTTTGTTATGTGGTTCATCCGGACCATGAGCAGGTCTACCCGAAGATCCGTGGCAGTGTCGTCGGATGTTTGAGTTGTCTGAGTTATTGCATGTTGTAGACCTTGATTGTCAGGTGTAATTGGCCTGATGGTCATTGGTGCATCTTATTCGCGAGCTATTTTGATACAATGTTGCCAGTAAGAGGATTATTGTGATCATCGTTGGGTTGAGGATTTGTAGAGTGTGTCATCTGTTCTGATAGCTTGTCGGTCGTCAATCATATTTTGGTGAACTTTGTCACTGTGGATCTTCTTTTAAGAAAGGAACTTGCCATTCCCCACAGACGACACCAAACTGATGCGTCCAAATCTCGTCCTCCTGTGAGTTTGACCTGCAAAACAGATGTTAGACTGCCAAAAACCATCTTTTGGTGGCTGAAGGCACTCCGATGCTTAAGTCCGCAAATCTGTTTGAATAAGGAAGTAAATCTGGACAAATCTTAGTTAAAGTTACATACATTTATTGAATGTTCCATTTACTTTTTATAATGGTCGCGGTTAATTCTCTACGTGACTTAAGCATGTGAGGCGCAATGGAATGAGACATTTCTCGTAACAGTCTCCTTCTTTATGGAGATGCGTTCGTGGAAGCGTAACTCCCTCCATGACTCTTTTATTGTGCAACGTTGAATCAAATTGGCCAAAGGTGTGCGTTCATGAACCCATGCTAAAGTTTCTATTAATTCTTGCCAATATCCATGCCAGGAAATTAAGAACATAAATCCAGTAGCCCAAACAAGATGTCCAAATAAAAACATCCACGCCCATACCAATAGACTATTCATACCAAAGGGGTTATGAGAAGGAGTCATTTCAGTGAATGACATCACCGATCAATAGAAATACTCCAACACTCCCTCTTTGCCATATATTCCATACATCACACTGGATAGATATCATATTCATGGAATGCGATTCACTTTCAAGATTCCTTGTTACGACTTCACTCCAGTCACTAGCCCTGCCTTCGGCATCCCCCTCCTTGTGGTTAAGGTAATGACTTTGGGCATGGCCAACTCCCATAGTGTGACGGGTGGTGTGTACAAGGCTCGGGAACGAATTCATTGTTGTATGGCTGACCGGCGATTACTAGTGATTTTGGCTTCATGCAGGCGAGCTGCAGCTGCAATCCAAACTGAGGACGGGTTTTTGGGGTTAGCTCACCCTTGCAGGATCGCTACCCTTTGTCCTGGCCATTGTAGCAGGTGTGTCACCCAGGGCATAAGGGCATGATGACTTGACGTCATCCTCACCTTCCTCTGGCTTATCATCGACAGTCTGTTCAGGGTTCCAAACTCAACGGTGGCAACTAAACACAAGGGTTGCGCTCGTTGCGGGACTTAACCCAACACCTTACGGCACGAGCTGACGACAACCATGCACCACTTGTATCCCATGGCTACGAACCACAGTGTCGAGGGGACGGAGTAGAGGAAGGGAGGAGATTCTCGAACGAGGAAAATGATCCAATGATTTCGAAAGAGTTGAACAAGGAGCCGTATGCGGTGAAAATCTCATGTACGGTTCTGTAGAGTGACAGTAAGAGTGACTTATCTGTCAACTTTTCCACTATCACCCCCAAAAACCCAAACTCTGCCTTACGTAAAGTTGCTAGAGTACAATTAACATCTAGATTTGAAATCACTGCTTATATACTTGGTATTGGCCATAATTCACAAGAACATTTTGTAGTCTTAGTAAGAGGAGGAAGGGTTAAGGATTTATCAGTTGTGAGATATCACATTGTTCGAGGAACCCTAGATGTTGTCGGAGTAAAAGATCGTCAGCAGGGGCGTTCTAGTGCGTTGTAGATTCTTATCCAAGACTTTATCATTTGATGATGCCATGTGATTCGCTAGAAACATGTGAAGTATATGGCTAACCGAATAACGAAAGTTTTGTAAGGGGACTGGAGCAGGTTACCATGAGGCAAAAGATCTTCTTTCTAAAGAGATTCAATTCAGAACTATTATGTGTCCAAGGTCCAATATTGAAATCATTTCAGAGGTTTTCCCTAACTTTGTTCGTGTCAACAAACAATTTGAAATACCTCGACTTTTTTAGAACAGGTCCGAGTCAAATAGCAATGATTCGAAGCACCTCTTTTTACACTATTTCGAAAACCCAAGGACTCAATCGTATGGATATGTAAAATACAGGATTTCCGATTCTAATAGTCAAGGGTGGGAAACAGATGCTCAATTTAAAGTGAGTAAACAAAATTTCATACTCGATCTCATAGATACATATAGAATTCTGTGGAAAGCCGTATCCGATGAAAGTCGTATGTACAGCTTGGAAGGAGATCTTTCATATCTTTCGAGATCCACCCTACAATATGGGGTCAAAAAGCCAAAATAAGTGATTATAGCCCTTATAAAAATGAAACCGAGAACCTCTTTCAAGCTCATGTCACGTCGAGGTACCGCAAAAATACAAAACTGCAAAATCCGATCTAATTTATCGTAATCGATTAGTTAACATGTTGGTTAACCGTATTTTGAAACACGAAAAAAAATCATTGGCTTATCAAATTCTCTATCGAGCCCTGAAAAAGATTCCACAAAAGACAGAAACAAATCCACTTTATGTTTTACGTCAAGCAATACGTAGAATAACTCTCGATATAGCAGTAAAAGCAAGACGTGTAAGCGGATCGACTCAGCAAGTTCCCATTGAAATAGGATCTAGACAAGGAAAAGCACTTGCAATTCGTTGGTTATTAAGGGCATCCCAAAAACGTCCAAGTCGAAATATGGCTTTCAAATTAAGTTCCGAATTAGTGGATGCTGCCAAAGGGAATGGCGATGCTATGCACAAAAAGGAGGAGACTCATAGAATTCTTCAGTATGAGAGAACTCGTGCGGGCCTGAATTTGGGTTTTGATTCGTGCGTGCTTGAATTTGGGCTTTGATTACGTTTTCCTTTAATGGGCTCTATTTAGGCCTTTATGATTGGTTTTGCCTTCTTGGGTTTTACCAACAGGCCCAGTAGACGGAACGCTAGATCCTCGCGATGGATGTTTTCTGCCACGTGTATGGCTGCGATGTCAGTATATTTTGATGTATCGTCAATTTTTATTACCACTTTGCCCCTATGGTGTCAATCCTGGATCCGCCCCTGGTAATAACCCTAATTTAAATTAGTGACAAAAACTGTGTTTTGTCCATGTTCATTCCTTCCTTCGAAATGGTTATTCCGTTCTTCAACCCAACATTCATGTTTAATGTCTTTAATAAAATTCTTCGATCTCTTTTCAAAATCAACAAATATTTTGATCAAAACCCTAATTGTAACTTCGTGCTCCACGATTTCTTTTTTCCTACACATAGAATATGATGAGTTGTAAATGTGAACCCTAAACCTTAAAGTGGGTGATAGTTGTTGAGGATAATGATTCACACTCATTTGATTGTATCAGACCGTGCAATATCTATCATCTTTTTCTTAACGAGAATTGGCGTCGGTGTGTGTGTGTGTCTGTGTATAAAGAGTTCCTAAATTGCCCTCGCACACATTTTAGAATTCCTTTTCGTGTCCCACTTCAATTCAAATAAAACAACAAAACATTCAGTTCTGAATATTATATTATAATATTATAATGATGATTGGGTACATTCAATTCTTAATATTTTCAAGTTGCCCCATGGACCATTATCGATAGTTTCTTTCCCAAGAATGACTAAATAACCCTACTTTCAAGTTAGTGTGTGCAGGGTAATATGGAAAATCAAAGTGTCGTTTTTGTTGACGGGGAATTTTAATTGGCGAGGAAACGCGCGAGGGAGGGGGGTGGAACCCTCCATCCCCCTCGAGATGCGCGACTGCACACACCTCGAGGGGGATGGAGGGTTCAATCCCCTCCTTCGCGCGTTTCCTCGTTGGTTTCCTCGCTAGTTAGACAATCCCTTTGTTGACTTATCAAATTCAAGTACAAATTATGCTATTAGATTTAATATATTTTATATTATTAATGATACCTTGGGAAATAACTGCAAATTGACCCTTTATTTTTTGATACTTTTTTAACCAACATTTTCTTCGCTTTCTTTTTTTGTGCAGTTAAACGTTTTATCTTCAAGGTTCAAGAATGTGGCAAAACTATCTTAAACCGACCTTCCCAACAAGAAAAACATTTTTGGAATTTTAGAAAAACAAATAAATAACTTAATTACAATTGTTTTGCAATTTGAGCTCAATCAGAATATTAACTTCGTTTTGTTGTTTTATTTTCATTTGAAACTGAATATATGATAATGAAAAAGGACCAAAGGTTTGCTTCATCTTTTATTAGTTTGATCGAAACTAGACTTCTCGAGAAAAAGAAAAAAACAAAAG
The DNA here is from genome assembly GCA_963556465.1 of Berberis vulgaris. Taxonomy (NCBI): domain Eukaryota; kingdom Viridiplantae; phylum Streptophyta; class Magnoliopsida; order Ranunculales; family Berberidaceae; genus Berberis; species Berberis vulgaris. The sequence goes on along the minus strand of OY747125.1, from coordinate 88,647,752 downwards.
AAAAGTTGGCATAGGAGATAATGACCTTCAAATTTATTTGGCTTAGACAAGAAAATAAAGTGATTAGAAAGGTAGATGAAAGACGGTGTCGTTTAAATCTTAATCACCTATTAAGATTTCTCTATCATTTCATAACGTAGAAAATACTAACTTTACCCAACAACTGGAACTATACAGTAAAGTAAAGGAATTGGATTCATATTCAAGCAAAGAATATTTTTTCTTACTAATTACGAGCCGATTCATTTTGAATACGTCAGAACTTGCACTTAGCTGTCTTTGGTTGGGTCGGAACAATCATGGTGGGGAATATATCTATTAAAGGGTTATAATAGCTTAAATCTTACGCAGCGAACGCGCGTTATGCCCTGTATGTATTTCTTCTCTATGAACCCTGCAAACTCCAACTATTGAGATTTCGAACTTGAGCCAGCATGGAATCACTTATAGCTTCTTATGGCGACTCTTCTTCTTCCGATTCAGGTTCAAACTCTTCACCGCCAAGAAAAAAACCCAGTTCCCGCCATGATTCCGAACAAGAAGAAATGACCCGTTTGCCACCCCCGCCACTCGATCTTCTCAACCCACCAAACACTCTGGGTAATAAGCACCCTCATTCATTTCTGGTCATCAATTGTTTGACGAATTGCTGAACTGAAACTTCTGTAGATGTTTTGATTTCCCAATTATGTTTTTTAAATGTTCTAATACGGTGTGTTTGTGGTTTGGTAGATTACTTGGAAACGGGTCAGGCAAATCGAGTTCGAAACTTTCCTCACGTTGAAGGAAACTATGCTCTACATGTTTACATCCCTGGTTCGTCTATGCCCCTTTCTCTTTATCATTTGATAGTCTTCTTCTGTTAGTAATCTTTGTTTGGGAGTTCATCTGTCATCTGTGCCACAACCTTAATTTATGAATTTATCAATTTTAAAGTATATTGTATTAAGGGTACTAAGTAAAGGCTGAATTGATTGTTTTGTTACAGAAGAAAAGTCAAAATGTTAATAATTCATCACTGATAGATGCAAATGGGTGTTTACAAGTGTGATACTTAGATGAATTTACTTGATGACATTTGATGAGTTCATGTGCAAGGAGAGAATTGAAGGATGTTTCACTTTTATAGTTCAGTGATGTTGTCTTGGGTTGAAACTTATCATACATTCACAGTTTCCTAAATGATAGAAATGATAGAAGTCATGACCAACATAGCAGGTGTATTATATGGTGGTACGATATGGTGAGGATTGAAAGATGAGTCAACGTGTGAATTCTAGTGGCGGTGGATGTAAAATAGCCGCGCTGTGTCAACGTGTGAATTCTAGCCTTGAAGTGCGGATACGCTTGGGTGCACTTTGTCCTTTTTGTTTTAGTGAAGCTAGCTGTAAAGTGCCAAGGCACCTTCTATTGCATTATCTTTCCCATTGGACTTGTGTGTCGGCTCGCCATGATATTATTAATTGCCTTTTGATTCACTCTTTCTCACCAAATCAACAGGCTTGAATATCCTCTTGTCAGTTGGAAGCCATTCTTTGTTGCTTGGTTCAGCAGGATTTTGTGACATGCTACTTGTGAGATATTGGTGTCACATGGCTTTCCAAGATGGATGCCCTTGTGACCGTCTTGAGCCTATCTTTGTTGAAGCAGTGGATTGGTTTCATGTACCCATCTATTGCAGGCAAGTAACCACCAATTCTTTTAGCAACAACATCCACTTCAAAAGAAATTTCTATTTTGAAATGTGTCACAGTACACTGTGACATGGATTTGATCTATGGATTATTTAGGTATTTTATCTTTGAGAAGACACAAACAACCTGACGTAGGCTGAAATTTGTTTAAGAGGCCACTAGACAACACTCGTGGTGGGGACGAGATCTCGGGTAATCCAGGTCAGTTCAAGTTGGATCCAGGAGTTAGTTAAAGATCTTAAGTTGTCATCAACAATGAAGTTGGCCTTCAAACGGGGGAGCTGATGTAAGATTGTGGAGAGATTACTAGGTGTAAACAATAAACTAGATCTAGGTAGAAGGATCATGCTGAACTTTCAACCTCTTCTTCCCTAATTGAATCGTCAATGAAGATTAGCTTGAGTGGAAGGAATAGATAATGCGTCAACCCTAGGGTTTACAAGAGGAAGAAAAAAAATCCGTTAATCTCTATTTCACTCATATTATTCAATAACCAAACGAAAGGGGAGGGCTATTTATAGCCTCCTTTGAATTACGAGTAAAACGACAACCTTCATGAATGGAGCAGTGCATGTTTAAAACAACATTATTAAAACAACATTACAGTGGAAAAAATTCATGCTCATCAAGAGTTCAACGCAAGTACTTTCTTAGATGAGCTATAAAACACATTTGGAGGAAATTTGTGTGTTTGTATCAAGTGAGGCGGATATGGTTTTAGACTAACAGGTTTTAAACAAATTTTGGCATGAAAATGAATCCGTCATGGATTTGATATATATATATATATACATGCTTGCAAATTGAGCCATATGAAAAAATTTAGGTCCAAATGAATTTTTTACAAGTCTGGCCTGCCAAAATAAATCATAGGAAATTTTAGGCCCAATTTAAAGCCAAAAAAAGTCCATGCAGGGAATAAACCGTTAAATGGAGCAGGGATCCGCCATTCGTGAGAAGCCCCTGCCGATAAACGGAGCGGGGCTGTGATCCATCATCCGTGGTGGTAAGGAGGCATATTTTGTTAAAAAAAAAATTAAACGTCAGTCCATTTGCCATTCCTAGGAGGAAATAGTTATTACAAAAAGAACACTACCCCTCATAAAAGGTATACATTATGTAGGGAAATCTTAATCCCACCCACCGTTGATGTGCGAATATGTTTTGGTTGTACTCATCAACCCATTTTCTTTCACGGGCTTGAAAAATTAAACAAGGATATTTTGGGTATAATCTTTGTTAGATTGACTTAACAGTTTTTATCTTCTCCTCCACGCAACTCCCTCGACGAAAGCAAGCCTCAGTTTGATCTCGCCTCACATCTTCTTCCTCATATGTTGTTACTAAATTTGGGGCCTTCTTTTACTATTCTTGGCTCTTCTCTACTATTTGCCTCTAATTAGTTTCTTCATTATATGTGAAGATCAAAGACATTATCAAATGAATTAGAATATGAAGAATGAAAAGTTTACTAAAAGAAACAAGCTTATTCTTTAAATGATAAAACCATGTGACCAATATACACCCTTCCTTCCTAATTTTCTCTTATTTACTTGCTTTGTTCTCCATTACTACCTACAACCCAGAAACGTCGATTTTCAAATAGCAGAAGAGTTTGAGATATATTTAATTTGGGAAATTTGTATTTGGAAAAACAACCACTGTTGTTGATTTAGGTTATTTCTATAAGACTGCAAACACTTTCCGATTCTATAAATATTTAGATCTGAAAGAAACGAAGAGAATTGAAACACATATTAGCAAAACTAAATTACCTAAATAGCATAAATTACCCAAATAGCCTAAATTACCTAAATATCCTTGTGCTTTATTGGGTTCCCTCAATATTCGTGTTAAGACAGTTAATGGTAAATGAGAATGAGTGCCATTATCAACTTTTTGGTTTGAATAAGATTTTCCATTATGTATGATTTATTTGCACTAAACTAGTTAAGTCAAACATACATTAAGAAAATTGGATCTTTTCTCAATTAGCACTCCAAAGCCTTAAGGTGACTTTCATGTCAGCTCAAAACCTGTCTATTGACTTACAAGATTGTCTAAAAACCATTTTATTTCCCTATTCTTGCTAGTAGAGTGTTATAATTTTTTAATTAATCGTTTGAATAATCTCTAGCTGAGTAATTGGCGATTTCTCGCTGACTCACTGATTAATTTCTTTCGCAACTCACTAATTAATCAGTGTATTGCAATTTGTTATAAATAAATTAGGAAAAAAATTAATGTAATTTTTTTGCCTTAACCTCATCATTCATCAATACCCTTCCTATAAGGCAATACTAAGAGTGGATAAAAAGGTTAGAGAAAGAATTTTTTTTTTCATAGAGTATATGTATAATATAATCTAAAATGAAAGTGAGAAAAACTAACAAACGAAATAACTAGCAAAACTAAGTAAAATATGGAGAGTCGCACCTTTATCTGACATATAATATTTATTTTCTTATAATTTGTCTTAAATTGTGGTATGTGATGTTACTACTTCAGTATTCATTAATTTTCAAAAAAAAATAAAAATCAATTAACACATTACTTTGAAGGATAGAGAAAATCTGCTTATAAAATATAGGTCAACTTATTGGGACCAATTCTGATTAATCCCAATTAATCTCATATCGCTCTTGAACCGATTAGGGTCCAATTACCGATTTAACTAAATAGCTCTCCTTCCATCACAAATTCATGTATGCACCTTTGCCACACCGATAGCCCAAAGTCTGAAAGGCTAGGAAAGTGGGTATTGGGCTCATTCCAACCTTCAACCCACTCTAGGAAGGAGTATGGAAAGGAAAATTAATATTGAACTCCCTCAGTGCCTTGCCCCACAACTCCACCACACTGAGCAACCAATCAGTAGGTGTATACATGCATTTTAAAAACGCTTGAGAAAAGAGACAAACCCACATCTTTCACCTCTATTGTTTTGTTGAGAATTTTTTTTTAAGATCAAACCATTTTCAAAGCGTATGATTGATTTTCCTCATCCTCCATAAATAATATTTCAGATTTGTATGCACTTATTCTTTCAGATTTGTATGCACGGAAAAGTTTCATTATAGAATATATATAGACTTATTCATTTACTCATGGGAAGGGTTGTAACAAGCAATGGTGGATTTAAGACTTGATGGTTTTTGGAACCAAACAAAGAACACATGAGATCAGTGATTTGAGGGGAAAGGAATCGGAGTGAGGCCATAAGTGATGGCTAGCTCTAGGTATAAGTCCAAAACTCTTCTTATGAATTTCTATCTGAAGTAGCGAATTCTTGAGTGGGTGTAATGAGATGGAAACCACTCCTGGTGCCTTTCCTCACATTAAATCATTGTCTCATTCACATTATTGCACATTAGTCAGCTTGTGGATGGTAATCTTTATTGTATGCTTAATATGTGTTTGTGAAAATGCTTAGGTAAATGGTTCTACATGCATGCGAGCTAGACATAAAGAGTTGAATACTGTGTGTTTGATTAATTGTCCCATTGTTGCTGTTCTCTCAACTTTGTCTGAAGAGGTTGACCCCTCGTTACTGATGCACATTGATGATATTGGTTTTGGTGGGGGGCGTGGGGCGGCTGTGGAGACTTAAACGTGGTTTTGTTGGACCTCTTTGGTATGGAAAGTGAGTTCTTGTAAAGGTTCAAGCAAATCCTCTTATATGCTTTAAATCTAATCCCTCTTAGCAGACTCCCAGGATCAAGTGGAGAGACTATAACTGAAGGCCGAAAATTTATGGGCTCTTACTTTAAATGGCCTTACAATGATATGGCAGGTGGGTTAGTGGGAAATTACGGATCAGATTATATCGTACCCTAAGAAGAAACACCAAAGCACATTAATGTTGCTAATAGATTGGGGATCGATCACAAAAGCAAAGAGGGGAAGCTGAAGGACAAAGTGGAACGAAGGCGCCAGCAAGGATTGTCCAGGAAAAGGCTCTTGAGAGCATGGAGGAAGATGATCTTCTAGACCCAAAGGAGGTTGAAAATCATGTTTTTTATGGGAATCAGGTTTTGACATTGGCAAGATGGTGTAGTCTTTGGACTATGTGCAGGGTTTTGATATTGATAAGGAGCTTAGAGCCAATGTCGAGGCGGGGTTGGAGAGCTTTGCTTTGGATGTATGTTGATGGAATGCAGATACCATGTTTCTGTGTGGTTGTGTTATCAGTCATGGAGGTAACTGGACTTCGTTGCGATCACTGTGATTTATCAATGAAATTTGTCCTTTGGTCTTGTACCTACGATTTATCAAGGAATTTTTTGGTTAGAAATATTCTGAGTTCTGCAGAGCATATATTATTGCATCATAAAGGAATCCAACTTCATCTTTGAAGAGCCTTCAGCCATATTAGCAACCTGCATTGACCTTTGAGCACTATCTTGAGGTCCTTTCTTAGAACTCTCGAGCCTCCACTTTTTGTTTTCTGTAGCTTGGGATGATTTGCATTTACCTAAACTTCTCAAACTAATAATTTTCTTTCAGTCTCTCTATTAGTCACATTTTACACCTGTACTTTTATTTTTATTTTTTATAATTATTTATTTGTTTATTATTTTATATTTATGCAGTTCAAATTCCAACTATACCTAAGAAAGAACTAGCTCAATTTTTGAAAAGAGTTGCATCCCTTGTGCCTGGCCTTCATGTCGTCGATGCTGACATTCCACTCAATGTTATATGCAATGATGATCAGAAGCTTGAACAAGTTGGCTTAGGAAGGGAGTTCCACATAAGTTTGGGAAGGACTGTTCCAATCCGAGTGCATCAGATTGAATCAATTGTAACAATGCTTCGGCAAAAGCTTCAGGCACAGAAGCGGTGAGTTTTCTTAGAATGCCTTATTTATTAAGAAAATATCAATTTATAAATACATCAGTTGTATGTGATGACAACCATGCTCAACGTTCATCATTTTTATGGAAAGCAGATTCTGTATAGATTTCAGTAAGTGGGAAGTCTTCATCAATGATGATAATACCCGAACATTTCTTTCGTTGGAAGTGATTTCAGGAGGCCTAGCAGAGGTATGTGGTCAAAGTCTTAATTGTCTATTACTTTTTGAGCACTTCAAGCATTGTTTCTCATTGACGTAGAAGTCAGTACATACATCATATACTATATTGGCTGTTTGGAATTTCATGTGAATCATACGGTCATATGTACAAAATCACAGGACCTTATTTTTTTTTTTTTTAATTCCTTAAAAGGTCGTAACATTGATCAACTGCAAATTGGTATTACATCATGCAAGGAACTTTATGGTTTTTTAATTGATAAAGCATTTAATCGTGAGAAATAGAACTAATTCATCTTAAATGTATTCGTGTGGTACACTGGTGTTTTGAACACCATAAAGGCTTTTTCTATTGGTAGGTTGAGGTGGCCGTCGAAATGAGTTACGTTAGCTGCCACGGGTTGGCATGTAGGTTTTTCCTTTTCCGTTTCACTTGATTTGTTTGAGGTGTTTGTTCAACCAGACAATAAAATTTCTGGTTGAATTGTAGTGATATTAATTTGATTCTTTATCCAATATTTTGGAATTTCATGCTAGGTATTGAGATGGTTTTGGGAGGAGGAGGCAAAGTTAAAGTGTTGGATTGATAGGTGGGTTGGGGATACTGCTTCCAAGGTTGTTTGCTTTGTGTAATAAGAACCATGGATTCCTGGCTGAGATTGTTTGTCAGGTTGATGGCACAATCTCTTGGAATCTGCACCTTCGCAAGGTTGCTCTGTGTGGGATAGTTTGGTGGATTTGTGAACCTCTCCAGTGGATTTGATGGTGTGTCATTGTGTTTTGATGATGATTATTGGGTGTGGAAGGATGATAAGGATAAATACTTTTCAGTGTGATCCTGTTTCTCTGGGTTGGCTGCAGAGAATCTTCCTCTGGAGCAAATAATAACTTCCATTTGAAGTTAATTTGGGTGGAAGGAGTGCCGTTTAGAGCATCTTTCTTCATGTGGATGGTGGTGTCAGGTTACCGAACAAGCTGGAGCTAATGGACATCGACGAAGTGTGCCGAATGTGTGGGTTGGTGTTAGAAAATGATTTCCATCTTTTTCATTGCAGTTGGGTTAGCAGGTCGCAGCCACATTTCAAGGCTCTGTTCAGTCTATGTAGGATTATTCCTGCATCGATAGAGAGTATGCTTAAGTGTTAAGAGAGTTAGGCATCATCCTTCGCCAAACGTGAAGGTGTTTCATTTTGCATTTTGTTGGACTGTGTGGAAAGAATGTGATAGCAGAGCTTTTAACAATAATGTTTAGATTTTGAATCATTATGTATGGAGGTTTTGATATGTCTGTGGAGGTGTTTATTACTCGTACAGTCCATGAAATTGTTGGAGTAGATTGGGCCAGATCAAACATAGAAATGCGAGATGAATTTGATTATTCTTTAAACACAACTAGGGAACTCAATCAGAGATTCTGAAGCCCTACCCCACAAAAGCCTCTTACATTACGTTGAACTCTAGCCCTGCCCCCACCTGAAGAGGAGAATTTAACAAGATCATCTGATTCCTTCATCTCCCCTCCTATTTGTGCTCCATGGCTGCTGTCAATGTGTTGAGACCAAATCCCCCCATCATATCAGCCAATATGGTTGAAATGCAGCTCGCACTCATCCTCCCCCACTCCATAATCCATATCACCTCCAACTAGGAATCAGGGATTCCCACCCTTGTCAGTGGCTTCAAGAAAATCCTTAGTCCAATTCATCCACTTCTTTTTGTCTGCCCTTTGCCTCTCTACAACATTATTTCCTTCATCAATAAGCAGTAATCTTTTTTAGTACACGAAAAACTTCGTTTATAACTTCAACAAATAAAAGAGGAAAAGCCTAAGCTAACTCATCCTTATTACACCATGCAGCCCAAAGGACTTATGAGTCATTTTAATGAGTCAAACTGATCCACAAAAGAGGAGCTTAGTTAATTTGAGCAGTTCAAGGGATTTTTCTTAGAGCACCTTTTTTTTTAATATAAATTTCTAATTTTTAATTCTATTTGGATTGATTATACTTATCCATTTAACATGCTTTTTGCTAATTGATGCATGTTTGGAAATTATTTTCTGTCACTTTCTTTTTCCTTTGATGAGGCATTCTGAAGTCTACAGTGCATAATGCAAAATTTGCAAGTTGATTTATCCTATGCAATTAAAGGCATGCCTAGGCACCTCCTAAAAGTATTATAGCCTCACTTTGGCAAGTTTACACTGCTACAGGCAAAAGGCAGCTTACGTGTGCACTAGGCGATCTCAAGTGCCTAAATTACCAGCATGGTAAGACCTTTCCCATGTCCATTCCTGGAAAGTCTCGACTTGGTTGTGAAATACACCCCAAGTGCCAACTCAATAACTACTTAACATGTCCATGAAGACGGGTTTCCCTACGGGTTCTAGAATGCTTTCTATTCTTTCCCTCAGATTACATCAAAATATGGTCATTGAACGATAGTTTCTCACTTACTTGGGTTGTTTGTACAGTAGTTATACTGATACAGAATGATTATTGAGAGTGACATTCTAAATTTGTTTGCTTGATAATTCACAGGAAAGTTGTTACCTTTAATTTCCCACGTAAACTATCTCAAAAAATTTTAAATTTCTAAAGACATTGAACTTTTCAGAAGTTGATCTTAATACATACTGATCACTCCCACCAAAATCAACGACCATTTTCATGTTTGTGGCATAGCAAAGAGTATTGAAGATTAAATAATGGTTCAATGTCAATACTAAAGTATTCAGCAAGATGGCCCCTTGTTTCCTTTTTCATTCACTTTCTTGTTCTGCATGCTTTTAGCAGCTTGATTACCAAATCCATGGAGGCATGTATACTGACTGTATTTCAGACATTATCTTTGGGTCGGTGTCACATCTTCGTTTTATGGATATACTTATTTTTTTGGATGATGATCCTACAAACGTGGAGAGTTTTCACTGTATTTAGCCGTTTTTTCAGCATGCTCAGGGTTAAAGGTTAGTTTTCAAAAGGTGTGGTGTATGGTGTTGATGATGGTGCAAATAGCACTAGTGGAGCTGCGGTTTTGGGGTTTGTGTTGTCAGGTGGGCTTACATCTCATCTGGCCATTTCTTTGGGTCTCCCCATGGGGGATCATAATATGAAGCAAACATTTGTGGAACCCCATTATAGAAATGACTGGTAAGATACTTGCAATTTTGATGGCTAAATTATTATCCAAATGAGGTAGATTTGGTCTAATCAGAAATGCCTTGGCCAATATGTGTATCTACTGTATGTAGTGCCATATGCCCGTCTCAGTGTCTAACAAAATCGAAAGGATGATTAGAAATTTTTCTAGTGTGATGGCAAAGATTTAAGGGGTTTCACGCTTTGAATTGGGAATTGGTGTGTATGCCCAACGAAGTGGGTCGTCTTGGTATGAGACATTTAGACTGCTTGAATTGATGAACAAAGCCTTGTTGCGGAAATGGTAGTGGAGATATGATACAAAAGGGGGTTGCTTGTGGGAAGAAATTGTTAAAGCAAAATATGATTATATTGGTTCTAATTGGCTTCCCAGACATCTGTCTTGCACATGTGGCTCTAGCGCATTTAATAGAGGCATCGGAGTAATCATGGGCAGAGGGAATAAAGTGAATTTTATTATGACATTTTTGGAGAGGGGATGAAGCTTTTAAAGATAAAATCTCCATATTGCTTGCTCTTTGTATTAGAAAGAGTGGTACAATTTGGAGTTTTTTGTCCACTTGGACTGTGTTTTTGCATCTCAAAATGTTGGTTTTTTTGTTGTTGGAACTGAATGAGTTTACGGCATTATCCGGGTGTATTAGAAGACCTTATCTTGGTGGAAGAAGAGGATAAGTAGGAGTGAAGTTTGACAAGGAAAAAGGCTTCTCTTTTTCTGCTTATTTTTCTAGGTTGGCATTGGAACACTTGCCTGTTGGTTCAACAACTTTCCAATTAAGTTGGGGTGGAGGAAAGTTGTAATTTCAAGGGTGACTTTCTTTATGTCGACAGCAGCATGGAATAGACTTTCTTCCATATTAGAATTCAAAATAGTAGCTGTGAAGTGTTAATTATGGTTTGGGATTGGGTTTGTCATCAAGTAGCTTTTAATGGGCTATTCTTTGAGCCTGTGTATGCTCATTAATAGAGCTTATGGGCCTTAATGCTTTTCACGTTGCCTTGAGTGTTGACAAGCTGAGTTACATCATTACATTTTTACCTTCAAAAGAAAATTTTAAAACTAAATTGAAGACTATATTTGATATTGCACTGTGTTAGAAAATGAAGACTATTTTGTGGACTCTTTAAATTTGTCATAGGTACCCTTGTCAGACACTGCATGGAAGCTTGTGTAACACTTTAGTCTTTTGTATTTCCTCGACTTCGAAGATATCATTTGACATTTTATACTTAAAAAAAGGGTTGTTGTTTTTTTTTTTTTTTTTTTTTTTTTTTTTGGAAGGCAAGCCGGTGTTTGATAGGATCCGTAACCTATCCCCCGAGGTGCCGCCTATAGGCCAACATCACCCCGAAAGAAATTATGCCGCCGGAGGGTCTTGAAGCAAGGACCTGGGGATAAATCCCACAAGGCCTTAACCACTCGACCATAAGGGTTGTTGACCCATTTTTATTATTTATTTTATGCCCAATGGGCGAAGGCTACATTGCAGTTCCCTTGAGGGTAATCGAACAATGCCAAAGGCTACACAGTACCATCCACATTTCTATATTTCTCGTTTTTCTCCTAAGATGATAGCATTTTTATTTCCTTAAAAAAGGATGATAATATTTCATGCAATTTTAAAACACATTAGAATGAATCCCAAGGTGGTGTTATACCACCTTGAAAATACATAGAGCCCAGCTGGATTCCATTCAGCCACTGGATTCATTATCCCATTAAAAGAGCCCAGCTGCTATGTTGTCCTCTCCTTCTTTGCCTAGAAAGAAACCAAGGACTTTCTGAATGGATCCAAGAGGATCACCCTCATCTATATGGGAGTCACTTATGAAGCTCCACTAATCCATGATCGAGTCCTCAGCTATGGTCTCCATAAATGCCTTAGAAATCTCCGTGCAAGTCTGATGAAAATAATTCTAAGTTATATTAATTTGTTGGGTTGGGCCAGTAAGCCTACTAAGAAGAGTTAGGGTACTATTTAGAGGTTAGGGATTAGAAAGCTTGCCTAGCAAGCAAGAGAGATTATAAATAAAGCTGTACAGCCATCAATGTAGGCGTACTTGATTGAGAAAATAATTTTATTTGTTTATGAGTTATTCCCCTTTTCTTTATTTCAGCAATTTCTCTTTCGTTTATTTTCAGCAGTTTGGTTGTTTTGATTTTAACTTTCAGCAAATTAGTTCGGAAGACATAAAATTTATATTGGAGAATGCATAATTACTTGATCCTAAAATTAGTCATATTGCAATGTGGAATCAGTATATCTAATCTGTAGGTTTTTTCGGATGCAAGTATCTAATACTTGACTCAGAAATTACACCTTTACTTAATCTAATTTAAGATTACTCATCTTGTGTCGATCTAGTCGAACCCTTACTGTCCATAGGCTCATGTCTCATTTGATTGAAATGTCTGCTTTCTCCATCCTCTAAAAAACTGACATCTGGATATCTTTTCTTGAGAATGTCCATGTGAATGTTAGAAATTTTCTGAACTTTTCTACCGTTTTACTGTACTTATGTGATTAGTTCCACATTTCTGTTCTTTCAGGTAAGAAAGCAGATTCATTCTGTAGACGAGGTTTACAGGCTACACAACCTTCCTGAATTCTACAAGGTTAGACTTGTTATGGTATATATATGGTCCTTCAACTTGAATGAATATTACCTTCTAGAAGTATAAAAAATTAAAACTTAAGCCTGATTTCATATTTCTCGTTGGACAAAAATTTACACATCTTGAATACAGGATCCACGCCCACATATCTCATTAGCATGGGGAATGGGTGATGTTAGTCAGCCACTCAAACAGGGAATTGAGGAGGAAATGAAAAGATACTGCAACAATGGAGGTGCGTTAAAGAGGCATTCGTTTACCTGCAAGTTTGGTGGCATTGACTGTAAGATAGGTTGTAAAGTCTATAAAATTTGTAAATTTCCTGAAGAATAAAAGTTTTAATTCCTTTCCTGTTTGTACCATGTTGCACTTCAGTTTTATCATGGAATGCCTGGCAGACTTTCAGTACAAAACATTTCATTTCTTTTGTAGACATCATTCCAGTTGAACACCTTTCAGGCTTTCACAACATCCTTTTTACGCACAAAAATTTTCTTCCATGAGTTAACACCATACGAAAAATCCGGATGCCTTGTAAGCCACCCTCGATGGGGGTGAGTAGAAGTGTATAAATAGGAGATCTATTAACTTGTGAAAAGCGTTGGAATCGAACAGGTGATGGGTGCCTCACCTTCTATCTTTGAAAGGATTTTCTTTGAATTTTTATTCTAATTGGGTTGTTACAGTGTTAGAGCCTTCACGCCACCGCATTGCAATACCACATAGTATTATTTAGAGGTGGGCATTCTATCCCCCGATCCCGTCCCAATTTTTTCGGGTTCTTTTGGGATTGATCAAACTTATCCAGATCTTGTCACGTCCCGATCTAGAGTAGGATGGGATCGGGATGAAGATTTTCAATCCCGCCTATCCTGTTCCGTCTCGAACTTATTCATTTAGTATTTATTATTATTAGTTTTAATATTTTAATTAGTATTTCCTAGTATTTATGCTACACAAAGTCAAGTTACTTAATGATTGAGACTAACCTAGAAGTTCAAGCTAATCAAGACTAGTGTTTGTGTATGTGGAGTGTTTTTTTATAGTTTTGAAATGAGTTTTAAGCTTTGCTTGGTATACGGTAAAAGAATGCATTTGCAAAAATTTACGACGGTTACATAAACTTGGGTGCTTGGTTGACTTTGAGAAAAACAGTTATTGTAATTTGAATTAAGGACCTCCACATCTTTTAGTTATAAAATTCTGCAAAACTTTGCGGGAGAAAATCTCCCGCATTAATTTGCAAAACTCTCATCGTCTCCGCTTACTTGAATTCTACTCCCAACTCCTTAAAACACCCCAACCATCACCACCACAACCACAACTGCCATTGCCACCACCTCAACCGCTATAACATAACCACCTTCACCACCACCGCCACCTCTATGATCACACTACCATACGCTATTAACCACAACCACCACCAACTTCACTACTACCACCATAACCATTGTCGCCACCACCACAACTATAATAGTATAACCACCACCACCACTATAGCATAATCACCACAACCACCACTATCACCAATATCATCGTTGCAACCACCATAGCCACCACAACCATCCTCCACCACCATGACTGCCGCTACTACCACCCCACCATTATATCCACTGAACCACCACAACCACCACCATTTCAACAACCACCATCATCGCCACCACCACCATCGCCCCCATTTGCAATCACCATCACCACAATCACTTTTTTGAATTGCTTTTGATTTTCTCTAATTACTACCAAGGGCTTGTAAAATAATGCGTTGCAAACCAATGCAATGCAAATTAATGCATTTGCATTAATTTATAAAATGCATTGTTTTACAGTGTGCCAAGCGGAGCCTTAATAGAAGATGCGGTGAGGTGGGTAGTTATGAGTTAGTTATTGTGACAGAATGGAGAGAGTGGGAGGTTACAGTCAAGCTCGTGTGTTCGAGTACACGTTGACAGGGTCTTGGGTAATTATTTTCAATTTAAATAATCACATTGTTTGTTGTTAAATTCTTTGGTGGAATTTGAACTCTATTTCTACCATACACTACACCAAAATGTATAATATAATATGTAACATCAACATTCTTTATTTGGTAACAGTTATAGAGATTGAAAGTTCCTGGTTGAGAGTTGTTACTTAATAGGTAACACCAATGAGTTAAAGTAACTAGTTGAGAGTTGTTAGAAGTAGAGTATATCTAATTGATATAATGAATATGATTTCTAGTTTCATAGGTGATAATGTATCCTGAATTGAAATCCAGGTCTTTTTTTAATTTAATTTTGCGCTGCAGGAAACTTTTATTACCTGCTCTTCTCGTCCCATCCCGAACCATTTGGGATGGGACAAGGTCGGGATGAGCTATATCCTGAAGGAACGGGATGGGATCAGGATGACGTCCATCCCGTCCCAGTAAATTTCCTGAAGAATAAAAGTTTTAATTCGTTTCTTGTCTTGTACAATGTTGCACTTTAGTTTTATCATGGAATGCCAGGCAGACTTTCAGTACAAAACTTTTCATTCCTTTTGTAGACTTCATTCCAGTTGAACACCTTTCACAATTATCTTTTTTACACAGAAATTTTCTTCCATGAGTTAATACCATACGAAATTTTCTCACCTTCTTTCTTTGGAAGGGATTTTCTTTGGATTTTGATTGTAATTGGGTTGTTACAGTGTTAGGGCCTTAAGGCCACCACATTGCAATACTACATATTATTATTCAGTAAATGTTTTGCCTAACAAAATTGTTGGAATTGCTTTGAGAATAGTGGATTTAGTCCTTATTGCATCCTTAGATCTTGATCTAAGGTGCTTTTCCTATCACCAATTGCCTTGGTTGATTAAGTTCATTTGAAGTTTTGCTTAAATTTGCATATTGTACTTTCTAGCCATCACCACTTTTATGCTGAACCAATGGCTTTCTTATAGATCCTCATATAGGGATTTTCGTATGGCATCAAGTTCCTCCAACTCTCTGTCAAAGTATGTAACTATGGTGAATTTGTCTCTGAGGAAGCTAATGAATTTGCCATTCTATCAAATGTTTGGGTAGGAGTTTGGTTGGGAGAAACGAGGATTAATGGTTTTGGAAAGAAGATAGAAGACTTATTCTGTGTTCATGCTTCTCAATGTTGACTAGGGATTATACCTGTTGGTGCAGTGCAAAATTTCTCAATGAAAGTAGTATGGAAGTAAGGGGTTCCTTATAGAGTCATTTTATTTATATGGACGAAAGTGTGGAATAGACTTCCTGCAAAGGTGAGTTGGTATATAGTGGAATATGGTGTGACCTTTATGCAGTGTTGATTTACAGACTACGACTCTTCTTCTAACATGTCGTAATTAGATTAATGGGGTCGTTGCATTTCATGAGGAATTTTGATTTGTTTTGGGTGATGTCTGCTTCAATGGAGTATCCCTCGCGATGAGCTGGATGTTTTGAAAATAATGGTAGAGTATAAATTTTTGTAATACGGCCATGGCTCTGGATGTTATTCTAGTGGAGATCATGATTTGTCCTTGGGACGGGGTTTCTCATTTCCCCTCGTTTAAAGGGTTGTATTTTGAAGTCCTATACGCAAATTGGGAGAATATTGTATTGGAACTTTAATAATTTAAGGCAGCCATATGTGTATTAGTCTTAATGTTTTTTGAATAACCTTTAAATAAGATAGTAAATGATGACTATGGTGGACGCATTAGTTAATGTTTAATGTTACTAAGCAGAACATGCATGCTATTCTGTTGAGAAGATGGTAAGGGAGTTGATCGTGGCTTTTGTTTTTTTGGTGGAAGAAGTTCAAAATTGACTGGTGGAGCTGTGGATGAGGGTAGGGCCAAAATCGAGGGCGCAATGGAGATCCAGAGATTGAGGACCAAGGATGAGTTGTGGTATGTGGGGTGGGGAAGGGGAGAATATATTCATCATGTAATCTCTATATTGTTTTTGGTAGGTGGCTGAGGGTGGTTTGTGGTGGTTGATTTTGTTTCTGTTCCTATGGAATCGTGGTAACTTGTGATGGTTATGAAGTTTTACCTTTTAATCAACATGGTGCAAAGGGATTCTCAAACGAATGGGTATCAAATAACGAGTTAGGGTGAGGTCGTACTCTGTTTTCATCATGCAAAGCGGATATTGAATTCTGAGTAGGGGATTGGAGGATAAAGTTATCCAAATCAGGAAAGTTAAAGAGTTGGCAAAACTTGAAATCGAACACAGTGGGGTAGGATATGTAATAAAATCTCCTTCTCCCTTGGAATAAGATAAAATAGAGAGAGAATCACATTTCATACCTGCCGAGTGTTCATCAATTTCCTAATTTAGTGTCTAATTTTGCTCAATGAGAGAAACTCTTTCATTACAACATAATTTAATACATCTGGCATAAATAGGTAGCTGATAAAGTAGGATTTTCTGTTACAAACTTTCTTTTCAGTACTAAACTGCAGGAAGGAAGCTTCATTAGGCTTTATGCTCTCGACTATTGAGCAAGCCTTTATAAGATCAGCTTGGATATGAATTCTGTCGGTTGTAGAAGGGTATACATATTCTCTTTGCTGATAATTTTCTAACCCACCTTGCTATCAACGGTACAGACAATGGAAAAATGCCAGAAATGGCTTGAAACAAGATCAATACTACACTACCTTGACATTCAATACTAGCTATGGAGATGTTATAATTAGCCATCATAGTTTCTGAGGCATACTTGAAGCACCAACCTCAAAAGGAACCCATATGTTAGGATACGTATCATGAAAAGAGAGGGGATGTCCTAAAGAGTTGAAGAAAAAGAATAATCCAAAGAATACTACATCAGTATCACTTAAAATTGCATTCCCTGCCATGTATGCCTTTGTGGTAGCATTGGTGCCATTGATCCTGCCACATATCCCCGGTGAGTTGAGCCCTGCTTGGTATGTCACTGTTGCATTTAGTATGACCAAAAGGTCGTGTTATTTGGGAGAGTTCCAGTGTCAGCTAGTTCTGAGTTCACTTCATGCATTCTCCTAACTCCTTTGCATCGAAGTATCTCCTCAATTTCTCTATCCCCTGCATCACCTGGAAACAGCAACAAGAGATCAAGAACAGTTAGTCTGCTTTTGTTCCTGGCTTTTACTTCTACCATCCCCCATGTAGTAGTGTTCTTACTGAGCAACAACTCCACCACCTGGTCATGATTCCTTTTCTTTATCAAAACAATCAAACAATATGAATTGTAATAAAATCTAATGCTGTTTATTCTCAGAAATGCAGAAATGATTATAATTTATAAGTTCAAGTACTACTAACCTCTTGTTGCTTTGTAGATGTTGCAAGGTGTAAAACTGTGTATCCTTGTACATCCATAATGTTTAACACACTCTTTGTTGACCTGCTTTTGTGTTTCAATCATAAGTCGTACATCTTCAGTGTCTGTTCTTCATGGCAAGATGAAGAGCAGTTTCATGTCTAACTGTCACATCAACATCTTCAAAACACTCTCCGACACAAATAAAACCTAATTCTCTTATGATGTCAACTCAGCCTTTTACAGCAGCACAATGAAGTGCAGTTCATTGATCTATACTGGTGACACGGGAGTGTGATCTGTTTACCTTTACAAGCTCCTTTACAATCTCTAAATGCCCACTGGCAGCTGCTGTCTGCATGGGCTGAACCCGTTTTGGTTCAATTCTCCTGCGAATCCGGGCTTCAGTCCAATCACCTCCTTTACAAATTCGAGGTGACCTGCCATAGATGCTATGTGCAAAGGAGTCTCGGCAGAAGAGATTGCAGCCTCAAGCAATCTTCTATCCATCTTAAAGTAAGAACACTTTCTGTGAACTTTATAATCGACTTTCACTACAAGCAAGTGACATTACAGAGATGGTAAGTGTTTGTGAGAGTGTGAGGAGAGAGAATGAGGGTTCGTCAGGGTGGTGGATCTTGTAGTGTAGTGCGTTTAGGTTGTTAGGTACTGAATGATATTGAATGTTTGTAAATTCAGGTTTTTGCAAGGATATTGTGTCAGGTTGTAAGCTTATTGATGCTTGAAAGTGACATTGCTATATCAGTTTTTGAATTGCAAGGATGTTTGGTCATTTGAATTGCATTGTGTTATATCAAGTTTTTGCAAAGATGTTAAAGGCATTTGATTACAATATGTTATTAACATTAAATGAATTTACATTGTTGCAAAAGCATCAAACTTTGTTGCAAGAACATCCAATGAACATCAAATAAATTTACATTGTGCTTTAACATCCAATGTACATGTACTCCTTCAAAATCTTGCCTACATCAAACCTCTTATTCAATCGTTTGATTGTGCTTGTGACACCATAAGATCTGCAAAAAAATCAATTAAGTGTTGTTAATTAGCAGTAACTTAATCCCTTAAAATATATTTGAATGTAACTTTTCCCCCTGCAACAGAACTGACCTAACAGATGATGAAGATGAGCTACGACTTCAGCTTGCCATCAAAACTTGGCAAGCTTTTCCACTTATTGATACTTGAATATTTAATCTACAGTGAAGTAAAATGTAGATGTAGTAGTAGAAGCAGGGGTGAGAGTTATTGGTGGTGAAGTGGAAACTGTGGTGATGAAGTGGAGACGGTGGTGGAGAAGGAGGAGTTGACGGATTATCCCAACATCTTAGTGGAAGTTTGAATCTCAGCCCTCGATTTTAATTGCATCAACTTTGAATTTCAGCCTTCATATCATTAAAGGGTATTTTGGGCAGTAAAATATGACCTTTTTGAAGCTAGCACGTGCCTTGACAGTCAAGGCACGTTGACTGTTAGTCTTAGGGGGAAAGTGCAATATAAATGTTAATCGGGGGCAAAGTTGAATAAGCTATATATTATAGGAGAAATTGCAATTAACCCAAAAAATAAATGGGGGTCAAATAGGAATAAACATAAATAAATGAGGGCCAAATGAAAAATAACCCATTTAAAAAAGTGAAAGTATCATAGTCATGACAAGCACCCAACCTTATTCACGATCATTAAAACTTCTTTAATCCTTCTAACCAATTCGATTACTCTACTATATATAATATATATTGATTCTTAGTTCATCTGGATCTTTTTCAAGATGTTTGGAGTAATTTGATAAAGCAAAGCTCATTCTTAGTTCACTTGGATATTTTTCAAGATGTTTGGTGTAATTTGATCGAGCTCATTCTTATTATTATAATTGTTTTATGTTTGACAAGTTAGGGTTTGAAGAAAACTTTAACTGATAATCAAATGTTGTGAGAATTTACAATTTTAAAATATGTTAAATGTTGAACATTGACAAGAAATACCTTGTAAGTTAAAGGAGTTCACATTCGTAACGAATAAAAGGAGGAGAAATTTTAAGGTCATTGTATAAATTTTTCCACAAATAAACATCATAGAAAAATACCTATGTGAAACATTATAAAATTTATGCATCACTGTTGGCACATAAATAAAACTGTTGTTTATAAAAAAATGCATTACCTCATTCTACCATTGCCCTCTGTCTTTGAAAAAATAAATAAATTATAATGTGGGTTTAATCTAACGAGGGTCGTGTGCTCATTTCCATTGTTCAGGTGTCTCTGACGACTTATAAACACTTTATACGGTTTTACCAGTAGATACAGAATCCATACCCGTGTCTTTTATCCCAGCCTTCAATTGTGAAGCAGTCTATGCAAACCTGAGTTGTTATCTAACAATGATTAAAACTACTCTTATAACTTACTTTTATTCCAATTGCCTCTTTATCTTTGTATGATATACTTGAGGAAACGGTTGATCATCATATGACTTTATTTACATGATTATAAATATAAGCATGTATATGATATATTATAGGAAAGAATATTTATATTCCATTGGAAGCAGGAGAGAATGCCTGTGAGAAAGAGCAAGTCTAGCCTGAGAGATATGAGATAAGTTAGCAAAGGAGACTGCCTATCAGATACCATCAGGAACATCTCAACAAGAGATCAATCCATTTGGTGAATGTAGGCAAGTCATCCTTGGCTACCAAAGTGATCCAAGATAATAACTTATATATAGTCTTGCTGTTTTCATGATTAGTGAGAGGCTTAATTCAGATTTTATGTAATCTTAGTTAAGAAAAGCATCCAATCTTAGTCGCAACTGTTATACTTGTTTAATTTTCTGACCCATTCGTATTACTAGATTGGTAATTTTATGATTTTTTTTTTAATTTCTTAGTTCCTATGGATCTTTTTCAAGTGCTAAATGATGGATGTAACTTGATAAAGCTTATTCTTATTTCATTATTATTTTATCTTTTAAAAGTTAGGGTTTGAAGAAAATTTTAACTGATAATCAAATGTTGTAAGAGGACATAATTACAATTTTTAAATCCGTCAAGTGTTGAACTATGACAAGATATAAAAAATGATAGACAAGGAGTTCACATTTTGTAACGAAGAAGAGAGAATTTTGAAGTTCCATTATATGAACTTTCCCACAAACAAACATCATAGAAAATGATCTCTCATCATCTTTGGCACAAAAGTAAAACTGTTGTATATAAAAAAAAAACAACAACAACAATAATTCTAGCCAGCCTGGTTTGGTAACCACTTTTGGCTTTTTTTTTTTTTTTTTTTTCACTTTTACCCCTTCTATAGATGATTTTTGTAGTTGTGTTTTAAAGAGAAGAGGTAAAAAGTGTAAAAAAAAAAAATATTTGACCCAAAAATAGCTACCAAACCTGGCTGCCTAGACTTACTCATATAAAAATGGACCACCTCATTCTACCATTGCCTGGTTGATAGGGGCATAATTAGGCTATTTTTAGTATCATATTTCTATATATATTTTTAGCTATTACTTGTTAATTATGGTACTAATTTCTATTTTCATGTTTGTGTAGGTTTCCAATTACAATATTTTAAAATAAAAGCAAGGAAATCACACAAACAAGGAAACCACAGAAAGAAGAAAACAAGAATAAAAAGGGGATGATACCTGGCTTTGAGAGATCATCCATCCATCGTCCTGAACCCATCATCACCATCCTCACCGTCTTCATCTCTCTCGCCTAACTCCCTTATCGCCATCACCATCGCCACCTCGCCAAACCCTAGCCACCATCTCAGTCCTCTATCTCGTTGTCCCTGATTGTCGCCGCCCATCGCCACCTCGCCAAACCCTAACCCATCATCAACCATCGATCGACCCTTCATCGTCCTCTCATCACAGTCACAGACCACCACCGTAGGCCTCTGTTCATCTCCTCCTCCTTACAACCATAGTCCTTTCTTCCATTCTCTCGCTCTCTCTCTATCCCTTCCGTCGCCACACATTCGCAATCCAATATCACAACAAAAGCAAAGAAGCAGATCGCGTGAGGAAGGTGAAGGAAGAGATATCGTGCTATTCGCACCCCAGTTTCCACTCAGTACCACCATGCACAGGCGACAACGTTCTTTCTAATCTCTTTCTCTTATTTTTAATTTGATATTAATTATGTATTGCTATTCGAACATAATTAATATGTTTATCTAAACTCCTCTTAGTTAGGGGTGGATTCGAAGCCCCGAACATGTGCTTTATAAATTAATTGAATTTAATCTTCCTTGCTATTAGTGATTGTGTTTTGCTTAACTGCTTTATAGAGAAATTTTCTTTGTATGTTTGTTAAGGTGGCCAACTTAGTAAGCATGCTAGGATCTGGGGCTAGAGTATAGGAGAGTTTCACCTAATTGTTATAATCTTGTATCCACAAGTAGTAAATACCAAGGAACGTTGGTAAGGTTAAGTAAAAACCTAGGCAAGAACAAGATGCTGATCATACTTGTAATTGCCTAGTCAGTGTTCATATTTTCCACAAAACTTAATGATCTTAGATTGTTATTTAACTTGCGATTCCTGTTTAGATAGCATGATAAGAATAGATTGGAAGCGATGCTTAGTTTAATTCAACGAACTTGGAAAAATAATAAGATTAATGCAGTGCAGTCACGGTTAGTCTTGAGCATTGTCTCTCACGAGTTAGCAAGTGATTATTGAAGATTAATTTATAAGCATATGTTTGGTGTGTGGAGATAAACCCTTAGCTAATTTCTCATCTTTGTCATCCCTTTAGTTTTATTATCTTTACAGTAATTTTCGTAGTTATATTCATAGTTTAATTTAGAAAATCCAATCCCCTTTTATTTAATTAATTAGGTTGTTAGTTGTCATTTAGTTATTATTAGTGTTAATTGACAAGCCCTCTAATCCCTAGTCTAGAACGATCTCTACTTATTCTATACTACAATCACAAAGCAGGGTATTAAGTTGTGTGCTACTAAAATAGCGCATCACTGGTGCTACCAAAAAAAAAAGACGAGAAAATTAGGATGGGAGTTTTATTTGATATGAGACAGCCTCGTCTCAAATTGTACATATCGTAACAACTTATAAATAATTTATACTAGTAGATACATTATTCAAGAGCATCTAACCATGTAGATTTGCCAAACACAAAATACTAGTGTTTAGTGGATCTACGTCACTGACATCTATAGAGCACCATTACTGACATTCTATTTCGCATGATGTCTCTTTGCACCATCCTTGCTTCTATGCCACCTAGAATAAAGCGATACGTGAATAATTTTCTGTGAGTCCAATAAATTTAATCCGCTAAACTGAAAATAGGTTTGATAACTTAAGAACAAGGGTGGTTTGGGTGTTGAATAATAGAGTTTAACAAAGCTTAATTTTCTTTTGAAATCAATATGGAGGTTTAGGACTTGATGTTCTTTGGAGACAAATAATTGAGCTAAGTATGGGGATTCATCTTAGAATTTTTTTAAGATAGTGGGTTGTTGTGATTATCCAATCAATACAAAACTTGCAAAACACTATAATATAATATTACATAATGATAAGTACAGACTGACCAAAACAAGAGAAATTCTAGCAGAAACTTTTAGTTAAATCTAAACTAAGGACATGAGAAATATAATTTTTAAACAATTTGATCTAAAATCACTACAAGCTAAAAATATCCAATTTTAAGAAAAACAATCAATTGATGTGAACTCTCATGGGAAAGGAATTCACCACCACAGTTTCATGTAAGAAAAAAATAGTGTTATTCTCTTATTGTTGAACCAATCAATTAATCTTATCAAGTCCTATAACTTTTTTACTACACGAGATGTAAATACAAGTAGGTATTCGATGAATTACCACTTATGGCAAACCCAAAGGATCCTCCTTGTATTTTTTATGCAATATAAACCTAGAAGAAAAGTGTGAGTTTCATCTTGATGTGAAACTACACACTTCAACTCTCAATCTAAAAAAAGGCTTGGTTATTAGACTATCAAACAATTATAGACATAATAAATAGTAGTAAAATAATATAGACATGAGACATGGGGCAATGACTTCTAGGGCCTACTTTTTAACAATTTTCACCGTTTAGGATTCATAGTTATAATAGTGGCCACCAAGTCCTACTTTTCAATAGTTATGACCGTTAGGGCCTGATCAATTAACCCCAGTTAACTAATTGACTGAAGTGACAATAATAGCCTTACATAAAAAGGAGGTGTTATCCACCATGAAAGACACCCTATCCAGCATGCCCGCATAGAGCATCCAACCCCGGATCTGGCATTCACAGAACAAGACATGCAAGGGGTCCATTGCCCACACAATGACACCCTGGTCATCACGATCAGGATAGAAAAATGGGTTGTGAAAAAGTCACTGGTGGATACGGGGAACTTAGCCAACGTCTTTTTCTTGGAAGCATTTCACAGGATGCGCTTGAGGGAAGAAGAACTAAAGTTGCACAACCATACCATGATCAACTTCAGTGGCGCACGAAGCTACCCAGTCGGAAGCATCAGACTGCCCATGGTAACAGGGGAGCCAAACCTAATAAAGGTCCTAATAACGGAATTCATTGTCATAGACGTCCCCTCTGCATACAACGTGATCCTAGGCACGCCTTGGTTCCACCAAATGGGAGGGTGGTCTCTACTCGACACCAATGCCTCAAATACCTTGTTGATAATAAGACAAGGACTATCAGGGAAACCAGTCCACCACAAGAGAGCGCCACTACGTTGCAATGAAGCAAGCAGGCAACTAGCCGTTTCGCCCTAAAAAACCCCATGGAAGAGAACCGACAAGCCAAGAGCCCACTGGTCAAAGAACTTTAGTGGAAAGAATATCATGTAGAACGTTTAAAGAAAAATTATCAATAAAGGTACTCTATTTGAAAAACGATGTCATTTCACACTCAGCTCTGTATACAAGGGCAAGCCTGGTTCGACCAAGGGGACCACGATGGCGCACAACAACTGATTCTAGTCCAATTGAAGATATCGACAAATCGAACTGTCTAAGTGACCTAGTACGCCTAAGGAACCACGACACCACAATGCGGATCGAGCCCAGTTTCACAATGGCTCACTGCGCATGAATAACCTGGTCCAAACCAAGGGGACTACGATGGCACATAGCAGTCGAGTCTAGTCTTATTGAAGATGTCGACAACTCGCCGCGTCTAAGTGACCTAATCCGTCTAAGGAACCACTGCACCAATAAGTGGACCGAATCCAGTCTAACGACAACTCATCGTGCCTAAATAGCCTGGTCCGACCAAGTGGACCACGATGGTGCACATTGGTTGAGTCTAGTCCTATTGAGGATGTTGACAAGTCGTCGTGCCTAAGTGACCTAGTCCACCTAAGGAACCACAACACCAGCAAGCGGATTGAGCCCAATCTCACGACGGCTCACCACACATAAAAACCCGGTCCGATCAAAAGGACAACGATGATGCACAGTGGCCAACTCTAATTATTTGAGGATGTCGACAACTCGTCGCGTCTAACTGACCTAGTCTGCCCAAGGAACCACGGTACTGCAAAGCATGCTGAGTCCAACCCTATGACGGCTAACCACGCGTAAAGGAACAAGATGGTGCACATTGGTCGAGCCTAGTCCTATTCAGGATGTCGACAACTCGCCGCACAAGTAACGTAGTCCGCTTAACAAAGGTCTAGCCCATTCGGACGAAGACGACTTCTTCACAACCTAACTTCTGTTCGAGATTAGGATTTATTATGGAAGTCCAGTCCTCAGGCAAAGATGACTTCCCACAGCTCAACTCCTCTTCAGGAGTGAGCCTATATATTACAGAAGTCCAGTCCATTCGAACGAAGATGACTTCTCCGCAACCTAATTCTTGTTCGGGATTAGGGCTCATTATGGAAGTTAACCCTCGGGCAAAGATGACTTCCCTACAGCTCAACTCATCTTCAAGAGTGAAGCCGTATATTATAAGAGTCCAGTCCATTTAGATGAAGACTACCTCTCCACAATCTAATTTATGTTCGGGATTAGGATTCCTTATGGAAGTCTAACCCTCGAGCAGAGACAAAAGACGACTTCCCTATAGCACGACTCATCTTCAGTAGGGGTGGGCATCCCATCCCGCGATCCCTATCCTGTCGCCCATCCCGTCCCGTCCCGAATTGATTTATTTAATATTTATTATTGATAATTTTATTGATGAAATAACACCCAAGTTGGGGTGATATTCAAGTTTGATGATTGGTACACGCGTTTTGTATACTAAGATTGTAGTGTTTTCTTGCATATAATCATTAGTATTGTTAAGTGTTTTGGTCTCGAGCTGAGTGTGGTTGTTGTTGGATGTCCTTTTTTTCAAGTGCTTGAGCTTCATTGTTATAGTATTTTTATTGTATAAGGAGCCTGCAAATTAGGGGTGGGCATCCCATTCCACAATCCTGATCCCGATCCCGTCCAGTCTCGATTTTTTTCGGGTCCTTTTGAAATTGATCAAACTCATCCCGATTCCATCCCGACCTAGAGTGTGATGGGATCGGGATGAAGATTTTCAATCCTGCCCATCTTGTCCCTTCCCGAACTGATTTATTTACTATTTATTATTATTAATTTAATATGTTAATTTTATAACCAAAAGAAAACTCAATTTGATATAAAGTTTGGTATTATTTTTTCAACAGAAAAAATAATACATTTAGAGTTACTGATTCCTCGTTATAATTCACATAAAGAAGAATCCCCCTCCCCCCTCCAATTGTCTTGCATTATCAAACAATAAATAAAATTAAGCATTTTGCTCAATAATGATATTATGTTGTTAAAGATAGTTAGTTTTTGTCTCATATAACTAAAATAGAACACGACACTGTTATATAATTGCGATAATAAAATGAATTTTTATTTTTAATTTTGGTATTCGATAATAACATGAATTTGTATTCTTAATTTGGATATTTAATTGCCTTGGAATAGAAAATTCTACTCTAATTTTTTGTTATAAAGTTTTAGCAATTATTTATGGTTTTTGAATCATGCTTATCCTGTCCCGTCCTGAACCCGTTCGGGATGGGACGAGGTCGGGATGAGGTCTACCCCACCTCGAAGATAAAGCAACGGGATGGGATAAGGATGAGGTCTATCCCTTCCCGTGCCCACCCTTACTGCAAATGATTGTAGCTCATGTGATTAATAACTTAATTGGAATGCTTCAAGGCTTGGGTGTTAACAATGTTGTGGGTTGTGAGAATGAACTTGAGATGCATGCATGGTTTGCATTAAGACAAAGCTATTAATTACGTACTGCAGGCTTTGCTGCCATGATAGAAATAAGGCTTTTTACCCACATGCCTTTTGTCCCTCATTTTCATACCAGTAGTAATTTATTGCACACATTCCCTTCCTTCCAAACTCCCACAACAATTAACAACAATATTAGTTATTGTGAATTGTTATCAACAAAGATGAAATGAAGATTATTCCAGCTATTAAATCATCAAACAATACAATTTGTCAATATTTATAGCAATTTAAGATTAATTCTTCATTTTATTTGGGGCAATGTTCCTCATGTGTACCAACCACCAAACTTTCTTATCCTGTCCCGTACCGTCCTGAACCCGATTGGTATGGGATGAGGTCGATATCGGGACGAGATGGACTTAATCCTTATCCCCAGAAAAAAAAAAAAAAAAAAAAAAAAGAACAGGAATCCACCAACAAAGATAAAAACACAAAGGTTGTTTGAATAATAGTTGATTGAATTCTTTGAGCAAACCATGAAAGCTATGTAAAGACCTAACTCAACTTTTTGATTATCCTAGTGGCCTTTAGAAACCCAAGATCTATTGGGAAATAACTATTATCCTATTAGAAACAAAATTAAAATACTATTTGTAAAATAGAAACTAGAAACCTATGGAAACTAAAAACCTATTGGAAAATAAAAACTAAAATAAAAAATGGAAACCAAAATCCTATTGAAAAATAGAAACTAAAAACCTATTGAAAAATAGAAACTAAAATCTATTTGGAAAATAAAATACTATTTGGAAAATAGAAACTAAAATCCTATTCCAAAACATTAAAGTGTTGTTTTGGAAACCTAAAATCTATCATAAGTCCATTAGGTCTTCAATTAACCATGTGTCCTATATCAGTCCCTTTCACTTCATAAGAACTCGACCCCGAGCTATTGTCACGATAGAGAGCTTCATCCTCACCGAACTAATATAAATCAGCAACATTGGAAGTGTTGGAAATTCCCATGGAATCAACCACTCATACAATCCATCCTTGCTCTTGAAAACTGTTTTCCATTCATCTCCGAGCTTGATTCGAAACTGGTGATATCCACTTCACAGGTCTAGTTTTATGAACACGTTCGAAACCCTCAAGCACATCCAACATGTCTTCCCTTTTTTAGCTCCAACTTCAGACTTATGGGCACTGTCACGTTCCCAAATAGAAATTAGGAGCAATCGGGACTGAAGTGGACTGAAATTGGAGCTAAAAAAAGAGTGCCAAAAAAGAAGCGCCAGTTTCAAATTGAATTTTGAGGCAGGGACAATTTAGTAAAATACTATAAAAGTTAGTTACAAACAAAAGGCACTTAGCCGAACACGTGTTAGCTTGTTATTGGGTTATTTGAAATTTAGTTACCTGAGATGTGTATAAATGGAGAGAAGCTGTAATGAAGAAAGAACAGAAAAGATTGTTCAATTAGGCTTTCTGTGTGAAAACACCAGAGAGAAGTTCATTTCAGTTCTTATAATTCAATTCTATCAATTGTTCTTCATCTCCTTTGTGTCTACTTGAGAATTACAGTCACGTTTGTGACACTTGGTATCAAAGCAGGAGTCGATTCACAGATTTGGGAGTGATCGATTACATTGGGCCATCATGGAGACGAGAGCCAAAGAAATGGAAGCGTTTGTGAAGGAGTCCAGGAAGAACCAAAGTAAAACTTCGAATCAAATCGAATGGTTGAAGAACGAGTTCAAGAAGCTCGCTCAGAACCAGGAAGCTCAGGAGAAGCGAGTTGACACTCGTTTTGATCAACTGTTCCAGCTTATTCAGAGCCAAATAAACACCGTACCTGCTGTAGGACCGATCTCTTCTTCCACGCCCAATGCAGGAGCTACCAATCACAGATCTAGTTCCCAAAATCATTGGGAGCATCAAGGTACATTCCCTCGAATCCCTAAATTAGATTTCCGTGTGTTTGATGGAACAAACCCTAGGTCATGGGTTCAAAAATGCGATCGATACTTCTCTTTCTTCCAAGTAGCAGAGGAGAATAAAGTCAGTATGGCATCGATCCATTTAATAGGAAAAGCAGATACGTGGTTTCTTGACTACCAAATAGGCAATGAAATGCTTCAGTGGAACCTGTTTATCCATAATTTGTGTGAACGGTTTGAGGATTCAACCCCAGACAACTATGTGGACTCTTTTAACAAAATACACCAAGAAGGAACAGTGATGGAATACTTCGACCAATTCGAAGAGTTGAAGTCCATTATGCTGTCACATAACAAGCACTTGGACGAGCACTACTTTGTGTTGAGTTTCCTAAGTGGACTACGTCCAGAAGTCAAGTCCCTTTGTGCAATTGTTCAAGCCTACGACCCTTACTCAAGCCATATCACTTGCGAGGATGCATGAGGCCACCATCCCCAAGCCTCACCACTCCAAGTACCACAATTCTAACACAATAATTAGACAGACAAATCACTCACCTACTACTTACACCAATTGTTCCACCAATTACTCACCTAATTCATATAGCACTAGCAGAAAAAACTTTCTTGGTGACCCTCACCTAATACCACCAGTCACTTAGCCCTCCAATCAACCCAATAAACAACCATATTCCACCACCACCTATACCAACCCAAGGTCTACAAATACTATACCTCCAATTAGGAGATTGACCCCAGCACAAATGAGATTGATGAGGGAGAAGGGACTGTGTTATAACTGTGAGGAGCAATATAGGCCAGGCCACTTATGTAAACAACATCATCTCTATTTGCTCATCCCAGAAAATGAATCAGTAGAAGAAGTAGAAGAGCCTACCATAGTCACAGAAAATCTGCTCCAGAAGATTCCAACTGAGATGGAGGTATCTCTACATGCAATCCATGGCAGCATGTCTATTAACACATTACTGATCAAGAGGTTGAACAAGAGGAGGGCTATATCCATTTTAGTGGACACCGGCAGCACGCATTCTTTCATAGATCCTAGAGTGGTCAAGGACACTAAATGGCCAACCATACTCACTCCTCAGATGTTGGTCAAGGTTGCCAATGGGGATCAGCTGGTTAGCAATGATGTCTGTCAGCCTTTGAAATGGACTATGCAGGGAATACAATTTGAAGGGACTGTCAGGTTACTTCCTCTAGGGGGTTATGATATGGTGCTAGGTGGAGATTGGTTGAAGCCTTTTGGGGATATTACCCTGAACTTGCAAAAGTTACAACTCACCTTGAAGGTTCATGGAAAGACAGTCACCTTGCAAGGAATATCTTATACAGGTGATTTAAACATCATGGAGGGTAAGGACATTACAAAATTCTTTAAGAAGCATGCAAATTCTTTTTTGTGTCACCTGTTTTCTATGTCTTCTCCTTGTCAACAGGGTCAACTAACCCCTGAAATACAAGATTTGATTCATGATTTTAAGGACATCTTCCAGGAACCCACTACCTTACCCCCCCCCCCCCCCCCCCATAGAAACTTCAACCATCACATACGCCTAAAACTTGGCCATCCACCTCCCTCCCAAAACCCTTACAAGGTCCCTTATGTAAAGAAATCTGTGATTGAAAATTTGGTCCAGGAAATGTTAGAAGCAGGCCTTATACAACCTTCCCAAAGTCCTTTTGCTGCCCCAATTCTTCTAGTTAAAAAAAAAAGATGGGTCATGGAGATTATGTGTAGATTATAGGAAACTCAATGAAATAACCATTAAGGACAAGTTTCCCATGCCCTTGATTGATGAGTTACTGGATGAGTTGCAAGGAGCAACAGTTTTTTCCAAATTAGACTTGAGATCCGATTACCATCAAATACTTGTCCACCCTCCGGATATCCATAAAACCGCTTTTAAAACACACCATGGCCACTTCGAGTTTAGAGTAATGCCATTTGGTCTCACAAATGCTCCGGCATCTTTCCAAGCCTTGATGAACCAAGTCTTCAATCCTTTCTTAAGAAAATTTGTCCTTGTCTTTTTTGATGACATTTTGGTGTATAGCCCTTCTTTCACTCTTCATTTGGGACACTTGCACACGATTTTTTATATCCTTAGACAACACCAATTATATGTCAAGTATTCCAAATGCTCTTTTGCTCAACCAAGACTTGAATATCTTAGGCACATTGTTAGTGGTAAAGGGGTAGAAGCGGATCCAAGCAAAATAGAGGCAATGACCAAGTGACCAATTCCCACTAACATTAAACAATTACGGGGTTTCCTTGGTCTCACAGATTACTATAGAAAATTCATCCAAAATTATGGCCAAATTGCTCTTCCCTTGACAATCCTCTTGAAGAAAAACTCTTTTCATTGGTCTCCATTAGCTACTGTGGCTTTTACTCAATTAAAAGAATCTATGTGTAAGGCCCCTGTCTTAGCTCTTCCTGACTTTACTTCTCCTTTCAATATTGAGATTGATGCATGTAATAGAGGTGTAGGGGCTATTCTATCTCAAATGGGTAAATAAATTTCTTTTTTTAGTAAAGCCCTTAGTCCAAAAAATCTTACCTTATCCACATATGAAAAAGAATTGCTTGCTATTGTAATGGTTGTCCACATGTGGAGATCTTATTTATTGGGCTCAAAGTTTCATATCTTCACTGATCACCAGAGTATTAGATACTTCCTGGCACAGAAGGTGACTACTATGACACAACAGAAATGGTTGTCCAAGCTACTTGGGTTCGATTATGAAATTCACTACAAAAAACGCTTGGATAACACTGCCGCAGATTCACTGTCAAAGTGTATGGAACCTGGAATTAACTCTGCCATAGATTCACAGTCAAGGTGTACGGAATTTGGAAGCCAATGCTCAGCCCTCTCCATTGTCAGACAACAGTAGATAATTGATATCATCAACTCTTATGAGCAGGATACACTGGCCCAACAGCTCATCCCACAATTGCTTGTTCATCCTGATTCTCAAACTCCCTTCTCATTGCACAATGGTCTACTGAAACACAAGCAGCAGATATACATTGGTGATATCGGTTCTCTTAGACAGACCTTACTGCAAAAGCTTCATAACTCTGCTCTTGGCGGCCATTCAGGAATCACCACTACTCTCAAGCGACTACAAATGTATTTTTTTTGGCCAAAAATGAAAGCAGCAGTGCTCACCTTCATCACTGAATGCACCACTTGTCAGAAGGACAAACATGACTAGTCCACCTACGAGGGCCTCCTTCAACCTCTACCTATAACGGACCAAACTTGGCAACACCTCTCGATGGATTTCATTGAAGGTCTTCCTATTTCCCAAGGCAAGACAATGATATTAGTCATTGTGGACAGACTCACCAAGTTTAGTCATTTTTTCTCGCTGGCTCACCCTTTCACTTCAGCTTGTATAGCAGAATTGTTCCTCCATCAAGTCTATAAGCTTCATGGTCTGCCAATGTCCATAGTCAGTGATCGAGACAAGGTTTTTCTCAGCTCTTTTTGGCAAGATTTATTCAAAGCCTTGGGCACTAATCTCAACTTGAGCTCCGCATACCATCCCCAAACGGACGGACAAATGAAACGCACAAATGCTTGTTTGGAAACATACCTACGGTGTATGACAAGTGAGATACCTTTTCAGTGGACCAGATGGTTGTATTTGGCAGAGTACTGGTTCAATACATCATACCATTCCAGTTTACAAGCATCTCCTTTTTAGGCGTTGTATGGATACACCCTTCCATTGATGGCTCTTCCTCCATTAGTCCAGACTACAATCTCTGATGTTTAGACTTATTTCACTGAGAAAGAACACATGCTCTCCATTATCAAGGAAAAGCTCCATCGGGCTCAAGAACGCATGAAGTTTTATGCTGACAGAAACAGAACTGAGCGTGAGCTCACTGTAGGCGACTGGGTTTACCTTCGTCTTCAACCTTATCGCCAAACTTCAGTGAGCATCCGACGCAACCTAAAGTTATCTTCTCGCTTCTATGGTTTGTTTTAGGTCATTGAACACATAGGAGTTGTTGCCTACAGGCTGGAATTACCACCTCAATCGAGAATCCACAATGTGTTTCATGTTTCTCAGTTGAAGAAGAAATTGGGTGCATCCACTATTCCCACCCCCTACTACCTCTGGTCGATCAATCAGGGAACTTTAGGGCTAAACCAACAACCATCTTAGGCCGCAGACTGGTACCTCAACACAATAAAGTCGTCACCCAAGTCCTAGTTCAATGGTCAAACTCCTCCAAAAAGGATGCTACTTGGGAAGACTGGCAACACATCCACACTATGTTCCCCTCGTTTAATCCTTGAGGACAAGGATTTGTTTAAGGGAAGGGCATTGTCACGTTCCCAAAGAGAAATTAGGAGCAATCAGGACTGAAGTGGACTGAGCGCCAAAAAAGAAGCGCTAGTTTCAAATTGAATTTTGAGGCAGGGTCAATTTAGTAAAATACTATAGAAGTTAGTTACAAATAAAAGGCTCTTAGCCGAACACGTGTTAGCTTGTTATTGGGTTATTTGAAATTCAGTTAGCTGAGATGTGTATAAATGGAGAGAAGTTGTAATGAAGAAAGAATAGAGAAAATTGTTCAATTAGGCTTTCCGTGTGAGAACACCAGAGAGAAGTTCTTTTCAGTTCTTATAATTCAATTCTATCAATTTTTCTTCATCTCCTTTGTGTCTACTTGAGAATTACAGTCACGTTTGTGACAGGCACCTCCAACAGCCTCTAGCTTATGCCTATCCAATTCAACTAGATGTTCAAGGATCAAATAATTTGATGGGTCCAAAATTGCTAAATCACTCGGGATCTCTCCTTCTTCGAGTTCTTTATCTTCTTGTGGTGGATAGTATCACAAGTGCAAAGAGTTTGCACTTAGCAACATGCATTTAATGGTCATGAAATCCAATTAAATCCATGCTCATCCTAAAAAAACAAAACAAACATATATATAAACTTTCAATCCTTCGCGCAAACTGGTAATCGAAAGAAGTGTTGAATTTATAATTCGCTATCAATTTATTATTTGGCTACGGTGTGAAGCTTATTTGTTTCAAGTTGAAACTTTCAACTGAAGACAGTTCAATTCTGAATCATAACCCTATTAACACAGATTAGCGGGTTCGCATCTAAGAGTTTTCGTTTATTTGCAAAGGCTGACCTAACTCGAGCCATGGCCCAGGCTTACTTTCATTACTGTCCATACGTTGAATTCTCCCCCATGGCTTGAAGTTTTTCAAGTTTACAATAATATTTTGATGGGAACTGTAGGTTTTAATTACTTTTAAGGGCAGTGTAGGTTGATCAAAAAATAAACGCTTAAAAGATGCCCAAAAGGAGCAGAGGTGAGCTAAATAAAATTGGAAAGTATAGTTCATATCCAAATAGGAAAGTCTAATTTCATCAAACATTGGTTTCCTAATTCGTTTAGAACCACACCCACACCCACACTAAATCTATTATAAATAGAGAAGTAGGCACAGAGCAGAGACCCCTTCTTATTGCCCATACCAAACTCTACACAAGAACACGAGTACTTTCAACACAGAGATCTTAAAGAACACAAAACATACTGAACTGTAAGATTTCGCTGGCAACACCAATAGGTGAGAGTAAAGAACCCCATTGAAATTTGTTTTTTTCTTTTCTTCTTTGATTATAATTGGAAAGACTATAAATATTAATTGGAAAGACTGCTGATCTATGATTACATGTATATATATAGTTCTTCCCACCCAACATGGCTGATCATCTATCATACTTGAAAGAAACCCAGCAAGAAGAAGTGGTAGATCTTTACAATCACCCTTCAGGCCTAGAACCCAGCCTACAAAACGTTGTTTCTACAGTCAATATGGGTTGCAAATTGAACTTGAAAGATATCGCGCAACATGCTCTTAATTGTGAGTACAACCCCAGGCGTTTCGCGGCGGCAATCATGAGAATAAGAGAACCCAAGACAACTGCATTGATATTTGCTTCTGGGAAAATGGTCTGCACTGGTGCGAAGAGTGAAAAGGAATCCAAGTTGGCTGCCAGGAAGTATGCAAGAATCGTTCAGAAGCTTGGGTTTGATGCACAGTTTAAGGACTTCAAGATTCAGAACATTGTGGGGTCTTGTGATCTTAAGTTCCCTATCAATCTTGTAAAACTTGAGCACTCTTCACATGGTGTTTTTTCGAGGTATGAACCAGAGGTGTTTCCAGGACTTGTATATAGAATGAAGCATCCTAAGCTTGTGCTGCTCATCTTCGTGTCTGGGAAAATTATTCTCACTGGAGCAAAGGCGAAGGCTGACATGTATAAGGCCTTTGAGAACATATACCCAGTTCTTGCAGAGTTCAAGAAAACCACAATGTAGATGTGCTGCACACCGCAATGGGTGCTAATTGACTGAAGAAAAACATCTGGCTCTGCTAGCTTCTTGATCTGCGCTAGGAATTGTAAATAGTTTCAATTGAGTTAGAGTGGTTCTGGGTTATCATCATTCAATGAGTTCAAGAAAAGGAAAGGAGATGCCACTGAAATTCTGTTCTTGTTTTCAATCTTAGCATCTGTAACTTGTTCTGAATTGAACACGATGGTTTAGTTCTTCCATTGGCTACTAAACGCTTGATTGCCGTATTGTACAAAAATGGTAAGGCTAATTCTTCCATTAATCTCACGATGTAGATGGTAATTTCATTCTTCAAGTAAGTATCATCACGATACACTTACTGTGCTACCAAAAAACCACCCAACTTAACAAAAAGCCATATATCCAACCAACGAGTACAACAAAGTTTTTTTAAGGGATTTAATTAGGTTCCTTCAAAGAATTACCAATAACATCCCTATTAGCTTCTTGGGAAACCAAACAACACCCCTATGAGCAATAGTCACTCCACTTAGTAACCTAGCTCCCAAGCTCCTCATTGTTCCTTATTGCAAGCAGATGCCTGTATGAACAAGCGACCGCCACAGGTGCAGTTAGGATAGAAAATCATTGAAGACATGGAACAAATTGTAGCTTAAATAAATATTAATTTACAAAAGACAAATCTGTACCATATATATGTGTACATGAGTAAAGACTTTCATTGTGTATTTTTAGGCAAATAAACAAAGGGTAAACTTTGGTGGATTCAGCATGCAAAAGAGAGATGGCAGTGGCCATTAGTGTAGAGTATCCAGTTACATAGTTATTTATACATTGGGAGAACAGCTGATGATTGACGAAGATCTCAGTGGCGTAAAAGTTGTGACTGAGTTGCTTATCTTTCTCTTTTGGGTCAGGTGCATTTGATATTTCCAGTAATCACCAGATCAAGTTTGCCCAATATCTGACAGCTTAAGTACATATATCAACAAAATGTCACTTTATTATCCAAGTCTGGTTTTCATCGTAGCTCATTTGGTTAGAGCACATTAAGTAAGCGCGAGGTCTGGACTTCAACTTTCAATGAAAGCATTTAATTTTGCATTTTGTTTATCTTCCTTCTAAGTAGTTTTTTTTTTTTTTTTTTTTTAAGGGTGGGCAGAGTTTAGCTTCCCAGTCCTTTTTCTTTTGTTTCTCACACTATCCAAACTTGGATATTTGCGGATTGAATTCTCTTTTAATCAAGTTTAGAGTTGTTTCAAAGTAGAGAATAGTTCTCTAATATGGACCCATCATTCTTATTGGACTATACTCGTATGGGTGTTAATCGGTTTGGTTAGTTAAAATTGGACCAGAACCGAACCGAACCTAACTGGGGATTCAGTTTTCGGTTTAGTTTTCTTATTTTTAAAACCAAACTGAATCAGAGATAGGAACTAGGATTTGGTTTCGGGTTTTTGTGTATTTTTTTTTTCTTCTTTCTCCCCCAAATCAAACAAACCCCTGATTTGTTAGCAAAACCCAAACACAAACCAAATCAGAGAGAGGAACTCGATATGCCACTCTCTAATCGATCAAGCAAAAGGGTAACTCAGTCTTCTCTTCTCCTTTTCTCGTTGCTTTTCCCTTTTGCACTCCGGCGAGGAGTTTTTGAATCAAATCTCGAATGTTATCATTATTGTTGAAGGTGCATAATCGATTGGCGAATAAGACGTATGGTAAGGGTGAATTGGGGTGCGAGAATGAGGCAGTTGGGGGTAGGAATTGAGAGTAAAAGATGAAAATTTTCTAGAGTTATTTGAGGGTTTGATTGGGGTTTTTAGGGTTTGAGTGAGGAGGAGACATGGTAGTGTTCCATGTGATTTAGTTGTTGTTGAAGAGAAAATGAGTGAGTGAGAGACTAAGCCATGAATCTGAGAGTGTGTTTGGTTGCATGGAATCCTATGCTATGGGAATCCATGAGGGAACCACCTAATAACAAAATCAAATAATGGATTAATGAGTGAATCTCAAATTATCTTAGATTTATATGGTCCCCTCATGGATTCCTATGGCATAGGATTCCATGCAACCAAACACAGGGGTAGAGTGTTGGAAATGGTAGAAGAAGTTAAGTAGGATGGGAAGATTATATTGTTTCTAAGACACCAATATGACCCCACCACTTTATTTATTTATTTGTTTTAAGAGAAAAACTTTTGTATTTGAATTAGTCTTTTATTGTTAGAAGAGAAAATAAAAATAAAAATAAAACTAGGAAAGAAAGTAAATTGGTAGCTTTGTTTATATTTTGATTGATTAGAAGAGAGTGTCACATTAATTTTTTTATTGTTTTATTTTGTTAAATTACTTTTGAGTTTTCCGAATTGAGAAAAATTGGTAAGGTTTCGCAGACTCAGCTAAATCAGTCAAAAATCGGCGAGTCGCCGCATAATCAGCCGATTTATCGTATGTATAAAAAAATAAAAAATAAAAAATAAACCTAACTTTCCTTCGATTTATGTTTGCAGAGAAGGAAGAAAAACAGACGATGAAGCGGACGAAGATCTAACGAAGCTGGAAGAAAAAGAACAGACGAAGCAAAGTAAGATCTGACGATTGAAGAAGAAGAACGAACAAACTGACAATTGAAGAACCGATTTCGTGCTGGTTTCCTCCCTCCAGGTAAGATCTGTTCTTCTTCTTTAGATCTCCTATTCTTCTTCTTCTTTCAGATCTATTTTTCAACAACATCTGGATGGAATTAAGATTAAATAAATAATGAGTGTGATTAACTGCTGGGTAGTTAAATCGCCCTTTTGAACAATTTGTAGATTAATTGAGTTAAATCACACTGTACTAAATTCTTCTTCTTCTTTCAAACTATTTTTCAACAACATCTGGATGGAAAACTCGAGTAGCCTCCGATAAGTTGTCTTGATTTCTTTAGAGGTGGCTCCCATCTGGAAGAGACGAAGCAACCATTATAAGTTGATTAGAATGAGAGACTGTGATCTAGGGCGCACTGGTACTACTGAATCACTAATCTAAACGTTTATATATACTTCTCTGATAATGCAAAATTTAATCCACCACGCTTAACATGTGCTCATTCGAATTAATTTCACTATAATTCTCTGTTTAGTTGAGCTGACTTTGCTTTACATGTGCTTGATTAGTGAAGTTATTTAACTATAATTCTTCTTTCAGATCTATTTTTCTACTGTTGCTGTTGCTTTTTATGAATTGTTCCTAAACATCTCCAAGTAACTATAATTGTTCCAACCTGCAAAATTAAGTTCTAAATTAGTGATTTAATATAATTACAAATTTATAGTATTTTGATTAATTATTTATTTTTTGTATATGACTATGATTAAATTTTAAAAATATATGATTTAAAAAAATATACTGATTAAATTCAATTATTTCCGACTATTCCCGATTAATTGTAATTCGGTCCTGGACCGCGAAGCGATTTAACTACCCAGGGTATACCATCTGATGGTATAATTTTATTTAATTGGGTCGGTCCATGTTAAGGCCCAACTAGGAGTACGAGTCCAATTAGGTTTAGGATTTTATTTTGGTTAAATAGGCTTCAGAAGTTATAATTAGTTAGTTTTGAAGTTGAGAGAATTATTTTCAGATTGAAGAAACTTTGTAAGTCAAGTTTTGTTATTTATTTATTGTTTTCGCATTGTTAAATCTATCAATATATACCGGTATTTATGCTTTTGCTCCTGATATTAGTTGCCACCGTAGGACTGCTTATGTACCACCTCAAGATAGAGTTTATGATTTCGATATGGACTTTATGAACCACCGCACGGAGCCAATTGTCATCCTCCCAACAAAGGGGACGAGTCCATCATGATGCTTATAGAGGTGAGAATAATTTTGATGCTTTACCTATGACTTTGGATCATTTTGTTCGTTGCTTGGAACGTTTACAACATGGTGATATTAAATTAGATGTTTCAACTTAAGCTAGTATGTTGATATTTTGTTGATTAGGTTGACCAAATGGAAAAGGTTTTGGAATATAACTATATAAGTCTCTAACAGATATTAAAGTTGTGGGTTTAGTTGCAAAAAAGTTACAGTGTACCACATCTAATTGGTGGAGACTTGACCACACGAGACAGTTGCTGAGGAATGCACTAGTTCAGACTTTACCTAAGATGAAAAATTGTTACGTGTTGTCATCCCTAAATATTATCAACGAGATTTGTTCAGTAGGTTACACAAGACAAGTCTTCAGTTTCTGACTACACTGAGAAATTTCGTCTTTTGTGCAGTAGACTAAAGATGAATGAATTTTGTCTTTTGACAGGTATTTGCATGGACTTTCTCAGCCTCTACAGGAGGCTTTGGATATAATTTTGATTACTACCATGGCAGAAGCATACAGTATACTAAGAAGTTCGAAGCACTTTCACAGTATCATGTGACTACTTTAGTTATAACTTAGATAGCTTTGGTTCCCACCACACCCTCTAAACAAGTTGCATGTACTGTTGCTTATAATCCTAATCTTAAATGTTTCTAATGTGGGTAAGTTAGGTCATCTTCGTCAAGATTGTCCGAAACATAAGGTAATTACCCTTATTGCAGATGGAGATTTGTTGGCTGGTGATGCTTCCCCTCTTCAGGATGACGATACAAGTCACAAGGCGCATGAGCACATCTTCGTGGTCGCTGATGGCATGGCTGACAACGGCTAAGCTCGAGGACGAGCTTTTTCGAAATAGGAGAAATGATGGTATATTAGTATTTGTTTTAGTTTCTATTTAATTGGGTTGATCCATGTTAATGTTTATTGCTTATGCACCGTTAAATCTATCACCATCACATGCTAAGCTACCAATTGGAAAATTCTTGTTTTATGTCATTGTTTAGAGAAAATCATGTCTTGTTTTTTGCTTTTTATTCGTTATTATTTCTGTGAGGGAAGGAATAGGATTTTTCCCCTTTTTTGCATGGTTCACCCAATAGACCATTGTAGTAGTTGACGAAGAATATGAGATTCAAATACTCACAAAAAGCGAAAGAAATTGTATTTTGGGATTCTTCATTCCAAGACGCTTCTTCAGATTCTTCAACGTCTCTACAGCTTGCCTGAAATTAAATTAAGTTGATCAGATAAAGAAAGTGGTGCTAATAAGCAACTAAAGATTTACGATATATTCTGCGGAGTCCAAGTTATGTATGAGTATTTGATCCTTGTGTGGCATTGCGCGTCTGCAAGAATTATTGGGGGTTAAGTTTCAAAGCTTTTGGGTAATTGGGACACTTCGTTATTTACCTGCTAATCTCTCTTTAGTGGATTGTAACTTCTTATGCACTCTTCATTTTTTTTTTTCTCTCCTCTCTTTCTTAATAAACAGTAGATCTTTTACCTTTTGCAAAAAAAATAAAAAAAAATTACGAGATATGCATTCCAAAAATGAAATTCTCGATGTGGTAAAATATGTACCACCAAAAAAAAAATGGCTAGTAGACCACAACTAAACAATTCAACAAAACAAGGCAAGTGACCATATACACATGTGCACAAGGATAGTCTGTCTTTGTCTAGAGCACTTCCAAGAAGTGAAAATTTTTCAGGATTTACAAATCCCAATTCTTTACGTGTACCTTCTTTATAGTTTTTATAATTCAAATTTATCGATATCCCTTTCTAGATGCAAAAGGGAGGGTATAATTAAGACCTAAGAGCCATGTTTCAAAAGAGATGCTCTTAAACAATGGGTGTGGAAACATCAAAGCCACAACAATGCCAAAATTTTCATAACTGCCCATTTTCCCTTGATACATATACTCCTCTATGAAAATTATTGCATTGAACTCCCTCCAAATGCACAACTAAATAGGGTAAGGCACGGGCTTTTAAGTCTGGTTTTTCTTTGGATGATAAATGAACTGCAGACCTTATCCCCTCAAAAGAGATTCCACTAACCGAAGGAGCACCCAAACAACCTTGAATAAGTGTAGTTGCATTGTTCTTGACCATTGGCGCTGGAGAAGATGATGAGAACGGGACTCTATAATGATACAATTAACATCAACTCCTTCGAAGGGGGTTTGTTCCACACCGTCAACCATAGGTAGAAAGAATTCCTAGCCAGGATTTGCACCTTCCAAACCAATTTCACACAAAGTTTGCAAAGTGATCCAGAGACTTAGAATAGAGAACTAACTGAGAAGCCTTTCTCAAGCGAGTAAGTCTAGCTAGACATGTTTGCTAGCCTTTGTTTTTGCTTTTTTTGGTATTTTTACACTTTTTACTCATTCTCTTTAAAACACAATCACAAACACTATCTATAGAGGGTTAGAAATGTAAAAAAACCCCAAAAATACTAGCATACAAAACTAGCTAGAATTGTTGTTCTCGCGCTCATCCTTACAACTCCCCTTGTCTCTATCTAGACCCACATGGGACCTTTTCAAAAGATCTGAAAAAAGTTATGAATTGACTTCTTTGTCACAGAAGAAAAGAAAAAAAAAAAAAGACCTCTGCACGTGCAAATTAAGAATCTATGATGTCAAACCATCCATACAACTACCAAACTCCCTAACCACAAGCCTAAGGAATGGAATTGACAAAGGGACCAACTCAATCCACACATCCCGTGACACTTCTAAACCATATAGGAGAAAAGATCTGAAATTGGATATGCTCCTTCAAGTGCTAATGCATACGAACCCATGGAATGCCTTGGGAGTCAATCGTAAGCATGGAATCATATTTGGATCTTATGAATTTTTTTTTCTCTAGGCCCTTATACCTCCACCTCCA
Organism: Berberis vulgaris; assembly: GCA_963556465.1. Lineage (NCBI taxonomy): Eukaryota > Viridiplantae > Streptophyta > Magnoliopsida > Ranunculales > Berberidaceae > Berberis > Berberis vulgaris. The sequence continues at coordinate 88,605,563 of OY747125.1, read as the reverse complement.
CAACCATTTGCAAGCCTATTTCGTCCTTCAAGGGGTACTTCTTTGGGAATTCAATAGTTAATTGGGTTGCTCTAGTTCCAGGTCTATTTAAGGTCATCCTATTGTAATAGCACCAATAGTGCTAAATAAAAGTCTTACTCTTAAAAAAAAAAAATTTTAAAAATCCCCAACCTATATTTTAAACAAAGTTGTGAAGATGAGAGATAGTCTTCAAGTTTCCAACATGCACAATATTGTCACCTAAAAAGAATAATGTTTCAACCGTGAATCAAAGGTGTTCCGCCTTTGGGTTAGAAGAAGATACTTGGAACACATTAGAAGAAGATACTTGGAAAACGGATGTGAGACTTGCTTCCAAAGTCTTCAATACCAACTAACTCAAGGATTCCACCCTAGTAAAGAAGATGAAGGGAGATATTGGATCATTCTATGAATAACTCTAGAGGATTTGAACGAGGAAGACTTGAAAAATGGATAAATGTGATTTTGAGATACAAGTTTTCACCCATCCGAACCATACATAACCAAACCCATCTTCTCCATGCACCAATAGAAAATCTAGATTGATTTGGTCATAAGATTTCTCAAAGTCCACAGTGTAAAGAAGTTGTTGCATGTCACTTCTAAACCTTTGAGTCAACCAGCTCATCAACTACTGACTCTCCCGTCTAGATGTGCAAGTCCTTTAGGAAAAACATCTTGATTTGAGCCAATAATATTATCTAAGCAAGTTTAAGTCTCATCACCATTGCTTTAGCAATCATCTTAATGCATTCTAAATCAAGTCAAAAATTAAGTTTATTGCACTGTCATAGCTTTTAGCAATCACACAATGACATTATAAATCGAGCCAAAACTAAAGTTTATCACCTTTCCTCAACTTGACCTCCACTCTGTCAGGGAAAAGGCATGTATCTTGAAATGAAATGATTTTCCACATATTAGTACCATATGACTCAAAAAGTTTTGAGTCTCAATTCCATTGTCAATCAAGCCAAATCTTAAGTTTATCACCTTTCCTCGACCTCCAGGCTATCAAGGCAAAAAGAAGGGGACGCCATGAGATTTTAGAGGCTAGAGGGATAATGTGAGATGAACCCCTTCGGATAAGAGCCACTCCTTCCAGCCAGCAGCCGCCCCTTAAGTCGAGACTTCTGATGTGTTGTTCCCAACTATTAAAATACTGCCACCATTACCAATATGTGTGACTGAAAAAATGTGTTTAAGGATTAGATAATAGTTGCTTAGAGCATACTTCACAAAATGGATAAAGCTCAACATCCAAGTCTTTTGAACAATAGAATAATAACAATAAGAATAAGTAAATAAATAAAAATAAAAAATAAAGCAACAACACCACCAAAGAAAAAAGAATGCCTTCAAGTGTGGCTAGGACTTTTAGAACCAAATATAATCATTTTGTGTAATCATACATTGAGATCGGGAAGAGGTTACAAGTAAAAAAAAATACCCTGGATCTGAATTTATAATGTCGCATAACTCAATCTTAATCGCCCAATCAGGACCGATCAACAAGTCATTGGTGGCCCTTACAACACAAGCCAATGCGGGATTACTGGCCATCTGCACCCTTGCTTTTCCTTTCCCTGATTTTCCCCCTCTAGAACACAAACACACACATTACTAGTGTTAGTGAAACACTAGAGTCCTTAATAAAGGACAATCAAAACCTAAATTTGTAATGTATCATAACTCAACATTAGAAAAGATACCCATATCGTAAATCAACCTAAAGAATGTGTCAAATGCAAGAAGTCATCTTTCAGAGAGTCCAACTAAATCAAATCAAAGCCACAATGCTTACTTGAGAACCAACAATAAATACAATATACATTACGGGAACGCTACCCATACCTTTGATTGAACTAGAATCTTTGTAAGACAAATCAAATTAATCAAAAATTGCTTAAAAACAAATATGAGAAGAATATAAATGTTGTCAACTGACCTACAAATTCAGCAAATATCCAAACAAGTTGTAATTCTTGAAAAAGAAATCCACATCAAATAATAGACCACAACATTTACATAGTAAGTATCTAACTAATAACCACATATCATGAGCGCATCATCCACTCTTGACAGAGAACTCGACTGAAGCAAAACAAAGTCAAACCATCTTCTAAAAGAAAATAGTACACTGTCATGACTCATGAGAACAAGACCCATATCTTCAACTTAACAATAAATACAACAAAAACCCCAGACCCCAAACTAGTTAGACAGTCTTTGAAATCAAATCAATCAAAGCCACGATCTTAAGTACAATTCACTCATGAAAACAATACCCATTTCTCCAATTGAACAAAACATGCATCACAACAATACCCATTTCCTTGTTGAACAAAAAATGCATCAAAACAGTACCCATTTCTCCAATTGAACTAAAAAGTCATCAAAACAATACCCATTTCCCCAATTCAATTAAAAATGCATCAACACAATACCCATTTCTCCAAATGAACTAAAACCTTTCTCCAATTGAACTAAAACCCATTTATCCAATTGAACTAAACTTGCATCAAAACAATTCCCATTTCCCAATTGCATCAATACCCATTTCTCTAATGGAATTAAACATGCATCACAACAATACCCATTTCCCCAATTGCACTAGAAATTCATCAAAACAGTATACATTTCCTCAATTCAACTAATAATGCATCAAAACAGTATCCATTTCTCCAATTGAACTAAAGCTCATCAAAACAATACCCACTTCCCAATTGAACTTAGCATCGTCAAAACAATGCCCATTTCCCCAATTGATACAAAAAAAAAATTGCATCAATACCCATTTCTCCAAATGGACTAAACATGCATCAAAGCAATACCCATTCCTCCAATCGAACTAAAATTGCATCAAAACAGAGAAAAACTAAACAAAACACATAATTCAGATAGTTCTGACTTTCTTTCCGGAAAAATAATTCCAAGGGGGGTGGGGGGCTGGCTTTTCAGGGCAGTTTGATGAGGGTGTTTTGGCGTGGAGGTTTCTGCTTTTTGAATTGGTTGCTGTGGGATTTTACCTCAACTCTGTAACTCCAATTGAAAAGGTTGACAAATAAGTAAGTCGGTTGGTTTGAGAGACTTCTGAAAGGGACATTGAAGAGCAAGGCTTTGAAATTTCGAGCTCTCTCTATCTCGCACTTTGTGGGTTTTGCATTTGCTTTTGATAATTTAAGGGGTATTCAATTATGGATTTTAATAGAGTCTGAAAGACTTTACAGAATTCACTGAATTTTAATGGATTTTAAGTGACTGAATTTTGTGAAATTTACCGAATCCACTGGATTTTAATGGATTTTTATTATTGAATTTTCTGAATTTTATAAAGGATTGTTATGGATTTCTATTGAATTTTATAAAGGATTGTTATGGATTGTGAGCTTTCTCATAAGTTGGAAGCAAAATATCCATGGAGGAGAGTGCAAAGTACTTTGACCCTTAAACTCGTAGTTGCTTGAATAGAACCAATAGGGTTTTCAAGCATGTGACAAATTGATATGAGGAGGTTAAGTATGTAAGTCATGGCTTGTATTCTGCAATACGGCATGAGTTCATGGGCAGGTTTCAATTTGGAAAATCTATTAGTATATTTTCTTTGAACTACTCTTCATCAACTCAACCTCAATCACTCTACTACCACCAAAAGAAAATCTGATGGATGGAGATCAGTCTAATGAATTAGTTTTTAATGAAATCCAAATAACTCCTTGGCAGCATTGATGTTTGTACTCTACTCTTCCTTTTGAACAAAAAATGTTGAATCTTCTCTAAAACAAAGCAATCCAAATCATGTACATTTCATAATGGCTTCTTTCCAGTGGTAATCTAAATGATATCCATGATACTTTCCTTGTTAAAAATGTTATCCAAAATGATTTGGCTAATTCAGAAACATTTCATCATTATACACCACAAGACTTAAATAAGAAGAAAATCAAATATTGTAACACTGTAATGGATCGCAAAATAAACATTTCCAAGTCATATATTCAACAAAAAGAAGAAACTCTGATTAATTGAGAGTTGGAAGATGCAACTTAAATAAAAATGTAGCAAACTGTAAAGTACATTGTTGCATACTAGATTTTACCTATTCCCAAGATAATCCCCATGAAAATTATCTTCTTGAAAGAAACATAATATATCTCCCATGTCTTGCTCAAACATCTCCAACCCATCATCCCCCTCATAATATATCTCCCATGTCTTGCTCAAACATCTCCAACCCATCATCCCCCTCCACATTCATGCATACCCTTTAATCATAATATGCCACGAATTAATATCCCTCTCAAGCATTGGATCAAACACCCTCCTTGCATCCTTCATACTCCCACATTTAGCAGACATCTCCATCGAATGATTCAGCAATCGAAGCTCGCTCCTAAACGGCGACCTCATCAAATAATCAAACACCTTCTTCCCCTCCTCCAACAGCTTCAAACCTCCACACGAAGACAACAACTCATAGAACACTTTCGCATCATTAGGAACAACAACCCCTTGTGTCATCAACTCCACTGCCTCCTTCACCTTCCCCTCTCTGCACAAACTCACCAAGTCGACATTTTGATGTGGTGGGCGTGGATGAACAGCTACAGCAGTGTTTGGGGTTTGAGAATTCCACTGATTAGGATTTGGGGTTGGATTTCCCCTCTGTGGGTACCCTTGATTTGGATTTCCTCGCTGTGGGTACCCCTGGTTTTGCGAACCCCATTGTTGATTAGGGTTAGGGTTTCGTCCATACCCTTGATTTTGGCTTCGATTTTGGTGCTCCCATTGATTGGGGTTAGGGTTGTTGACACGCTGAGGAGGAAAAGACCCATCTTGATTCAAAGCTCTGGGTTCTTTGTTGTAAGGTGGTGGTGGTCTTTGTTGTTGATACTCATTGTTAGTGACAGCGTAAGTGGTGAGAGATCTCTTGAATGGCAAATTTCGAATAACAAAGCGATTGGGTACCTTTTAGAGAGAGCCAGAGTAGCCACGATGAGGTTCCCTGTTCGATGAATAGCCATTCGAGAAGCCATGTTATCTGAAACTAGAGTTGAAGGAGACACAGTGTTGGTGGGAGAGAGGGAGCAGAGAGATTGAAATTCGAGGGTAATAGGCCGGATTTGGAATGGACTTTGGTATTTATATCTTTTACAAATAAATCCTTCAAAGTCCATCAAGTCAACAAATCCATTAAAATCCCCTGTTGTTTGAATACCCCTAGATTTCATTGTATTGTTTAAAATCCATGATTGAATACCCTATGATTTTAATGGATTATAAAACAATCATTTGAAATCTATATTTGAATACCCCTAGATTTTATTGTATTGTTTTAAATCCTTAATTGAATACCCCTATATTTTAATGGACTTTAAAATCTTCCAGAGTCTATTAAAATCCATGATTGAATACCCCCTACACAATCACAAACACCATTAATAAAAGGGGGAAAAGTATAAAAAACCCCAATCCAACTCAAAAGTGACTCAAAAACCGAACTCTCTAAAATTGTTGTTATTTTTCTATTGGGTTCATTCGTTCTATATTGGGGACTTACACAACTTGTGTATAAATTGACTTTTCATTTCATCTAGAGTATTTGGGTGAGATGCAATCTAGGGGTGGGCAAACGGGTCGAGGATCTGCGGGTTTAAATCGAACCGGACCGTTTTGCTCAAAACGGTCCGAATTTTAATTTTGAGTTTTTTGATACGGTTCGGATCGGTCCGGATCCGTTATAAAACGGTCCGGTCCCGGTTCCTATTTTTTAAAACGAAACGGTCCGGGTTGGACCCGTTTCAAATTGCATTTAATAAAAACTTAAATATCTGTCTCTGTCTCTGACTTTGAGATGATGGAGCAGCAGAAGGAAAAAGAAGAGGAGGAGACGTAAGGAATCACCAAAACCCTCTCTCTCTGTCTCTGTTTCCCTCTCCTCTCTCTCTCGAGTCTCTGTCTCTGTCGAGTCAAGAAGCAGCAGCACGAGAAGAAGAAGCAACAGCACGAGAAGAAGAAGCAGTAGCAGCAGCGAGCTCCTCTCTCTGTCAAGTCTCTGTCTCGAGAAGAAGAAGCAGCAGCACTAGAAGAAGAAGCAGCAGCACGAGAAGAAGAAGCAGCTCTGTCTCAAGAAGAAGAAGCAGCCTCCTCTCTCTCTGTCTCTGTCTCGAGAGGAGGAGAAGAAGAAGCAGCAGCAGCGAGCTCCTCTCTCTCAGCAGTCTCTGTCTCTGTATCTGAGTTTATGGAGTGATGGATCTGTTTGATCGATCGATGATGAATTTGTTTGATCGATCGATGATGGTCAGATTAGGTGATTCAGGCTGCTTTTATGGATCGATGATGGATCTGTTTGATCGATCAATGATGATCTCTTATGGATCGATGATGGATCTGTTTGATCGATCGATGATGGTCAGATTAGGTGATTCAGACTGCTTTTATAAATCGATGATGGATCTCTTTTGTATGATCTGTATGATGGATTTGTATGCTTTTGTATGATCTGTTTATGATGGATCGTTTTACCAAATTTATTTTTCTGTTTTTTTTTTTTTGAAGGCAATTTTTTCTGTTCTTGATTCAATTGGAACCGTTTGGAACTGTGGAACCGGACCGTTCCAAACGGTTCGAGTTAGGTTCAGTTCCAATGTTAAAAATCAGGGGATCCGGACCGGACCGGATCCGTTAATTTTAAACGGTTCGAGTTAGGTTCCTCCAAATTTGAAACCGATCCGGACCGTGCCCACCCCTAATGCAATCTACTACTTTCCTAAAGCCTAGAGCCCAATATAATGTGTGGGGACACTACTCCCTTGAAAACCTCCATACACAAATCCCAAGATCATTGGATGGTGTTTGAGTTAACACAGAGATGTCCTCCATGCATTTTTGTTGGATGTTCTCATCACGACACGTCAAGAGTTGATACGTGGCTTTTAAGTACTAGGGTTTCATTAAGTGGTATCAACTATAACCGTAAAGTACCAAACTTTTGAGGGCTTGGTAATTGGATACTATCCTTGGAAAATGGTGAGGCGCTACAAATTAAAAGTTGGTAAATGGATAGGGTTTCTCTCCCTAGTGAGCGTTAAAACTTAAAAGTGTCTTGTAGGGGTGGGCATCCCATCCCGCGATCCCGATCTCGTCCCGATTTTTTCAGGTTTTAATGGGATTGAATAATTTCATCCCGATCCCGTCCCGTCCCGATCTAAAATGGGATGGGATGGGATGAAGATTTTCAATCCCGCCAATCCCGTCTCGTCCCGAGCTAAATTTTTAATATTTATTATTAATATTTTATTTATTTATTTATTTTTATTCATATAAACTTAAAGATGACTGACAGAAACTCACGGTGTTTGCATTTGAATCCTTTCTGGGATCTTCATCTTTTGATGTTCAAGATTGCATTTGAATTTCATTTATTTTATTTTGGGTTTTATATATTATGTAATATCGATTTAGACTATATATGAGTGTCTCTTGAGGCTATCATTTCTGAGTTTATCTGAAGTTTCAAAGAGAAAACAGATGAAAACAAAAGCAAATTGAACTCTCCCAAACATCCCAACTAGATTAGCACTTTAGGGAGGTTTGCAATCAATCACGTGCTCCTTATAAGCATCTTGAGATTAGCACTTGAGGGAGGTTTGCAATCAATCACGTGCTCGTTACGTATACAATGTTATAAACATCTTGAGAGACATATTCAGACATGTCTTTTTTATCCATTATTAATTTGGTTTAAGACTAAAGCCTGCTAGGTAATATGCTACTCACCCTTGGGCAATAGGAGTTATCTTGTAGTGTCAGAGAACGTATATTCAAGAGCTGATCTGGTTTACAAGACTTTGGGTTTTCCATGGGTTCGCCTCTATATTGGTGGGTATTTCACTGCTTAGGTGTTATCCATAACTATTTCCAGATTCCTGCAATTTGCTTGTAGGTTTAAGAAAGTTATTTTTCACGCTCTATATCTAATTATAAGAAAGTTATTTTTCACGCTCTTATATTATGATAATCTTCGCAACAGTCACAGACAGCACACTGATCCCATCCCGTCCCGAACCCGTTTGGGATGGGACGAGGTCGGGATGGGGTTTTTCCCATCCCATCCCGTCCCGATCCCGTATGAACGGGATGGGATAGGGATATGTGTATCTCGTCCCATCCCGTCCCGTGCCCACCCCTAGTGTCTTGGTTCAAGATTTCAAGCTAAGGTGGACACCCATTGAAGCTTATACATATATCTTTTTAATGGCATTGCAAATTTATCAAGAAAATTATTACCAACAAATGATGTTGATTTTATTTTATTTTTCTACAGGAAGTTTTGACAGTGTAGAAGATGGAGTCTTCCATCTCTAGTTCAACTCCTACCTGTCGTCGACCATCAAAATATTGTAGTTGGTGCATGAAGTAGATTTGAGGTGGATCAATCACCCTAAACTCATTTTGGGAGCAAAGATAAGCCTTTACCAATGACGGGATAGGAGAAAGGTTTGGAGTTAGGCACAAAATGATCGTGAGAGTTGGACTGTATGGCGCCCTAAGAGAAAAGTAGTATGAGAGAGTTTGTTTACCTACGGGCAGAGCCATGAATTGTGTTGGGGTATGGCACTCAAAAAGATAAATGTTATAAACTTATAAACGATGGTTTCATAATCCATGATTAATTAATACCTCGTTTAAAAATAAACAAAAATAGAATAACATTTTTATGCTTATATTAAGCAAAAAAAAAAAAAAAAATTTAAATGTTGTCAATTTTATAACATGATAAATTTAGTCATGTATTAAACTCAATCTGTTTTAATTTACATTTCAACTACATATTTACTCCAAAAAGTTCAGAAATAAGTACATTTAAATATTTTAACTTGTATTAGAGCATGGAGTGATTCTACATGGCGAGGAAACGAGCGAGGAAAACAGCGAGGGAGGGAGAGAGGGAGGGGACCGTTCATCCCCCTCGGAATGCATGCAAGAAAAGTCAATGCGCGCATCCTGAGGGGAATGAACGGTCCCCTCCCTCCTTCGCTGTTTTCCTCGCCCATTCCCTCGACAATTAGATTTTTTGTTAGAGCATGACATATGACAAGTTAACACTCTCCATTCATTATGTAATCACCTAAAAACCAACTGGGTGAGTAAATCACATGTATAAATACAATCCTAAGTCAATAGAGATTGAACAAAATGCCCCAATTAAGACATGGTGTTCCTAACATTTTCAACAATAAAAAAAATAAAAATAAAAAGTTATGCGCCTATATCAAATTAATAACGGGGTTGTTTTAATCAGTATGAATCTATCTAGTCATTGTATTTGATTTCTCACAATATCAAATACATCAAATTAATAAACTAGATTATTTTTATTTGTATGAATCTATCAAGTCATTGTATTTGATTTCTTACAATATCAGAGCTTAACAAATAAAACTCAGTTACCCTTATAGATGGATTAAATTAACTGGGGACTTTCAATTAACATATATATAAGTTCCTTAACATTAGTAACTAAATCCCCATAGGCCCACAAGACAACCTAGATAAAGAACAAACCAATAGAACTTAAACTGAACAAAAATTCTAGATGTCGAGGAAATGAGCGAGGAAACCAGCGAGGGAAATGAGGTGGAGGGGGTGGAAACTGTTCACTCACTCGGGATGCGCGTGCAAAAAGTCAACGCACACATCCCGAGGGAGGTGAACGGTTTCCACCCCCTCCACCTCATTTCCCTCGCTGGTTTCCTCGACAGCTAGCAAAGCTCTAAACTGAATGATCCCCACGCCACATAATTTTTTGGCTTTCAGTGTCCCCACAAGTGGATGAAGTAGCATAACACACAAAAGACTTTTGAAAGTTATTGTGGCTCCGCCCCTGCTTGCACTTAAATTTCGGTTTGGTAGTATAAGATAAAACCCTCAAGGGAGGTGAAAGTCGGATTTCCTTTATAAATCTCTCATATCATGCCATGTATAATAAATTGCACATATTTTGTTAGATTTGCTTACATTATCGAAATATGAATATATACTTAAAATTATGTTATAACTTCACAATTATGAATGAATTATCAAGGTGCTCAGTGTCCAAACTTAAGCCTCCTAAGCATTGAGCAGGGCATCATGGTTAGGTGTTAATGTATTTGTTACCCTCTAAACCTAAATCCTTGAGTATCTTCCTAGTTTGGTAAAAACTGGGTTTTTACATTTATTAGCGATTAAGCTTTCCTTAGTTGATTCATCTACATTTGGTATTCCCACATTGCAAAGAATGATATAGCAGGATTGTGAACTTGTAGTGTGACACCAGAAGATTATTGTGATTCTTAAGATTCTACTTGTTTAATTTACTAAGATAATTTTTTTTGTACATAAAATTTGTAAGATAGTTATTCACTGTGTTTTTAAACTTCTTGGCTTAATGTCTCTAATTCTACAAGGAACAATATAACTTTGTATAGGTGTATAAAGAAAATAAATATAGAAAACCTTGCATGGCTGTGCAAAGACAAATATAATATTGTACGTGTTTAGCTGTTAACATCCACAAACGATTTTCTGCATATATTTTAGTATTTACACAAACTTTATTACATTTATGATTTAAAATTTGTCTTCTTCACTTGAACTATGGTTACAAGATCATTCGAACTCCAAAACGCGTTTTAAAAAAATACAAAAACTTATTTGGGTCGTGAGATAAATTCATTAGCTCCATTCAAGTTTTCATTAACAATTTAGTTTAAACTTCGAGTTTTTCAACTTCGTGAACAAAAAAAAAATCAAGTTCTAAAGGACTTGGGAGATTGAAAAATCAAATCTGGGTAAAGCTTAGAGGAATCAATATATAAAAACCTTGTTGAAAGTCACGAGAAAGATTTTTTGATGTTTTAGAAACTTTTTTTATGGCGTAATAGGTAAATTTTCAAGAAGGTTTTTCATGTAGGTGGACAAAAAATAAGTGGCTGAAGATAGTAGCTTGGCATGTACTTATATCGAAGGGAAAATGCTACTCATCTCAACTTTGTATCGTGTTTTAATGCTCCAACATTTTGACATCACCATCCAAATTTTTTTAAAGTGCTAAACAACACCACCATTATAAACAAACAAAAAAAACACACCACCACCTCTTTGATACCCTTGTGTGGGCAGACCTGAGGGAGAGGGTGAGGGAGAAACCCAAGAGCACATTGATCTCAAGAGGGTTGGCAAGCTACAAAGGGGAAATCATAGTCCTACATCGTCTGGGTGCGGGAGGGTGATGTACTATATATACGATGTTGGATCTACAAAGTACTACGCATTTTAAAGCCGTTCGGGCCTTGGGCCCAAAGCGAACAATATAGTACTCTGTGGATCGGGTCATGACAATCTCTCTTCAATCTCTCTCTTCTCCATCACGAACAACACTACCACCTTGCCTTGCCACCAGAGCACCACCACCGCCAGTCGCACCTCTCTTCCTCTATTTCTTATTCTCCTCTCTTCCTCTTCTCTTTATTTTATCATTTCTTCCTCTTATTCTCATCTCTTCTCATGAGCGACCCCACTCCGCTGCTAGCCTCACCACCTTTCCCAGCCCCTACCTTGTTCTCTCTTCTTCTTCTTCTTCCCATCTCCACCTCCAATAAGTTCCAAATGAAGTTAAAAAACAACATAGCCTGAGATTTGAGCTCCATTTCAGTCCTTCTTCCACAATCAAGGTTCGAATCTATCAATGAAATAATAACCTAACTTTGTGTTTCTCTGGGTTTTTCTCATTCGCCCTTGAGTAAGAACCCTCATTCTCACAAACCCAGGGACGGAGAAATAATAAGATATGGGAATAAGGACAGAGAAAAAAATAAAAAGAAGAATAAGAGATGAGAGAAAATGTGTGGCCGACTGGTAGGCGGATAGGGCGGTGGTGGCAGGGTGGAGCAGTGGTGGTGTTGTTCCAGATAGAGAAGATAGGAGAATAGAGGGTGTGAGGAGGGAGAGAGAAAATGAGTTTATAGTGGTGGTGTCTTTCAGTAGATGGTGGTGTCCAATAGAAAGTATGGATGGTGGTGTTCTTCAGCAGAAATGATGGTGTCAAAAAGTGGGATCCTTGTTTTAATAACTCCCCTGATGTGGCCATGTGTTATTTGGAAATCAATTTTAATGGCTTCTCGGTCTTCCAAGATGAAAGAAGCCATTGGAAATGCTTATGGAACCCTTTTTTTTGCGATTTATTTAGCAGATCACATGTAAGAGTAGAGAATTAGCAAGGTTTTCTTCAAGGATTTCTATCCCCTTTTAAGGTTTTTAATCATATGTCTGGTTCACAATCAAAACTTACATCAAGACAACAATAGGATGCCAATGTTTCTTCTAAGAGGAAAAGAACTTGAACTAAGCTTTCACAAGTTAGACTCAGATTTAAGACAACAATAGGATGCCAATGTTTCTTCTAAAAGGTAAAATTGGAAGATAAAATATTAGCTCAAAGATTAAAAGATAAAGTATTTACGCAAGTCAAACTCTATTTTGGTTTTTCATAAGCCAATAGTGATAGAGGATGACTCACATTATATAAGACATAGTGATAGAAGATGAATCACATATAATGATACACCAAAACGATCACATCCTAGAGTCATACATGTTTCATTATGATCTCGAGAAACTACGGGTCCCAGCGTCAACCCAACACTGATCCGACTCAAGCGGTTCTAAGCCCGCCCAATTCAGTCTGCCAAATGGACCCGAACTTTTACAGCTTGTTAAGTCCACATGTCTCACAGCTATCATCAATACTTGTAAGCCCTGTTAAGGCAAGTATATATCTTGAGGATCAGCTTTGGACAGGAAATTACAACAGCTCTCCACTTTCGACTACGAAATAAATACTAGAGTACATATCACACAAGAAAACATCCTCTTACAGATTACCCTCAGATAGGAAACTATCTCCTGAGTATCTAGGAGCACAAGGACAACATGGAACTTCCATTCTACAGCATGACCCCTAATTAGATAAGATCTCCACGAAGATCTCCTTTCTAAACTACTCCATCGATGTCCTTGTCGAATAAGGACTCCTGCACTATAAATAAGAATTGAGGTTGGTAAGTTAAGGTACGCTACAAATTCCCTATTTACAACATTACACCTTCATCGAATCCTTGTCTGACTTTAGCACCGGAGTATGATCCGCCACCACAACGGTGGTACGTGGCTCACGTGGGTTCCATGTGCAAGTCAGCAGGATTAGGTCAAAGTAGGGAGCGAAAAATGACTGCATCAATTTGGCGCTATCCGTGGGGACGACAAAGTTCTTAACCTTTCACTAGCATCATCTCCTTTCGAAATATGGAGAGATGGTGACCACTAAATCACACAACGATAGAGAACAGGGGGAAACACCGAGCTCTCAACCTGGTGTTGCTTCACCACCCTCGACAGTGCAGGTAGTCCGCAGACATCAAACCAGTGTTTCCATGGCAACAACAACACCAGCAGACCCCGAATCAGATCCAAGATCACTTTTCATACGTCAGGCTTTTTCGATTATAAAAACGCTCAAATCGATGAAATAAAGGCCTAACGAGATACTGAAGGCGTATTTAACCAGCTTCAACATTGAGTTAGCCACCGTCAACGTGTGTAACAACACAACGGCCGTCTCGACCTTCATCGACGACCAGAGGAAAGGAGAGTTCTATAACTTCTTGACACTGGACCCCTCCAGCAAGCATGACAGACCTAGTAAGGGAAGCGCAGAGCTCCATCGCCATAGGAGAAGAACGGGTAGCCAAAAGCGAAGCCGGGCCCGGGGAAGAACTGACCAACAAGATATGCGTGTTTCATGGAGTCCATTCCGAGTTTGAAATGTCAAACATGTCCAAGAAAAGGGCTCTCAAAATTTTGAAGATCCAAACAATACGCGGTAAGCAGCCGGAACCGCATGCTCGGAGTCAAGACCTTTCCATGCCACTGGTATTTACGGAGAGATACCTCCAAGGGATACAACTCCCGCACAATGACTCCCTGGTGGTAACAATCTCCCTGGAAAGCTGGGAAGTAAGGAGATCCTAGTGGAGAAACCTTTCGAACAGAAGAGTTCAGACCGGATGGTAACGATGAAGCCCTGCGCGTTGGGCTAGACCTCCTCGATGAAAAGCGAGATCTAGCCTCCGCCGAGATAGTCGCCTACCAACAATGAATGATGCAATACTACAACAAGAAGATCAAACCACGCAAACTCAAGGTGGGAGATTGGGTACTCAGGAAGACCAAGCAAAACACCAAAGAAGTTGGCGCATAAAAGCTAAATCCAAATCTGGAAGGACCATACAGAGTTGCTAAGGTCAACGGCCGAGAACATATTGGCTTGAAGACACAGATGGCAACGGGCTTAAACGACCATGAAATGTAGAACATCTCAAAAAAAATATTATCAATAAAATATTTTTTTTTACTAAAACTTCCACTATTGTCCGTTACGACCCTCGACCATCCCGACTATGACCAGACTCGAATATCAACCTGATGCCTAGTCCTTTGTGCGCAGACCACGACGACCGAGGAAGTGGGAGTCTAGTCAGCGCTTGTCCACTGATGACGACGACTTGTAAGGGATCATTGCTTTCCAACATACAATGTTCGCCAACTTTACCAGATAAGCTTAGTCAGTGCGCGACTGATGACGATGGCTTCTGGTGTCCGATGCCTAGTCGTTGCGCACGAACCATGACGATCGAGGAAGTGAGAGTCTAGTCAGCGCTTGTCCGCTGATGACGACGATTCACCGAGGGATCATTTCTCTCCAACAGACAATGATCGCCAAACTTACCAGATAAGCTTAGTCAGTTCGCAACTGATGACGATGGCTTCTGGTGCCTGACGCCTAGTCCGCTGCGCACCAACCACTACGGGCGAGGAAGTGGGAATCTAGTTAGCACTTGTCCACTGATGACGATGACTCACCAAGGGATCATTGCTCTCCAATAGACAATGATCGCCAAACTTACCAGATAAGCTTAGTCAGTTCGCGACTGATGACGATGGCTTCTCGTGCCCGACACCTAGCCCGCTGCACGCGGACCATGACGTTCGGGGAAGTGGGAGTCTAATCTGCGCTTGTCTGCTGACGATGACAACTCGCCAAGGGATCATTGCTCTCCAACAGACAATGATCGCTGAACTTACCAGATAAGCTTAGTCAGTTCGCAACTGATGACGATGGTTTTTGGTACTCGAAGCCTAGTCCGTTGCGCGGGGACCACAACGATCGAGGAAGTGGGAGTCTAGTTAGAGTTTGTCCGCTGATGACGAAGAATCGCTAAGCGATCATATCTCTCAAACAGACAATGATCGCCGAACTTACCAGGTAAGCTTAGTCAGTTCGCGATTGATGACGATGGCTTTTGGTGCCCGACGCCTAGTCCATTGTGCGCGGACCACGACAGCCAAGGAAGTGGGAGTTTAGTCAGCGTTTTTCCGCTGATGACGATGACTCGCTAAGGGATCATTGCTCTCCAACAGACAATGATCACCGAACTTACCAGGTAAGCTTAGTCAATTCGCGACTGATGACGATGGCTTCTGGTGCCTAACGCCTAGTCTGCCGGACGCAACCTACGACGACTAAAAAAATGGGAACTAGTCAGCATTTGCCCGCTCATGAAAACAACCAGCCAAATGAGCGACAACAGTCTTTGAAACATATCAACACAGTCTGTGACGCGCAGACTAGGGCTGGCATTCCGAACCGAAAAATCGCACCAAACAGGAAACCAGCCCGGACCGACCCTATCACGCCCCGACCCGCCACAGGAATCGCAGCATGCCGATGCGTGAACTAACCCGTAATACAAGCGGATTGTAACCGGCCACAACATCATAATATAACACATTCTTGATACGAAAATCAAACGGAAATAAAAACTACGATAAAATTTGAACAAAATAAGTATATTTGATTCGCCTCGCCAGAGTCATAGTGACAAAACCAATATACAAACATCTAGTATAACAAGATAATACAGAGGAAGCAAAACATACCTGTACAGGGTGGATACGACCAAACCGCACAAAACGTGCCTACAACAGAAAACTGGGCCTAAGCGCCACGATTAGCAGGAACGCCAACACTGCCTGCACTCCAATGGAAGCACACCCCTTGCGGGGTCAGCAAAGCACAAAGCTAGCTAGTGCAAGCGAACTAATACAGATAACAGAATAATATACAAGGAAAATTCATGCCACACAACAATGGATAAGTAGCAGGTTCTAAAGTCCAAATCACACTGTGTCTCTAAGGATAATATTTCTAAGTTCAAACACCAACACAAGCATTTCAGATTCAACAATAACTACAAGTTTACGAGATATGCCGATCATTACTATGATTCAAACATGGTAAATATCAAGCGATGAAAATAAAGACAATCTCACAATTCTTCATAGTCTCGTAGGTATAGCAATCAAGTCGAAACCAAAAATTTTGTATAAGTGTCTCATATCGTAGGTATCCGCATACCTTACGAATGTGTCTCACCTAGACACATCCCACAACGTGCACCAGCACCACTTCGGGTGGTTTGTATCCTAATGGGGTACCATCTGCCAGGATACAAACTTAAACATCTCGAACGACTGGCCTAACACGGCCAACCTAACACAAATGAAACTCAAGCGCGCTGGGAGGGAAAGCGAGCAATCTCCAAAGCACGTCCTCCGGGACCCATCCTACTACACTCTCTAGTGGCAAGTGTGTGTGGGAGCTCACCGCACCTCAGCAAACTTGCCACATGCAATAGCATCCTCAATGTCTGGTGCGAGTCATCTCAAACACCATCCAACTCACGATGCGAGCAAGCTCCTAAACATCAGCACAACAGGCATTATAGTGGGGTAAAGACAGTTACACTAATATCAACTTGCACAAACTACGAGTCTGTATAGAATCAAATATAACAAACGTATAACCATAATCAGTTCGGAAATTTTCATAAATCACAACTACGCTAGGGTCCCAACATGACCCAGTCCACAACAATAAATTCATTCAAGTCGAATTATCATACATGCTCAAGGCTCGGCAATCTACGATAAAACATGACATACTATGCAAACTCGAAAACGAAGCATATAAGCCCAATGCCATTATACCAATGCCATTACACCAAAGCCTAATCACACCCAAATTCATCCACTATTCGATTTCATTCAAGTATATCATGCTTTCAGAAAACTCAATATGTAATTCATTCACAAAAGAACCAACACAACCATCGAAATCTCTAAAAACCTCGGATTTCGGACTTGGATTCATCTATACACAATCGACGGTATCATGTAAAAATAAAATTCAGGATTTCAAATAATTATTTATCAAAATAAATATTATAGTTACACTCACCTGAGCGGAATGGGTTTTCAGAACCCAAATCCTACCGGTCGAAGCTCTCAACTCGCAAAACAGTGAATGCGGAACCACGAAAATTTTTAAAACTGCAAGGCGGACTCAAAGGTGAGCAAACTAGCCGAAAACTGAAAAAATAAATAAGTTACCATCGGTGCGTGATTGAAAGAAAACTTACAGGCAAATAAAATCTGGCAAACTCCCCGACGAAACCCAAAGTTTGGCGAAAACTCGCCGAAACCCTCCCTACTCCGGTCTGATTGCATCCAAACAGCACAACAGACCGGAAATAGGTCTAAGAATACTCTTAGTCACGAATGTGCGGCTCACCCACGTACCCAAAGTCCGGATTCACACCGAAGAACCTTCCTAACGGACATGCACCCTGATTGTTTTTTGAAAATCCCAACCAACCCTGAAGACACCCTTGCATGTGGGGTCTACGGGCTCCAAATGACACCACAAATGCCCCTCAATGGCTGATCGGAGCTACGAAATCCGATCAAACAACCCAACACCGATTAAGCCCACACAAATCTAAAATTTTGATTTTTTTTAAATGAAAAACTGAAACAATAAGGGGGGGAGTGGAAGAAAAATGAGGAGGAGGAGGTGATATTTGGGGGAAGAAATCGGCAAAGCAAATGAGTTCTCATTGGAGAAGAAGAGGGCGAAGGGAGAAATCGTTCCCTGAAAAAAAAAAAAAGGAAGAAGAAGGGAGGGGTTTGTCTCTTAACGGGTGGGTGGCTATGTCCCCCCACTGTATTTTCTGAGTACACCCCTACAAACATTTTTTTTAAATATAGATATTACATCATACACACCTTAAAAGAGATCTCGTCCTCGAGATTGGATAAAACCACTACAAGAAAAGCTCGGGGTATTTTTGTATCATTTGGTCCTCCAGCTCCCAAGTCATGTCACCCTCTCGATGGCTCCACTAAACTTTCACTAACTTCTCCGTCCTACGACGAAGTTGTTTCACATCATCATCAACAATGGCTACATGCCTCACTGGATAAGTCAACTCATCAGAAATCTCCAACTCAGCGGGCTCTATAATTTGTGACTGGTCTACCAAACACTTCTGCAACATGGATACGTGAAACACGTCGTGGAGACCTAACATACTCGCCAATCTGCAGGCCACTGGTCCAATCCTCTCAGTAATCTCATAGGGCCCTACATATCTCGGTGCAAGCTTCCCTCGACTTCAGAACCAAACAATTTCGCGCATCAAGGAAACTTTCAGAAAAACCCTGTCGCCAACATCAAACTCTAACTCCTTACGTCTCCTATCAGCGTAACTCTTCTGTCTACTCTGGGTTGTCAACAAACGCGCTCTAATCAGCTCAATCTTCTCAGTAGTTTCTCTGATAACATCTGGCCCCATCACAACTGACTCACCAATCTCTGCCCAACAAACAGGAGACCTACACGGTCATCCGTAGAGTGCCTCAAACGGTGCAATGCCAATACTTACGTGGTAGCTATTGTTGTACGCAAACTCGCACAACGGTAGATGATCTTCCCAACTGCCCCCAAAGTCTAAAATGCATGCTCTAAGCATGTCTTCCACTACCTGATTCACTCGCTCAGATTGGCCATTTGTCTGTGGATGATAGGTTGTACTCATGTCCAATCTAGTACCCATAGCTTGCTGAAAGCTCTGCCAGAAGTGGGCTGTGAAAAGCGGATCTCTATCGGATACAATCGAAACAGGCGACCCATGAAGGCGGACTATCTCCCAAATGAACAACACCGCTAGACTGTCTGTCGTCCGATTCATACTAACAGGAATGAAATGTGCACACTTCGTCAACCGATCAACAATGACCCATATCGACTCATTACCTTTCCTCGACCGTGGAAGTCCATCGATGAAATCCATAGTGATATACTCCCACTTCCACGTCGGGATCTCTAATGGATGCAATAACCCAGACGGTCTCTGATGCTTGGCTTTCACCTGCTGACAATTCACACACCGTGCCACAAACTCTCCAATGTCTTTCTTCATGCCACGCCACCAGAAAGAACATCTCAAATTTCGATACATCTTCGTTCCACCGGGGTGAATGGTGAAACGAGATCTATGAGCTTCCTGCAAGATATCTCTTCACAACTCCTCATCAGACGGAATACAAAGTCGCCCACGAAACCGCAACCCTCCATCTGAACCCACCGACCAATCGGTAGGACACTCATCCAATGTGTCCACTACCAAATCTGCTATCTGCCTTGTAATCACTGGATCTGAGGTCTGTCTCTCCACCACTCTACTGATCAACGACGGATAAACTGTTAAACCCGCTATCATGCTGCCTTTTGTACTAAAAGTAGGCTGAACTGCAAATGAAACCAATGTATCAAGTGTTTGGTACTTTTGAATCATCATGGTGGCTATCACTACATGTCGCCTACTTAAGGCATCTGCAACCACATTGGTTCTACCAGGCTGATACTGTATCTTGAAGTCATAGCTGCTAAGAAAATCAATCCATCGTTGTTGCCTCATATTCAACTCCCTCTGAGTGAATAAGTACTTCAAACTCTTGTGATCTGTGAACAACTCGAACCTCTCACCATATAGGTAATGTCTCCAGATCTTCAAAGCAAAGACTACGGCTGTCAACTCTAAATCATGTGTCGGATATCTTCGCTCGTGGGGTTTCAACTGTCGAGACGCATAGGCTATGACCTTGTTGCCTTGCATCAACACTTCATCCAATACTGTACGGCAAGCATCAGTAAATACCACTAGTCGGCTACAAGGTGTCGGAATAGTCAACACTGGTGCTGAAGTCAACCAAAACTTCAAAGTTTCAAAAACTTCTTCATACATTTTTTACCATACAAAAGGAACATTCTTCCTAGTTAACTGGGTGAGTGGTGCCGCAATCATGGAAAATTTCTCGATAAACCGTTGGTAATAACCAGCCAAACCCAGAAAACTATGAATCTCTGTCACACTACTCGGTCGTCTCCAAGACTTCACTGCTTCGACTTTCTTGGGATCCACTGCAATACCTCCACTAGAAATGACATGCCCATGAAATCGAATTTCAGGCTCCCAGAAATGACACTTACTGAACTTCGCATACAACTAATTTTCTCTAAGTGTCTGCAAAACAATGCGAAGGTGCTCTCTGTGCTCCTCTAAACTCCTCGAGTACACTAAGATATCGTCAATGAAAATTACCACAAATTTGTCCAAGTATGGACTGAACAATCTATTCATCAAATCCATAAAGAAAGCTGGTGCATTTGTCAATCCAAATGGCATGACTGGAAACTCATACAAGCCATAACGGGTCCGAAAAGCGGCAATTGGAACGGAATGTTCCTCATCTCTCATCTGATGATACCCAGACTGTAAATCTAATTGTGAAAACACTACGGCTCCCCTCAACTGATCCAATAGATCATCAATTCGAGGCAATGGATACTTATTCTTGATGGTCACTTTATTCAGATCTCGATAATCTATGCACATCCTCAATGATCCATCCTTCTTGGACACAAATATTGTTGGAGCCCCCCAAGGTGAATTGCTCGGCCGAATAAACCCCTTACGAAGCAAATCATCAAGTTACACTCTCATCTCTTCCAATTGCTTAGGTGCAAGCCTGTACACTGATTTTTAGATATAGGTGCAGTACCAGGAACCAGGTCAATCCAAAACTCTACCTCACGGCGAGGAGGGATACCAGGAATCTCCTGAAACATATCAGGGAACTCACACACAACCTCTACAGAGCTGGTGTCGGGATTAGAAATCTTAAGAGATCTAAGAAAACTCGACATCACAGAAACATAATCGGGCTCACAAGCCAACACACGAGGCGAAGCATCAGGTGGCGCTAACATCACCGACCTATGCAAGCAAGCAATGATCACCGGATGACTGGACAACCAATCCATCCCTAGAATCAAATGATAGCCCTGAAAACCCAAGACAATAAAGTCAAACACGAAGTTATACCCCAACAAGGAAAACTCAAAACGGGGACAATATTTCCACAACCAAACCGAACTGCCACGGGAGACACAACGCACAAGGGTTCCAGCAAAGGCACTACCTCTAAGCGATCTCTAACAACCAACTGTCTAGAAATAAAAGACCTAGATGCTCCTGTATCGAAAAGAGCCCTCAACAGGGAAGACGACGAATGCACAAAACCTGACACACAACACATATATCCTGAGTCACATAACAACACACTAACATGCAATTTTTCCTACACATAATGCACGTAACACAAATCTTACTACATTTAGCACACACAACTATAAAAAAAAATATAACATACCCTCAACATTTCACTGACCGGGAATAGATGCTAGGCGAACAGGCGGTGCTGGGAAAGGGACTCTGTGACCCACTCCAGGCGCAGGTGCTAACTGTCCCTGAGGCGCCCTCTACTGTGTTGTTCCATCCCTATTCTGAGGGCAAACTCTGGAAAAATGCCCCAGTTGCCCACAAGTATAACAAACTACATGCTCCCTTCGATTTGTCTGACCTCTTGGACAATCACGGGCTACATGTCCCTTCTGACCACAAGTGAAGCAACCGATCCTAGTTCCTGTCTGACCACCCCTCATAGGTTGTCTCTGTTGCTGCTGTTGTCGATGATCTCCTCGGGAATGTCTATCACCTCTGCGGTCTCTGCCAGTCCTAACTGGTCCCCCTCTACCAGGGTCTCTCTGCTGAACAGCGGCACGCTCTGGCTGTTGTGCCTGTTCAATTGTCTGGCTTCCTCTGCCAAACCTCTGACAGTGTTCTGAACCTCTAGCTCATCGAACCAAAGTCTCTTGGCTACACTTAGCGTCAACTCACTCCTGACTCAAAGTGACGTCCACTAATCTCTCAAAAGGACGACCGATCATCACCATCAACTGTTTCCTTAAGAACGGGTTTAGACCACTCAAAAATTTCTTGTTCTTCTTCTCTGGAGTATCTATGAAACAAGTGGCATAGCGGCTCAATTATGTAAACTCGGCCAAGTATTCTGAAACAGATCTAGATCCCTGCTGTAAATGTAGAAACCTGTCCACTATCTCAGCTCTGGCAGAATCAGGAATAAAATGTTGTTCAAACACATCTCAAAATGTATCCCACTGCATCTCTGACACATTACGGCTGTGCCTCACTGAATCTCAGCAATACATAGCCTCTCCGTCAAACTGGTGTGCTGCTAACTTGGTACTCTGTATAGGTGTCAGCACCATCCTCTCAAATATGAGCTCTACCTTACGGATCCACCGATCCGCAGTTAGAAAATCTCCAGTACCGTCAAATCTTTCACCACCCAAGCTGACGAAATTCTTGTTGCAACGAGTAAACGGATCCTCTGATTGACTGCACTGTCTCATATTTTGTGCCTACTGTCTCATCATTTCCATGAAAGTCTGAGAGGCATCCTCTACAGCAGTGCCTGATCCCTCACCCTGGGATCTCTTACCACGCGCCATCACCACACTCCCTCTCCGTAAAAGAAAACACACATACAACACATCAAACAACACAACAAAAATCCTAACTCCTCTACCCAATTCACTCAAGAAAGTGGCATACGATGATGTTCTATGTGAACCGGTAAACAATGGCTCTGATACCAAGCTCTGTCACGCCCCGACCCGCCATGGGAATCACAGCGTGCCGATGCGTGAACTAACCCGTAATCCGTAATACAGACGGATCGTAACCGGCAACATCATAATATAACACATTCTTGATATGAGAATCAAACGGAAATAAAAACTACGATAAAATTTGAACAAAATAAGTATATTTGATTAGCTCTGCCAGAGTCACAGTGACAAAACCAATATACAAACATCTAGTATAACAAGATAATACACATGATAATACAGATGAAGCAAAACATACCCGTACAGGGTGGACACGACCAAACCACACAAAACGAGCCTACAACGGAAAACTGGGCCTAAGCCCCACGATCAGCAGGAACGCCAACACTGCCTGCACTCCAATAAAAGCACAGCCCTTGCGGGGTCAGCAAAGCACAAAGCTAGCTGGTGCTAGCGAACTAATACAGATAACAGAATAATATACAAGGAAAATTCATGCCTCACAATAACACAGCCAACCTAACACAAATCAAACTCAAGCGCGCTGGGAGGGAAAGCGAGTAATCTCCAAAGCACGTCCTCTAGGACCCGTCCTACTGCACTCTCTAGTGGCAAGTGCGTGTGGGATCTCACCGCACCTCAGCAAGCTTGCCACGTGCAATAGCGTCCTCAATGTCTAGTGTGAGTCATCTCAAGCACCATCCAACTCACGATGCGAGCAAGCTCCTAAGCATCGACACAACAAGCATTATAGCGAGGTAAAGACACGTACACTAATATCAACATGCACAAACTACGAGTCTGTATAGAATCAAATATAACAGACGTGTAACCATAAGCAGTTCGGCAATTTTCATAAATCACGACTACGCTAGGGTCCCAACATGACCTTGTCCACCACAGTAAATTCATTCGAGTCGAACTATCATACATGCTCAAGACTCGGCAATCTACGATAAAACATGACATACTATGCAAACTCGAAAACGAAGCATACAAGCCCAATGCCATTATAACAATGCCATTACACCAAAGCCTAATCACACCCAAATTCATCCACTATTCGATTTCATTCAAGTATATCATGCTTTCAGAAAACTCAATACGTAATTCATTCACAAAAGAACCAACACAACCATCAAAATCTCTAAGAACCCCGGATTTTGGACTTGGATTCAATTATACACAATCGACGGTATCATGTAAAAATTAAATTCAAGATTTCAAATAATTATTTCTCAAAATAAATATCATAGTTACACTCACCTGAGCAGAATGGGTTTTCAGAACCCAAATCCTACCGGTCGAAGCTCCCAACTCGTAAAACAGCGAATGCGGGACCACGAAAATTTTTAAAACTGCAAGGCAGACTCAAAAGTGAGCAAACTAGCCGAAAACTGAAAAAATAAATAAGTTACCATCAGCGCGTGACTAAAAGAAAACTTACAGGCAACTAAAATCTGGCAAACTCCCCGACGAAACCCAAAGTTTGGCGAAAACTCGTCGAAACCCTCCCTACTCCAGTCTGATCGCCTCCAAACTGCACAATAGGCCGGAAATAGGTCTAAGAACCCTCAGAGTCACCAATGTGCGACTCACCCACGCACCGAAAGTTCGGATTCACGCCTAAGAACCTTCCTAATGGACATGCACCCTGATTTGTTTTTGAAAATCCCGGCCAACCCCGAAGTCACCCTTGCATGTGGGGTCTACGGGTTCCAAATGACGCCACAAATGCCCCTCAATGGCTGATCAGAGCTACGAATTCCGATCAAACAACCCAACACCGATTAAGCCCACACAAATATGAAATTTTGATTTTTTTTTTTAAATGAAAAACTGAAACAAGAAGGGGGGAAGAGGAAAAATGAGGAGGAGGATGTGAGATTTGGGGGAAGAAATCGACAAAGCAAATGAGTTCTCGCTAGAGAAGAAGAGGGCGAAGGGAGAAATTGTTCCCTGGAAAAAAAAAACAAGGGAGGGGTTTGTCTCTTAAGGGGTGGGTGGCTATGTGCCCCCACCATATTTTTTGAGTACACCCCTACAAACAAATATATATATATATATATATATATTTAAAAATAATACAGATATTACAGACCCAGTTGGCTTGGGCTGTTTTAATATTTTTTTTTATTTTCGGCTCTGTTTTTAGGCCCGGCCTGAATATTTCGGTCCGGTCCTCGGTTTCAAATTCCTAAACCCACCAGTTAACCGGTCCGGCCCGAGTTCCATTTAATTTAATTTCATTCGTTCCTTTACACTCCACTCATTTCATTTCACTCCATTCATTCCCTTACACTCCACTCATTTCATTTCACTCCACTCCATTTTAATCTTTCAACTCCACTTTCATTTTACTCCACTCATTTCATTTCACTCCACCCCATAATAGATTAAAATAATCATTCAACTCATTTATCATTTCAAGAAAGCCTACAAAAAAGCCTTCTTTCTCTCCACTCATTTGTCATTTCAATTCATTTCACTCCACTCATTTCAATGCATTTGGCTCAAAGCTTTTTCTCTCTCACAGAACAGAGCACAAGAAAGCCTTCTTTCTCTCCACTCATTTCAATTCATTTTTAGCAGAGCTTATGGAATTGGCCTTCAAATATTCAACTTATGGAAATGGCCTTCAAATATTCAACTTATGGCAATGGCCTTCAAATATTCAAAGTTTCAAACACAGAGCTTATGGCAATGGCCTTCAAATATTCAAACGCAGGCTTTGTTATCGGATCTACTTCGGCTTCTCTTAGGCTGCGGATCTTTCATTCATGGAGGTTTGTAGGGGTTCAACTTTTGAACTTAGTGGATGCGGTTGCAATTGGAAGTAGATCGCTAGAAAGGTTGTCCAAGATTCTGGATGTGTTTGAGACCCTACGAGACTTAGTTCGAAGCTGTGTTTTCGCATTTCATAGGAAAACAGATATGTTTTCGAGTTTAAACCGAGATCGGCCCGGCCTGACCCGACATGTCGGGTAACCGAGACCTTGGTTAACCTGCCTTACTCGGTTCGGTCTCGATCCTTTATATTTTAGTCTTCAAATATTCGGTCCAGGCCTCGATCTTGGATTTTTGAGCCGGTTACCCTGATCGGCCCAGCCCTAGCGCGGACAATAGCGGCTCACCAACAAACGAAAGCGGCCAAAGGCGATCAATAAAATTTGATTGACAAAACAATTATTCTGCTAGAAGTACAAATTCTACAATCTGCGAAGCATCTAAAGAAAACTCATTAGTACAAGGAAAAAATAGTATTTTCATTCAAAAAATTGTTTTTCTGTCCTGGGAAGGACATTACAACTATTTCAAGGAGGGCAGCCTTTTCTACAGCTAGCCCTGCGAAACCAAAGCCTTCCCTCGAGGAATCGGTCCAAAAGCAGCCCTTCTGTAATGGGAAAAATCAAGGTCGACACCAGGACACTCCTCTCTGATTAGCTCCAACAACTCCAATCTGCCCCGAATAACCTCATACGAAATCAATGGCCTCCGTCCCGACATGTCAAAATCCACCACACCTACCAAGACAGCATAATGCGAACGCTCCTCCGACAACAAGTGTTCCGCTTCACGAACACGACAAAGCCCATCATCAATTGCAGACTTCAGCTGTTGTCACTCGAAGACCCATTCCGTTTCCGCCCACCTTCTTTCAGTTTTTTGGGCTTCCAGATCGGACGACCATCTTCCCACGGCCGCATCTAGGCACTCCAATTCTGCCCCAGCTCGACACGAGTCAACGTCAAATCAGACTTGGCCGCTCTCAGTTGATATCTTATGCCCGCAAACTCCACTTCATCGGCAGAAACTGCGGCCCTCATGACTCCTAAGTTCGTGGCAGTACTAGAACTCTACAACTGACCAGTCAAAGAGTCCACTCAATATAAGGCATCCGAATATGACATCTGCAAGTCCACGAAGGCTTTTTCTAAAGCAAGAATTCGCCTGCGGGCTTCGGGATGTAGAGCGACATGGTTATATGGCTCAAGGTCACGAACGACCATCTCGGGACCATAGTGACACGAAGCATCAACGCGTGGTCCGATGTCCTCCCCCTCTAAGTCAACAAGGGGAGTGGCAGCATCAAGAGGCAAGCAATGACCCCCCGAGATCGCCGCTTGTGCAGAACGCGACAGCCCAAGAGGAGAAGTCAGAGGGTTGTCTTCTCCTCGGAGCAACGACTGGAGGCACATTCACCTCCAATTTCGCAAGCCTAGTTGGGTTGGGCAAAGCCAGGCTTCTCTTCCTCGAACTACGAAGAACAACCCCTTCAGTCGGTGAACCCGACACGACATGGGCACCGTGAGAACATCTAAGAAACCCACTGCACACAATGTTACCGGCATTAGGAGGTCCGTCAACGAACATCAAAGGGAGCTTGAGAAATTCCCTCTTTATCCGCCCTTCCTCCTCAGTAAGAAATGAAACAACAAACTTCCCTAAAACACAGGAGTGGCATCAAAACCGACGTCGCATCAGAAATACGAAAATATATGAGCCACCAAAAGAAAAAAAAACTCACGGATATCAAACTGGAAGTATCAGTTATTCTACGACTAAAAAGCTTGACGTATGAAAAATCCACCGAAGCCAAAAACCAATGTTTTTCCCAAGGTCGGCGTTATCCGCCTCCAAGCGCAGGCAAGCAGGGTAGTTCAATATGCAGAGACCCCTAGGGTCCAACCGAGCAGCGGTCACGTGATGAATCACCATCGTGGTCAAACGAAGACCAACGTCATGTGCCCTTAGAAGAATCGCAGGCATAATCTTGAACCCGCTCGGAACCATCTGAGAGGGAGGCATGCGAAAAGAATGAAAGAAACGCCAAACGTCATCTGGCACTGGAAATCGGAGCCCTAACTCAAATATACTTCGGTGCAAATTTATGTACCCCTGAGGGGGTGTAGTGGGAGCCAAATCTTCAAACGCGGGAATGATTTCCAAATCTTCTAGGATACGGTATAAACTCTGAATCCTGATTAATAGCTTTCACCAACCAAGCTACCCTCGAAGAGCTTGAGGCAAGTGAAGGACAACAGATCCTTGGAAGAAATTTCCACATTATCTGCCATTGATAGAAAGAATAAATCGAACTTTACAACAACACTATTGCTTGGGGAACAACGCACATAAGAATGAGAAAATCCTTCTCGAAGCAGCAAATATTTATAGGGAAAACAAATCGCACCTTCCCTCCCTGAGCAGTCACGTACCCATTAATATTATGCGCTGCTCGAGACAAGCGCTTCGAATTCAATCATCACGGCGGTACAGTTGCTTTTTCAAAGAGTCAGTGGACTTACTAAGCGCCCCACTAGGGCTGAACAAAAAACCGATCAAACCGATTAAACCGACCGAATCGATCTAAACCTAACCGATTGGTTCGGTTTAAATTCGGTTCGAATCAGTTTTAAAAAATTCAAAATCGAAGTGGTCGGTTCGATTTTCGGTTTCTATGTGATTTTAACCGACCAAACCGAACCGACCTAATATATATAATAAATAATATATATTTTATATATAAATAATACAATATGTTTAAAATAGTCGGTCTGTTCGATTTTATTTCGGTTTTGGTTCGATTTTAGTCGGTTCGGTTCGGTTGCGGTTTGCATAAATTAGAATCGGTTCGGTTTCGGATCGGTTTTGTTAATGGTCGGTTCGGTTTCGGTTTGAAAATTTTAAAACCGACCTAAGTCGGTTCGGTTCACGGTTTAGGTGAAAAACCGAACCGTCGGTTCGGTTTTCAGCCCTACGTCCCACTTACTCAGGGGGAGTAGCTAGTGATACACCAAAACAGTCACATCCCTGAGCCATACACGTGTCATTATGATCTTGAGGAACTACAGGCCCCAGTGTCAGCCTAACACTGAACCGGCCCAAATGGTTCTAAGCCTACCCAATGCAGTGCGTCAAACGGGCCCGAACTCTTATAGCTTGCTAAGCCCACGCATTTTACAACTATCCTCAATACCCATAAGCCCTAATAAGGCAAGTATCTCGAATATCAACTTTAGACAGGCAATTACAGTTGCTCTCCGTTTTCGACTACGAAACAAATACTAGAGTACATATCACACATGGAAACATCCTCTTATGGATTACCCTCAGCTAGGGAACTATCTCCTGCGAATCTAGGAGCATAGGGCTAACATGGAACTTCCCTTCTACAACACGACTCCTAATTAGATAATGATCTCCACGAAGATCTCCTTCCTAAACTACTTCATCGATGGCCTGGTCGAACCAGGACTCCAACACTATAAATAAGACATCAGGTTGGTATGCTAAGGTACGCTACAAATTCCCTGTTTACAACATTACACCTTCCTCATATCCCTGTCTGACTTTAGCATTGGAGTGTCATTGGCCACCACAACGATGGTCCGTGGCTCATGTGCATTTCTTGTGCAGGTAAGCAGGACTAGGTCAAAGCAAGGAGCGGAAATGACTGCATCAACAACATTAAGAAAAGATGAAGAGATTGGTAAAGAGGTTAAGTACAAAATATATTAGGAGAAAACGTGAGGTAGGAGTCTAGAGGTTGAAATAGGAAACATTCAATTTCGAAAAATCTTGTTTAATTTGGTGACATGCTCATAGCCACATCATGCAAGTTATAAAGGTATGGTAATTGAGTGTGTTATGTAGCATCACTCATGTAGAAGTCACCTAATTAACAAGGAAACCTCTGTTTATAGCACAAATAGTCATAATAATTTGGAGGTTGGAAGAAGGGATATCAACAAATGCCTAACCAAGGCCCTTGGAGACCAATGCTCAAAATCATAAGCAACAATGGCTGTAAAAATGAAAGATCATGAATAAATGGTTGTTTTATTTTGGTCAACAATGGGAATTTTATTTTGGTCAACAATGAATATCAACAATGGTAGTTTTAGGTATTTTATTTTGGTCACTTTAACTAATCTCATAGATGTGTTTAGTCTTATTTTTAATGTATAGTGCCAAAAAGTCATTGCTTATTAAAACATGTGTCGAAATTCTAATCAAGAGTAACAACAGTTGTGTAATTAAAGCATTGTGTACACATCACATGAGTTAATTAATTGTTAAATAGCTGGTCAGTTGTATAATAAAATAACTATATTGATCCTAAATATTACAATTGTATAACTAAAGTTTTACCCCGGGATGATAGGTGGTAATAATGATGTAGCCTTCAAATATAGTTTGGTTACTCCAGTGGTAACAATGATGTAGAATTCGAGATGAATTAAAATAAATTAAATGGGTCAACATCCCCCATTTCTTTACAAAATAATTTCATAAAAACTTGACTAACATTAGCAAGGACAATAATACTAATACTAATACTAATAATAATAATAATAATAATAATAATAATAATAACTGATGATACATCAAATAAGACTATCATCACAACCATACACGTGGCGAATATCACTTATCATGAGGACCGAGTATTTTAATTCAAGGCCGACTTGCGAAGCCCAAAAATGACGATTCAGCCATTAGAGCCCAAAAGGGTCATTCAGAACAGATTGTAGTTAGAGACCCAACGAGTCACTCCCTTAAAATAGAGAAACGTTACGAAGGAAATGAATCATGGTGGGAATTACTCCCCAAGGACGTATCTCCATAAAAGAGGAGACTGTCATAGAGAATGTCTCCCTCATCAAGCCTCACACGCTTAAGTCACGCAGAGAATTAAAAATGACCACTATATAAGGTAAAGGGAACATCCGACAAAGGTATGCAACTTTAACTGAACTCTGTCTAGATTAAGCTATATCCTACAGATTTACTGACTTAAGTATCGGAGTGCCTTCAGCCATCAAAAAAGTGGTCATTGGCAATCTAACCCTTGTTTTGCAGGTCAGATTTCTAGGAGACCAGATTTGGATGCATTAGTTTGGCGCCGCCTGTGGGAACGACAGTTTCCTTTCTGAAAGAGAGTTTGCAGTTGGAAATTTTCTTAACCCTAATCAGCAACAAAAAGTTAGACCAAATGGAACATTTCAAAAACCCTCAACTCTGCAACAATCAAGGCAATCCTTCCACTAGTGAAACTGAGTTACCAATAAGGCATGCCCTAAACTCAGCAACAACAGAACCAACTATGTCGGGTAATGCAGTATTACAACATGGAGTGGTGGCCCAATCATCACAATCATCTAGTGCGACAATGACAGATCCCCGTGTGGATCAGCTCCTGGTTTAGATGGATTATCTGATTAAAGTTGTGGACAAGCTCACCCATGAGCATGCTCAATCTGCCAATCACGTCCAAACACCACCACAACAGAACTTCGCCAACCATGTTCGAGAGAACAATGAAGTTCCTGTTGAACTTCGATGACCAAACTTTGAAGGCAGTGAACCATAGGGAGATGGTTCCCAGAGCAACATAATTCCTCCACCAGTTCCATTCAAATTTGGAGTTATGGACTCTAATGGGCTTTACGAGTTGGCCAGATCGCCATTCTCCGATGTACTCATGAAAACCCCTCTACCAAAAAATTTCATTCCTTCAAAGTTTGAAACTTATTATGGCACTACTGATATGACAGACCATCACATGATGGCACTAAAAGAAAGCAAGAAATCTGTTATGTGCCAAACTTTTCCAACTAACCTAACGTCCACAGTGATGAGTTAGTTCAATTGTCTACCACCCATATCGATAAACTCCTTCCAAGCGTTAGCCACTGCCTTCATCACGAAGTTCATTGGCAGCTAGCAGATCAAAAAAGGTCCACACCACTTGCTCCACATCAAGAAGAAGCTTGAAGAAACCATTAGGAGTACGTTACTATTTTTACTGAGGATCGACGGATGCAGTGATGACACAGTCATAACTTCAATAAAGTCACCATGTTTTTTGGAGGGTTCAAGTTCAGAGAGTTGTAAAATGACCCTATTTTCAATCCGAAAGTGAAGGTGGTTATGATTGACGGTTGCAGTGATGACACGGTCATAACCACCTTCACTTTCAGATTGAAAATGGATCATTTTACAACTCTCTGAACTTGCACCCTCCAAAAAACATGGCGACTTTATTGAAGACCGTCCAAAAATACATCACCCACAAAGAGATATTGGTTGCTAAGAAGAAGAACGAGTCTGAGAACAAACCTTTCCCAACAAATAGGGAGAGGATAAGAGAAAGAAGAAGGGACGACATGCCTCGAGAAGATAATGGTCAGTCAAAAAGGCATCGAACCAATGGAAGGTCAGAGTTTAATAGACAATAACCCGAAAAGCTGCAATCCGGAAGGCCCAGACATTAACGGTCAACAAATGCATTCACTTCGACATCAGCAATGCTCCCAAAACTGCGATAAAAGCTCAAACATTAGCTTACTTCATTGCTGAATTTACGAGTATCAACGAACATTGACCTAGCAATAATCAAATGGAAGAGCACACCGAACGAACCGTTCACGAATGGATCCTACGCTGTGACAAAGCATCCAACGAGAAGGGAAGTGGAACAGGAATAATCTAGTTCAAATCGGAAGGCATAATACTAGAAAATGTGATTAAATTCAACTTCAAATCCTCAAACAACGAAGTCGAGTATGAAGCAGTGATAGCCGGATTACAGTTGGCCAAACACTTGGGAGTGAAAGAAATCAACGTCTTCACCAACTCCAAATCGGTGGTCAACCAATTGAATGATGAATTTCAAGTTAAGGATACTTAAATGAAATCCTACCACCCAAAGACTACTGAGCTGATGGAAAGATTTGCACGCTGCAATCATTCAACGGCGTGCAAGAGCAGAGAACGATAGAGCCGACAAATTGGCAAAAGAGGCATCACGAGCTGAAATAACTGATAATCCACTCGTCACAGTACATGAGAGCTCAATACTGGAAAACTAAGTGCAAGAAACGTGTACAACAGATCGGGACACCAATTGGATAACTCCAATCCTCATGTACACACAAAGCGGAATAATTCCTACTGATAAAATGGAGGCTTGTAAGCTACAAAGCAGAGCACCCCAGTACATACTAGTTAATGACAAACTTTACAAAAGATTTGCTACAGGGCCACTGCTAGGATGTCGCTCACCTAGCGATATAGGTTATGTCCTACATGAACTTCACTTTGGCATATGCAGAAACCATCCAGGAGGAAGGACACTAGCTCACAAAGCTTTAACATTGGGATACTACTGGCCAACAATGCTAGGGGATGCAAATGAAGTCGTTCGTGCTTGTGACAAATGTCAAAGACTTGCTTCATATACTCACATGCCAGGTCAAAATCTAATTCCGATGAGTAGCCCATGGCCATTTTTGCAATGGGGAATGGACATCGTTGGACCACTTCCAGTATCAGACATAAAGAAATTCCTACTAGTAACATTTGATTACTTCACCAAATGGGTAGAGGTAGAACCATTAGCCAAAATCGGCGAAACTCAAATCGAAAACTTTCTCTGGAAGGATATAATATGCAGATTTGGAGTCCCAAGAGTAATTGTCACTGACAACGGGAAGCAATTCGAAGGCAAGAAAGTCAAGAAGTTGTGCGAAAATTTAAGTATCAAGCAACACTTCTAAGCACTCGCCCACCCACAAGCCGAGGTGAGCAACAAAACAATCTTAGAAGCAATAAAAAAGAAGCTCGAAGCATCAAAAGGATTGTGGGTGTCCGAATTACCAGTCATCCTTTGGGCTTACAGAACAACGAAAAGAACTCCAACCGAAAAATCCCTATTTGCCCTCGCATACAGATCTGAAACAATGGTGCTTGTAGAAATTAGTATGCCAACATTCAAAACCGAATAATTCCGAGCAAAGGATAACAACAAACCATTAAGAGTCAGATTAGATCTCCTAAAAAAGAAGCGAGAAAAAGCTCGGATCAAAACAGTAGCCTACCAACAACGGATGACGAGCTACTATAACAAAAAAGTAAAGCCTCACACGTTCAATGTCGACAACTGGGTGCTCCAAAAAATTCAACTCAACACAAAATAATCAGGCATGGATAAAGTGAATCCGAATTGGGAAAGACCATACAAAGTGGTAAAAATCAATAGACCAGGAACATACTGATTGGAAGATATAAAGGGTGAACAACCACTACCATGGAATGTTGAGCACTTGAAAAAGTATTATCAATAAAACTTCCAAATTCAAACCCTTCATTCTCGAAGACTTGGTCAGAAAACCATGATACCTCGACAGATCAAAACCATATCCTAACTCCATAAAATTGACAAGGTCACGACAACCATCAACAACTCTTTTCCAGTCTGCTGCTTCTGCAATCTTCAATCTATCAGTGATCGCTGAAAGCTCATTCTTAATCAACACAAGTTCACCTTCAACAGTGATGAGCCTCACGAAAACTTCTGACTTAGCAGTAGCAAGCTCAATGGTCAACTGTACCATTTGTTCCTCAGCAACCTTCCGACTAGCAGATTGCTTA
This sequence comes from Berberis vulgaris, assembly GCA_963556465.1. Lineage (NCBI taxonomy): Eukaryota > Viridiplantae > Streptophyta > Magnoliopsida > Ranunculales > Berberidaceae > Berberis > Berberis vulgaris. Next base: position 88,571,104 of record OY747125.1, on the reverse strand, counting down.
ACAGCAGAACGAATGGCCTTATCACGACCAGTTCTTTCACTGAACAACTCCATCTCAAAAGCTTTCAACTGATCACGAAGATTTATTCAACTCCATTTATGAGGTCTCAAGTTCATAAGAAAACTTTTCCCGAACAGTCTTCGCTTCCTTCAATGAAGCCCGAGCCATCTCAGCTGCCTTCTCATGTTCCACACATTGCACTTTCAGCGGATCAAATTGACAGAGGATGTAGGAAAACACCAAAGCTTGCTCCGCATCTTCTTTTCAATGAGTGCCACCTGATCTCGCGCAACCCTATAGTTTGACCCCATTACACCGTCATAAGTGAGGTGATTCATTCCCTTCGTGATTTGCTTAAGACCTTGATCGAGGTGACTACTAGGCAGATGCACGTGCATTGGAGCTCTCTCAACTAACTTCTTTTGCCAATCAACTATAAGATTACGAGCACTATCTTGCACGTTTATCTCAGAGAACTAGTTGAACTTCCCATCCGATTTGGTACAAATCTATTCAGGGTTGGGTTCTTTCCAACCCACTCGTGGATGAAGAATAGTGGGATCAATAAGAAATGAAGTTCCACCCTCATGCAGCAAGGCGAAAATCTTCCCCATCATTCTTTCCAGAAGACCTCCGGCGAGGAGAAGTCTGGGTTGCACCATGAACTGAACTAGCAAGTCGCTTCTTTTTTGGGACACGACCAGGGCTGATCGCCAGCTACTTCGATGGGCTAGTAGTCCTAGGAAGTTTCTTCTTTCTAATGCTCGAACTAGCACCACCAGCAGTAACAGGAGCATTGAGATTCGTAAGCCTCCTAGCAAAGCTCACTTTCCTATCAATGCTAACATCATCAACGCCAACCGAAAAAGTATGCTCTGCCCCTCATCAGAAATGATGACATTGGGGGCGCGAGCAATAGTAACTTCAGCAGCTTGAGCCTCAGTAAGCGTCACAAGTTCCGCCTCACTCATTGTACAAGCCACTACGCTCAACAATATTCGTATCAAGGAAAGCCTCTACAGAGACTTGAGGAAGCTTATTAAACTGATCACTGATCACTTGCTCCCCCGCAGTCAAGTACAATTCATTCCTCTTGGGTTCCCGAAACGATCACATAATATGTCGATTCAATAACTTGAAGTAACCAAAATTAATGGGCACATAAAACCAAAACCTCGACCAGCCCCTGTAATTGTCCTTAGGATTCCTAAAACAAATAGGAGAACAAAGATAGCAAGTATGGTTATTACTTTCATTAAACCCCACAACATAATGCAAATTCCTGATATTCATAGGAATCCTATATAGAACGGCCCTCACCAATGTTGAAACCATCACCCTCCAACCATTAGGACTCATTTGAGCGGGAGCAATGCCCAAGAAGTCCAAATACTCCCAAAAGATCTCTGGGGCTAGAAGCCTAAGATCTGACTGAAACATGCCAGGGTACAATTCAATGTAGCCAGGCCTTGGACGATAAGGATTGTCGTCATCCCTAGACAAGACGATCTCAAGGTCAGCCAGTAATGAGTAGTCATAGCGAACACTATCCAGAGTCACATGCGTCGTTCACTTGGGCAAAAAGAAAGCCTTGTAAGTATCAAGTGCTTCACCACTTTGAATCCTGAGAGTAGACATTGTGCAAAGACGAAAATGAAGAAGGAGAGAAAAAGTAAATTCTAGTAATGAAGATAACGTAAAGAAAGAAATACAGCTCGCACGCCCCCTTTTATAAGGTTGAGCAATGAAAAGACCGCTAATGGGAAAATGTGCGAGATACGATGGTTGCACAAAATCCAAAAAATTCCACCGAAATGAACAGGCGGATGAGACATCGGAGCAGCAAACGTAGTGATAGCTGTCAACAACATTAATGCAATGTAATGATAAAGTCAAATATCCAACCATCGTAGAGTTAGTGGCCATGTAAGCATGCCCACTAACTAAGGGGGAGTAGCTGATGATATATTAAGTAAGACTATCATCATGACCGTACATGTGACAAAGATCACTTATCATGAGGACCGAGTATTTTAATTCAGGACCAACTCGCGAAAGCCCAAAAAGGTAAATCCAACCATTAGAGCCCAAAAGGGCCATTCAAAACAGATCGTAGTAAAAGGCCCAAATCTAGACCCAAACGAGTCTCCCCCTTAAAGTGGAGAAACGTTATGAAGGAAACGAGTCATGACGAGAATTACTCCCCCAAGGACGCATTTCCATAAAAGAAGAGATTGTTACAAAAGACGTCTATCAAGCCTCACATGCTTAAGTCACGCAGAGAATTAATAACAACCATTATATAAGGAAAAGGGAACATTCGACAAAGGTACGCAATTTTAAGTGAACTCTGTCTAAATTAAGCTATTTGATAAATATTTACTGATTTAAGGATCGGAGTGCCTTCAGCCACCAAAAATGTGGTCTTTAGCAATCTAACCCTTGTTTTGCAGGTCGGATTTCTAGGAAACCAGATTTGGACGCATCAATAACAACAACTACGACGATGATGACGATGTACGACAACAACAACAACAACAATAATAATAATAATAATAATAATAATCTATAATTTTTATCTCAATACATTGGTTTTAATATGTATATATATACTTGAAATAAGTCATTAAGCGCCTCTTATTTAAAAACCAAACAGACCATTCTTTGAATATTGTAAGAAGATCCTCCTCATTTTAAATGTATAAAGAAATCAGCACTTAAAAGATTTTGATGCTCCATTCTATCTTCAGTTTCATGTTTGATGAACATGTAGTTATGGTCCTTCAAATTGCTTCTCAATTTATTTAAATTTTAGAATCCTCAAACATAACTAATTTGATACATATCATTCCATGTTTGGCTGAGTTTGTTTTATCAAAGCAATAATTTCTAACATAAAATAGATAAACCAAAATATTACGACTTCTACAAAAAAGCAATCCTGAAATAATAATTCGGTCATGGGATAATTTAAATCTCTCTATGATCCTTTATGACTCAATACAATTTATGTTTGTATCTTACAAGTGTCCGTGTGGCATTTTAGGTGTAGGTAGTTTGATACATAAGATTGTCAAGGTTAGTCAACATGTTCACAGGAAGGTTTCTTCAAATGAGGGGCCTTTTAAATTTGTTTCATTTCTAAATGGATTTCAAGCTTAATAGGCCTAAATTAATGGGGTCACAGTTAAAAAAAAACGCTTCCTTTTATTGTTATTTATTTTTATTAAGTTGCAAAGAATCAATGAAAGTTATTATAAGGTTAAATATGCTTTGAATGTCCCTCGTAATCTAGTTGTTTTGAATGATTTATTTGCATAAATAATTTTTCCCAAAATAATTATTGTCACTTGTAAGCATTCTGAGAGATATTGTTGAAGATCTATTCTTTTTATTGTTATATGTTTTCTTTGTTTAGCTTTAATTGAGTCAATATATAGACAAAGAGAGTTATTATAATGTTTAATATGCTTTGACGGTTTAACAATGAATTATGACGACTTTGTAATTTACTAACATATGCAAACATGTGATTTTTAACACACTTTCACATGAATTAATGTCTATCCTAAATCGATTGATTTAAATGATTTCTTTGACTAAATAATTTTCCTTAATAATTGTTGTTACATGTAGGCCAAGTTTGACCGAGTAGTTACGTACAGGTTGTCACAATTGTAACGCACACAATTACAATGTGCTTTAGATATTTCCTATAGCATCATGGAAGAGATTTTTTTTACTATATATATGAAATTTGTTCACCTCCAGTGGAGCATTCGTCGACCTTCCTGCTAATTTTTATCATTTATCTAAGCAAGTTCTTTTTTGTTAGGTTAGATAGAATTGGGTCTGCGACCAAACCTTTTGGTGCGTCACTAAGGCCACAAACCAATTCCATTCAATCTCTCAAGAAAATGGACACAAGCTGACATTATTGATCTTTTTATTTATGTTAATTTTTATTTAAGCAAGTTCTTTTTTGTTGGGTTTGATGGGATTGGATCTGTGACCTTAAGGTTAACCCTTTCGGTGTGGTGTGTCACTAAGGTCACAAGCCAATCCCATTTGATCCCTCAAGAAAACGGACACAAGCCAAGATCATTGACGTTTTTTTTTTATGTTTATATTTATCTAAGCAGTTTTTTTTGTTGTTGGATTGAGCAGAATTGGACCTGAGACTTTAAGGTTAAAACTTGTCGATGTGCAGTAAGGTCGCAGGCAATCTCATCTCATCTCTCAAGAAAATGTACAGAAGGTGGCATCATCAACATTCTTGTTTATGTTTATGTAAGCAAGTTCTTTTTTGTTTTGGGTTGGATGGGATTGGACTTGTGACCTTAAGATTAAACCTTTCAGTTTGTCACTAAAGTCGCACTACAATCCCATATGATCTCTCAAGAAGACGAAAACAAGTTTAGTTCATCTTAATATAATCATTACAACTCACCACTCTTGTTTTACTTTTTTTCTTTTTAAACTTATATATGCTTTACCTTTTGGCTTTGTGTGAGATATATTGAGTGCCTACGGTCATACCATGTGGGTTTGTTCCTACAGTCACAAGTCAATCTCATCGACCTCTATAAAAATGTTGTTTGGGCTCCTGTGCATAGATCTGAGTCGTCAAATCTGATCCAACGGCTCAGATCGATGAATTTAAAAAAAAAATTGAAATCCATCGATCTGAGCCGTTAAATCAGATCCGATGACTCAGATCTGTGCACAGGAACTCATCCTGTGCTTCCTGCAAAAGCCCCCTGGATCTGTGAAGTATGAGGCTTTGCTCACTTCAAAGGTCATAATTTGTCATTTTGTTTGTTTGTGTATTGTTTGCCGCAAATCACAAGCTATCTCACCTTTAAAAAAGATGAAGTGATGGGTTGCAAACTTTTTTTTTTTTTTTTAGTTTTTTTTTATTTTATTTTTTTCTTGAAGGGTTAGATGCAATCAGATTTGTGACCTCAATTAAGTTCATACAATTTGTGGGTATTAATAAATAAAATTTTGAAGGGAAAACATGGTTTTTTGGATCACATAACCTTTGAACGCATTTGAACTTGTGTTAATATATTACCTTAGTTGAGAAAAGAGTGATTCTGAAAACTCATTTGTCTTTCACTCATCTACAGTCAATGTTATGTCTTGTCACAAAAACTATGCAAAAGGAATTTATTCTGGAATGATGTGTTTTGCGTTCATAGGGTTGCTTAAGTTTTCATTTGCTTTTTGTCATGATCCTTGAAAAACGTGAAATTGATTTTAATTTTTTTTGTAGTGGTTTTTGTTCAAGGTTTTGATTTAAGAAAAATAAGTAATGACGAAAATTATTTGGAAACAATAAATCTTTTTAGACCATCTTCAATGGAGATGGATAGGAGGCCAAATTGGATAAAGTTATCCATCTTTATCCATTTTGGTCACCCAACCGTATGGTTAAAGTATATCCACCTCCTATCCATCCTTCCAAAACGGATAAATCTATCCATTTCGTTATTCATGGATAGCAAGAAGCATGTGGCTTGTGAAAATCCGTTAGCTTCTAAAGGTCGCATTTATTTGAAGGAGTAAGGATGGATAAGTCAAATCCATATCCATCCTAGGCATTTTTTTTAGAAGATATGTCAACTTGTGAGAATGAATAATTATAGCGATTTAGATATTTTGAGTTTTATGTTATTTTTATATAAAATGGAAATCCATTCATTCAAAAGGACAAAGTCCATTGGAGATGGTTTCCACCCTAGGCATTTTTATTAGAAGATATGTCAACTTGTGAGAATGAATAATTATAGTGATTTAGATCTTTTGAGTTTTATGTTATTTTTATATAAAATGGAAATTCATTCATTCAAAAGCACGAAGTCCAAATTCAACCAGCCACCTACAAACAAATACTAAAACCTAAATTACTACACATTGAAGCGTCTACTCGATGGGTAAAAGAATTTGGTATACACATGATTTGGCATAATCAAAACCAACTGAAAAAAAACTTTTAATTTTTGTCATCCGAGTTGTTGATACCAAGACAAATATTCTTCCTTTCCCTTCGCAGTTAAAATGAGTAGATCCTTTTGAGTGTTGAAAGCTCATTTCAAAAATTTCTTAATCACTTGCAATTCCGCTTCAAAGATCTTCCAAACTATTTATATATGAAATAAAGTATATATGATTCGAGTTTTAAATATAACCTCTAAATATGTGTAAAGTGAGCTTATGTATTGTTCTGTTTCTCAAATTTTATTTTTATTTTCATTTTTAAGATTGTGTATATATAAAGTTTTACAAGGTTGTGAGCTTTCCATCATGGTTGTCGGTGGAATTATTTATTTGACCGGTTTCTATATGAGTATGTAAACTTTGGCAATTTTCAATCTTTCATAATTAGAGTAATAAAATTTGAGAAATTTTCAAATTCCAAACATTTCATCTTTAACACTTGTGTTTCATTCCAAGGTAAACTTTCTCAAGAAAATTTGCCAAAAGTAATGAGGGAGAGGAAGAAAGAATGAAGAACATGCATTTTGTGATGATCCTCTTGATTTGTTACAAAGTTGTGCAAAATACTTTCTTAGGGGGGATTTAAGACAATTTTTGCCAAAAATGAAGTCATCCTCAACCTCAACATGGATAACTTTTTCCCACTTCATCTCCTAATTTTTTTTTTTTTTTTGAAATATCACTATGACGAATTTTCCTAGAAATCAAACACACCCTAATTAATACATTTAATTTTGGGAATTTTAGTACATTTAAGTTTGTTTTTGTAAATAACTTGTTTATGTACAACCAAACTAACTCAAAATGGGAAAGTAACCAATTTTCATGGAAATAGGCAACAACCAAACAACAAAAAATATTGCAATAAATTAACGAAAAATGACTTTGAAGGCCTAATTTTTAGAAAAATTGACCATTTAGGTATCATAGTTAATGAAATGGCTAATAAATACTAATGTTTTAATTCTATGACCATTAAGGCTCAATTTATTAACTATAGTTAGCCACAAAAAAATGACAATTTAAACCTTTTTAATCCCTAAGAATATAATGTAAATCTTGAGGCATTTGACACTACAAATCTATTTAATCTCTTACAAAGAATTTCCGAAGATCAATGGTGATTATTTCATCTTCTTCCTCCAAACCCATAACTCCATAGTTTATTGTCATTTTTTTCTTGTTTGACACAGACCATTATTTGTGCATCAAGCATATCTACGTTAATGTTTCTTTTTAGGTGAAGATGTTGACTCCATTGCAGGAACTTCAAGGCAGATCTGCTCCAATTTCAGTAACTTTGAAACTAAACCAGCTCGTCATATGAAAATTTTGCAGCTATTTCTGTGTGGTTTTATAGTGACACGAGCCAATCCTTTATTCCTTTCCCCCTCAATCAATGGAATGGGTGGGCTTCATTCAAGTCTTGCAAAATGGAAAGAAATTTCAGTAAATTTAAGAGAGGTTGTATTTTCTGGTGCAAAGAGTTTATGGCAGGTGGGTTGAACAAATGGCAAGCAAAAAATGAAGGGAAAGGCCAGCCTTGGTATAGGTATTGATTCCACCACTAGCAACAAGGATTTACGTTTCAAGTGGCATGCCGAACCAAGGATCATGCTGAGATTTTATGTGGCTATAAGTCCAAAAGAACACTGCAGCGAAGAAAGCTTGGAATCTTAGAGTAAGACCCAGGGTGCACCAGCTGTAGTAGATCACTGAATGCAAATACAGCTGGTGATGTTGCTAGATCTTCCAGACATATCTTAAAGTCATCACAGCAGATGATGTTGCTAGATCTTCCAGCCATAACTTTTGTGAAATTCATTAGAGATGTTTTGTCTAAAAAAAAGTTCACTTTCACTAGTTACTTTCATTTTCACTTCTTGTAGTCCCCAGACCAAGTCATGTCAATTAAAGGGGAAAGAACTAAGAGGTGAAGTGAATTACAACTACCCTCCTAATAGGACAGTAGCTTGTGAGTGTAATTTTCATCATGATAGTCACAAATGGTTGAATGATCTCCCTCAACTTTGCTTTCAATATGTGCAAGATTTAGTAATTAACGACATTTGCCATGGGAAAACTTTATGTTAATCATTTAGTTTTTAATGAATCTAAGACACAAAAATATTGATCATCTGGTAACATTTTCTCCCTTTCCTTTTTATGTCAGACCAAGTGAAAAAAGAACATCCCAAGATTATTTATGCAAACCTTTACCATTTGAAATCAACAAAACTATTAATTGCTCAAACGACCAATTAAAGGATGAGAAAGTACATAAAAATATTAATGTAGCCATTTGAAGCTAACAAATGTCATAAAATAATTGCTCAAACGCCCAATTAAATAACATGAAAACATACGACTCAATAAAATCAAATAGCTCGAGTACAAGTATTTCAATAGTGGCCCTCTTGGCTACATGCATCTACGACAATGCACGACTCTCTTTGGTACTTGTTGTGATTCAATGCGCTTCTTCTTTGGACATCCTATTCTTGCACGAGTTGCCGAAGGTTGAATTACTAGCACTTCATCTATCGGAGCTTCATCCACAGTTGATCGCCTATCCCATGTTTCTATTGGTAAGATGAAATGTGCATAAATCTGCTCTTGTGTTCTCCTTTTATAACAATCATCCACATACTCATATAGATCCATTTCCAGGATTTTCATTACAACACATGCATGGATGCAAGGCAAACCACTGTGCCACCAATCCATGCAACTACAAGATCTCTCAGGTAGATTAATCCAATGACTAATTTCCCCACCACAAACCTCATACTCACTAGCTGATGCTTGATAAAATGTCAAACTACTTAAACGTTGAAGTCTAACCTTCATTTCATGATCAATGCGAGGACCAACTATGCACTTCCATTGCTTTGTTTGATGTTTGCTAATCAAAGTCATTAACTTGATCCTGATGATTAGTGCATATATTGGGAATTCTCTTGCTTCCAAGATCTAGTTATTAAACGTCTTAGCCATATTTGACGTCATTTGATCCCAACGTCTACATGGAAATTTTGTCACGGCACAATGCTCAGGATGACTATCCTCAAGATACTTGTGTGCTTCAGGTGAGATGTTTTTAATAGTTTCCATTGCTTCCGCATAATCTGAGTGTAATCGAGCACATGCAACCTTCCACAATGCAGTCTTTAAACTATTTTTTGAAACGAGACTCAAGTATGTCCCACGTACATGGTATAAAAACATTTTGCTCCAAATGCCTAAAACAATAAGCATGCAACGAGTTACCAAATACATCCTTTACCACACTATGATATTTGGATGCCTGTCTGAAGTAATAATAATCTCATATTTTGAATTTAATGTACCTTGAGGTTTTGGAGAAACCAACTCTAATCATTGAATGTCTCCCCTGCTACAATAGCAAAAGCAATTGGATACATGTCATTATCTGCGTCGCATGCTTGTGTAGCAAGAAGCGTCCCTTTAAACTTTTCCTTCAAGAAAGTCCCATCAATAAATAAAATCGGTCGACATCGACTAAAAACCCTTCAAGAGAAGCTCGAAATGCAAACCGATCTTCCTTAACTGTCACGAATGCCACACTGCAAGGATTATTATCTCGTATCTTCTGACATAAGAAAGGTAGTCACCTATAAGAGGCAATAGTAGAACCATGAAGGCTTTCTATAGCCAATTTCTTCTTGTGCCTTGCAAGGTCACACCAAAATCATTCTTGAAGTCTTTGACAATTTGCTTGGGTGCATAGCTTGGAGTCCATTGTATTTTTTTCTTCCATAATATTGGAGACTAGTTTTTTTGAAGCCCTAAACTTAGAAACAAATTCATCGGCCGCAACGTATACATGTTGTGGATCAAATTTGTATATATTGAACTCTAAAGTGTTCTTTACTTTAGATGCCCTCAACTTCCATGGGCAACCTATATGAAGCATTATTCTTCTCAAATGAGTATTTGAATTTGTGAGCTAGTGCATACTTTTCTATCGCAACCCATAAATCAGCCACTATTGGAAATCTCTGACCAACCTCTTTGATAACACTTCCTCATTTACTAGACACCAATGGGTCACTTGCATTTCCAGCACTAATAAAGTTGGTAGAGAAATCAGGTATCACTTGCGATGCATTCGTGGCTAGCGCAGTTGAACTACATCTGTATGAGAAAAAAATTAGTAACTAAAATTACAAAACTAGTTATAAAGTTGTTCGGAAAAAAATTTACTACCCCATTTCCCCCAGATTGAATTCTATACGAAAGTCATTTCTATAAGCATAGACAATTAGTTATGCTCACAACTAGTGAATAGGATCTACGCGATGAACAAAGATCTAAAATTTAAGAAGAAGACTTGTTAAACAAGTAGAAACTAACATGGAGATCTCGCTTAATGCATCAATAGGGAATGTTAATCAAAACACTATTCAAATTCAAGGTATGTTGTTAATGAAGTCCAAGGCCAATTTTTTCCCTAATTAGTTTAGCGAATTTCTTTCATTTTCTAGGTCAATCACAATCAATAGTCACATTTTGACTCAATTTTATGCTTACATTAAAATTTTAAAATGACAACACTTTATAGGCTGAAAATTTGAAATAAAATTATTACTGGTTACTAGAAGAATATGAGTAGAAGAAGTTGGTGGTGGTGGTAGGATTATATGTTGTCATGTGGTGTTTAAGGGAAGGGAAGACAAGAGTAGTCTCTCCATTGATCTACTGATTACTATTCAAATAGTGTAAAAAGTAACAGAGAAAGTTAAAGACATTTGATTTGGAGTTTTTCTTGCATTATTTACCAAACAAAGACTCCATATTATCATGAGTGTTGAATACGGCATGTCGGCGGGACAAACAACCAGAATTGAAAAAAAAAGGAGTTGAAGAATAACCTGGATTGCGGTCTATCAGCAATTGATTTGCTTAAATTGGTTGGATTTTTGCTAGAAACCTACTGGAAAATAAGGGAACAAATGAGAAGGGAGTAGAAGGTGATGGAACCCAACATCACCACCTCTCTCCACCACCAAGGGCGGGTATAAAAGGAGGTTTCCCCCTTTTTCTTGGTTATCATCCTTCCCTTGTGAGCCTTGAGAGCTTTGTGAGAATTACGAGAGGTTAGGGTTCTTCAACCCATCCTCTGTTTGTATGTGAAGGAGAAGATAGATAAGTGAGGAGAAGGGAAAATGAAAGAGAGATTTTTATTTCTTTTCTTTTTGAAGGATATACGCACCCTGCATATTTTTTGGTGTCGCTTAGACACATGTGTATTGAACGTCGTTGACGTTGTGTATATCTGTCACGCCCCGACCCGCCATGGGAATCGCAACGTGCCGATGCGTGAACTAACCCGTAATACAGGCAGATCGTAACCGACCACAACATCACAATATAACACATTTTTGATACAAGGATGAAATGGAAATAAAACTACGATAAAATTTTGAACAAAATAAGTATATTTGATTCGCCCCGCCAGAGTCATAAAGACAAAACCAATATACAAGCATCTAGTATAACAATATAGTACATCTGATAACACAGAGAAAACAAAACATACCCGTACAGGGTGGACACGACCAAACATCACAAAATGCGCCTACAACGGAAAACGGGGCCTAAGCGCCACGATCAGCAGGAACGCCAACACTGCCTGCACTCCAATAGAAGCACACCCCTTGCGGGGTCAGCAAAGCACAAAGCTAGCTGGTGCGAGCGAACTAAATACAAATAACAGAATACGATACAAGGAAAATTCATGCCAGACAATAAAGGATAAGTAACAAGTTCTAAAGTCTAAATCACACCGTGTCTCTAAAGATAATATTTCTAAGTTCAGGCAACAACACAAGCATTTCAGATTCAATAATAACTACAAGTTTAGGATATATGTCGATCATTACACGTGATTCAAAGATGGTAAATATCAAGCGATGAAAATAAAGACAATCTCATAGTTCTTCCTAGTTTCCTAGGTATAGCAATCAAGTCGATACCAAAAATTCTGTAAAATTCTGTATAAGTGTCTCATATCGTAGGTATCCGCATACCCTACGAATGTGTCTCACCCAGACACATCCCACAACGTGCACCAGTACCACTTTAGGCTTGTTTGTATCCTAATGGGGTGCCATCTGCCAGGATACAAACTCAAACATCCCGAACAACTGGCCTAACACGGCCAACCTAACACAATCAAACTCAAGCGCGCTGGGAGGGAAAGCGAGTAATCTCCAAAGCATGTCCTCCGGGACCCATCCTACTGCACTCTATAGTGGCAAGTGCGTGCGGGAGCTCACCGCACCTCAACAAGCTTGCCACATGCAATAGCGTCTTCAATGTCAGGTGTGAGTCATCTCAAGCACCATCCAACTCACGATGCGAGTAAGCTCCTAAACATCAACACAACAGGCATTATAGCGGGGTAAAGACACTTACACTAACATCCACATGCACAAATGACGAGTCTATACATAATTAAAGGTAACAGATGTGCAATCATAATCAATTCGGCCATTTTTATAAAACCACGACTATGCCAGGGTCCCAACATGACCCAATTCACCACGAAAAATTTATTCGAGTCGATTATCATACATGCTCAAGACTCGGAAATCCACGGTAAAACATGACATACTATGCAAACTCGAAAACGAAGCATACAAGTCCAATGTCATTTCACCAAAGCCTAATCACACCCAAAATTCATTCACTATTCGATTTCATTCAAGTATATCATGCTTTCAGGAAACCCAATACATAATTCATTCACAAATAACCAACACAATCATCGAAATATCTTAAAACCCCGACTTTCGAATTTGGATTCAATTGTACACAATCGACGGTATGATGTAAAACTTAAATTCAGGATTTCAAATAATTATTTCTCAAAATAAATATTATAGTTCCACTCACCTGAGCGGAATGGGTTTTCAAAACCCAATTCCTACCGGTCGAAGCTCCTAACTCGCCAAACAACGAATGCGGGACCACAAAAATTTTTAAAACTGCAAGGCGGACTCAAAGGTGAGCAAACTAGCCGAAAACTGAAAAAAATAAATAAATTACAAGCGACACGTGACTGAAAGAAAAACTTACAGGCAGTAAAAATTCGACAAACACTCCGCCCAAACCCAAAGTTTGGCGAAAACTCGCCGAAACCCTCCCTACTCCCGTCAAATCGCCTCCAAGCCGCACAACAGGCCGAAAATAGGTCTAAGAACACTCGGAGTCACGAATGTGCGGCTCACCCACGCACCCAAAGTCTAGATTCACGCTGAAGAACCCTCAAAACGATCATGCACCCTGATTTTTTTGAAATAACCGCCCAACCCCGAAATCATCCTAGCATGTCGGGTCTACGGGCTCCAAATGACGCCACCAAGGCCCCTCAACGGCTGATCGGAGCGACGGAAACTGATCAAACAAGCCAACACCAAATAAGCCCACACAAATCTGAAATTTCGATTTTCTCAAATGAAAAACCGAAACAAGAAGGAGAGGGGAGAAAGAGGAAGAAAAATGAGGAGGACGATGTGAGATTTGGGGGAAGAAAATCGACAAATCCGTCAAAGTTTCGCTGGAGAAGAAGGGTCGAAGGGCAAGTCTCGCTCCCTGGAAAGAAAAAAAAAGATAAGAAAGAAAGGGGGGGTTTGTCTTTAAAGGGTGGGTGGCTATGTGCCCCCACCGCATTAACTGAGTACACCCCAACCAATTTTTTTTAAACACAGATATTACATCATACACACCTTAAAAAAGATCTCGTCCTCGAGATCGGACAAAGCCACGACAAGAAAACCTAGGCGAAAAGCTCAGGGTATTTCTGTCTCATCTGGTCCTCCAGCTCCCAAGTAACGTCACCCTCTCGGTGGCTCCACTGAACCTTCACTATCCTCCGTCAAAGTTGTTTCACATCATCATCTACAATGGCTACTGGCTCACTGGATACGTCAACTCATCAGAAATCTCCAACTCAGCGGGTTCTATAATCTGTGACGGGTCTGCCAAACACTTCCGCAACATGGATACGTGAAACACGTCTTGGAGACCTGACATACTCTGCGGCAAAGCCAATCTGTAGGCCACTGGTCCAATCCTCTCAGTAATCTCATATGGCCCTACATACCTCGGTGCAAGCTTCCCTCGACTTCGGAACCTAACAACTCCGCGCATCGGGGAAACTTTCAGAAAAATCATGTCACCAACATCAAACGCTAACTCCTTACGCCTCCTATCAGTGTAACTCTTCTGTCTACTCTGGGCTGTCAACAAACGCGCTCTAATCAGCTCAATCTTCTCAGTAGTTTCTCTGATCACATCTGGCCCCATCACAACTGACTCTCCAATCTCTGCCCAACAAACAGGGGACCTACACGGTCGTCCGTAGAGTGCCTCAAACGGTGCCATGCCAATACTTACGTGGTAGCTGTTGTTGTACGCAAACTCGCATAACGGTAGGTGATCTTCCCAACTGCCCCCAAAGTCTAAAATGCATGCTCTAAGCATGTCTTCCACTACCTGATTCACTCGCTCAGATTGGCCATCTGTTTGTGGATGATAAGCTGTACTCATGTCCAATCTAGTACCCATAGCTTGCTGAAAGCTCTGCCAGAAGTGGGCTGTGAAAAGCGGATCTCTGTCGGATACAATCGAAAGTGGTGACCCATGAAGGCGGACTATCTCCCTAATGAACAACACTGCTAGACTGTCTGTCGTCTGGTTCCTGCTAACAGGAATGAAATGTGCACACTTCGTCAACCGATCAACAATGTCCCATATCGACTCATTACTTTTCCTCGACCGTGGAAGTCCATCGATGAAATCCATAGTGAGATACTCCCACTTCCACGTCGGGATATCCAATGGATGCAATAACCCAGACGGTCTCTAATGCTCGGCTTTCACCTGGTGACAAGTCGCACACCGTGCCACAAACTCTCCAATGTCTTTCTTCATGCCACGTCACCAGAAAGAACGTCTCAAATCTTGATACATCTTTGTTCCGTTGGGGTGAATGGTGAAACGAGATCTATGAGCTTCCTGTAAGATATCTCTTCGCAACTCGTCATCAGACGGAACACAAAGCCGCCCACGAAACCGTAACCCTCCATATAAACCCACCGACCAATCGGTAGGGCACTCATCCAATGTGTCTACTACCAAATCTGCTATCTGTCTCGTAATCACTTTATCAGAGGTCTGTCTCTCCACCACTCTACTAATCAACGTCGGATAAACTGCTAAACCCGCTATCATGCTGCCTTCTGTACTGAAAGTAGGCTGAACTGCAAATGAAACCAATGCCTCAAGTGTTCGGTACTCCTGAATCATCATGGTTGCCATCACTGCATGTCGCTTACTCAAGGCATTTGCAACCACATTGGCCCTACCAAGCTGATACTGTATCTCGAAATCATAGCTGCTAAGAAAATCAACCCATCGTTGTTGCCTCATATTCAACTCCCTCTGAGTGAATAGGTACTTCAAACTCTTGTGATCTGTGAAAAACTCAAACCTCTCACCATATAGATAATGTCTCCAGATCTTCAAAGCAAAGACTACGACTGCCAACTCTAAATCATGTGTCGGGTATCTCCGCTCGTGGGGTTTCAACTGTCGAGACGCGTAGGCTATGACCTAATTGCCTTGCATCAACACTCCACCCAATCCTGTACCGCAAGCATTAGTAAATACCACCAGTCGGCTACCAGGTGTCGGAATAGTCAACACTGGTGCTGAAGTCAACCAAAGCTTTAAAGTTTCAAACTCTTCTTAACACTTTTCTGACCATACAAAAGGAACATTCTTCCTAGTTAACTGAGTGAGTGGTGCCGCAATCAGGGAAAATTTCTCGATAAACCGTCGGTAATAACCAGCCAAACCTAGAAAACTATGAATCTCCGTCACACTACTCGATCGTCTCCAAGACTTCACTGCTTCGACTTTCTCGGGATCCACTGCAATACCTCCACTAGAAATGACATGCCCAAGAAATAAAACTTCAGGCTCCCAGAAATGACACTTACTGAACTTCGCATACAACTGATTTTCTCTAAGTGTCTGCAAAACAATGCGAAGCTGCTCTCTGTGCTCCTCTAAACTCCTCGAGTACACTAAGATATCGTCAATGAAGATTACCACAAACTTGTCCAAGTACGGACTGAACAATCTATTCATCAAATTCATGAAGAAAGCTGGTGCATTTGTCAATTCAAATGACATGACTGGAAACTCATACAAGCCATAACGGGTCCGAAAAGCGGTAATTGGAATGGAATGTTTCTCAGCTCTCATCTGATGATACCCAGACTGCAAATCTAACTGTGAAAACACTACGGCTCCCCTCAATTGATCCAATAAATCATCAATTCGAGACAATGAATACTTATTCTTGATGGTCACTTTATTCAGATCTCGATAATCTATGCACATCCTCAATGATCCATCCTTCTTGGATACAAATATTGCTGGAGCTCCCCAAGGTGAATTGCTCGGCCGAATAAACCCCTTACGAAGCAACTCATCAAGCTGTACTTTCATCTCTTCCAATTGCTAAGGTGCAAGCCTGTACACTGATTTAGATATAGGTGCAGTACCAGGAACCAGGTCAATCCGAAACTCTACCTCACGACGAGGAGGGATACTAGGAATCTCCTGAAAGACATCAGGGAACTCACACACAACCTCTACAGAGCTGGTTTCGGGACAAGAAATCTCAAGAGAGCTAAGAAAACTCGACATTAAAGAAACCGAATCGGGCTCACAAGCCAACACACGAGGCGAAGCATCAGGTGGCGCTAACATCACTGACCTATGCAAGCAATCAATGATCACCAGATGACTGGACAACCAATCCATCCCTAGAATCAAATGATAGCCCTCAAAACCCAAGACAATAAAGTCAAACACAAAGTGGTACCCCAACAAGGAAAACTCGAAACGGGGACAATATTCCCACAACCAAACCGAACTGCCCAAGGGAGACACAACGCACAAGGGCTCCGACAAAGGCACTACCTCAAGGTTGTCTCTAACAACCAACTGTTTAGAAATAAAAGACCTAGATGCTCCTGTATCAAAAAGAGCCCTCAACTGGGAAGACGACGAGTGCACTAAACCTAGCACACAACACATGTATCCTGAGTCATATAACAACACACTAACATGCAATTTTTCCTACGCATAATGCACATAACACAAATCTTACTACATCTGGCACACACAACTACAATAAAAATAATAATAACATACCCTCAACATTTCCCTGACCGGGAATAGTTGCTAGGCAAACAGGCGGTGCTGGGAGAGGGACTCTCTAACCAATACCAGGCGCAGGTGCTAACTGTCCCTGAGGCGCCCTCTGCTGTGCTGGTCCATCCCTATCCTGAGGACAAACTCTGGAAAAGTTCCCCAATTGTCCACAAGTATAACAAACTACATGCTCCCATCGATTTGTCTGACCTCTTGGACAATCACGGGCTACATGTCCCTCCTGACCACAAGTGAAGCAACTGCTCCTAGTTCTTGTCTGACCACCCCACCTAGGTTGTCTCTGTTGCTGTTGCTGTCGATGATCTCCTCGGGAACGTCTGTCACCTCTACGGTCTCTACCAGTCCTAACTGGTCCCCCTCTACCAGGGTCTCTCTGCTGGACATCGGCACGCTCTGGCTGCTGTGCCTGCTCAATTGTCTGGCTTCCTCGGCCAAACCTCTGACTGTGTTCTGAACCTCTAGCTCGTCGAACCAAAGTCTCTTGTCTACACTCGGTGTCCACTCGCTCCTAACTCAAAGTGACGTCCACTAATCTCTCAAAAGGACGATCGATCATCACCATCAACTGTTTCCTTAGGAACGGGTTCAGACCACTCAAAAACTTCATGTTCTTCTTCTCTAGAGTATCTATAAAACAAGTGGCATAGCGGCTCAACTGTGTAAACTCGGCCAAGTATTCTGAAACAGATCTCGAACCCTGCTATAAATGTAGAAACCTGTCCACTATCTCAACTCTGGCAGAATCAGGAACAAAATGTTTTTCAAACACCTGGCAAAATGTATCCCACTGCATCTCTGACACATCACGGCTCTGCCTCACTGAATCCCACCAATACATAGCCTCTCCGTCAAACTGGTGTGTTGCTAACTCAGTACGCTGTATAGGTGTCAGCACCATCCTCTCAAATATGAGCTCTACCTTACGGATCCACCGATTCGCAGCTAGAGAATCTCTAGTACCATCAAATCTTTCACCACCCAAGCTGACAAAATTCTTGTTGCGCCGAGTAAACGGATCCTCTGACTGACTGCCCTGCCTCATATTTTGTGCCAATTGGGTCATCATTTCCATAAAAGCCTGAGAGGCATCCTCTCCAGCAGTGCCTGATCCCTCACCCTGGGATCTCTTACCACGCGCCATCACCAAACAACCTCTACGTAAAAGAAAACACACATACAATACATCAAACAACACAACAAAAGTCCTAATTCCTCTACCCAATTAACTCAAGAAAGTGGTATACGATGATGTTCTATGTGAACCGGTAAACAATGGCTCTGATACCAAGCTCTGTCACGCCCCGACCCGCCACGGGAATCACAGCGTGCCGATGCGTGATCTCACCCGTAATACAGGCGGATCGTAACCGACCACAACATCACAATATAACACATTCTTCATACGAGGATGAAATGAAAATAAAACTACGATAAAAATTTGAACAAAATAAGTATATTTGATTCGCCCCGCCAGAGTCATAGTGACAAAACCAATATACAAGCATCTAGTATAACAATATAGTACATCTGATAACACAGAGGAAGCAAAACATACCCGTACAGGGTGGACACGACCAAACACCACAAAACGCGCCTACAACGAAAAACGGGGCCTAAGCGCCACGATCAGCAGGAACGCCAACAATGCCTGCACTCCAATAGAAGCACATCCCTTGCGGGGTCAGCAAAGCACAAAGCTAGCTGGTGCGAGCGAACTAAATACAAATAACAGAATACGATACAAGGAAAATTCATGCCAGGCAATAAAGGATAAGTAACAAGTTCTAAAGTCTAAATCACACCGTGTCTCTAAAGATAATATTTCTAAGTTCAGGCAGCAACACAAGCATTTCAGATTCAACAATAACTACAAGTTTAGGATATATGCCGATAATTACACGTGATTCAAACATGGTAAATATCAAGCGATGAAAATAAAGACAATCTCATAGTTCTTCCTAGTTTCCTAGGTATAGCAATCAAGTCGAAACCAAAAATTTTGTATAAGTGTCTCATATCGTAGGTATCCGCATACCCAACGAATGTGTCTCACCCAGACACATCCCACAACGTGCACCAGTACCACTTTAGGCTTGTTTGTATCCTAATGGGGTGCCATCTGCCAGGATACAAACTCAAACATCCCGAACGACTGGCCTAACACGGCGAACCTAACACAATCAAACTCAAGCGCGCTGGGA
Organism: Berberis vulgaris; assembly: GCA_963556465.1. Lineage (NCBI taxonomy): Eukaryota > Viridiplantae > Streptophyta > Magnoliopsida > Ranunculales > Berberidaceae > Berberis > Berberis vulgaris. The sequence goes on along the minus strand of OY747125.1, from coordinate 88,551,623 downwards.
GGGAAAGCGAGTAATCTCCAAAGCACGTCCTCCGGGACCCGTCCTACTGCACTCTATAGTGGCAAGTGCGTGCGGGAGCTCACCGCACCTCAGCAAGCTTGCCACATGCAATAGCGTCCTCAATGTCAGGTGCGAGTCATCTCAAGCACCATCCAACTCACGATGCGAGCAAGCTCCTAAGCTTCGACACAACAGGCATTATAGCGGGGTAAAGACACTTACACTAACATCTACATGCACAAATGATGAGTATATACATAATCAAAGGTAACAGATGTGCAATCATAATCAATTCGGCCATTTTTATAAAACCACGACTATGCCAGGGTCCCAACATGACCCAATTCGCCACGATAAATTTATTCGAGTCGATTATCATACATGCTCAAGACTCGGAAATCCACGGTAAGACATGACATACTATGCAAACTCGAAAATGAAGCATACAAGTCCAATGTCATTACAACAAAGCCTAATCACACCCAAAATTCATTCACTATTCGATTTCATTCAAGTATATCATGCTTTCAGGAAACCCAATACATAATTCATTCACAAATAACCAACACAATCATCGAAATATCTTAAAACCCCGACTTTCGAATTTGGATTCAATTGTACACAATCGACAGTATGATGCAAAACTTAAATTCAGGATTTCAAATAATTATTTCTCAAAATAAATATTATAGTTCCACTCACCTGAGCAGAATGGGTTTTCAAAACCCAATTCCTACCGGTTGAAGCTCCTAACTCGCAAAACAACGAATGCCGGACCACGAAAAATTTTTAAACTGCAAGGCGGACTCAAATGTGAGCAAACTAGCCAAAAACTGAAAAAAAAAATTACAAGCGGCGCGTGACGGAAAGAAATACTTACAGGCAATAAAAATTCGGCAAACACCCCGTCGAAACCCTCCCTACTCCAGTCTGATCGCCTCCAAATCGCACAACAAGCCGGAAATAGGTCTAAGAACACTCGAAGTCATGAATGTGCGGCTCACCCACGCACCCAAAGTCCGGATTCACGCCGAAGAACCCTCAAAATGAACATGCACCCTGATTTTTTTTGAAAAAACCGACCAACCTCGAAATCATCTTTGCATGTCAGGTCTACGGGCTCCAAATGATGCCACCAAGGCCCCTCAACGGCTGATCAGAGCTACGGAAACCGATCAAACAAGCCAACACCAAATAAGCCCACACAAATCTGAAATTTCAATTTTCTCAAATGAAAAACCAAACAAGAATGAGAGGGGAGAAAGAGGAAGAAAAATGAGGAGGAGGAGGTGAGATTTGGGGGAAGAAAATCGACAAATCCGTCGAAGTTTCACTGGAGAAGAAGGGTCGAAGGGGAACTCTCGCTCCCTGGAAAGAAAAAAAAGAGAAGAAAGAAAGGGGGGGTTGTCTTTAAAGGGTGGGTGGCTATGTGCCCCCACCGCTTTAACTGAGTACACCCCCGACCAATTTTTTTTTTTTTAAAACACAGATTATATCTCTGCATTTGTATTATTTGATCTCACTAGTAAAGCTATTCTTTTCACTCATGGACGTAAGCAAACTTGCCGAACCACATTAAATTGCTTGTGCGGTACGTGTTTTATTTAATTTCCATTTACTTTACATTGCCTTGTTTATGCTTTGGATTTATTACTTTCGAATGCAACTATCAATTGTGTTTCACAATCTGTTACACTTTCACGAGGTGCAACAATTTGGTATCAGAGCCGAAATTATTTTCTTGGGTTCGTTTGTAAGTATGTGAATTGATAGTTTTGTATGAAAGTATTGAAGAACATGACAAATACATTAAGTTCCAGTTTGAAATGATTACCGCTACAGTCGGTAAGTTTGATGTCGAAAAGTTCAACGACAAGAACAACTTCGGCATGTGGCAATGTGAAGTATTGGATGTGCTCACACAACATAATTTGGAGAATGCGTTGGGTGATAAGCCGAATGCCATGGGAGAAGAAGATTGGAACAAGCGTGTGGGCTTATTCGACTGTGTTTAGCGAAGGAACAAAAATACTTCGTCATGAAGGAAACCTCCGCTAAAGTATTGTGGAAAAAATTGGAAGACAAGTGCATGAAAAGAGTATTCAAAATAAACTCTTCCTCATGAACCAGCTTTTTCGGATGAATATGAGACAAGGTATTACTTTGTCTGAGCATCTGGATGAATTCAATAGGATGATTGCCGACCTATTGAAGTTAGAAGAAATTGTTCCAGAGAATTATAAGGCTTTGTGCCTTTTGAATTCCCTTCCAGAAGAATATGAGCATCTCGTGATAACTTTGTTATCAAGACAAGAATCATTAAATTATGATGAGATTGCTACAGCGCTGCTCAATTATGAGTACAGGAAGATGGACCTTAAAGTCCATAGGGATGCAACGTCTGAAGCACTGACTGCGAAGGGAAGATCAAAAAGTAGAAAATCTGGTAGTAAAAGAGATAAATCTCTATTCCAATTCGAGAAGTGGGTCCAAGGCTCCGGTGATAAATGAATGCGCTTACTATCATCAGAAAGGGCATTGGGTAAAAGATTGTCTGAAAACCAAAGCCAAAGAGAAAGGGAAAAAATGCACCAGTGTGAATGTTGTCGAGCGTAGTGATGAAGATTCTGATGAGTATTCCTTATCTATATTAGCGTTGATGTGTTCCACTAACGAGTGGATTGTCGATTCGGGTTGCACTTTTCATATGTGTCCCCATAAGGACTAATTTTCTAGTTTTAAAAAGCTAGATAGTGGAGTTGTTCTGATGGGTAATGGTCAGACAAGCAAAACAGAAGGGATAGGTACAATCCGGCTAAAGATGTTTGATGGTATAGTTCGGGATTTGAAAGAAGTAAGGTATGTTCCTATTTTGAAGAAGAATCTCATCTCAGTGGGTTCCTTGGATACCAAAGGTTACAAGATAACCGTGTCAGATGGTGTTCTCAAAGTTGTGTCATGTGCAATGGTGGTGATGAAGGCAATCAAAAGAGGTAATTTGTATTTCTTGACCGGGAATACAATTATGGGTGAAGTTGCAGTTACTGAGACTACATTGTGATACGACCAGATTGTGGCACATGCGTTTGGGGCATGTTGGTATGAAGAATATGCAAACTCTTGTGAAACAAGGTTTGTTAAAAAAGGTGCTAAGACATGCAAGTTAGAATTCTGTGAACATTGTGTAATGGGCAAGAAGACAAGAGTCAAGTTTTGCACTGCTATCCACCGTACTCGTGGGACTCTTGATTATGTTAACTCGGACGTTTGGGGACCTGCCAAGAAAGCATCATTGGCAGGTATGCGCTATTTCATCACTTTTGTAGATGATTATTCAAGATGTGTGTGAGTGTACACCATAAAGCATAAAGATGAGGTCTTCAATGTGTTCCTGAAGTGGAAAAATATTGAAACTCAGACTGGCAGAAAGATCAGAAGGCTCCATTCAGATAATGGAGGTGCATACAAGCAGATCCATTCTTGCAAGTATGTTAGGATGAGGGAATTGTCAAACACTTCATGGTTAGAAATACTCCTCAATAGAATGGGGTGGTAGAACGCATGAACCGTACATTGCTGGAGAAGGTTCGTTGTATGTTGTCCAATCCTGGATTGGGCAAAGCGTTTTGGACTGAGGCTATGACATATGTCTGCCATCTCATCAACAGGTTGCCTGCGGTTGCGATTGATGGAAAAACTGATATGGAGGTATGGTCTGGAAATCCTGCTAATTACTATGATAAATTACATATTTTTGGTTGTTTTGCTTATTTTCATGTTTAAGAAAGTAAGTTAGATCCCTGAGCCAAGAAATCTATTTTCTTGGGTTTCGTGGATGGTGTAAAAGGCTATAAGTTGTGGGTTCCTGAATCCAGGAAGACTGTTATTAGCAGATATGCGACTTTTGATGAGGCTTCTATGCTGAAGCCAAAGAACTCTCAGCAGGTGGAGAGTTCGACCATAAAGAATTCGCAGTAGGTGGTGATTGATGATATTCTATGTGTTCCAGCTAATCTTGTATCTACAGATGTAGTACCTACTGATTCTACAATGAGTGCAGATGAAGACACAAATAGTGAGACTGCGGTAGATACAATTGATGATGTTCCAGAGACTCCAATTCAAGAGTCAATTGCAACAAGTAGACCAAATAAGAATGTAAAATGTCCTCAAAGGTTTAGTGACTGTGTCACCTATGCACTTCCAGTAGTTGAGGATGAAGTGCCTTATACCTATAAATAAGCAATTCAAAGTACCGACTATGAACAAAGGAAGAAGGCTATGGATGAAGAGATGCAATCTCCTCATAAGAATGAAACATGATAATTGTGTAGCTTACCTAAAGGTAAGAAAGCTATTGGGTGCAAATGGGTATACACAAAAAAAGAAGGATCTCCTAGTGATGGCGTGCGCTTTAAGGCAAGGTTAGTTGCAAAAGGTTATGCTTAGAAGGAAGATATAAACTATGATAAAGCCTTTTCTTCAGTTGTGAAACATTCTTCCATTCGAATTTTGCTAGCCTTGGTTGCACAGTTGATCTTGAGTTAGCTCAATTAGATGTAAAAATTGTGTTTTTACATGGTGAATTAAAGTAGGAGATCTATATGACTCAGCCAAGTGGGTATAAGGTTGCAAAAAATAAATATTGTGTGTAAAATGAACAAGTCCTTGTACGGGTTGAAGCAGTTTCCAAGACAGTGGTACAAGCGGTTTGATCAGTTTATGCTAGGGCAGAAGTACACTCGAAGCCATTATGATCACTGTGCCTACTTTCGAAAGCTTCATGATGGTTCCTTTATATATTTTTTCATATATGTAAATGATATGTTTATAGCCTCCAAGAGCAAGTATGAGATTGATAAATTGAAATCCATATGAGAACTCAGTTTGAGATGAAGAATCTTGGTGAAGCTAAGAAGATCTTTCGCATGGAAATTCAAAGAGACGAGGTGAAGGGAACTGTGAGGTTGTCACAAAAAGCATATTTGAATAAGGTGTTGCAATGATTTGTGATGAACGACAACACAAAATAGGTAAGTACACCTCTTGCCCCTCACTTTAAGCTTTTAGCTTCTATGTCTCCTAGCACTGATAAGAAATGAGTGTACATGGCTCAAGTCCCACATGCAAATGCAGTGGGAAGCTTAATGTATGAAAGGTATGTAGGAGGCCTGACATTTCACAAGTAGTCAGTAGGGTAAGTCGGTACATGCATGATTCAAGCAAAGGAAACTAGCAAGCGGTGAAATGGATTATATGGTACATCCTGGGTACAATAGATGTTGGTTTACTATTTGAGAAGGATGTGAGTAATGGTTAGCATTGTGTTGGTTATGTGGATTCAGATTATGCAGGAGATTTGGATAAGCGACGATCAACTACTGGTTATGTCTTTACTCTTGCTAAAGGACCAGTAAGTTGGAGATCTAAGTTACAGTGTACAGTTGCATTGTCTACAACTGAAGCTGAGTATATAGTAGTTACAGAAGCCGTTAAGGAAGCAGTTTGGCTTTAAGGGTTGCTTGATGACTTGGGTGTAATACAAGACCATCTAGAGTCTTTTGTGATAGTATGGGTGTCATTTATTTGGCAAATAATCAAGTTCATCATGCACGTACGAAGCACATTGATGTTTGTTTTCACTTTGTGCGAGAAATCATTGAAGAAGGTGACATCTTACTGAAGAAAATTGATACCAAAGAGAATCATGCAGATATGTTGACAAAGATAGTTTCTGGGATCAAGTTCCAACATTGTTTGGGCTTGATCAACATCCTTCGTGTGTGTTGAACCCCTTTGGGGTTGTAAAGGGAAAAGATGGATAATGCTTGTGTAACCGGCTCATATTTGTGAAATATTCACTGAAGTGGAGAATTGTTGAATACGGCATGTCAGCAGGACAAACAACCAGAATTGAAAAAAAAGGAGTTGAAAAAGAACCTGAATTGCGGTCTGTCAACAGTTGATTTGCTTGAATGGGTTGGATCTTGGCTAGATTGTTGCTGGAAACCTGCTGAAAGATAATGGAATGAAGGAGAAGGGAGTAGAAGGTGATGGAACCCTCCATCACCGCCAAGAGCGGCCATAAAAGGCGGTTTCTCCCCTTTTCTTGGTTATCATCCTTCCCTTGTGAGCCTTGAGAGCTTTGTGAGAGTTGTGAGAGGTTAGGATTCTTCAACCCATCATCTGTTTGTATGTGAGGGAGAAGAGTGATAGGTGAGGAAAGGGAAAAAGAAAGAGAGATTTTTATTTATTTTCTTTGTGAAGGATATATGCACCCTGCGTATTCCGTGGTGTCTCTTAGACATGTGTGTATTGAACATCGTTGACGTTGTGTATCTCTCTACATTTGTATTCTTCGATCTCACTAGTAAAGCTATTTTCTTTGTCCGTGGACGTAGGCAAACTTGCCGAACCACGTTAAATTACTTGTGCGGTACGTGTTTTATTGAATTTTCATTTACTTTGCATTGCCTTGTTTATACTTTCGATTGCAACTATCAATTGTGTTCCGCAATTTGTTCGCTTTCACGATGCGCAACAATGAGAACTTTGTAATTTATCATGACAACTCCATTATACATTGGAAGAAGATTTGTTGCTTGGGTTGACAAGTTTTGCTTATTGATAGACTTTGAATTTATGGATGGTGTATATGTGGATGGACTTTGAATTTTCTTAGTGATAGTAACAGATAAGAGATTGGTTTATATGTGGATGGACATTGAATTTGTTTATTGATAGTGACGGATAAGAGATTGGTGTATATGACAACAAAGTGGTGTATATGACTTTGAATTTGCTTATTGATAGTGACAGATAATAGAGTGGTGTATATGTGGATGGACTTCGAAAGAAGAAAACGATAGCGGTTCTGAATCTGAATAACGGACCAATATAACGAGATGAAAAAACTTAAAGAAATATATTGGGAGAATTATAAGTAATGCAGTCGTTTTTTGCTCCATGCTTTGATATGGTTCCTGCTGAATTGTTGACTTGCACAAGTAGCACACGTGAGCCATAGACCACCGTGGGGTGGCCGATGGCACTCTGTTGCTAAAGTTAGACAGGGCTCATAGGATGGTGCAATGTTGTAACAGGGAATTTGTAGCGTACCTTAGCTTACCAACCTCATATCTTATTTATAATGCAAGGAGTCCTGGTTCTACCAGGCCATCGTAGGCATAGTTTAAGAAGGAGATCCGTGGAGATCCCTCCCTAATTAGGAGTCGTGTTGTAGGAGGGAAGTTTCATGTTAGCTCTGTGCTCCTGGATACACGGGAGATAGTTTCCAATCCAAGAGCAATCCATAGAACGGAGTTTTCCTGTGTGGAAGATATTTTGGTGTTTGCTTCCTAGTTGGAAGCAAAAACCAGTTGTAGTTGCCCGTCCGAAGCTGATCCTCGAGATACTTGCCTAAAGAGGGCTTACGGGTATTGAGGATAGTTGTGAGACGTGTGGGCCTAGCATGCTGTGAGAGTTCGAGTCCGCCTGGCGGACTGCCGTTGGGCGGGCTTAAAACCGCCTAGGCCGGATCAGTGTTGGGCTGACGTTTGAGGCCGTAATTCCTTGAGATCATCATGACACGTGTATGGCTTCGGGGTGTGACCATTTTTATGTATCATCAATAACCATACCTCAATATACAAAGAGATAGATTAACGAAATATATTAGAGTAATATCGGAGAGTTCGTCTTTGGCTTTCGCATGTGAAAACAACTAAAGGAAGAAAAAGGAATCATTAGTTAATTAGGTTTTTAATTTGTGTAGGAAGGTTAAAGATGTCGTATACATTTATGAGTTAACCTTGGTTAATAAAAGAGTCATTGTTGGTCATAAAACAATAAAATTAAGCACAAATTAGTCATTACATCAACTATGGTATATAAATAGTCTATTTTGTGAAAAATTAGGCCCTGTAAAGTCATTTTCTGATACATTAATATCAAAATTTGGAATAAATTAGGGGTGAGCACGGGACGGGATGGGACGAGATATACTCATCCCTCTCCCATCCCGTTCATACGGGATCGGGATGGGACGGGATCAACTTAAACAAAATGCAAGCACTGGGGATGCCAAACTTTGAATATTGTTTTCCCGTGGTCTCTTAAGAATCAATAATAATTGAATGATTTATGCTTTACAATATATGAACTGTTTAATTAGATAGTGTTCATTCAAATTTGTTTCTAATGGAAGCTATCCAAGCACTAAATGCAGCTCCGGATCTGATGACATTGTTTCTTGATAGCCATTGGGTAGACAACACGCTGTTGTATGGTTCAAAAACTGAGGTCGAGACCTGAGGAGATGGGTACACAGTAAACCCAAGCTTGGATTTCTTTCCGTAATCAACGGAAAGCCTTTCCAACAACAGAGATCCAAGACCAGATCCAGTTCCTCCACCCACAGCATGGAACACCAAAAATCCTTGCAGGCTAGTACAGTTGTCAGCGAGCTTCCTGATCCGGTCTAGGCACAGATCTACAATTTCCTTCCCAACTGCAAAGAAGATTGAAATAAAAAAAAATGTAAGCCACCCCATATCAACAGTGAGAATGAACAAAACAAGAATTAGGTTTAGTGTCTTACTTGTGTAGTGGCCTCTAGCAAAGTTGTTGGCAGCATCTTCTTTGCCACTGATGAGCTGCTCAGGGTGGAACAATTGACGGTAGGTACCGGTGCGAACCTCATCGATGACAGTAGGTTCCAGATCTAGGAAGACGGCACGGGGAACGTGCTTTCCAGCTCCAGTTTCGCTTAAGAATGTGTTGAAGGCATCATCTCCTCCTCCAACAGTCTTGTCACTAGGCATCTGTCCATCAGGCTGTAAGACACAAAAACCAATTAGTTCATCAGATCAAATGAAAGAAACCAGATGAGATTAGAAAAGATGAGGGACTTACTTGAATGCCATGTTCAAGACAGTAAAGCTCCCAACAGGCGTTTCCAACCTGGATACCAGCTTGACCGATGTGGATCGAAATGCACTCTCTCATCTTGATTGATTTGGAAAAGAATGAAAAGAACAAAAGGTTGTTTAGGTAGCAAAGGCGTGTATGATGACGCCTTGACGAACCCTAAAGGGAAGCAAGAAAGAGAGAAGAGAGCAAGGAGAAAGCAAAATGAAGGTAGGGTTTGGGGAAGGGGAAGAGTGGGTGTTTATAAAGACCAAGTGGGTGGGTATTAGCCGTTACGTGGTGGTGAGACCACACCGTTACAACGTTAAATATCTTTTGAATTTCGAAATTTGAACCGGATATGGGATATTAGCTGGCATGACTGTTTTGGAATTTGAAATTTGAAATTTGAATTTCTTTTTAAAGCGGGAGGATGGCTTAATTTTGCGTACGGATGTGGGGGATAAGATGAGAGGCCCGGGAAAAGCACTGGCGTCCATGTGGAGAAGATAGAGATGAAAATCTTCATATCCTATATTTTGGTGTTCATCTTGGGATCTAAAATAAATAATTAAATAAAAATATTAATAATTAATATTAATAAATTAGTTCGGGACGGGACGGGATTGGCGGGATTGAAAATCTTCATCCCATCCCATCCCATTCTAGATCGGGATAGGACGGGATCGGGATGAAATTATTCAATCCCATTAAGCCCCGAAAAAATCGGGACGGGAACGGGATGGGTTGCCCACCCCTAGAATAAATAGCTCAAAACACTAGCATTTGGCACCAGGACGCTGATTATTAGAGATAATGAACATTGGCTTTCAACAAATTTTGATCATGAACATAACTAGGCTTATCTAGTCCATATAAACACAATGGGTAGAATGGATGGTGCAGTGAGCATGCTTTATGCTGTCGTGCTAAAGCTGATTATGAAACATTGTAGTTCCAGCCTTAATATTAAGAGTACCAACTAACGGATTTGAAACTTCAAACCTCAACTCTTCTAGCATGATTTTCTCTAGGCACTAACATTTCCCAGGATTCTGGCTCTGCACTCAATCTGGCCGCAACATTTTTTTTCTTGCCTTTCCAAGAGTCAAGATTACCACCAGTGTGTGTTTAATACCTGAATGTCAAAAGCATATCCACAAGTATTTGCCAAAATTCCTTCTAGTAAAAACTTCATAGTTTGAGGCACCCCATAGTTTGATGTGTTAAACTGGAGCTGAACTTGATCGACCTTGGTTGAGTGTTCCTATCATGTACTTTCACTCCTAGTGTTAGTTTTCATTAAAGAGCATGCAAAATTTCTAAAACATCCTTTTCCTTAATGCCAGAAACTTCTGAAGGAGCGAAACATGAATATCAACTGTATCTTTTAGCACTAAGTAATAACATCTGAGAGAGATCAAATTTTTTGTACAATCTCAACAAAGCATAAAGGTATTCATATTACAAATCTTAATAGAACTGCTATTTTTTTATCAGAATTTTGTGATTTAGTTTTTTATGCTGCAAGTGGGGGGAAACAATTCTTAAAGTCAAATGCATATAAACGTATCCAGTTTCTCACAATTATCATGTTTTACGTCTGCAGGTACAATAAGGAACTCATCGGTGTCCAGTATCATATCTACCAACAGAAAGGCAGAAACCATCTAGCAGCTAATGTATATCCATTCTGATGCCGCAACTCAGATTTTCATTGAAAAAACATGCAATCACAGGTATGGAACCAAAATCATTTCAATGAGAGAAATCTTCATATAATTTTGGTTAAAAAATAACAAGAAAGTTTACAATGACCTGAGGTTAAATCAATCTAAATTTCATGGAGAACATTTTGGAATCAATTTTTTGAAGTTAACTCTCACAAAAGTCAGCTAATGTACATTGTTGTTCTATGATTTAATTATCGTAGACCATAGTCCAAAAATCCCTTCTACTGCGACATTCAAAAACAGCATTTCAAAACTGCATCTTGCATGGTATCCCCTCATTGGTTTTTCAAAAGTCACACTCTTTTTGAAAAAAGAAAAAGTATAAACCAATGAGGAAGCGCAACATCGACGGCAAATCGGAACGTCGCTTCACAGTGTTGTTTTTAAATGTATTGCACTCTAAAACGTGAGAGAAGATGCAAAGCAATAAACTTATAAGTCGATAAAGAATTTCAAAGATCAAAATGAAGGGAACACTGACAGTGCTTGCCATACCTGCAAATCTGTCTCCTCATCCGATCCTCCATAACTGTTGAAGACAACTATTCTCGATTGTGGAGACTATCCTCCATAACTGTTGAAGACAACTATTCTCGATTGTGGAGACTATCCTCCATAACTGTTGAAGACAACTATTCTCGATTGTGGAGACTCTGTTGGCATTCATGATCGCATCTGGATGATAAAGATAATGATACGCATACATTGTCCTTTTTCCCATCCATTCCATGGTTTGCCACTGCTTGCAATATGACAATAAGTATCCAAGAGATACATAAGACATCCAAGTTAAATTTATGGAAATTTTCTGTCGGGCAAAAATTTCATTTCCAATGGACAGTATATAAGCTGGTGGAATGCAAATATGACAAAAGAAACACTTTTAAGTTGTGCGAAGCAAGCCTTATGATTGAGTTGCATTAACCATAAAAAGATGAATTTACGAATGAAACCAAAATATTCTAAAACGCATCAACATGGTCAACATCAAAGTATCAAAAGCCGAATGCATGTTCCAAGCCTCCAACATCGAAAGTGTAAAGAACTTGATCACTTGATCATGAAATGAAATGATGTTTGATCACTTGATTAGAATATGGTCTCTCCCACTGCATATCGTAGTTATTAAATCCATCGAGCACTACTTGTAGCAATAGAAATGAAAAATAAGAAGAGATTATAAAACGCCAAAATATGTACACTACACCAAATTGACATTTTTGTAACAACCCCCAAAACTGTATCACTTTTGAAGTGTAACAATTCACCTAGCAACTTTAAACATTTTTACAAACAAAATGATACAATAATTGTATCACCATGAAGAGTATGGTTATAAAAATGATACTATTTATGGTGATCCAACTTATTGTATCATTTTTTTTGTGTTACTGTTTTTCATTTTTTTGGCTAAATTTAGTTTTGACTTGAAATTGTTTGCTGAATTGCAACATCTCAAAAGTGATACTGTTTTGAGAATTGTTACAAAAGTGTCAATTTAGTGTAGTGGTAAGACTGAACTTTATCTTCCAACATTAATTCCTGTCCAATAAGTTCGATGTGTGTTGATTTTCAAGGACAAAAATACCAGCAAGCAACAGCGCAAGAAGGCCTAAAAAGCCAATAAGCTCACTTCTTTTTTTTAATAAATTGACGACTTCAGTGTGGAGGAAGAAGCACATAAATAAAAGAAGTACCATCAACATGTGGAACTTTTTAAATCCTCCTTTGGGCATAAGATTATGGTAATGTGCAAGTAGTAGCCCTCATCAAGACCATTGTCATTATGGACTACGGTAACTATGAAGACTCTTCGTATCTTCATTATATCAATAATCACTCCTTATCCCTACTATGCTTTGTCCAGACGTCAAACTGAAATGGGGTAAAGGGGTTATTCTCATTAAGTCGCCCTGCAGCCCATTTCCCAGCTTCGAATATCTGTATTCTATACATGCATCAAACACCCTCATCAACAATGGTACTGTTGGCTCAAATGGCATTTTATGAATGAATTCCTCAAGCTCCTCCGTTTCTCCATATCTTCTGAAGAGCTCAATCATGCATTGATTGTACTCCCATTGAGGTATAACACCGTAGCGTTCACCCATAAACTGAAATATTGCTTTCCCAAGTCTACAAATCCTTCTCCAAACAAGTAAGCAAAACAGCCTGAAAGGTCACATTATCTGCTTTAATTCCTTCATCCTGCATCAACCCAAACAACTCAAGAACCTCTTCATCCCTTCCATTATGACCACAACCCAAAGCCATGGAGTTCCACACGATCAGATCTTTTGAGTCATTCTCCTAAAAAACCTTGATCCCATATTCAATGCATTGACATTTAGAGTACATATCAACCAATGCCCCTCTAACAACAACATCGAAATTATAACCATTCCTAAGCATCTAACCATGGATTTGCTTTCCTTGTTCAAGGGCAGCAATATTTGCACAAGCTGCCAAGAGGGTGCTGAAAGTGAACTCAGAGGTTTTGTCTCCCACTGCATCTCTGCAAACGTCCTCAATCCTTCTTCGCTCAACCTATGGCGAGCAAAGCTAGTGATCAAAGCATTCCATGAAACTCTATCCCACGAACGACCCATCTCCATTAACCAAGCCCTAGAGTTTTTGCTTCTACATTTCCCATACATGTCAAGAAGCGCATTCCCCACAAAATCACTCCAGCGCATGTCATGTCTGTATGCAAAACCATGAATCTGTTTTCCAAGTTCAAGATCATATGTCCCTGCACATACATTCAGAATCAAACCCAGAGTCACATGGTTCAGCTCTTTAGTTACTTGACGCATCCAGATAACAAAATTTAAGGCTTCCTCCCAGTGGTTAAACCACGTATAACCTGCGACCAGTGCATTCCATGAGACGACACTATGTTCAGGCATTGCATTGAAGATCTCCCGTGCCTCTACAACTTCTCCACACATCGCATACACATAAACAATTTTAGTCCAACATATAATGTCCTTTAAACCGTGTTGATCAAAAACCCAACGTGCATACTCCAAACCACCACATTTTGCGTACATATCAATTAGCGAGGTTGTAACTACTTAATCCTCCATTTAACCTACCCTAAATGCCATCCCATGAATCTGTCTTCCCTATCGGATTGCGAAAATACTAGAACGGGCAATAAGAGCACTAGAAACAGTATGATTCAAAGGCCTAGCAAACGCCCTCATCGTCTGGAAAACATAACCACAACTTCCTTTTGATCCCCATATTCAAGATACCGCCTGAAATCATATTCCTAGAAATAGCATTCGGGTCTGGGATCTCATCAAACATCCTTCCAGCCTCACCCATGTGCTCACATTTCCCGTAGATATCAACAAGCAAACTCCCCAGTATCACATTGCAACCAATGTTCTAAAAAACGGCCTAGGCGGCTGCCTAGACGCTAGGCGTTAGAGAAACACCCAGATTAATGGTTGGGCGGGGTAAAAAATCGGGTACGCGCCTAGGTAGGTTCTGGGCGGGGTCTGGGCGGGTTTTTTTTTAATAAGGTTGATTGTGTTATTTTATTTTTCTTTCCCTTTTTTTGGAAAGAAATAATTTAATTATTTTTTATTCAGTATATGTCTGAATATAGCAAATGATGATTACTTAATGAAATTCTGAAAGGATCTGCCGGTACCAATTTTAGTAATGTAGATTTTATCAAACATAACTGAGGTCATTCATGCAATTTGAAGAAAAATAAAAGAGTGGGTTTGGATATTTGTCCACAAATTCAACTTTGTATAAAGTACTCATCATGACCAACTTCGGTCATTTGAGTTTTAATAAATTTTGTTCATGATTGTTAATTTTTTTCATGTTTATAAATTTGCATATGTATCTTGGCATTAAATTATATGTAATTGATAAGGTATTATGCTTAACTTTTGTAAATTATTAAAGTTATAATACAAAACCTAAAACCGCCTAGGCACCTGCTCGCCGCCCGCCCACCGACTAGCACTTTTTAGAATACTGATTGCAACACAACCCAAACTAAACAAGCCCATGAACTTTTCTAGCTAAAAAAGATCCAAAACTGTAGCACAATATCCAAGCACACTATTAAAGGTGATGATACACCGGAACGTCCTTTCATCTGCATCGTACACATGTCATGATGATCTCAAGGAATAACAGGCCCAAGCATCAGTCTAGCACTAATCCTGCCCAAGTGACATCAAGTCCGCGAAGTGCAGTCTGCCAGTCGGACCGAATTACTGTGTCCTGCTAAGGCCACACGTCTCACAACCAGCCCCAATACTCCTAAAACCTATTGAGGCAAATATCTCGGAGATCAGCTTCGGACGGGCAAGCCAGCTATACTTTGCCTTTAACTGGAAAGTAAATACCAGAGTATACATCATACGTGGAAACTTTCGCATATGGTTAACACTCCAATAGGGAAACTATCACCCACATATCTAGGAGCACAGGTTTAACATGGAAACTTCCCTCCACAAGACGACTCCTAGTTAGAGAAGGATCTCCAGGAAGATTTCTTTCCCTAAACTACGCCACTGATGGCATGGCCGAACTAGGACTTCAACGCTATAAATAAGACAGGAGGTTGGTGAATAAAGGTACGCTGCAAATTCTCTGTTTACAGCTTTAAGCCTTCCTTAAAGCTATGTCTGGCTTAAGCATCAGAGTGCCATCGGCCACCACAACAGTGGTCCGTGGCTCACGTTCGTTCCTTGTGCAGGTCAGTAGGTCAAGATCAAGAATGGATCAAAAATTGACTGTATTAGTTTGATGTCGTATGTGGGAAACGACAGAGTTCCTCAAAGAGAACAGTAACATTGCCTTTCCCAAAGAATCGATGAAATGATGACAACAAGGTCTCTCAGTGATGGAGACATGGCGGAAGTCTCAAATGCTCGAAGTAGCAGAATGTCGCCCGCTCCGGCGCCACCGCAACCACGGGAGGAATCTTTGCAGACCCCTGTACCAGCGGTAGCTATTGCTGACCCAAGGGCGAATCAATTCATCAGACCATGCAAACAATGGAGATACTCAAATCCATGAAGCAAAAGCCGGATGAGACGTTGAGGGCATACGTCATGTGTTTCAATGACAAGTTGACTCTCGTCAACGGTTGTAAAGATGCAACAACAGTCGCAACATTCACCAACAGTCTGAGGAACGACAAGTTTTACAGCTTCCTAACTTTGGACCCCCCCCCCCCCCGTCGAATATGGCGGACTTGCTGAAAAAAGCACACAATTACATCGTTTTAGACGAGGCTGACCGCAAAGAAATAGGAAAAATCCGAGGAGAAACCCTCTGTCCCTAGAGACGAAAAAGTAAGGGACGAATTGGCGGGCACGATACATGCCCTCCATCGGGCACATTCCGAATTCGAACAATCAAACAAGTCCCGAAAAGGGCCCTAAGGGAGATGAGGGTTCGAGCAATATGCGGTGACCAACTTGTACCACGTGCTCAGAGCCATGATCCTCCTATATCACTAGCCTTTACGAACAAAGACCTCTGAAGCGTCCAACTTCCACATAATGACGCAATGGTAAGCACGATCTCCCTAGCAAGCTGGGAAGTAAGGAGATCCTTAGTGGACACTGGGAGCTCATTGAACGTTCTATTCCTCAGCACGTTCCACAACATGCAACTAAAGGAAGATATCCTAACTCCTTTTAGGAATTTACAACTAACAATGGTTGGATTCAGTGGTGAAAAGCGTTTCCCGATGGGAAAGTTACAACTAACAATGGTCGCGAGAGAGCCACTGCTTCAGAAAATTCTATTTTAGGAATTTATAGTGATCGACCCACCGTCCACTTATAACTTTGTTCTAGCGAGGCCCTGACTCCACCAAATGGGAGCAGTAGTTTCCACTCTGCACCAATGCATCAAGTACCAAGCCAATCAAATAATTGACACCATAGGGCCAACCAAGCAATGGCCAGAGAATGCCAATACGTGACCCCATAGCAACCTGATAATTGTCACCTGGCGACTAAGCACGCGGCCAGGGTATCTCTTAATCCTGCCAAAGAAGTCGGGATAGAGCCACCAATCTCAAACGACGAAGCTCCAGTAAGCCCCCGGGACAAACCCAATGTCGGTCAGCCAGAGGAAGAAACTGTCATGATTTACCTCGACAACCCTCTCAACAACAAAGTCATTCAGATAGGTTCCCGCTTAAGCAATGGATTAGCGAAGTAGCTAACAAAGCTACAACAGCGGAACCAAGACGTCTTCGCCTGGACAATGCGAGACATGGCAAGAATCAACCTGTCAGTGATCACTCATCGCCTAGAGGTAGATCCTACGAGGAAAACCATACGGCAAAAGAAAAGGCCTGTGGCACCTGAAAGAAACAAAATCATCAACAAGGAGGTACAACAGTACTTAATGTGGACATGATCAAGGAAGCACGATACCTAGACTGGTTGGCAAACACCGTACTGGTAATAAGAAAAATGGGAACTGGAGAGTTTGCGTAGACTACACGGACTTGAACAAGGCATGCTCAAAAGACAGTTTCCAACTTCCTCGCATCGATCAGATCGTAGACGCCACATCCGAACATAGCCTCTTGAGATTCATGGTTGCCTATTCGGGCTACAACCAAATATTAATGCACCCCCCAGATCAAGAAAATGCCTCTTTCATAACTGAAAGAGTAACTGAAAGAGAAATATACTTCTACAGGGTGATGTAGTTCGGCTTGAAGAATGCAAGTGTGACGTATTAACGACTGGTGGACCGAATGTTCAAAAAGCAAAGCGGTAGGAACATGGAGGTATACATAGATGATATGTTTGCTGGTAAAGAGCCTTCACAGCCCCGATCACATAGCAGACCTCACCGAAGCCTTCAGTCAACTCCGAAAGTATCGGATGAGACTCAACCCACAAAAGTGTATGTTCTAGGTCGAGTCAGGGAAATTCCTAGGTTACATAGTGAACCAAAGGAAAATCGAAGCTTATCCAAAACAGATTCAGGCTCTTCTTGACATGCAACCCTCCACAAACATCAGGGATGTTTGGAGCCTGACTGAGAGGGTGGGAACACTCAACAGGTTTATATCTAAATCATCCGACAAATGCCTCCCTTTCTTCAAAATCCTGAGAGGAAGCAAATAATTCTCATGGGATGAAGAGTGTGAAAAGACCTTCCAAAATCTGAAGGCGTACATGGGGAGCCCAAAACTACTCTCAAAATCGGCGACATGAGAAACGCTTTACTTGTACTTGTCTGTCTCCAAGCGCGCCATCAGTTCAACCCTTGTGTGTAACAACCGGGGAGTCCAAAGACTAGTGTATTACGCCAGCAAAACCTTCGTGGAAGCAGAGGAACACTACCCAGACCTGGAGAATTTAGCTTTGGCACTGGTCATATCCTCGAGGAAATTGAGGCCTCGTTTTTAGGCCCACTCTATAACAGTTCTGACAAAGCACCCACTCCTCACGGCACTGCACAAGCCAGAGTTATCTGTCAAAATGGTGAAATGGTCGGTAGAACTCGAGCAGCTTGATATAAGCTATGCCCCAATAACCGCCATCAAAGCCCAAGCGTTGGCGGACTTCGTCGCCGAGTTTACCGAAAAAGAGAAACCAAGGGCGGGCCTTCAGCCCCAAGATTCAGACGATCAAGGATGGACTTTGCATTGCGATGGGTCATAGCAAGTGGAGCTGGAATCACCCTCCGTTCCACAAGTGGTTTCACTCTCGAGAAAGCCGTTAGGTTCGGTTTTCCCGCCTCAAATAACGAAATTGAATATGAGGCCCTCATGTCCGGCCTAAAGCTAGCAAATGGAATCGGAATAGATCAGTTAACAGAAAATAACAACACAAGACTGGAAGTCAAATGGGTCAAAGGAGAATTCATCAGTAAAGATTCCCGCATGATAGCCTACCGCGGAAAGATACTCTGCGCAATAAGTGGGTTCAAGAGATTTGAACTCTTACAATACCCTTGAGACGATAATAAAATAGTTGATTCACTGACCAAAGAAGCCTCAGCCTCCATAGAAGTCTCGGATGATCTCATTGAATACAAAGGGCAATCAAGACTAGACGAAAACGAGCCCAGCGATGTTTGCACCACAAGCACATAGGCGAGTTTGATGACTCTGATTCCTGAATACATTAGAAACGAAGCCCTGCCAGCCAAGAAAGTCGAAGCCAAAAAACTCAGAAGCAGAGCAGCGTGGTACACTCTCTTAAATGACAAGTTATACAGGAGATCAACGACAGGGCCCCCCTGCTTCGATGCATATCCCCCTCCGAGGCAGATTAGGTTCTGAGACAGATCCACGGTTGTGTATGTGAAAATCATCCGGGTAGGAGAACCCTTGCCCACAAAGCTCTAACCTTCAGGTACTATTGGTCGACGATACAACAAACCGCCAAAGATATTGTTCGTAAGTGCAACAAATGTCAGAGGTTCGCGCCTTACACGCACGTGCCTGCCCAACCACTGACACCCATGACTAGTCGTGGCCATTCGTGCAATGGAGGATGGACATCATCAGGTCGTTCCCCGCATCAACTGGTAAAAACTTCCTTCTTGTGGCAGCTAACTACTTTACCAAATGGGTCGAAACAGAGCCCATATCCAAGATAGGGCAAAACCAAATAAAAACGTTCATATGGGCATCCATCGTCTGCAGGTTTGGCCACCCCAGAGTATCGGTCAGAGGTAAAGGGACTTAATTTGAAGGTAGCAAGGTTAAAAAAACTATTTGAAATACTGAACATCAGTCACCATTCTCCTTGCCAGGGCATCCACAAGCCAACGGCCAAACGGAGGTTACTAACAGAACGATTTTGGAAGCGATCAAAAGAAAGCTTAACGCAGCCAAAGGAAAATGGGTTTCAGAGCTACTAGGAATACTTTGGGCGTATCAAACAACCAAAAGAACCCCGACCGGAGAAACACCCTTCAACCTAACCTATGGGTCAGAAGTCATGGTTCTAGTGGAACTTGAAGTGTCTATCTTCCAAAAAGAGGAGTTCAAGGCAAATGATAATGAGAGGCATTGCGCGTCGGACTAGACCTCCTTGAGGAAATGCGAGATCAAGCTTCTGCAAGAATAACTGCCTACCAGCAATGAATAGCACAATATTACAACAAGAAGATAAACCCAGCTGTGGGAGACTGGGTACTTAGGTTCACAGGAAACATCCTTTCATCTACACCGAAATGCCCCACTAACTCAGGGGGAGCAGTTGATGATACACCGAACCGTGATTTCATCTACACCGTATATGTGTCATGATGATCTCAAGAAATAACAGGCCCAAGCATCAGTCTAGCACCAATCCAACCCAGTGTTCTAAAAATCGCTAGATGGTAGGCGAGCATGGGACTAGCACCCAGAGGCCTAAGCGGAGCATAGGCGGGAACCTAGGCGGATTTTTTTTTGTATTATAATTTATAATTTTATGAAATTTAAGCATAATAACATATAAATTACTTCCAATTCAATGCCAAGATATATATGCAAAATGTACAAAAAAAAACTAGAGCCTTAACTTTTTATTTTTTAAAGAATTGGAAATAAATAAATAATTCAAAAACCCGCCCATGCGGCTACCTAACCCACTAGGGCAACTCCCAACCGCCTAGCACCTAGTCCTTGCCTGGACCAATTTTTAGAACACTGATTCAGCCCAAGCGGCATCAAGCCTGCGAAGTGCATTCCGCCAGCCGAACTCGAATTATTGTGTCCTGCTAAGCCCACACGTCTCACAACCATCGTCAATACTCGTAATACCTATTGAGGCAAGTATCTCGAGGCTCAACTTCGAACGGGCAAGCCAGTAGTACTTTGCCTCCAACTAGGAAGTAAAGACCAGAGTATACGTCGTACGTAGAAACTTCCGCATATGGACAACACTCCATGGGGAACTATCTCCCGGGTATCTAGGAGCACAGTTCTAACAGGGAAATTTTCCTCCACAAGACGACTCCTAATTAGATAAGGATCTCCAGGAAGATCTTTTTCCCTAACTACGTCACCGATGGCCTGGCCGAACTAGGACTCCAACACTATAAATAAGACAGGAGGTTGGTGAATAAAGGTACGCTATAAATTCTCTATTTACAGCTTTAAGCCTTCCTCAGAGTCATGTCTGACTTAAGCATCAGAGTGTCATCGGCCACCACAATGGTAGCATGTGGCTCACGTGCGCTCCTTGTGTAGGTCAGTAGGTCAAGGTCAAGCAGGAAGCGGAAATCGACTGCATCAAAAGGTAATCTCATTCGCACTGATCCCAGACTTATTCATATCAGAAAACAACAACGGGGTCCCCGCCTTGCGAATAAGTGGTAATCATTGCATTCCATATTTTAGCTGTAGTTGTGACTGTCTAATATTGTTGTCTGGTTCAGAAAGCATGGTGCAAGTCATGCTTTATGATTATCCAAATACATGCTTTATGATTAAAGCCCTTTTCACTACACCAAATTGGCATTTTTGTAACAACCCCCAAAACAATATCATTTTTAAACTGTAACAGTCTACCAAACAGTTTTACACATTTTCACAAACAAAGTGATATAATAATTGTATCACCGTGAAGAGTATGGTGCTACAAGTGATACTATTCAAGGTGATCCAATTTATTGTATCACTTTTTTTGTGAAATTGTTTTTCATTTTTTGACTAAATTTAGTTTTGACTTGAAATTGTTTGGTGGACTGTTACAGCTCAAAAGTGATACTGTTTTGGGAGTTGTTACAAAAATGTCAATTTGGTATAGTGATCCCGTAACATTCTTTTGTC
The DNA here is from genome assembly GCA_963556465.1 of Berberis vulgaris. NCBI lineage: Eukaryota > Viridiplantae > Streptophyta > Magnoliopsida > Ranunculales > Berberidaceae > Berberis > Berberis vulgaris. The sequence goes on along the minus strand of OY747125.1, from coordinate 88,530,200 downwards.
AACCGTAAAATCTATTTTATGCTACTTGTAGGCGTAGTGTGTTGTAAGTCCCTTTTTAATAGAAATTCTGAAGTCCATTTTTTTGTGGAAATTATACTTTTTTTTTTTTAAGGCAAGTAGGGTTTTTGTGGAAGTTATATTTTCTTTCCTTATATTGTTTAAGCTGCATAATTTACCATCGGAACTTGTTCACTCTGTCGTGCCTCACTTGTAAGTTGTATCCTTGCCAGAGTAAGGGGAATCACTTATTTTCTATTTTTATTATAACTAATAAATAAGTCATTCATGATAATCTTACAACCCATCAAAGATTCTATCAGAGCACTAAACCCCATACTCCTACTACCAGTACCTGCTTCAACAAATGACTTACATGATCCAATCTATACAAAGTTGCATTGTCAGAGTAGCAAACTTTTGTTGGTGGTGAAACTGCAGTTTTTTCTTTGAACTGAGTACTGCATGTCACAGCCTCCAACATCACACTTATAGTCCGCTTCCTTGTCCTCTGTTTAAAGCTTGCGCCATCATAGCTGAAGTATTACCTTGCTTAGCCATGACGAGATAAGAATTTCAAAAGATACATCAGTACTTACAAGGATTTGGTTCAGTTTATGAACTGTTGATAATCGAGCTCTTTTTATAACATATAATCTGGCATATGCAAGGCACAAAGCAAAGTTAATATTTGCCTATCCAGGAACCTCAGTTCGAATGTAGTCAATGATAAAAATTTCAAGATGGTGTGCTGAGAGACAAATTTAATCATGTTTCCGATCATCTTTTTTTTTCCTGGCTAACATGCTATAACCCCCTTTGCAACCAGAAAATTTGATTTCATGAGCAAAAGTTGTTGGAAATTTATGTATTTCCATATTTATTGAATTAGTAAATCGTACATTATGTAAACTAATTAAATAAGGTCTTTTATGTAAGTTTCTAGACCAACATGTATGTTGGTTCATTTGTGTCTTCTGGAAGCAAGTACGTAGTGTTTCATTTGCTATAAGTAAAATATCAAATTAGCCATTTGAGATATCCAAAATGTTAGCAATTCATCATTACAACAACAACCTAGCACACAGAAGAAGAATTTACATTCAAATCAAACATGTTCTTTCATGTTCATCTCAAAGTCAAGTCATATTTCTATTCGCCTCAGTTTTCGTCCTAAATTGCATTAGGAACATACACGAATATGTTGTATCTTGGGAAACTAACGAGCATCAACATTACACCGAGACGGGTCAAATATTTTCTTAAGGACATTGCATTAAGCAAGCCTCAAATTATCCTATCCCCTCACAATTACTGTTACTGATTGTTTTCAGCAATCTTAAGACAATATTATATAGCTTGTATCAATTTTAGACTTTCATACAACTCTAGCAAAACATATCCAAAGTAATAAAAACTCTGGTCAAATCAAAAGTCCAAAACTTTGGTCAATACATATTTCGTTTTCAGACTTTTTAAGTCTATGTTGTATACTGTACGTAGTCATACATATCCAAAGCACTAAAACTTTGGTCAAATCCAAAGTACACACTTTGGTAAAAAAAAAAAAAAAATGTATAGGTTTACAGACTTCGAGTCTGTATCATCTACTGTTTAGTACAGTAAACTTTTATCTGTGCATATCTGTTTAACACACTATTTTGTATGGTATGTATTTTATTTGTACATTTAGACTCCGTTTGGTACACTATAAAATAATGCGCTTTGCAAATTGATGCAAATGCATGAATTTGCATTGCATTGGGGCTTGCAATGCATCACTTTACATGCGCTTGGTAATAATTAAAGAAAATTAAAGCAATTCGAAAAAGTGATTGTGGTGATGGCGATTGCTAATATGGGCAATGATAGTGGTGGTGGTGGCAATGACAGTGGTTGTTGAATGGTGTTGGTTGTGATGATTAAGCTATAGTGGTTAAGTGAATATAATGGTAGGAGTGGTAGTGGCAGCAGTAATGGTGGTGGTCGTGGTGGCTATGGTGGTCGCAACGGTGATAGTAGAGATGGTGGTGCTTGTGGTGATTATGTTATGGTAGTTGTGGTGGCGACGACAATGATTATAGTAAAGTTGGTCGTGGTCATCGTGAGTATGGTAAGGTAATGGTGGTCATGGAAGTGGCAGTGATGGTGGTTATGTTCTAATGGTTGAGGCAGTAGTGGCGGTGGTAGTAGTGGCAGTGGCTATGGTAGCGGTGGTTGGGGTGTTTATGAAGGAGTTGGGAGTAGAATTCAAATAAGAGGAGATGATAAGAGTTTTGCAAAATAATGCGGGAGATTTTGTCCCGCAAAATTTTATAACTAGGAGATGCGGCGGTCCTGAATTCAAATTCCTATAACAGTTTTCCGTAAAGTCAACCAAGTACCCAAGTTTGTGTAACCGCCATAAACTTTTGCATATGCATTCTTTTACTGTATACCAAGCGGAGCCTTAATTTTAACATACTTTTTTTGGACAGTAAGTTTTAGAGTTTATATTACTTAGAACTCTATCAATGTTACTATTTTTTATTGCAGTAATTTGTACAAATTAGATATAGAGTTTATAAATTTATGAACTCTGATTAAGATATTGTTTTTACAGTACTTAGTCTAATTAAATTTTTGTGTGACAGAATTTGATTTATTTGTATTATTACTCATAACAAATAAATTGTGGTTTTCTGTGTATCAAACAGAAATGTAGGAGATAAAATGGAAACCAGTTTAATTGCTTAGGTGACCTCTGGAGTCACTAAAGTTCATGCTCATGATAAGTCAAAAACATTTAAAGGAGTTGGTTTTAAAACATGGCAGAGCAAGTGATTTTTACCTACAACATTGGGTTGACAAAGTTTCTTACCGAAAATGAACCAAAGCCAAAGGATGGAGAAACCCAAGTGAGCCACAAGGAAGTGTTCTTTGCAATTGAAGCTTGGAGGCATTCTGACTTCCTGTGTCAAAACTACATATTGAATTCGCTGGATGAAGTATTGTACAAAGTCTATAGTACTATAAACAGTGTTAAGGACCTGTGGGTGCATTAGAAAAGAAGTACAAAACAAAGGATGGTGGACTAAAGAAATTTGACATTAACAAGTTCAGGGATTACAAGATGACTAATGCTAAAACTGTCACTTTCCAGATCCCAGAAATCCAAATTCTCATCCATGAAATGCATGTTGAAGGCCACGTCATCAACAATCTTTCCAGGTTGTTGTTATCATTGGAAAGCTCTCTCCCAATTGGAAAGATTTCAAGCACTATCTGAAACACGAGTGTAAGGAGATGATCCAATCTATACAAAGTTGCATTGTCAGAGTAGCAAACTTTTGTTGGTGGTGAAACTGCAGTTTTTTCTTTGAACTGAGTACTGCATGTCACAGCCTCCAACATCACACTTATAGTCCGCTTCCTTGTCCTCTGTTTAAAGCTTGCGCCATCATAGCTGAAGTATTACCTTGCTTAGCCATGACGAGATAAGAATTTCAAAAGATACATCAGTACTTACAAGGATTTGGTTCAGTTTATGAACTGTTGATAATCGAGCTCTTTTTATAACATATAATCTGACATATGCAAGGCACAAAGCAAAGTTAATATTTGCCTATCCAGGAACCTCAGTTCGAATGTAGTCAATGATAAAAATTTCAAGATGGTGTGCTGAGAGACAAATTTAATCATGTTTCCGATCATCTTTTTTTTTCCTGGCTAACATGCTATAACCCCCTTTGCAACCAGAAAAATTGATTTCATGAGCACAAGTTGTTGAAAATTTATGTATTTCCATATTTATTGAATGAGTAAATCATACATTATGTAAACTAATTAAATAAGGTCTTTTATGTAAGTTTCTAGACCAACATGTATGTTGGTTCATTTGTGTCTTCTGGAAGCAAGTACATAGTGTTTCATTTGCTATAAGTAAAATATCAAATTAGCCATTTGAGATATCCAAAATGTTAGCAATTCATCATTACAACAACAACCTAGCACACAGAAGAAGAATTTACATTCAAATCAAACATGTTCTTTCATGTTCATCTCAAAGTCAAGTCATATTTCTATTCGCCTCAGTTTTCGTCCTAAATTGCATTAGGAACATACACGAATATGTTGTATCTTGGGAAACTAACGAGCATCAACATTACACCGAGACGGGTCAAATATTTTCTTAAGGACATTGCATTAAGCAAGCCTCAAATTATCCTATCCCCTCACAATTACTGTTACTGATTGTTTTCAACAATCTTAAAATAATATTATATAGCTTGTATCAATTTTAGACTTTCATACAACTCTAGCCAAACATATCCAAAGTAATAAAAACTCTGGTCAAATCAAAAGTCCAAAACTTTGGTCAATACATATTTAGTTTTCAGACTTTAAGTCTGTGTTGTATACTATACGTAGTCATACATATCCAAAGCACTAAAACTTTGGTCAAATCCAAAGTACACACTTTGGTAAGAAAAAGAAAAAAAATGTATAGGCTTACAGACTTCGAGTCTGTATCATCTACTGTTTAGTACAGCAAACTTTTATCTGTGCAAATCTATTTAACACACTATTTGGTACGGTACGTATTTTATTTGTACAATTAGACTCCGTTTGGTACACTATAAAATAATGCGCTTTGGAAATTGATGCAAATGCATGAATTTGCATTGCATTGGCTTGCAATGCTCACTTTACATGCGCTTGGTAATAATTAAAGAAAATTAAAGCAATTCGAAAAAGTGATTGTGGTGATGGTGATTGCTAATATGGGCAATGATAGTGGTGGTGGTGGCAATGACAGTGGTTGTTGAATGGTGTTGGTTGTGATGATTAAGCTATAGTGGTTCAGTGAATATAATGGTAGGGGTGGTAGTGGCGGCAGTAATGGTGGTGGTCGTGGTGGCTATGGTGGTCGCAACGGTGATAGTAGAGATGGTAGTGCTTGTTGTGATTATGTTATGGTAGTTGTGGTGGCGACGACAATGATTATAGTAAAGTTGGTCGTGGTCATCGTGAGTATGGTAAGGTAATGGTGATCATGGAAGTGGCAGTGATGGTGGTTATGTTCTAATGGTTGAGGCAGTAGTGGCAGTGGTAGTAGTGGCAGTGGCTATGGTAGTGGTGGTTAGGGTGTTTATGAAGGAGTTGGGAGTAGAATTCAAATAAGAGGAGATGATAAGAGTTTTGCAAAATAATGCGGGAGATTTTGTCCCGCAAAATTTTATAACTAGGAGATGTGGAGGTCCTGAATTCAAATTCCAATAACAGTTTTCCGTAAAGTCAACCAAGTACCCAAGTTTGTGTAACCGCCATAAACTTTTGCTTATGCATTCTTTTACTGTATACCAAGCGGAGCCTTAATTTTAACATACTTTTTTTGGACAGTAAGTTTTAGAGTTTATATTACTTAGAACTCTATCAATGTTACTATTTTTTATTGCAGTAATTTGTACAAATTAGATACATACTTTTGCTTAAGATATTGTTTTTACAGTACTTAGTCTAATTAAATTTTTGTGTGACATAATTTGATTTATTTGTATTATTACTCATAACAAATAAATTGTGGTTTTCTGTGTATCAAACAGAAATGTAGGAGATAAAATGGAAACCAGTTTAATTGCTTAGGTGACCTCTGGAGTCACTAAAGTTCATGCTCATGATAAGTCAGAAAAATTTGAAGGAGTTGGTTTTAAAACATTGCAGAGCAAGTGATTTTTACCTAACAACATTGGGTTGACAAAGTTTCTTACCGAAAATGAACCAAAGCCAAAGGATGGAGAAACCCAAGTGAGCCACAAGGAAGTGTTCTTTGCAATTGAAGCTTGGAGGCATTCTGACTTCCTGTGTCAAAACTACATGTTGAATTCGTTGGATGAAGTATTATACAAAGTCTATAGTACTATAAACAATGTTAAGGACCTGTGGGGGCATTAGAAAAGAAGTACAAAACAGAGGATGGTGGACTAAAGAAATTTGACATTAACAAGTTCATGGATTACAAGATGACTAATGCTAAAACTGTCACTTTCCAGATCCAAGAAATCCAAATTCTCATCCATGAAATGCATGTTGAAGGCCACGTCATCAGCAATCTTTCCAGGTTGTTGTTATCATTGGAAAGCTCTCTCCCAATTGGAAAGATTTCAAGCACTATCTGAAACACGAGTGTAAGGAGATGAGTTTTGAAAACTTATTCATCTGCCTAAAGATTGAGGAAGACAACCGAGGAACAGACAAGCACACATCAGTTGAAACAAAGGTGCGGGTCATTAATAATTCAAGGTAGCAGAAGAACTCTCACAAAAGGAAGCGTTCCTCAAATAATGAGAGAAGTGGCGTAAACTCCAAAATCCATGCGAACTTTAAAAGGTTCAAAGGCTATTGCTATGTTTGTGGTCAAAAAGGGCATCTTGCGAAGGATTGTCGAAACCGCAAGGATGAAGACAATGAAAAGCATTCTTCTCAAGCAAACTTGTTAGAAGCTCTTGCATGTCTTTTCGAAAGGTTACACATTAGCACCAATGTATCTGAGTTTAACCTCGTTAATCATCCTCACACGAGGTGGCTTGACACCGATGCCACCCACCACATCTGCAGCGATAAGACCAAGTTTTCAACTTACGAGAAGTGAATAACGATGACAAGGTCTTCATGGGAAATGAATCAGTCTCCGCAATTTAAGGCAAGGGAATTGTGGTATTAAAATATACCTCAGGCAAGAATGTCACGATGAAAGACGTCTTGCATGTTCCAGAGATTTTTAATCTTTGGTTCTCTTCTGGTAGAGAATAACTTTAAAATAGTTTTTGAGTCAGGGAAATTTGTCTTGTCAACAAAACGGACTATATGTGGGACCTAGTGGTCTATTTAAGGCCAATGTAATGGTCATTAATAATGCAAAATATGTTTCTTATTTGCTTGAGTCCCCTTTACTATGGCATGATAGACTAGGTCGTGTAAATTTTAAGAAAATGAAGAAGTTGGCTAGTCTAGGATTAATCCATAAATTTGATAATAAATCACAACACAAATGCAAGGTTTGTGTAGAAGTCAAATTTACTATACATTTTTTCATTTAGCAGAAAGAAACACTAAAATTTTGGGTTTAGTACACACCGATTTATGTGATTTCAAATCAATTCCTACTCAATGTGAAAAGAAATATTTTATCACATTTATCGACGATTGCTCACAGTATTGTTATGTGTATTTAATAAATAGCAAAGACGAAGCAATCAATGTATTTGTAAACTACAAAACTGAAGCTAAAAATCAGTTAAATAAAAAGATCAAAATATTGAGATCTGATAGAAGTGGTGAGTATGAATCTTCATTCACAGAGATTTGTAAGCAAAATGTTATTACACCAAACTACTGCTCCTTACCATAATCAAATGGAGCTGCAGAAATGAAAAATAGAACCTTGAAAAACATGATTAATACAATGCTTATCAATTACCATATGGCAAATCGTATTTTAAATTGAATGCCCCACAAAAATTTGATCAATTACCATATGAGATATGGAAAGGTAGACGATCATCCTATAAACACATTAAAGTGTGGGGGTTCTTAGCGAAGGTTTCTGCTCCACCACCCAAAAGAAACAAATTAGGAGTAAAAACCGTTGATTGTTATTTTTTAAGAAATGCCGAAAATAGTAGTGCATGCAGGTTTTTGGTGTTTAAATCTGATATTTATGTTATAACTATCCTTGAGTCTAGAGATGCGGTGTTTTTTTAGACTGCATTTCCTCACATGAATGATTACATAGAATCAACACCACATATGACTTTCGAGTCATCTAGTGCTCAAAAAAAGAACATATGAGGTGTCAAATGAAGGGAGTAAGTAAAATGATAAGTTCCTTAGACGTAACAAGAGAGCTCAAAAGTCCAAAACATTTGGTCTAGATTTTCTAACTTGTGTGTTAGAAACCGAGCCTCTAACTTATAAAGAAGAAATAAATAGTGAGATAGAATCCATTATGCACAATCATACTTGAAAAGTAGTTGATCTTCCTCCTGGACATAAACCAATTGGGTGCAAATGGATCTTCAAGCATAAAATGAAACTTGATGCTTTCGTTGATAAATACAAAACTCGATTAATAGCTAAAACTGGGTATAGTAAAAAAGAAGGCTTAGACAATTTTGACACTTATTCTCTGGTGACAAGGATAACATCAATTAGGATGTTAATTGCCATCGCATCACTTTACAATTTTCAAATTCACCAAATGGATGTAAGAACTGCGTTCTTGAATGGAGAATTAAATGAGGAAATATATATGAATCAACTGGAAGGGTTCCGAGACAAAGGACACGATCACAAAGTATGTAAACTTGTTTGATCCTTATATGGTCTAAAACAAGCTCCCAAATAATGGCATGAGAAGTATGATGGAGTCATGTTGAAAAATAGATTCAACATAAATGAGTGTGACAAGTATGTCTATGTAAAGAAAATCAATAATGCATATGTGATAGTTTGTCTTTATGTTGATGATATGCTTATTTTTTGAACTAATAGTCAAGTTATTAAGTCCACCAAACTTATGCTCACAAAATATTTTGATATGAAATATCTAGGTGAAGCAGACGTAATTTTGGGAATCAAAATATTGCGAACACCTGATGGGTTAGCTTTGTCTCAGTCACATTACATTAGGGGTGGGCATCCCATCCCATGATCCCAATCACGTCCCGTCTCGTCCCGTCCCAATTTTTTCGAGTCTTAATGGGATTGAATAATTTCATTCTGATCCCGTCCCGTCCCGATCTAGAATGGGATGGGATGGGATGAAGATTTTCAATCTCGCCAATCCCGTCCCGTCCCGAGCTAATTTTTTAATAATTATTATTAATATTTTTATTTATTTATTTATTTTTATTCATATAAACTTACAGATGACTAACAGAAACTCATGGTGTTTGCAGTGGTAACAGAAATGTTACTTCAAGAAATAAATATTCATTAAGCAAGATAAAGATAGCAGACTGTTGCTTGGATTCCCAATAAAAGTGGCTCCAATTATTTAACTTCCAAATATTGATAATACCCAGGTGAAGATGAAAAATAACAATTAACTGAGTAATACATATTCAGAAGGGAACATTCAGGGGCGGAGCCAAGAATTTGAGATGCCCTGGACTGTAAAAATATTTTTTTTTAATTACAATATATGTATTGATGGTAAACCATTATGAATATGTTAGAGCAACACCAATAGGTCTATATTTCTTCCCTAACAAAAGATGAAATGCCATTTTGTCAAGGAACCATGAATTTTGTTTTCCACAGTAATGAATTGTAAAATTAGTTGGGAGGCCATCACAGTGACACAATACTCTTAATGGGTCCCATTTATCATGTCATTTTCTAAAAGTCAGCCCACTCGACTTCATTGTTAGGGGATTTAGTGACTACCCTTATATTTGCATGCCACATCTATATCTAATTATAAGAAAATTATTTTTCGCGCTCTTATATGACGATAATCTTCGCAGCAGTCACAGGCAGCACGCTGATCCCGTCCCGTCCCGATCTCGTATGAACGGGATGGGATAGGAATGGGTACATCTCAACCCATCCCGTCTCGTGCCCACCCCTACATTACATTGAGAATGTAATAGACAAGTTCAAACAATATGGAATCAAGAAATCTAATAATTCATTCCATCCATCACAGGTGCTACATAAGCATACAGGTCCAAATGTTTCACAACTTGAGTACTCTCATATTATTGGAAGTTTAATGTATATGATGAACTGTACGAGACCTGATATAGCTTATGTTGTAAGCAGACTAAGTAGATATACTTGTAAACCAAGTAAAGCTCACTGACATGCTTTGTTTAAGGTTTTAGGATATTTGAAAAATACTTCAAACCATGCATTTTTCTATGGTAGATATCCTAGTGTCCTTGAGGGATACAGTGATGCAAATTGGATTTTTTATTCTGAATCAGCAAAATCCACCAGTGGTTATGTGTTTACTATGGCAGGTGATGTCGTATCCTGAAAATCTTCTAAACAAACATGTATAGCTAGACATAATGGAATCTGAGTTCATAGCCTTAGACAAGACTGGGGAAGAAGCATAGTGGCTTATTCAATTTTTAAATGACATATCATTATGGCCACAACCAGTACCGGCCATATGCATACATTGTGGCAGTGTTCTAAAAATCGCTAGGCGCTGGGCGGGCGGCGAGCAGGTGCCTAGCGCCCAGGGGCCTAGGCGGTCTTAGGTTTTGTATTATAACTTTAATAATTTATAAAAGTTAAGCATAATACCTTATCAATTACATCCAATTTAATGCCAATATATATATGCAAAATTTAAAAACATGAAAAATTAACAATCGTGAACAAAATTTATTAAAACTCAAATGACTAAAGTTGGTCATGATGGGTACTTTATATAAATTTGAATTTGTGTAATCTTTTATTTTTCTTCAAATTGCATGAATAACCTCAGTTTTTTTGATAAATCTACATTAGTAAAATTGGTACCGGCAGATCCTTTGAGAATTCCATTAAGTAATCATCATTTGCTATATTTAGACATATACTGAATAAAAAATAATTAAATAGTTTATTTCTAAAAAATAGGAAAGAAAAATAAAATAAGAACACAATCAGCCTTATTAAAAAAAAATTAAAAAAATTAAAAAAATAAAAAAAAAATCGCCCAAACCGCCTAGGCCGCCTAGACCCCGCCTAGGCCGACTAGACCGCCTAGGCCGCCTAGATCCCGCCCAGACCCGCCCAGACAGCCCAAAACCGCCCAGACAGCCCGCCCAGCCATTAATCTGGGCGGTTTTCCACCTTCTAGCGCCGCCTAGGCGGCCGCCCAGGCCGATTTTTAGAACACTGCATTGTGGCAATCAAGCCTTTATATGTAGAGCTCACAATTTTATGTACAACAATCGATCATGAAACATACGTCGAAGGCATTGTACTGTAAAGCAGTTGCTCTTTAATGGCATAATGTCCATTATTTTTGTGAAATCAAAAGATAACCTAGCGGATCCATTTACTAAAGGTTTATCTAGAGAGCGTATAGACCGCACTTCGATTGGAACGGGTTTAAAAACCTAATACATACAAATTATCATATACGAAAACCTTACTAAGTGATTGGAGATCCCATGGACTTAGTTCAAAAGGAAAACTAGTAGTGGATAATTCATTGTTAAGCACTTAAGAGTATAATACTATTTTCATTCCTATGAAGCACCAAGTGCAAACCTACTGTGATCAAAGGGATAAACAATGATACTTGTTTTTAATGACGTCTATATCTTGCAAAAGGCAAATAGGGTATTGTAGGATACTTTTTATAGAAGCGGTCACCTATGTAAGTGTGAGCTGGGTCAGCTCTACGAGATTTTTATTATACTGAAATCTGTAGTAGTACTTATAGAACCGAGAACTGTTCAAGACCAAAATGAACACAACCGATAATAGAATTTCAATGGAATAATGTCATGTAAAGTTTATTGACTTGTTTTACATTAACAACTAACAGTTCAAGATGAAATAGTTCACTGATTAGTTAAGTAATGTCGATATTCTTTTACAAACGAATTTTCAAAGTGAAAGCTATCTATCCTGATGTGGCATTCATCCACGAACTCTTGAGATGCCACGATTTTCTCATTCAATTGGAGGATTGTTGAAAATTTATGTATTTCTATATTTATTAAATGACTAAATTGTACATTATGTAAACTTTTTTTTTACATAAGGTCCTTTATGTAAGTCCCTAGACCAACAGGTGTGTTGGTTCATTTGTGTCTTCTGTGAGCAGGTACGTAGCGTTTAATTTGCCATAAGTAGAATCTCAAATTGTTAGAATCTCAAATTGTCCTTTTGAGATATCCAAAATATTAGCAATTCATCATTACAACGACAACCAGTCACAAAAAAAAAAAAATAGTTTACATTCAAATCAAACAGGTTTTTCCTGTTCATCTCAAAGTCAATTCATATTTCTATTCGTCTGAGTTTTTATCCTAAAGTGCATTAGGAACAAAGACGAATTTTTTGTATCTAGGGAGACTAACGATCATCAACATTGCACCGGGACGGGTCGTATATTGTCTTAAGGACATTGCATTAAGCAATCCTCATATTATTCTATCCCCTTCACTGTTACTGTTACAGATTGTTTCCAGCACAAGGTAAGTCTGCATTCAGTTGAAGGTTATTAACATGCCTATTTCATCAGAAAACACAGTTATAACTCAAGCCCGGAAGTATTTTATTGAAAATTTCCATTTAGAATAAAAAACACAAACCTATTTGAGTCGAACACATAGCAACATTCCTATCAGTGAAGTTACTCATCATCACATTGGTGTTCTTGAGCACAATAAAAGTTGCGCTGATGAACAATCAATCTCGATAGAAACACAAACCTACTTCTTCCTCCCACCATCATCCCCGGGCCTACACTATGCCAAATACACATCCCCCTACCAAGTCATTTCCACCACCCATCAATCCTACAACCTCCTCTCAGCCCAACACATCCCACCACTATCTTCTTTCCACCATGGATGAACAAAAAGGATAAAAAGAAAATGCAAATGCTCATTGATGATACATCAAAATAGACCGATCGTCACAGTGGTACACATGGCATAAAGACTCATCACAGCAATACAGCACCAAATCTATTGGGTCAGCTCATAAAGCCCGGGAAGAATGAGGCCAATTATAAAGGCCCAGATTAGGCCCACCACTGAGGAGACGTAAACAGGGTCTGAATCCAGGCCCAAACAAATTAGAGCCCAAGTCCAGGCCCGATATGATTTATCTCATAAAGAAGAGGAACGTTGCACCAAGAAATAGTCATAGAGAGAGTTTCGCCTCCACGAACGCATCTCTATCAAGAAGGAGACCGTTACAAGAAACATCTCCTTATGTTGCCCCTTACATGCTTAATTCACGCAAAGAGTTAACCACGACCATTATAAAAGGTAAAGGGAACATTTGACAAATGTATGCAACTTTAACTGAGTTTTGTCCAGATTTACATCATTCTTCCAATAGAGTTACTGACTTAAGCATCGGAGTGCCTTCGGCCACCAAAAAGGTTGTCCTTGGCAGTCTAACAGTTGTTTTTGCAGGTCAAACTCACGGAAGGACGATTTTTTGATGCATCAGTTTGGCGTTGTCTATGGGGAACCACGAGTTTCCTTCTCTAAAAACATAACACATAGTGATAAAGTTCATAACAACCTAACAAAAGATCGACAAATCCTCAAAGACAATAATCCAGTCTACAGATCCTCAATCCAGTAATGTTCACAACAACTCTCCCACCGACACATCACCGATAGCTCAGGGAGAAGATGCAGCCCAAACCACTAGACCAATAGCATCCAAGAATGTGGATCCATTGCATGCAATGGTCCTGACAGCCCAAACAACAAGCAGCGCTACCACAAACCCTTGGGTAGATTTGTTGATGGCCCAGATGAAATACATGACAAAGATGCTGGAAAAAATCACCCAGGAACGCGTTCAGCCAACTGACCCTGCTCTAGCGCCACCTAAACAAAATTCCACTATCCGAACCCAAGGAAGTGACGAAGCCCGAGCAAAACCCTAATAGGGAAACGTCGATAGCGGTGAGCTCCACCAAGACAAGACTCCGCGGTGTGGAACGATTGCTGAGATCCCATTCTGGATCGGGGACACAAATCCCAACATACTGTATGAGTTAGCCAAGCCACCATTTTTTTACGCACTCATGAAGAAGGCAATGCCAAAAAAGTTCACTCCGCTAAAATTTGAAGTGTATGATGATACCACCGACTCGACGGATCACCTAAGACAATTTCGCCACATGATGGCTCTAAAAGAAACCACAGAGTCAATTGTGTAGAATGTTCCCAACCAGCCTCACGTCCACAGCAATGAATTGGTTCAATAGCCTATTGCCGAGGTCAATAGACTCTTTCTAGGCCTTAGCCACTATTTTCATTACCACATTCATTGGGAGCCAGCGGATGAGGAAAGGACCCCACTACCTCCTGCACATCCGACAGAAGGCCAAAGAAACAATACGAGAGTATGTCACTCGCTTCACCAACGACTTAACAATGATTGATGGATGTTGTGACGACACAGCCGCTGCAACTTTTGTCGCTGAGCTGAAGAGGTGCCCCTTCTTCGATGCCCTCAACTTGGAACCTCCAAAAGGCATGGCAGTCCTGCTGAAAATAGCACAGAAACATATCTCACTCGAAGAAATGAAAGTTGCAAGGAGAAAGAATGAGCAAGAAAGGGAGAACCATTCGAGGAAACGAGATAAGAAAGATGAAAGAAGGCGAGATGACGAACCACAAGAGGACAACAGTTATTCAAAGAAACATCGGAGCGATAGACGTACTGTGTCCAACCAGCGGGAATCCAGGAAATCTCAATCGGCACGACCCAATCATAACACGGAATTTATCTTAACAAAATCAAGCTCACTTCTTACCGCGATGAGTTAGCCCTCGGTAGTAGTGAGCATCGCGGAGGAATCAGCCTTAGCCTCGTCAAGCAAGGAAAACAATTGTTCCACCTTTTTTTAGCGACATCGTGATTGTTAGAATGCTCTACAATGGCACGCACGACCTCGACATGAAGCGCCTTCTCAGCAAAAAGATTTTTCTCCGCATCGAGCAAACGTGTGTGAATGCCTTCTAGGTCATCTCTCAGGGACTCAAGCACAGCCACAGACCGATCCTGCGCACCCTCCATCTCGGCCAACGACGCCTAAACAACCTCAGCCGTTTTCATCCGTTCGGAGCATTGCGCTTTTAACTCGCCATACTGGTAAAGAACATGGGAGAATACCAGTAGAAGTACAGAGAGCTTCCTTTCCAAAGAAACCATAAGATTTGTTTATGGTCGTCAGGCAAAGCATAGTTAGAACAAACACTATCTAGAGTAGCCCGGAAAGCTTTGTTTAGGGAAAAATGAGCCTCATAGATAGAAAGTTGATCACCAATCAACATGTCAACAGTAGACATTGCAAACAGGAAAGAAGAGACGAAGAAAAAGAGGCAACGAAGGAGAAGAAATAAACACTAACAACAAAGATGATGTAATGGAAGGAGGAAAGTAGCCACGACACCTTTTATACAACTGGGAAATGAAGAAATCGCTCATGGAGCGACATAAGCGACATAATGGTGCACCAAAACTCCCAGAAAATGTGTGTGAAAATGAACAGACAATGAAGTAATCAAGAATAAAAATCCATCACGAGAATACAACGTCAAATCTATTGGGTCAGCTCATAAAACCTAGGAAGAATGAGGCCAATTATAGAAGATCTGACTAGGCCCACCACTAAGGAGAAGTAAACAGGGTCTGAATCCAAGCCCAAACAAATCAGAGCCCAAGTCCAAGCCAGTTACGAGTTCTCTCATAAAGAAGATGAACGTTGCACCAAGAAAGAGTAGTGGAGGGAGTTACGCCTCCACTAACGCATCTCCATCAAGGAGACTGTTACAAGAAACATCTCCTTCCGTTGTGCCTCACATGCTTAACTGAGTTTTGTCCAGATTTACATCATTCTTCCAAGAGAGTTACTGTTAAGCATCGGGTGCCTTCGCCCACCAAAAAGTTTATAATTGGCAGTCTAACAGTTGTTTTGCAGGCCTAACTCACAGGAGGACGATTTTTGGACGCACCACTCATAATAAATCCCTTAAAAAATGCATGTTGCCTTGCATTAGCAACTTCGTCAAAAGTAAATGCGTTTTTTTCCTCAAGGGGTTGGGGAACCCAATTATATGAATTCAGACCTTAGTTTGAGGCAAAATGTAGGAGTTGGCCACATTGTTTTATTTCATGTCAAGCGATACCTGTAATTTATGACAACTCAACCAAAATAAAATTTCATCTGAAGCAAAAATATCATAAATATTTCCATCATGATAAAATCTGCAGAATAATCTTAACATGTTTTATGCTTTCACTCAAACACAACCTAAGCTACTAAC
Organism: Berberis vulgaris; assembly: GCA_963556465.1. NCBI lineage: Eukaryota > Viridiplantae > Streptophyta > Magnoliopsida > Ranunculales > Berberidaceae > Berberis > Berberis vulgaris. The sequence goes on along the minus strand of OY747125.1, from coordinate 88,514,187 downwards.
GCTAACATAACATTTTGTTAGTGCAACTAATTTGAAGAATACGTGCTACTCCAAGGAAACTTGGTTGTCCCTGCATCACGACCAACATTATTCCCATGTCTAGCATCATTGACAGGAAAAGAAGAATAAATTCAACAATTTATACAAATAGAAAAAATAAATAAATTAAACAATTGGAAACAGAAGTTGGCGAGAAGAAGAAATTGAAGCGGAGATGAAGAAAAACCTGCAAGCGAGGCCCTCTTTTTTGCTCAACTCGGAGAAGACCAAAAGAAAAGAGAATGGATTGTTGGGAATTAGGAATGTTATTTGCACCCATAATGTTCGCTCAAGGGTTTAAGAAGAGAGGGTAAATTTGATGTTTCTCCCTTGTATTAATTGGGTAAACAACTTTTATCTCATGTAGGTATTTTCTGCGTGATGCAAAAAAAAAACCTGGATTAATGTTGTTTGAGAGAGGGATGTATGTGTTTGATTACCTTATCTATCCCCCTCTCTCAAATAAGCATAGTTTCAATAAAAATAAAAATAAAAATTAACATCACATGAAAAGTGCATGCACAAGATAACAGTAAACTCATGGTCAATTGTCGGTGAGATATCAAGATCAAATTAAATTTATAATAGGTGCTTAAGTCATTTACCTTATTAGTACAAGGGACCAACATCAAATTTACTCCCCCTTAAAAAAGTCGTGTCTTGACCGTGTCCCACACGTCTGTTGGTCAACTCATGGAAACATCGAACACGTGTCATTCACATGTCGAGTCAAACACATGTTTGATTCAAACCGACTTCAATTAATAATTATCATTTGTTTGTCCTACTACACAAAACATTCCATGGTACCTTAAACTTCCATTATGTCCATTAAACTTTCAAAACGCGAAGAGATTGCTCATGTGCCATTTGAAATTTGAGTTATTATTTGAATCTTTAATGTCTAGCCCAAACTTTGAAATAGTTTCTCTAGCATCTGCCATTGGTGAACCAATAAGTATGCAACATCAATTGGGGATTAAGACTTAACACATTGATTACCATACTTGTCATGCATTCATTACAATGGGGAGGGTAAAGTCACCATCCTTAAAAAGAAAACTCTATTCCATGCCTTTGTCGCAAATTCAAAATTTATGTGTGAATATGTACTTCAAGGTCTTGTGATTGGAATAAAGATCGAACTTCTCACTGTATAAATAGTCTCTTCAAATTTTCAGAGCAAAAATAGTAACATCTAAGCTCATGTGGTTTTAGTTATGTAGAGGCATATACAACTATCATTTTAGTTTGTATTAAAACCACCTAGTCCCCTAGACAAACATCAATATAAATTACAAATGCTACTCCTGCTCAAGGATAGTCAGGATAGGTATGAAAATCAAACGAGCTTTGAGTTTCTCAAATGTTTGTTAACACTTCTCATCCCAATCATAATGAACGCTTTTTTAGTGAAGTCTGTCAAGAGTGCAACGATTCAAAAAAAAAAATCGTCGATAATATCATGCTAAACCTAAAAAAAAACTTCGAATCTTGATTACCACTTTGGTCTACTCCATTTGGAAACCGCTTCAACCTTCAAAAATCCACTCATATGTCCTCTATGGATACAATATGTCCTAAAAATTTAACTTCATGCATCCAAAAGTCACATTTGTCTGCTTAGCACAATCCTCAAATGAGTCTCAGACTCATCTTTGTTACATGAATAAGTCAATATATCATCCATGAACACCACTACAAAGTCATCTAAGTATGCGCAAACATAGTCGATTCATTTAGTTCATGAAGATTTCTGGAACATTTGTCAACCCAAATGGCATTACGAGAAATTCATAGTGATCAACTATAAAAGATAGTCTTTAACACATCTTCCTCACAAAACCATTAACACACCCTCATCGTACTCCCGTGATTTCTCATGCATGGGTCATCATCATCAATATATATTCTCCAAATTCTTTGAGAAATGCCTATGGTATTCATCCACCATTGTTGATTGTTTCACAATTATATACTTTGTAGTAGACCTAAAAGCGCAATGGATATGGAACATATTAGCCTAGACCCTATCTGATCCGATTAGGAAAAAATTTCAATCCGATCTGATCCGATAATCCGATGGAAATCCATATTGAATTTGCTACCTTATCGAATATCTGATTTGATAATCTGGTCCAAAAAGTATTACTTGTTAGCTTAACTTGCTAGACTTGTTATACATTAGTAGCCATGTATATATATATGCACTTAATACTTGTAAAAAAAATATAAAATATAAATTATATTATATAGGATGACTATATTATTATCAAATCTGATATGCTCAAATCCATATTTGTTAAGTTATCGGGCTAGTGAATTTGGATCATAATCAAATTATCAAGTTGAACCCTTAAATCCATCTGCTATTAAATACATTGGATTTGGATTAAAATATGATCCATACTAGATCTTGTTTATTAATGGTAGCATTATCATATTTGGTCTCTCTTGGTAACCCCAATCTCACTTGCATTGCTTTTATTGTAAGTCATCATATTTGATTTTTGGTCAAAACCTCATTTTAGCTTTGGTCAATGCCAAATCTTTGTCGACGACATCTTTTATGGTGAAATCATGTCAAACTTTTATTCTAACTTGTGACTTTATGCTTGTTTCATGGCTTTCATGTCACTGTGTTCATCTGTAGGCATGCCAATTGAATTAGTATTTTCAACTTTCATTCCTTTGTTGATTTCTATTGATTCCCATGTGTGGCACTCGAACCCTAATATTTATATCGATATTATGTTGATACTAGTTGGGCATTATCAAACCAACTTATTTCGTTGTTGGGAATTCAAAACCATCTCCTCAATCATCTTATTGGGAAGTCAATCCCCAATTCATAATCAAATTTCCAAATCTCGCGCCACTGAGGCATTCATTGCCCCTTTTTTTGGTGTGTTATCATCATCTTGATGTGTCATCATCCGATAAAATTTTAAAAAAAATCATGACCATTTCACTCCACTTTTATCAATTTAATCAAGGAAATCAAACTCGATTTTGATCCAGAATGCCAGACTAGATTTATTCTACGACATGTTAGTTATGTTAATTGTTGCATCATCAAGGTCGACGGCTTATCATTATCAAATAAGACTTCAATTTCAAGTTGTATATTTCGCCTTCACCTCCATATACATCTTGCAACGGAGTGTTAGAATATATCAGGCTTGGACTCAATATAGCCAAACCTAACATCCACTTATACAAGATATGGAATATCTAATCATATCCTACATAATATTTGTTAGATATTCTTTTATTCTAAATTTATTCATTTGATATAATGTGTATTTATCTCTAAAATGTAATTCTATTTTAGTTTATATAAATCCATCTTGTATCTCTTGAAAACATCCAATCAATGATGAATGAAGTTTTCTATTAGTAAAATTTTCTTCTTCTTATAAATTTAATAGTGTTCAAGTCTTGTCTAGAGTTGTCAATGGAGTACCAGCTCAGCGGTATGCCTGTGACGGATGTTATCACAGGTCTAGAGTTCGAACCCTGTTGGCAACATTTGGGGTGGGAAGGGTTAAAAAAAAGTCTTGCTGAGAGTCTCAGAATTGCATCTCACTGGAGAAAATCCATGGATGAGAAGCTTTTATGTTTCGTTAAGAAAGATTATAAACAAAGAAGCCAGAAGGTATAAGGAGTCATGATTTTTTTTTACTTGTAATCTCAATCATAGTATCTGATATCAATGGTTGAGCAGTGGCGGATGGTATCACTAGGTCACGCGGTCGAACCGGCCCTATCTAGGGTGAGAGTGGTTAAGGGATTAAAAAAAAAAACCTATAGAATCTGATATCAACGTTGAGATGAAAGGGTTGGTTCGAGTGAGATAAAACTCAAAATATAAAATATAACAAAAAAAAAATCAGGGAATGCACAAGCTCAAGTAATTCATTTGTGAATGCACAAGGCTTCTACAACATTGGCTATTGTCCCGGGACTAGTCCCACTACCCAAAATCATGTTCATCATTATCATTATCATTCTCATTTTCATAACCTTAACAATGATGGTACTAATACCAATTCTTCCCCTTCCTCGGCGTCAAGATTATACACTAGCAAGTCTATGTCTTTATCATCTACCACTTACATGAGTATGATGAGATCAATAGCCTAACATGCAAGGTAAGCTCATTTTTATGTTGTTATTATATAAATTATTCGGCATAGATTTCAATAATCGATTTGTATCACAAGATTCTAACCCTTGAACTACATATCGAGCCCAGTGCCATGATTATGTCAAGTTCGAAAACTCTTGATATACACGTAATATGTATTTTTTATCAATAATAATGTGGATCTTTTATTAGATCTAATTTTAGTTTTATAGAATTCCAAACACACCATATGTCATGGAAAGATTTTATAGAATTCCTAACGGACCATATGTCATGGAAAGATTTTAACTCATCAACACCTTAGTTGGCATTGAAAACTTATTTGTTAAATAAGAACAATTCGAACTCATCCAAAACCTACATGGTCAATTGGTCCTAACAATATCCATAACTTTGTCACCAAGTCTCATGGACTTTCGATTATTGTTGAATAGAGAAAATTTGTACATTGTTGCGTTTTCATTTGTTGGAACACTAGTTTCTGTTAGAATATAAACAACCTCAATTCAATTAAATTTCATGCAAGTGCCACCAAATAAAAACACAAATATACAAAGAAAACAACAAAACAAATCTTTAGCAATACCTAGAACTTAATCAATTATAGGACTTTGACTTATGTGTGTCACCAATCCAAAACTCTAACTTCGTTGTCCTAACAAAGGCTATGCACAATTTTAAATCATAAGGACAGATTGAGAAAAAGAAACAATAAAAAAATTTTAATTTAAAATTTTTTTAAAACACACAAACATGTCGACAATCTTAGATTTACCAAAAGCTATCATCTTTCACATCTTTTCTAGTTTACCAGTAAAATCTCTAGTACCATGCAGGCGTGTATCGAAACAATGGTGCAAGTGGGTCACCAACATTGATTTCATCATATTTCATCTCAAGAAATCCATGAGAACAAACCCTAAAATCATTCTCAACTCAGAGAATTTCTTCAAATTCTCCACTATAGACATGGAGACGTGAACTAAGTTGGGCGTGATGCAAGGATGTTTCAGTTTTTCGCGCGAAGGGGGTTTGCTAGCCTTGACATATGGTTGATGAAGGATTTTGGTTGGAACAAACTACTAATTCTTAATTTGCCTCATAATACACTACAATTTCATGCATTTACAAAGGTTAATTGTTGTGACACACTTGAACCAATAGTGTTTCAAAGAAATCGTGAACCTGTGAGATGCAGGAAAAAGCTTTGTTTGTCTATGACTTGTCAAAAGGGAGGTACAAGTATCCGCTAATTTGAGGTGTCGATGATTGGTCTACATCTTCTGCTTACATGGATGCTCTTACTTCACTAGTTACGCTTGTGGGTTGTCCTTGCAATGAACAAAGACATGAGAGTAAAGTATAGGCATTATTTTCTGGTTTGTTTTATTTCCCTGTTAGGTGTCCTAGTCGTGGTAGTGGCCACGTATTTTTAATGAATAATATGGTTAATTAAATCTTTTTTTAATAGATTCGCTAACAAATTTATGCTCTTATGAAATCCATTAGTCAAACCATCAATTTTCCTGACTTGTGATTTAAAGGCTCACACAATCAGCAAAACTGCACTCAATGTCACTCTGACCACCCATGCCCATTTGTTAATATTAATCATTTGCTATAGTGATATGTTTCTAAGCGGTGATTCTAAATGGCGAGGAAACAGGCGAGGGAGGGAGGTGTGACCCTCCACCCCCCTCGAGATGTGTGCCCGTGTAAATCTCGAGGGGGATGGGGGGTCACACCCCCCTCCCTCGCCCGTTTCCTCGCTCGTTTCCTCGCCGCCTAGAACGACTCGTTTCTAAGAAGTGACTTAGTAAACTTAGGATATAATTAATCCAACACCAATAAAGCAAAACTAAAACATTAAATTCTTGATTGAAATTTTCCCAAATTGCTAGCTGGCTACAAGAAAGGTGATGATCATCTCCTTTAATACTCAAACATAGATCCTAATGGTCATGTTAACTACCTACCTAATTAATTAAGCTATGGACTCAAATATACGTATCACGACTATACTTTATAACCTTTTATTTTGTTCAATTGGTACTGCTTCCACATACTACTGAATTGCAAAAACGCAGTCTTGAGATGGAAAACATATATATCCAGCTAGCCGAACTACTCTTAAAGTAGCTTGCCTAGTGTGGTAGCCAAGGATGCATGGATACAGACACGCGCGTCGTGTCGGATACGGACACGACACGCCGACTCGGCAATTTTCTAAAAACTAGGACACGTCATACTATTTTTTTAATGTCATATAAATAATAATATAATAAAGTGCCTTCTTAAAGTGTCTTGAAGAAGATGACGCTGTTGCAAGAAAACAATTAAAGTAGAGAAAAAGTATAGTAGAGAAGTAGAGGAGAGAAGAAGCAAATGAGAGAAAAATAAGAAGCAAAGGTAAAGAAAAAGCATAGACTACCTCTATGTTGTAGTGGCTTTTTGTCCTATGTCTTAAATCACAATTGAAATAGTCATTCACTTCAGATGGATCAACAACCATTATATTATGTGGTTATTTGCAAATATCTAAAAGTAAAAAATAAACAAAGTTGATTTTCGAATCTTGACTGTATCCTGACCAAGTTCCAGGTATATCGGAAGTGTGTCTGACACGTTGACCACATTGACCATGACACTTGCCGACACGTTGACCAAGTGTCTGACACGTGTCGGAGGAGTGTCGAGTGAGTGTCGTGTGTCGGATACGTGTCGGACACGGATACAACAAGTTTTCGAAGAGTCCATGCTTCCTTGGTGGTAGCATGTTGAGGGGAAGGACTTGTTTATCAGTCTACATACATACATACATATATATATATATATATGTGCACATATGTAAATCATGACAACAGTAGTTAGTTTATGACCACGATCGAGCCTAAATTTTCTGTACTAGTAATATATGGACTAGCTAATTTAAAGTTATATTTGTATGCTGAAAATGGAGTTTGGTTTGTATATTAAAGCACGAGCATGTGTTTGTGTTTATTAGCAAAAGAAGATTCTTATTTCACTGCATTCAACAGTTTATAAATTGCTATGTCAACCAGATAAGTATCTAAACAGGTTTCAAGATCAGAAACTGCTGCTGCCATCCTGTGTAGTTAGAACATTACGAACAAAAGACCTACTAATAGGGTTTTGCATGGGTATGGGGAGTATGTTTTGTTCTACAATTACAAAGACAGCTTAAACTGTCAAAATAGGATAGTTAACTTATATTATTCTGAAGAGGATGAGAATTTTGTCCATGTGCCGAACAGAGCTTTCATTAGACTCTGTTTCAAAGTTTGGAAAACCCTAATTTGTGCTTCTGCTCTTATTCAATATACTACTAAACCTTGCACAATTTTAACCCAAAACCAAAGGTGCCTTTCCTGCTCTGATCCTGTCAAAATCAATGTCAGATCGAGATGAGGATGATATGAGAATTTTGTGGCAATACTAGAAAGCTTTTGTATACTATTTGACAGTGGATTAATTCTGAAAACTTTAGACTGCTTATGAATGACTTTGAGTTCTGCTTAATATTTTAGAAAGTTAATGCACAGTGGGTTAATAATCCCAGAAAGTTACCATTTATGATTTATAGATACCATCCACCACAAATATTACTAGCTGAGCTAATACCCGCTGCCTTTTTCCAGTTAACTAAATCAAGTTTTAATTGCTTAACCCCACTTAAATTATTGATGGGATCGTACTGAAGTTAAGTGTTAATTTGACGTTTCTTTTCATTTCTCAATAAAGAGATACCTAGGCGGTTGGCGAAGAATTCTTGTTTCTGTGTATTGTTTTATGACTTTATTAGCTTCAATTAATTCCAAACTATGAGGTTTCCGTTCTGGGAATTTCAGATTTTAGACGCTCCGCTCTGCCCCACCACCCTTCCAAGTGATGTCAAACATTGGATTTGGTTCGACATTTGATATTTGTTCAACCAAAATCTTTAACAGAGAATTAAAATGACACAAGTGCCTCATGAGTAATACATATGTATCAGAAACAAGTTCCACGAACCTCGTGAATAAAAAAAATGAGGGCGGTAGCAAAGGCAGAGTAACAATACCTATAAATGCTGGAGGGAACCCAAAGCAATGGAAAATGGGAAATTAAAAATGATGTTATTCATGAACATTTGTTACATTAAACTCTATACATATTACTGCAAAGATTACAGCACATATAATAAAGAAAAAAAAAATAGTATAGAGTTCTTGTCAACTAACACGTTGGCTAAGTGGGCAGACAGTTCTTTCTTCAGCAGGCCTAATCTTCCTTAATTCTGTCAAGTGCTCATCAGTCGAAATGTGGAGTTTAATACGGAGATTCGTTATTATCCTTTCTTGCTCCCAAGTTATATATCCAGAAGAAAACATTGACCAAATTGCACGACGATAGCTTTTCAGTTCATCCTCATGGGTTGGTGTTATTCTGTCTCCGATTTGAAGGGTCTGCCCTTTACATTCACTGCGAAAAGATTCAACAGCATTGTTGCCATTACTTTTACCATGATTTGCTGAAGATGAGCGTGACCAAGTATGTGAACTACTGATTGCAGTAGCATCTGAAAATGACGAACTGTTGCTAGCATGGCGACTGCGACCACCAAAAGAGCAGTAATTACTGTCAGCATCAACTGGTTGGAGGCTTCCAACAACAGAACCTCTGACATTTCTATTTTGACTGACTGCCTTAAAATCCAATTGTGATTGTCTAATTTTTCTGATGTTCAAGGAAGCATCAGCATTAGGTAATGATGTAGTCAAATGCTCTGGAACTGGAACCCTCTTATGGTGGTCACCCACTTTCTCAATTACTCTCATTTTCCGTTTTGTTCCAGCATTCAACTCAAGACCAGAAAGATCAGCTGCCCCTCTCTTCAACTTTCTTGAGCAGATTTTGTTGGACTCCTGCACACCAGCTTTTGTATCTGCTTGGTGAACAATAGTCTTCTGCAAGAATTTTCAAAATGAGTGAGCGTTAGAATTATAAACTCCAAACCAAAACATGCATGGTTCTTAAATACCAAATGAGATGAGACATTGACTAGATCCTGAGGCTGAGGCTGAGATGAATCACTTAACTGAAAATACCAGAAAAGAATCATTTAATCTAGCTGAGAAACTAAGTAAAGTGGGTTTGAAGTATTAAAACCATTCCAAAAAATCACCACATAAACCAGTGAGTGAAAAATTTAGGGAAAATCACATTTGAAATATGAAAACCATTCAGATACGGGATATTTTTCACATGGTATTACTATGAACTACTTCACTGGATAATTCAGATATTGGACACAATGGAGATACTGTTAAACTTACATATAGTTAAAAGTAAGTGTTTGGGTCCACTATTAAAGGAGGCTCAATGAACACCAGAGTATATATGCAAATAAACTGAAATTAAACAACCAACCTAGGCAGGGACTGCTTACCTTTCCAGTAATAACCCATCCATCAGTTTCCAAAGATTGTGGAACCCTGAGATGAGATTTGTCAGCTTTCAGCTTCTTGGACATACCATTGAGCTTTACCATAAAGTGATGCTCATCCATAACTTCCAAAACTGTTGCCGGTTTCCATAAATAAACATCGAAAACCTCAACAAGATGGCCAGGTTTCCAGTTGTCCACAAATGTCATAGGAGGGCAAGGCCTAATGATCTTCCGGGGTACTTTCTCGATTGCAGGTGAATCTGTGACCACATCGGATTGGTCATATTTAATATAGTAAGTGTGACCGTTTCCTGAAATCAATGTGGCAGGACGCCAAGAACCCGATGGCAATTCTCTTTTGCTCTGGACTTCGATTTTATCCCCTTTTCTGAACTTCACGTGATACACCATGTTGGAAGGGAAGGGTTGTACTGAAACCAATATCCTAAACAGCAAAATCTAAATCTAGTATCCTGTTGTTAGAATGGAAAAATAGTTAAGTCAAAATTTGCCCAAGAAAATAGAAATTAACAGCTATCACAAAAAAAAAAGAGCGGGAACATTGTATCGAAAGTGAATTCGGAAAATTGGAAAGGTGTAATGTATTGAAAAGCTTGTAGTGGATGGGTTTAGATCGTGTAAGTAAGAGTTTAACAGAATATTCAAATCATGGACAGAAAAACAAACCCACCCCCGCCTTTTCTTTTCCTAGGGTTTTCACAGACGAAGAAAACAAAACCTAAAACTTAAAACATGGAGTCAAACAATGAACGAACAAGAGAAAAGACAGCGACAATACAGAAAGAAAGGAAAAGATGAAGAAAGAAATCGAATTGAAGAAGAAGAAGAAGAAAATCTCACCTTTTTGCGTGGTGTGATTGAATTGCCTCGAGTGAGTTGAAGGGTTTCGAAACTGAAGAGTGAAGAAAGATTTGCGAGCTTTAATTGAAGTAGACTTATCTCCCAATCCAAACCTAACTAGTTCTCAGTTGCCTCTACACTTTTTTTATACTCCAAAATAGAAACCCAAACCAAAGTTTCCTAATAATTTGCCTTTTTAAATTAGAACCTTGGCTTTGCTTTCTAACAAGTTTCAAACCAGATAGACTCAATATGACCGTTGAAAATATACTTGATTTTAAATTACAAAAGTACCCTTGTGCTCATCGGAAAAATATGTAGTTAATTTTATTTTTAAGGTCTATTTGGTTGCATGGAAAAAAAAAAATCTTGAGAAAATTTATTTGCCTTGATTGATTGTAAAAGAAATATTGTCCTCCAAGGAAATTTTTTCTAGGTGATTGATTGAAATTTTCAACCCAGAAATTTGTTTATGCATATTTTCCCATTTTTGTGCAAGTGTTGCTTACCTCACCCCTAGTATAAACTAAAAAATTCTCGAGAAAATTTTTCTTACAACAGTTTGTCCTAAGAAATATTTGCTAAACAATTTTTTCTTTCCAACTACATGCAACCTTAATTGATTACATGTTCACGTTTTAATGAATTTATTTATTTAAGAAAGAAAATTCTAGGGTTTTTTTAGTTTGGCTCCTTTTTATGAGAAAATGCCTCGTAAATTTATTTTTCAAACGGGTCTTGAAATCAAATATACATCCTGCATATAAATAATCTTCTGCTAAACTATCACTACCACTGTATGTGAATGCAACTATATTATGGGTTAGCAAGTCGTCGGTTCATGAAATGAAAAACGAATTGCAACTATTATAGAATGAGCGTGAAGCTTTCAGGTTTGCCCGACTAATTCTTTATTGCCACGAGAGATGTTCATTTAATTATTTTCCCACTATTGCAATCCTTTGAGTCAGTAAGAACAATGATGTTCTTCCATAATTTTTCTCTAGCCAATGTTATTGCTTCTTCTATAACTCGCAATAGCTTGCAATTCTGCTTCAAACTTGAGTCGACTTGCGCTCCTATCCATCCCTTATTTATGTTGCTTACCAGTGATAGCTACAATACTAAAGCAGGCTTGAAGAATGATGATGCATCAGTTATCAATGTAATGGGGTGGTTAGACAATAGGCTATAAATTTTCTCTTTATCTGGATTGTGGTCCTGAGGGATATTCTCTAAGCTTGTTTCAGTTACAAATTATTGGCTAGGGCTCCACCACATATTAAATGTATTGCCTGCTTGGTTGGCAATGGTTTAAGCATTGATAGGGATAAAGATCGTGCTTGTCTAATTGGCGAGGAAATGCGCGAGGGAGGGGGTGAAACCCTCCATCCCCTCGAGATATGTGCACTCGCTCGTTTCCTCGCCAATTAGAATTCCCCTAAAAGATCAGTTGTCTCCAAATAGTGGACATGACGGTTGCAGCTTTAGTGATGATCATGTTTTTAGATTAATCCCCTATATATCAAAATCCAGATTATTTGAATGGCATCTCTCTCATGGGATAAGGGTGTGGTTGACTAGTTGAAAATGAGGCATGACAAGAACCAAATAAGAGTGGTCACCTGACACTTGAAAAAAATGTGAACTATGATTCTCTTTCTCAGAGTTGCAAAGTGGATAAGTGACTTCCACTACAATATGGTGATTAAAAAAGATTTCACTCATTGGGAGTATTTTGTTCTAAAATTTCCAAAGAAATACTTGGGTTCTATGTGGAATGGGTAGAAACCAAATACTAGACAAGACTTTTGGGTTGAGGGTAGACAATGACCGAAGGGGTGTTAGGGTTTACTAGGGATATTTTGAAGTAATCTAAGCTGATTTGTTATGAAAATGTCCTTTTTGTTAGGATTCCAAATGAGGAGGATATCATGGTCTCTTATGGGTCTAAAAAAGTTGAGCACCTGAGATTGGCAATATTGGAGGCAATGACATATTCATCATTTTCAAGGACAAGCTCAAAAGTTGAGTCAAAGAGGTCTTGTATGATCAGAAACAAAATCTAATCTTGGAGATGGTAGTATCCATCAACCCAATGGTCAATCTGTATCAAAGCTAGAACCCTTACCTATTGACTAGATGGAATTTGCTTTTATGAGGGGGACAATATGACCCAACCCTTTCAAAAGATAAGAAACACCTTCGGTGAAAAAGTTAGCATGAATGTGGTCACAATCTTTGTGGTAGATAGATTTCAGGAACTAGGCCAAATATGGTTTTTGGAAATTAAAAGCCTCCAAGCCATTTTAGCTAGGAGAGCCACATTTTTGGATTTGGCATCTTGGGAACTAATACCTCCTTAATTTTTAGGAAGGCATATACTATCCTCTGAAAAGCAAAAAAACTATGCGGAGAGAGTTGTTTTTATTAAGAAGTTTGTTAGAAAGGAGCCAAGTCTGCATAGGGTAGATAGGGAGAGAACTCAAGATAGATTTAATCAAGCTCATCCTCTCGGCCCAAGATAGAAGTTTAGTTTTTCAACTACTTATATATTTGGCCATTTATCCGTAAAATAAGAAAAAGTCCTGATTCTTTTTTCCAGGTGATGAATAGAAAAAGACCAATATATATATATATATATATATATATATATAGATCATTGGGGGGGATTGTTCTTCATTCCAATAAATCTCAAGATCATTTTTCAATGTCTATGATGAACATTCAAAGATAAGGGATGGAAGATTTTTCAAAGTTAACGCTCTGGTCAGTTGCATTGCAGTATCATTGGTGTCAAATATCTTTGACCTTAGAGCATTCACTGAAGCAGGCTATGCAGAAGATCATAAGGTCGTTGCAAAAATGAGGTGGCTAATTGTTGGAGAAATTATTCCTGCTTTAAATCCCAAAATTTCCCCTTGTTGCGTTTTAAAGAGAAGTCTTAAGAGACTCTCAGCAACAATGGTAACCAAAAAGGCTAAAGGGGCTCACCTAGATGTTGTTGGGCACAATGGAGATGCATTGGTGGGAAACAATCCAACCTTGGAAAAATCCCAAGGCTTTGAATATATTCAAAATAAACTTTCACTCTACCCTATCATATGTTCGGCCATATCCATTTTAATAGCTAACAAACCTTGTTTTCTTCTTCTAAAAGTTTTGAACCGGTGGACGATTTCTTGGACAATGCCAAAATTATCCCCAATGAGCCTTCCAGGTATGAAGGCTCCTTGATGATGGGATATGAACTTATGAAAGAAAGGTTTTAGCCTGTCAACAAGAATTTCGGATAAAATCTTATAGCAGATGTTGCAAAGGCTAATGGGATGGCTTTGAAGTATTGAAAACGGATGAGTTCTTTGTGAAAGAGCGAGATATAGGTAAAGTTCAAAGAGATTGGTATATTCTTGAAGGTAAAGAAGTATTGGATTGTTGACATAATGTCCAATTTAACATTGTTCTAATATCTTTTGTAGAAAAGAGCTTGAAAACCTTATAGACCTGTGGCTTTTAGATTGCCAAAGCTCGTAAGGGTAGACCAAATTTCTTCCTCGTTGGGGGTAAGAGTGAAAAGAGAGTTCTACTCTTCAAAAATGCAGGGAGAAAAAAGATTTAAGAATCCTTGTCCTGGTTAGAGATGGTGAAAGGGGTCTGAGAAGAAACCTCTAAATTGATTATTGATCCTATTACGGCCGTGAATCTAATTACCATTAGGATCTTTGCTTTTTGTAATCTCATTCTTCTACCCTTTTAGGATGGTGGACGTGTGAAAAAACTTGTTGTTCTTATCCCCCGTATGAACAAGGTTAAATATGTTATCTTTTGAATTCCTTTGAGAGAAAAATTAATATTTCAATCTCCGTATATTTTGACATGTTATTTTAGTATCAAAAGTTTGTTACGTGAGTGATTCTTATTTAATATGTAATCTATATGACACTATGAATCCTGTGAGACTTTTTATTTATTATTTAAGAATTTAAAATGCATAATTTATATTGTTAAATTCAAAATTAAAATATAATTTTTTTATGTTTTCCTACACAAAAAGAAGCATTTCACAAAATATTTCCTAAAATTAGGGGATAGAAATTAACTCGGAAAATGAAATCACAATCCTTGCTCATAGATGAATTGGTGCCAAAAATATATACAGATAAGTATAACATCATTCTAGGGTGTGACCACTTCTATTTCTTCCATCTCTATGGATTTTTTCTCATCCTCTTCTCCCCTTGGTTCCTCCATTGCGGTTCTTCTTCTGAATCTTCTTTTGTTGCTATTCCATATTTTGTTGTTTCCACTTCTTATTCAAATGATATTTCCTATATTTCATCATTATCCGAGTTAGAGTCCAAAGGAATGATATTGAGCCAATTTTCCTCGACTTCACACAAAATTTCCTCGAGTTCTCAAGTTTTGTTTTCTCTAATGAGTTTTTCAACCAAACTCCAGCGACACAACATACCAATTTCATTTTTTCGAGTTTCAAGAGCTTTTACTTTTAGCAGAATGGCCAATCTTACATTATGATTGAAACAATTTCCTTGTTGATTTACATGCAAGCTGCGGAAATTTGGAACCAACATAGTTTTTTTCATGATAGGATCTGCCATAGTAATTTCAAAATCAAGTTATGTTTTGTCCTCGGGATAAGGGATAAAGTATGGTGTTTTATTGGTGTCACGCCCCGATTTCCGAGGAAACGAAAATCCTTCTATCCACGTAGGATTAGGATAATCCGCTTCCCCAAAACTCGAGACGTGAAAATTTTACAACAAAAACACTAAATGTAATTAACATACACAAAATTTTTAACCGGGTAACTCTTTGAAGATGACTACTCCATAAAAATAAACCGCCAAAGATGCCGTCCCAAAACTCTATAACCTGATAAATGCCAAATGACTACGTTCCAATAAGAACGTACCCAAGAAGCAAAAACTTACTTGAGTCAACAAGGTAGCTGGTATGAGTAATCTTCATCCTTATAAATAAAATAAGTTACATGATTTAACATTAAATTTCATAAACAACCAAATGATACTCAAGGACTTGTAGTTCCTCAACGAGGCAAACATTTCTTACTAATAAGTTTTTATCATGTTTTAAATATACATTTATTTTACCATCACTCACAAAGTAAAGGTCGAACATGGTAAGTTTTTCCTGCAAAAATGTTAGTAGACTTACCATCCTGCACAAACCAGTTAAAAACTAACGGATAAAATTTTCGAGTTTTCAATCCTCATAAATGCAATTTATTTTCAAACAACGATACAAATCATAGTCATATTAGACTATTATTAAAATATCAACAAAACGCATTTTCTACCTTTAGGAAGACATATAGTTCTCATTCAATGGTCGAATGAGCATTTAGTTTCTTCCTTTAAGGCAATCATGCACATACACAAAAATCTCGTTTCTTTTCCACAATCGCACTATTCTCCTTGTGTCGAACACACCTCACCCAAGTGTGCCTCCCTTGCCTTCGAAATCACTCGGAGCATACATGTTCCAAGTGGGGTGCATGCCACATCGAGGAACACGTCATCACACCCGAAGTTCGATCTATGGCAAGCATTTCCTAAATACTACACGTACTACCGAACTCACATGGAACGACGTACCCGATATGCAAGCAAGTCTGCATACAAAAATTATATCACACGTATACAAACAAGTCTGTATACTAAAATAATTTCTTTTTTTTTCACATTTTTTTTCGGAGTTGTGGAAAAGAGCATCAAAAATCAACTAAAACTCAAAACTCTTTTATGGTGACACTTTGTCAACCATAAATAAATCAACCACAATATTAATCCATTCTTTTGGGAAAACTAGCATTTTTCATAAATAAATTTTTCATAACACAATAGGGATTAAACCCAATCAATACGAGGATACTTCTTAGCAAGTCAATTTGCATAACAATCCAAACTACACAATCATTACTAGTGTCATAATCTTTAGTAGTCATTGCCTCCATTCGTGTATATGTAAAGAAAAATAATTTGGACAATATACAAAGAGTGTTGACAATCTGGACATGAGTAATAACACATTCAACCCAAACTGCACAATTCATTCTACATGATGCCACAGGCTAACAAGACAATAATACATATTCTAAACCAACACACAATCATTATATATTTCCTATACCAAAAGTATTGTATCCCTACATATTTAGTGTACTTGAAGAAAACAAACATCAAGCCTTCGAAATTCTTCTACACACATCACCACTCCATGGAAATAAATCAAACAAAACAATTCATTCATAAAACAATCGAAGCCCTTAACTCCAATACCCATTCCACATCCAAGGAAGCGTTGGGGAAGATGATTGTTGCAACAATTCAAATCACACACTCCGAAGCATTCAACTACACTTTCACTACCCAACCAAAATCTAGTCAAACCCTCTCCAAGCCTTTTGACTTCCTAATCAATTTAAATAGCCCCCAACTCAGTTGTAACTAGCCTAGTTTTATTCGCCAAACAGTCGGGTAAATAACCCCCCAAACAATACTGAAATGAACAAGTTGTCCTAACTAGACAGCTTGACAAGTCATCACTCAAATGTACATAATTCTCACATTAGAACTGCAAATTGACTACCGTTAAGGGCTATAGAAAGTGGACACAAAGAGGTTTCCAACCATATATAGCATACCCCCTGATTATGTCTATGACATTACACATTTTACAAACAAAACAGGTCATCTGTCAGCATTCATCCAGATTTATACCTCTTGTCACTAAAACAAGTATATCTTTCCGTACAAAATTAAGATTGTGATACCGTAAAATCCTTTAGAAACTATACTCCAACGGAAATTTTTTGATATATAGCATGATACAGTACACCCTAAAGAACCCAATCAAAACCAGCATAGAAAAACTGCACAGAATCAGGACTGATAGGATACACAAATAAGTTTAAGCTCATAATTGAAAATGTTTCCGACCTTGATTTCTCAAACTCCACTTCATCCCAAATATAATTTTCAAGCTTAATAGGTATAAAAAAAATTCCATATCACTTACAAAAAAAATTTCCAAGCAAAAATATATGAAAAGAGAATGGAGGAAAACTCACTAATTTCTATCAAAACTTTTTATATACATGAATTTCTAAAATTAAATCAGTGACATTTGTTTCTGCCTCGATGGAGATCTAACCATTGGATGAACTCCAAATCAACAGTATGTTTTTTACACTTGTGTTATGAATCTATGGATTTAATTTGAAAATATTCTGACCTCTAGAAGGTCTCGATCCACTGAAACTACTAAGACTGCGCAAAACTGTATTTATTACGAGATTTAAATAAAAACCTAGTTATAGGTTTTATCTTTCAACTCATCTAATTCCTACGAAAATACAATAAAATTTTCATATTTAGGATTTATATTTGTATTAAACCCTAACCTTAATCAATTGATTAATCTAAAAAAAGTAAAAGAGAACGAAGAAGACTCACCGGTGTTGTGCATTCTTTTTCTTCTTCTTCTTGTTTCACTTCTTTCCTCTAATTCTTTACGTAAGTTCCTCCCATTATTTTGTGTGTGTAAAAGAAAAAAATGAGGCTAGGTTTTTCCAACTCTTTTATAAAGCTCTAATTAAGGTTTCCTAATTTTATTTTTTTGTTAAATGTACACACACTTTCTACTCATTTAACCACTAACAATAAAACAAGTTTTACACATTATAAAATTATAATACATTACAACTTTATAAGTAAATATTATTTATATTTGTGTAATTAGGTAGGTATTACAATTGGCTTCAATGAAGTGCATTGCGTCAGCTTGCAGACTATAAATTTGTAGGGTAAAATCTTTGCTGAAATTCCTTTTTTTCAACAATAGGTTATGTTGGGTAACAGTAGAGTTGTTTGGTAAGTAAGGAATGATTGTGTTCTTGGTGAAGTTAGTAGGTGTGACAATGTTTGTGAATGTGGTTTATGTAGGTGTGACAGTGTTTGTAATGACACTGTTTGTGAATGTGGTTTATGTAGGAAGATGAACTTTATTTATAGTAATGAGCAATGGTGAGTCCTTCCGATGTAGAGGTACTTTGTTGATGGTTCTGGCCGAATGGATTCTAGTATACGGGTACTTTGGTTTTTGTGTGGTGGCGGAATAGTATATTGTAATTAATCTTTTGATGGAGATGGAGGGGGGTTGCTGCTTCTTGTTGTGCTCAATGGTATGACCAAAGAAGGTTGAGGTGGATTGGTGTACAAATGTAGGCTTAGAGGATAAGGGGAGTGAGTTTGATGGTATATTGATCAATAAGGAAAAATATAATGAATCGAAGACGTTTTCACGGTTCGAAGAGTCGTTAAGGCAACTTGTAGCATATGAGATTGATGAAGGGTGCGATAGGGGTGTGCACGGTTCGGTTAGGTCGGTTTTGAGTGAAAACTACCAACAGTTTGGCTATGCTGTTAACCGAACCTCTTGGCAAAATTGAACCAACCTCAAAACCTATCCTGACTATAACTGAACCGAAAATCGACATTTTACTCTAAAATCGACTATAACTAAGCCAATAATTTCCAATGTTTTTTTTTAAATATATATTGTTTCAAATAATTATAGGTTCGGTTAAGTTTTGAACGGTTATATACCTACTATAACCGAAAACCTAACTAAAGGATTTAGTTTTGGTATATGGATAACCAAACCAAACTAATTAATTTCGAAAACCAAATCGAACCAACTCGGTTTGGCTTGGTTTGATCGGGTATTCAGTGTTTTTTTGCACACCCCTAACTAAAAATGATCAGGTTACAATGATGCAAACAGAACTCAAATAACATATGATCTTTTAACTATGGGGGTCAATCAATAAAAAAGAAATTGGGCTAATTTAAAAAAAAAAATCAATTTAGTAGTTTAGGAGATATTATACAATATTATTTAGGTGGACCCTGGATGCTCTAAAAGTCAATCCTACTACAATAATCCAAGGTTTGAATGTGGTCCGGAATGAAGACCAGAAACTAGGAGATTCACCAATCTTATAAAAAAAAAAAAGGGTCAATCGCATTTTCCCCTATAATAAATAGTTAATTCAGGGTTACCTCGAGAATAAATCGATATTGCACTTTGCCTAAGACTAGCGGTCAACATGCACTGACCGTCTGTATTCAAAATGCCAATATTTAGATGACCAAAATACCATCAAGAAATCTGAAGCTGAGATTTTATGTTTTGTATCTCAAAAAGTTCATATCGAAGAATATCAAAGGATCCAATTAAAATGATAAGCGCGTCTCGAGGACAATCTAACAGTTGCTAAAAAAATCTTCCCTGACCCCATCCTCCCCCTTCTTCTTCATCTCTCCCTACCATACAGAGACACAAAGAGGGTGACAAGGGAAAATGAGGGGTGGTTGCTAGCAACTCATCACCACCCACCGCTAGAACCCCATCCTTCCCTACGAGTCGCCACCGCCATACCCGTCTCCTTCTACAACCCACTACCATCATACCCGCTCCCTCCCTCTGTACTTTGAATTTGCTAGAGCATACTGAACTTTGTCCCATTTTCCTCTCTGTTGTGTCATTCAGATTCATTCCCAATCACTCTAAATTACTACAGGAATTCTAAATGTCGAGGAAGCCAGCGAGGAAATCAGCGAGGGAAGGAGAGAGGGAAGGAGGGGACTGTCCATCCCCCTCAGGATGCGTGCATGAAAAATGATGGCGCGCATCCCGAGGGGAATGGGCGGTCCCCTCTCTCCCTCCCTCCCTCGCCCGCTTCCTCGCGGTATAGAACAGCTCAAATTACTAACCTTAGTAAGGTTAGCTTGCGTGCATCCCGAGTGGGGTGAACGGTCCCCTCCTCCACCTCAATCCCCTCGCTGGTTTCAAATAAGATATTAATTTGTACACCTCCAAACAACCCACTACAGTTAGTGCTGCCCATTGATAATTCAAGTTTTTCAACACATTTTCGCTCATCGTCGTCGTTATTGTCGACCTTGCCATTGTCTCCACCTCCTCCTCCACATCACCATGCATCACCACAGTCTTTTTTTTTTTTTTTTTTTTTGAAAGGCAAGCCGGTTTTTTAGCCTAGGATCCGTAACCTAGTCCCGAGATGCAACCTACGGGTCAAACACCACCCCAAAATAAAGATGCCTCCAGTGAATCTCGAAGCAAGGATCTGTAGATCAAGTCCACAACGCCTTAACCAATCGACCACAGCCCCTTTGGCAGCATCACCACAGTCTTGGCTTCCTCCAATTCAATCTCCATCAACTTAACCTTCTTCTCCATCTCTTATGACCTTATCTTAATTTGCTCCAACTCCTCTTCCACTTCCTTCTTTCCCTTCACCAACACCAATCTCACGCTCTTTCAACCTCTTCATCTCCTCAACTTCTCTCACTAAATCCCCAACACACCAATCTCACTATCCTTGTCAACACTCAACATCTTCACCGCCTCAATTTCTTGAATCGAATCGCTCTTCTCCTTTTCCAGCCTTTTAATCCTCTTTTCCTTCTCCACATTCTCCCCCTCCAACTCTTTCATTTTCACCTTCAACTTCCTCACTGTCTCCTCACTCCCCCTCATCGACAAAACCAGATCGTGCTGCAACCTAGACACCTCCATCTCAAGCTTTGCTACAAAACTATTTGGATTTTATTTCATTAGAACTATTTGGCAGTTTGTGGGAACTTCTTTTTATAAATGGTTTTCTCCACCTGCTCTCCTGAATGCGACATTTTGGAGGTTCGCAGGGACAAAGGGGTTTGGCGATAGTGGGTTGCAGGGGGAGACGGGTCGGGTCGGGTCATGGGTGGTGGTGGGTAGTGATGAGTTGTTGGCGACTACCCCTCCCTCTCCCTCGTCTCCCTTTCTGCGGCTCTATATGGCAGGGATAGATGAAGAAGAAGAAATGGAAATAAGGGGGAGGATGGGACCAAAGAAGATTTTTTTAAACAACTGTTAAATTTTTATCGAAATACACTTATTATTTTAATTAAATCATTTGATCTTCTTTGACATGAACTCGTTGAGATACAAAAAATTCAATCTTAGTCTTAAATATTCAATCTCAGTCTAAAATTTATTGAGAGTATTTTGGTATCTAAATTTTGACATTTTGAATGCAGATTGGGGGGTAAAGTGCGGATGGCCCATGTGGAGAAGAAATCAAAATTCCAAAGTAAAGAAGGAAGGAAATGAAAGGAAGCCACTGAAGTGAAGTGAAGTGAAGTGAAGTGGAGAATCATGAAAGGCGCTGCTTCTTTTTCTTGCACTGCTCTCGTTGGCATCTCAATTTCGTCTTCAAACCACAACAGAAACCCTAAAACTCTGTCGAAATTCTCTCTTCCTCTTACAACCACGATTTCGAATTCCTCCTTGTACACTTCCGCTATTGCTCCTCCTCTTGCTTACACTTATTACTGTAGTGGCAAAAATGTTCGACCAGGCGTTGTTGCTTCCAGCTTATCAGTCGATAGCGAGAGTCCTTCACCAGAATTGGCTGTTCTTCTTGAAGTAGAAGGGTAAGATTAGACCTTTGCTTTTATTTCAACTTTCCTTTTTTTCTTTCATTCTAAGTCTACCTGCTTTAGTACATTTTTTCGTACTAAAATAAGTGAAATTCGATAGAATTGGCTGATAGAATTTTCTTTAATGGACAAATATTACTAGTTAATGGGATAGATATTGGAGATTAGAGATGAAAGCAATCAATTAGACTTTATCGGAGAAGACACGAGAATGAATAATTTGACAATTTGAATAGATATACAATCCATTAACTGATTGCCGACATAATCGTTTAAAATATTACTTGATGATGATGCCACGAGAAGAAAAATTTAGTGTTAAATGACGATGATCACGAGAAGAAAACTTTATTATCAAAGAACATAAAGCTTGATTTCAAAAGTGCAATAGATATCAAGGGAAACATCCTCTTACAAGGAATTCCTTTAATTTCCATGGTATATAGCTTTGTTTGTATGTGTCTCACTTATTGATACGTTATTAGGTTGTTCACTAATTAGTTGATATAAAGTAGTAATACAACATCATATGATAAAAGGTGTTGATGATATATTTTTCATGAATAGAATGTGTCAAATTTCATGGGTTTATAAAACTCACCCTCAAGACAGGTGAAAACTTCTAGCTAAATGCAACCTTATTTGTGTATGTACATTTGGAATATTGGACTCTAGGAGCTCTAACTAGAATTTGAAGGTACTAATACCATTAGTCTATTTTTAGTTACTTTTTTTTAGCAATCCATTCGGAATTTCGGATTTAGTAAGGATTTTTTTTCATGTTCCTTTTGTCATCTTTTTATGAACTTGAAAGTATGCATAGCCATTCTATTAGATGAATCATAAAAAAATAAAATTTAATAAATAAATGCCTAGCTATGTTATTGGTGCTAGCACTATGCTTAGTACTGAATATAATATATGTTACAGTGTGTGTATATAGCTGTCAATTAGGTTAATTGTAGAGATCCTAAATTGATATAGATTCCTAGAATAACCTCAATAGTTTGTATATAAATACATGCTATATTCTCAATATAATATATGGAAAAAGAATATTCTCTTAATCTCTGTTTACATGGTATCAGAGCCACTTAGGGTTTGAGATTAGGGTTTGAGATTAAGATTCGAAGTTTGAAGTTAGGGCTTAATATTCGAAGTTTGAAGTTTGGTTCTCACCGTAGTTCGACCTCCCAGGCCACCGATCTATTTTCCCAGGCATCGTCCGACCTTCCCAGCAACAGATCGACTCTCACAGGCGTCGATCTCTCTTCCCAGGCGTCGTTTGAAGCCGTCCGACCGTCCTAGCCACAGATCGACCCTCACAGGCGTTTTTCGACCCTCCTAGAAGCCGGTCGACCCTCCGACAGGCGTCGACTTCGACCCTCCAGTCATCGATCGAAGTCGATCGACCCTTCCAGCCGCCAAGCGACGTCGATCGACCCTTCCAGTCGCCGTTTGACCCTTCTAGTCACCGATCGACTCTTCCAGTCGACGCTGCTCTTCCAGTCGCCTCTTCCAGTCGACGCTTCTCTTTCGGTCGACTCTTGCGGTCGACTCTTCCAGTCGATTCTTCCAGTCGAAGCTTCTCTTCCAGTCGACTCTTCCAGTCGGTCGAAGCTGCTCTTCCAGCCGCCGTTCGAACCCCCAGGTTGCTCCATCTGCTTGTCTGCCTTTCAAACCCCCTTTTTTGATTTATCTTGCTTTGGGGGAGATTTCCCAATTTGTCAAATTTGATTTTGGAGGTTTTAATTCCGAGGATTGACCTATTTGACCTGTTATGGCTGAGACGAAGTCAGTAGTTGTATCTGATCTGATTCCTGTGATGTCTAAAATTACGGACCATAAGCTAAATGGTTCGAATTATCACGACTGGAGTAAGACTGTTCGTCTTTATTTACGAAGTATTGACAAAGATGACCATTTGACTAATGATCCTCCTGAGGATTCACGGCAGACCTGGCTTAGGGAAGATGCTCGCTTGTTCCTTCAGATTCGGAATTCTATTGATAGTGAGGTAATTGGCTTGATCAATCATTGTGAATTTGTTAAAGAACTAATGGATTATTTGGAATTTTTGTACTCTGGGAAAGGGAATCTCTCTCGCATGTATGAGGTTTGCCAAGCATTCTATCGTGTGGAAAAACAAGATCAGTCCCTTATCAACTACTTTATGGCATTTAAGAAAACGTATGAGGAGCTTAATATGTTGTTGCCATTTAGCCCTGATGTGAAGGTTCAGCAACGCCAACGGGAGCAAATGGCTATCATGAGCTTTCTCGCAGGGCTTTCTCCTGAATTTGATTCTGCTAAGGCCCAAATTCTTTCTGGGTCTGATATCTCCTCTTTACAAGATGTCTTTAGTCGTGTTCTCCGCACCGAGAGTACTCCCACTGTTCCGCTTAGTGGTGCTTTGATAAGTCGAAATAACAGCTCTGCACCTGGGAGACCGTCTAATCACAGTGGACACAAAGGAGGCAGCTCACACGGGGTTGATACTCGCACGCCGGATTCTGAAAGTATTATTTGCAACTATTGTAAGAAGCCGGGCCATACCAAGTTTGACTGTCGAAAGCTACAGTTTAAAAACCGGCAAAAACACTCAGCTCATGTTGCGATCACTACTGATGCCTCTGACAAATCAGTCCTTATCTCTGCTGATGAATTTGCCAAGTTCTCAAAGTATCAGGAATCACTCAAGTCTTCCTCTCCTTCTGTCACAGCTATTGCCGATTTAGGTAAACCCGATGTTTGTCTTCTTTCATCATCCTCCAAATGGGTCATTGATTCTGGTGCCACAGATCATATGACAGGTAATTCTAGCATATTTTCTTCTTTTCAATCCAATGCTTTTACTTCTACCGTCACTTTAGCCGATGGGTCACCATCTTGTGTTCGCGGGTCTGGCACCATCAATCCTACCCCCTCGCTATCTCTGTCCTCTGTCTTACATTTACCTAATTTATCCTTTAATTTGCTCTCTGTAAGCCAGCTTACTCGTCATCTTAACTGTTGTGTCTCATTTTACCCTGATCATTGTTTATTTCAGGATCTTATGACGAAGAAGATTATTGGTAAAGGACATGAGTCTGGAGGCCTCTACATTCTTGATACATCGGTTCCGAGTTCTATTGCTTGCTCCAGTGTCACGTCTCCTTTCGAGGCTCATTGTAGGTTGGGTCATCCGTCTCTCCATCTACTAAAAAAGCTTTGTCCTCAATATAATAAGGTGTCTTCATTAAATTGTGAGTCATGTCAGTTTGCCAAACATCATCGTCTTAGTTCGAGTCCTCGAGTCAATAAACGTGCTAGTGTTCCTTTTGAATTAGTTTATTCTGATGTTTGGGGTCCTTGTCCTATTTTGTCTAAAACTGGATTTCGGTATTTTGTTACATTTGTGGATGATTATTCTCGAGTTACTTGGTTATATTTGATGAAAAAACGATCTGAGTTGTTTTCTCTGTTTTGTGCGTTTTGTGCTGAAGTTAAAACTCAATTTAATGTTTCCATTCGAACCTTGCGAAGTGATAACGCTAAAGAATATACACAAGCTTTATTTCAGTCTTATATGACTCAGAATGGCATACTTCATGAAACTTCGTGTGTTGATACACCATCCCAAAATGGTGTGGCAGAACGTAAAAACAAACATCTTCTTGAAACAGCACGCGCTCTTTTATTTCAAATGCATGTTCCTAAACCTTTTTGGGCCGATGCAGTGTCTACAGCATGTTTTCTCATTAATCGCATGCCATCCTCTGTTCTTCATGGTGAGATACCTTACAAAATCCTTTTTCCCGATAAGTCATTGTTTCCTGTTGACCCGAAGATATTTGGTAGCACTTGTTTTGTTCGGGATGTTCGTCCGCATGTCACTAAACTAGATCCCAAGTCTTTGAAATGTGTCTTCCTTGGTTATTCTCGTCTTCAGAAAGGTTATCGGTGTTATTGTCCCAATCTTAACAAATATCTGGTCTCAATTGATGTTACCTTCCTGGAAGACACACCTTATTTTCCGTCTTCACCCATTCCCACTCGCCAGGGGGAGGATGGTGATTTGTTGGTCTATTCTATCACATCCTCAGCACCTGTCTCCGCACCAGCTCCTGTCTCGGACCCAGCTCCAGTCAAGCCTCCTATTATTCAGGTTTACTCCAGGCGTCAACCTCTTGATTCTTGTCCTGCACCTGCTCCTTCGTCATCAGATCCAGTCTCGAGCAATGATCTTCCTATTGCATTACGCAAAGGTAAACGCCAGTGTGCTTATCCTATTTCTTCATTTGTTTCTTATAATAATTTGTCGTTTTCCTCTTGTTCTTTTATTGCTTCCCTTGATTCTACCTCTATTCCTAAAACTGTTCGTGAAGCCATATCTCATCCTGGTTGGCATAATGCAATGATAGAGGAGATGAATGCTTTAGATGACAATGGTACTTGGGACTTGGTCGATTTACCCTCAGGAAAAAGGGCTATAGGTTGCAAATGGGTCTTCGCAGTTAAGGTCAATCCGGATGGGTCAGTTGCCCGATTGAAAGCACGTCTTGTCGCTAAGGGCTATGCCCAAACCTATGGGGTGGATTACTCTGACACTTTCTCTCCTGTTGCAAAGTTGACCTCTGTTCGGTTATTTATTTCCATGGCGGCTTCCCATAATTGGCCTTTACATCAGCTTGATATCAAGAATGCTTTTCTTCATGGCGATCTTCAGGAGGAGGTGTATATGGCGCAACCTCCTGGTTTTGTTGCTCAGGGGGAGTCAGGGCGAGTTTGTCGTCTTCGAAAATCTTTATATGGTTTGAAACAAAGTCCTCGTGCTTGGTTTGGAAAGTTTAGTCAGGCTGTTGAGAAATTTGGTATGATGAAAAGCAAGTCTGACCATTCTGTATTCTACAAACGATCAGCAGCTGGTATCATTCTGTTAGTTGTGTATGTGGATGACATTGTCATTACTGGGAATGATACTAGAGGAATCTCATCTCTTAAATCTTTCCTTCATACTCAGTTTCACACGAAGGATTTGGGGGTGTTAAAGTATTTCTTAGGAGTTGAGGTCACTCGGAGTAAACGAGGTATCTTTCTATCTCAGAGAAAGTATGTTCTTGACTTATTAACTGAGACAGGAAAATTGGGAGCAAAGCCTTGTAGTGCTCCAATGACTCCAAATGTGCAACTTACCGATGTTGGGGAACCATTTGCAGATCCTGAAAGATATCGAAGGTTGGTTGGGAAGTTGAATTACCTTACTGTGACTCGTCCAGATATTGCATACTCAATCAGTGTTGTCAGTCAGTTTCTGTCATCTCCGACAATTCATCATTGGGCAGCGTTAAAGCAAATTTTGGGTTACTTGAAAGGAGCACCAGGACGAGGTATCGTGTATGAAAATCACGGGCACACTCATATTGAATGTTTCTCAGATGCTGATTGGGCAGGTTCCAAAATGGATAGAAGATCCACTTCAGGTTATTGTATCTTTGTTGGTGGCAATTTGATCTCTTGGAAGAGTAAGAAGCAAACCGTTGTGTCACGATCCAGTGCAGAGTCTGAATATAAGGCTATGGCCCAGTCTGTGTGTGAGATAATGTGGATATATCAGCTCTTGACTGAAGTAGGACTTAAAGCTACAGTACCAGCGCAATTGTGGTGTGATAACCAAGCTGCTCTTCATATTGCTTCTAATCCTGTGTTTCATGAACGGACTAAGCACATTGAAATTGATTGTCATTTTATTCGTGAGAAAATTCAACAAGGCTTGATTTCTACTGGATATGTGAAAACTGGAGAACAACTTGGGGACATCTTCACGAAAGCCTTAAATGGGGTTCGGGTTGACTATCTTTGTAACAAGCTGGGCATGATTAACATTTATGCTCCAGCTTGAGGGGGAGTGTTACAGTGTGTGTATATAGCTGT
Source organism: Berberis vulgaris (assembly GCA_963556465.1). Taxonomy (NCBI): domain Eukaryota; kingdom Viridiplantae; phylum Streptophyta; class Magnoliopsida; order Ranunculales; family Berberidaceae; genus Berberis; species Berberis vulgaris. The sequence goes on along the minus strand of OY747125.1, from coordinate 88,486,226 downwards.
CAATTAGGTTAATTGTAGAGATCCTAAATTGATATAGTTTCCTAGAATAACCTCAATAATTTGTATATAAATACATGCTATATTCTCAATATAATAAATGGAAAAAGAGTATTCTCTTAATCTCTGTTTACACTTAGTACTGAGTTTATATGCCAATATGTGGTTTGTAGATTTTACAAACATCAATCAAAGTAGTCATTGCACAATTTTCACTGGTTCCATCAAAAATACAAAATGGATATTTGGAGTTGTATATTCATTTCTATTTGTGACCTATAAGATAATGTGGAAAGGTAAGTCAGTTAGTCCTTCGTAGTCACTTTGCATCTGCATTATCCTTTTGGTAGAATAGTGGATTTCCTGACTGAAACACTCCAGATATGAATTGTATGATACAACCTAAAAGTTTATTGTTTGGTTAAAGTTTGTTTGTTCTTATCCGGTTTGTCTTAGATAACTGCAGATTTCATTAGCAGAGTATGCCATTTTTTGTTTTATTTTTGTGCAATCTCAGAAAATTTGTTTGTTTTCAGTAGAATCTTATTTTCTTTGTACCTTTTTTTCTTTATCAGGGTTCTTATGGATGTGGATCGTTTAGCCAATAGACAAGCCTTCAATTTAGGTGTGGCATAGACTTCAATTTTTCTTTTATCATAGAAAGATCTAAAGTTGCTGATTGCTTTGTTAATCAAATGTCTATGCTTTTTTGACATTGTTAGCATTTAAAAAACTTGGGCTGGATTGTGCAAACTGGACAGAACCGATTTATTTAGACCTTCTAAGGTTTGTGCTTATTCATATTCTAAGATCCTGTAGTTTTGTGTTTTAGTGGTTCAAGGATCATTATTTCTTTGGATTCAAATCAACCAAACATTTCAAGCAAGGTTGTCTTGCAGGCTGAGTACTTGAAATATGGATTGATAAAAAAAAAATATTCAAATTAATTGTGTTGGCCAGTTTTATTCATTTCATTATGATGGAGCATCTGTACGCCAATAGTAACTGTTTAGACTTGCCAATTTCATTAATGAGTCGAGAGTTGAAACTCATCAAATTAGGTCAATCTAAACTTTCTACGCTCACCATTATATCACTTCTGCAATTATATATTTAATTTAGGACTTGAGTTAATTTGCAATTCCCAGGGATTGTTGAGTAACTATCAATTCTTTGTAGGAAGGCTGCTAGTGATGAGGAAAAAAATGCTGGTCTTGTTTTTCAACAGGGTACGTTCTTGATAGTTTTCTATGCCGCACCTTGGTTCAGTGTCGTCTTTCATGTTTTCTTCAGCCTATATTATTTTTGCAGATCGGTTGGCCTACTTCTTTGCCCACTAATGAGAAGGAAACATTCACGAAAAGTGTTCTCGTGGAAAAGGTATATGTCAGTTTCAATGTATGTTTCTGAGATTTGCATTTTATTTACGTGATTTGGGATTCACATATAGCCCAAACTCTTCATAGACTTGAGTTATTTCCTAGTTTAATAACATGTTTTAGTAATCACCCTAATGAAACATATCTTAGGCTGGCTGGACGAGTGTGGTTCTTCACTTATTCCATTCAATTCTGAAAGTGCAACCCATGTACTGTAAGCCTGTAATTGTGAATCCTTAGTAGGATCCACGACAAAGAACTCTACTTATCTTTTAAGCTGTAAAATTTCTAACTGTGGAAATCAAGCAACCGAATACAATCACATAAGAGACAAGAAAGATATACTAGATTTTTGTGGAATGCATTTTAAGAACAAACCATTGGCCATCAACAAAGAATTAACTATGAGAAAGAGAGAACTGGAAAGAGCATTAAGTTATTGACAGATACTCCACAAGAGAATCCATGGGCCATTCTCCGTAGTCATGCCAGCACACATCCAGACTTTATGGATGCATTTACCAGATTATACAGGGAATATGAAAAGTACTCGTAGAAGGTTTTGTCAACTTCTGCTTGAAACTTAATCTTGTGGAATCTGATCTACAAATTCATCAGGCCCTCCAGCTGGACATAGATCAAATAGTTAGGCTCCTTACCTCAACAGCCTATGCCTTTTTCTCAGTGAAAACTAACTCGATGGAAAAATAAAAGTCTGCACAAAGTTTTCCAGACTTATCCAATCTGTACTAACTAGGTTCAGACCACTTCAACAAAAACACACAACATGTGGGGACAGGAAGAAAAAAGTGCTTGTTTTTCTGTTAGTAGCTGCTTCAATTATTAAGCAATCCCCATTTAGGAGTTAACTTCTCAGATAAGATTTTCTGGTTGACACAAGTGCCTCCGCGAGACAATTGCCCACGGAGGACCCTAACTGTCGACAACCTAGCCAAGCATGGTCTCATTATCACCAATCCCTACTCATTTTCTGAAGATCATCTCAAATCAATTGATCATCTTTTCTTTCAAATCAATGGTGCAACTTGGTTCATTAGTGGTGGTAATTGATTATGCAAAAGTATAGAAGGAAAAGGATAGCTGGGTCTTTGAAGGGGAAAACAAAAGTCAAAACACGAGATATTCAGAATACGTACATGGATACAGTTGTTGTCGTGGGCACATGGATCCAATTAGGAAGTAGTTAGTAATGTACAGTTCCATATTTGAATGGGTAACAGGGGTAGCTTATTTGCTGCCGTACCTCCCTCCGTTGAGCTCTCAGATTGTTGTTTTGCTGATTAAAAAAACATAGTACAGTTTGGGTTCATTGTTGAGAACTTCGAGAGCAATTTTGATAATCTAACACATTCAATGTTTTGAAGATTTTGAAAACTTCAAAAGAAAATCCCCATTTACATTTAGTTATTATTATTTCTTGTTATTATTATTATTCTTTTGTTTGTTTTCGTTTTATTACAAATGTCTTAACATATGTCCACAGGGTCAAACACATATTGGACACTCAAACACTTGGACACCCGGACACTCGCCAGATACTCCTATGGGACGAACACCTCATACTTAGATCATCACTTTTTTTTTTTTTTTTTTTACATATCTTTCAATAGTTTCAATTCTTTATAAATGTTACAAGCATATTATGGCAATTAGCAATATATGTCTATCAATATTAAGATCTGAATGAAAGAATATGATATAAAACCTATTGCTTAATAAGTAAATAATACTATAATGTACAGGTGTGTCCCTGTATTGCGTTTTTTGGCCAATGTGTACGGTACCTTGTATTTGTATTGTGTTTTTTTGGATAATGTGTACAGTACCTTGTATCTGTGTCGACACTGACACCCATGTCCCTGTCATTGCATAGTTTGGTTTCTCTGAAAAAACCATATGTTAAGTGCCTTACCTAGTTTCATTCCTCTAGTGGACAATCTTGAGATACTTACAAGTTTATCACTTACATTTCTACAACATATTTTCAGCGCCTTACCTAATTTCCTTCCTCTAGTGGACATTCTTGACAATCCTAAGATACTTCAATTTTATCACTAGCGATTTCTACAACATGTGATTGTAGTAGCTACTACACTGAAATCTAACCTAAGACCTAACTTGACCCACATTTGGCACAAAAATTGAATATGTATAGTAATTCTCTCTAACAGCTGTCACTGTTGGTTATAGTTTCTCAATATTTTTTGGACCTCCAGCTACATCCTATCTGTGAAGTGGAGACATTTTATGTCGTTGGCTATTTTAACTCAATTATCTAGTGCCAATCACCGAGTTACTTGTTAACTTGCTGGCAGCAAAATGCATTGGACGAGCTTGTGATGACAAATAGTTTGCTGTTACGACCTGGACTTGAAAAGTGAGTTAGCTGTTTAGATCTTGATTTAATTCAATGTGAATGTTTATTAGACGTGCAATATATATTCTTGTTGTGATGTCAGCAGTATTATTGGTTAGTTTAGAATATTAATATTAAGAATAATTGAGCCTATTAAGTAAGATCTTGGTTAGGTCATTATTAGCCAATTAAGGTTAGGTTAGCTAGCTTGCTAGAGAAGCTAGGAATATTATGAATAAGGCTAGGTATTGTTCATTGTTCTTCAGTTGATGATTGAAATAATATTATTTTCTTATTTGTTTTCAATTAGCTTTTAACATAGTTATTTCGATTCTTGTTCGTTTATTTCAATTATTGTTTCGTTTATTTTAGTTTATTCCTTATTTCTATCAATTGATATCGGAGCCGAAACTATCAATTGGTATCAATTTGTATGATACAAATCACACAAATATGCAGAAGAGAAGAGAAAGCTTGAAAATGACAGAGGAAGAGAGAATCAAGATAGTTGAAGCTATGAATGGATGGAAGACTTCGTAAAGCATCTTTGACACAAAAATGAAACAAGAGAGGACCTGCAAAGAAGAAGATTGGAATAACAAACTAACAAAATTGGAACAATGGATCGAAGAAAAGATTGAGACGAAGGTAGAGACAGTCGTAGAGTAGTCAATAGCAAAAAAAATGGAAAGAAAGATGAAGAGGATGGAACTAATGATCAAAGACTTTTTGTTTGGGTTCCAGGAGGCCATCGGACACCCACAGACAACACCGCCAGCGGCGGTGCACTAGCTGGTGATTCAATCGGCTTCCCTCCATCATTCCCCAACTCCCTCCGGCATCGTTCACTAGCCTGCACCACCCCTCCCTTCGATCGACCTAGCCGATCAACTCTCCCAACTTCCCAAGCCCTAGTCGGTCCCTCCACGACCCCGCCCGCCCAAATCCACCCAGCCCCTTCGATCAACAAGGCCAATCTCCCCCGTCCACTACTCAATCGTCCTTGCCGCCACCTCCGGCGTCCCCTTTGCCACAACCCATCGCCCATTTCCAACCCACACTGCCACCTCCACGCATCCCTAACCACACCCAATCCCAACACATCAGAAAAGGTGGAACAATAGTCATGGAAGAAGAATTAGCAGAGAGGGATATTAAACCCATACCTAAATCGAAATGGCATCAGTTCGTCCATCTCCGCCAACAACCCCGGCGACATCAGCAATTCACGAGGCAATAACAAACAACCTTGCTAGATTCACCGTCACGACCTGCATGATCTCTGTCAATGATCCATCTCCGGTGTAGTCATGAACAATCAATGCGTGGTCGGATCATCCCTACACTCCAACTTGTCCAAGCACAAGGCCATGGCTTTACTCAAGCTGTGCTATTGATAAATCTTCCATTGGAATTTGACTCTTTGTGAAAATAGTTGGGGAGACAGTTATTTGTCCCCTACTGTTTGGTTGTACCACCACATGGATCTAAATCATCATTGATGTGGATCACGATATTTGTAGCCGACTAAATGGACGTCTACCACCACTAGCTTTTGGTTCCAATAATGTTTATGCTCAGGTTATTCGCTACAAAATAACTGAAGAGTACCATCGAGGCACAAAATTTATGATCCCATTTGGGATACGTTTGAAGCAAAGTTTGAGAAGTATGCGCAGATACACTTTCAAATAGGGAAGTGGATGTTCTTTGAGCAACGAATTCCCGTGGGATTGTTGTTAGCAACAAAATTTTGATTTGACTGCTCGCGTTCGTGGTATGAGCCACTACAAAGGAAAAGTTTGAGGTCGACTTCTACTAGTGCACTTCGCCTTGTGTTCTCTAAGTGGTTATTTGTGCTTGTTTGACTCCTTCGGTTTCAAGCTCAAGGACGAGCTTCTTCAACTCAGGGAGGTTGATGTAAGCATTATTATGGTTAGTTTAGCAATATTAATATTAAGAATAATTGGGCTATTAAGTAAAAGCCTAAAATATAATTAGAGCATTATTAGCCAATTAGGGTTAGGTTAGCCAACTTGCCAGAGAAGTTAGAAATATTATAAATAAAGCAAGGAATTTTTCATTGTTCTTCAGTTGATGATTGAAACAATATTATTTTCTTATTTGTTTTCAATTAGCTTTTATCATAGTTGTTTCGATTCTTGTTCGTTTATTTCAAGTATTGCTTTGTTTATTTCAATTTAATGTTTCATTTATTTTAGTTTATTCCTTAGTTCTATCATGTTGGAAAGCCAGCCACTTTGAGTAGATTTCAAGGGTGTAAGTGCTTAGTGCAATTGCTGCATAATTTCCATTCTATGTTGTTGTGCAAAAGTTGACAGTATCTGTTTGATGTAATAACTTATTTACAAAATCAAATTGAGCTATCTATTGTTGTTGAATGCCCGAGGCCAGAGGTTTAAAATGTCGTATTCATTATCTTTCAAGGTTCTACAATAGTTCAAGGGTGTGGTTATGTATTCAGTTAAAGCTTAGACTGAAATGGGCTCTGTCAAGCAGGCACGATTGTGACATCGATTGACAGTTTGTTACAATCCACCTTTTTAATGTTGCATCTTGTTTACAGTTTGTTACAATCCACCTTTTTAATGTTTCATCTTGTTTTAGAAAAGGCAAGTCGATTGCGGTGGTAGTTATATTTATCTTTTGGAGGAATGGGTTGTTTATTATAATATATTAAGATATGTGGGATGATGGGTGCTCACAAGCTCAGGTGTGTGGCTATAATCCCATTCTTTCTTTTTTAAATCTAGTGGAAGTCAACATTTCAATTTCTTTTTTAGACAACCGTAAATAAGGGTTTTGGAATTCCCATGGTGTTCATAATTGAGAGTAGCATACTGAAACCATTGATCAAGAACTGGCAGCAAGAGTTCATAATTGTGAGTAGTATAATGCTGTTCATAATTGTGAGTAGTATATTGAAACCATTGATCAAGAACTGGCAGCGAGAGTTGATCGTCTAAGGCCCCTGTTGACATGTGGAGCTACATGCAACCCCAAAGTTTGGGTCAACTTCCGTAGCTCGAGTAGGGTGAACAAGAAAGTGATTGAACCAAACCATGACAATTTCTGTGCATTTTGGTTTACAAGGTTCAAAACAGATAAATTGAACACACTTTTTGGCTCTTAGGTTAATATAACAAAAAAACTAAACCGACCAAAGTACTATTACATATGTTTAGAAAAGATAATTATGTTGTACTTTGAAAAAGCAAAAGGTAAAAGATAACAGATAAAATGATATTTCTTTGACAATTTAGTTTGGTGATGTCTATAGAGACACTTTCATTGGGGTTGAGTGGGACAATAGTTAAAGAACCCTTCCACTTTTGCTTTTTGGAAGCCAAACCATCATCTTTTATTGTTGGTGTCAGCACAAAGGAAAGTATCGGTTCCCAAAAAACTGAACTGATTTTAGTTTGGTTCGGTTGAGAATTTCTTTTCCAAAACGATTCAACCAAACCCTTTACATGCTTAGTTTGGAGGCTATTGGAAGGAGGATGACACTGAACAACTTGGTCAATAACAAGCTCAGCCCAAAACCTCATATTTCATGTTAAAATGTTTATGGAAACATGAATAAAAAGGAAAGCTAAGAATAAATCATGAACATATTTAGTTTTCACACACCCTAAGTGATCCAATCTTCAAACAAAATAAAAGTGATTAAAGTAATTGTTAGATTGATCCGAAGCCTTATTCACAGTAACTATGTTGTTAGAACAAGGCGCAACGTGGCTACCGCATAGCCTTTTTTAAAGGGGTAGCGCTTTTAGACTTTGTTATTAATGCAGCGAGAAATCGTCGATTAATCGCAATCCAGGGTTTGACCGAACCGAACTAGGTGAATCGGTTGGGGTTTAGCGGACTCAGAGAAATTGGCAAATCGGCAAGTCACCGATCAATCAACCCAGCCGACCCTCCGATTTATCGCTATGTATAAAAATAAAATAAACTCATCATTTCATTCACAGGCCGCAACTCGCCCCAACCCAAATCATACGGAAAAGAAGAAAAACAAGAAGAGAAAAGTTGAAGATCTTTGGACGGTGACGACGACTAGATCTCTGGCTCTGGAAGGCGACGGCGATCTCAGTCTCTCTTTTCCTCCCTTCCTTCAAACCAAATCAGAAAGGTATGTACCAGACTTGAACAATGTCTCCTCAATGTCGTTCATCTCTTGAACATTTTGACTTGAAATCTTCGAAGGCTGGTTTGCCTAGTGCAGAAAAAGAGGAATGGTTGAGCCAAACTGTGTCCAATAATCACAAGAACTCTTCATGAAATCCTAAGGCATCCAACCTTACAGGAGTATCTCCTCAACCTAGTGTCAACAGAGATGCAAAAGATGCCAAGGTGATTGCAAGCCTGAATACAACTTTACAGAGTTCAATATCTATATATGAAGAGAGTTCAATATCTATATATGAAGATATTTGTAGAAGAGAGAACCACATGATCAAGCAAGCAGTTGTGGCAGATCTTGCTTATGTAGAGTTGACATTGGAAAACCCTTTGAAAGCGATGTCGACTGCCATGTCTATTTTGAGACTTCAAGAATGTTCCAGAATATACCTTTTCCTTGGTCATATGTACGCAGCTGAGGCGGCCTTCTGTTGCTTGATTAATTAGTACTATAATTGCTTCAACATGCAAAATTAAGTTCATTTGATTAATAAGTCAAGTAATATAATTATTTGCAAATTTATAGCATTTTGATTAATTATTTATTTTTGTAATTTATGACTATGATTAAATTTTAAAAATATATGCGTTGGAAAAATATATCGATTAAATCCGATTAATCATTTTCCGTCTTAACTGCATAGCTTTTAGGTTATGACTTATTTAGTTTTAATCATTTTAAAAGGTTAAAACCAATCAAGTGGTGAATATATTTATCCTTTTTTTTTATCAAAACTAAATATATTGAAAAAGAGAAAGGGAAATAGAGAGCACAAGCGAGAGACTTGAAAAAACAAAAGTGCATGGACAAAACTCTAGAAAAACAACTGAAAATATAAAAGAAATTTAAAAGGCAACATAGAACAATCTAAATCACAAACAAAGCTTCCCAATTCCCAATTGTAGAGTCCGATGGGGGAGAATGCTTCTCCATAGGGAGCCAGGCATTTGGCCATTGAATGACCAATATTTTTTTTAATCATTGAGCAGAAATGGACAGCTTCCATTTTCTTACCTCTGAAAACTCAGTTATTTCTTTCTTTCAATACGTACCACACAACACCACTGAAAATTCGACATTTTTTCTCTTTGTTAAAGTTACTTGGGAGGAACCTTGCAAACCACCTCTACGTGCGGCATTCTAAGTGCAAGGAAGAAAAAAGTAGAGCCTTGTTGGAGCCCTTAACAACTTAGGATGGGATTAGAAAACAACTTAAGATAAAATCGGTCCTAAGTCCTAACAACAACAAAAAACTAACAATTAATTTAAGGGTCTAAAGCATGGGTTAGCCTCACTAAAGTTACTTGATTAACATTTATCACATAAGATTTCACCTACGTTGAGAAGGAAGATTGATGATTAGAGTTTAATTCATAACTAAAATTGTTAACTTAGATTGGTTTAATCACTTATGGATTTAAGATTTTTATAGACTTAATTGATCTAACAGATCTAAAGTTTAGCCTCACTGAGGTTACTTGATCTAAAGTTTAAAGTTTAGATCTAAACAGATATTTTATAAGATATTCAATTTTCAATAAAAAAATCTTTGATTTTTAGCAATAATTTACACAATCATACAATAGTGAATAAAGTGCAAGAAAATAAAATCATGCACGATGTAACGTCGTTCACTTGTAGAGTTTAAAGACCAAATCAATACATCCACGGAGAAAAGATCCACTATGAAACAATATCACGATTACAAGATTGTTAACTCAAAGCACTTACCAAACCGTTGCTTGATGCTTTTTCTAATTTTGAGGCCCAATTTGGAGAACCAGGCTTATCGAATTACAATAGTTGTGTGGTGAATTGGACAGGAAATAATATCAACCTAAATCTGGAGGTTTCATCATATTATGAATTTTTTTAGGAGTTGTACCAAGAGGTCGGAGCTAGACTATTCGAGTTTAATATTATCTTTGGTGGTGATAAGGTGCTTCACAGGGATTTTGAGATGGAGGAGATAATTAATAGGGACTAAAAAAAAGAAGAAAATAAGTTGAAGGAAGAAACAAAGTTGTTTGCTTTCTTTTCCTTTTTTATTAAAAGAGGGCGAATTGGGAAGTTATGTTTTAATCAAGTATTCTTAGCGAAGGTAGGATTGAGTTTATTTTTATGGAATATTTGATTATGGAGGGCGAATCTGAAGTTTCTTAGCATCCCTCCAGCTTCCGTGGAGGAATTGTTAAGATGTTGGAGAACACTGAATAACATTTCATCTTAAGGTAAGATTTTGTCGAAGATGTTATGTTTCGCCTCGTGTTGGATAGTATTGAAAGAATTGAAGAAAAAAATATCTCTTAATCGGGTTAATGATTGTGGAGTATCATTACCATTTGGGTTGGTAGCACATCTTCCTGCTTTTAATGGGCTATTCTTTGATTAGTTGTAACTTGTATGTGAATTGTATATGTTAATTATGGAGCCTTAAGACATTTTAGGCATCTTTGTGCTCCTCTTTTAGATGTATCATTAATATTTTACATTTAAAAAATAATGGTGAGTTCACATAAGCTTTAATACTTAAGTTCATGGTAGGAATTTTCTTCTCTTTGTGGAAATCTGTTTTCACCTACTCTAGGAGAGTGAATTCAATTGCAGAGCAAGATGCTGTAAGCAATATTTGGTGATGCAAATTGCACATCTCAAGATTATCTAACCTGTTGGTGTAGCTCATGTTGTCATGCGGTTAGCAACGTTGGGAGGCTTTTGTTGTATGTGAGTTATCTAGAATGAGCTTCGAGCAAATGCTTAGTGTATAGAATTCCATATTCATTATCTGACTTAATTTGTATTATTGTTTGGGCTGTTGATCTGGCTTTGATAGTTGGGAGGCTTTTGTTGTATGTGAGTTATCTAGAGAAGCAAAGATCATAGAGTTATTGCTGCAGTTTGTCTAGGAGATTCGAAGAGACCGGTAATGGTGTTCAGACATGAGGAAGGCACCTAAAGAATAAATTATGACAATCTTTCCAGGAGTTCCACATATGATCAGGAACATTACATTTTTTACTAGGTAAAATCTTTTAATAATTTTCCATTTGATTCTTAATCTTGTACTGAGAGGTTGAGATTCTATTAATGGAAAAACATTCTTTTCTATTTCCTTTTCAAATGCCAGTAATCAAATTCTTACTCACATGAAGATATTTGTGTTATTTGAAAACCATATATTTGAAGTTCTGATGAGAGCAATGTTGGTTTCAAATTATATAGTTCAGAATGAGACAATGAGTAGGATGTATCTTATAAGCATAATTGAAATGTCAAATAATTTTCAGCCACATCCAACACAAGGGAAATTGTTCTGTTAAAAAAAATCATCAGTCTAGTCGTAGTTTTTCTTTTGGTTGTCTTTTTTATCAATGGCATTTTTTCTTATTGTTTTTATATTTTTGATGTCCTATACAGCATTAAAATTTCTTTGTTTGACACAGCTTTGTTGATGATGCCCTGATTCCCAATTTTTCTTGTATTTCATAATTTTGGTGTTCATATACAGTTGTATGATTTCTCTGTTTCCCACAGCGTTGTTGATGATGCACTAATTGGAGGTATACCTGTTGTCATACTAACAGCCTACAGTAAAAATGGGGAGAAAATTGCCAGGTTTGTTCGGTTACTGATTTTTCATTAGGTTTCTGTTTAGTAGCCATCCTACCATTTGAAGCATAATGTTATATTTGCGTAATGTGTATAACCTTTTACTTTGTAGATCTTCATTTCTTATTCACTGTTTAAATCATTCTGTATCTGTTCGCTTTGCTAATGACCCTAGCCTGCAATACAGATAGAAAAGTGGTTTTTCACCAATGCTTCTACACCTTGAGCCATCATGGTGTTCAAAATTAGGCCTTTGTAGTGTCCCACTACTCAGGATCAACACACTTATATTGGTTACAGAGATCTAGAACACATACCGCACACTTTCTTTGTCATAGTTGTTCTTCAAGACTCGAGTGTTAAAAGTCTCTTCTCACAGATTAGAAACGGGCTTATCAAAACTTATTTCTTATCACTGATCCCCATGATCCAGGCTCTGTGGTTCTTCTGGTAGCGGAATTCCTTGCATGTTGTATGACTAGTAGTTGGTACCAGAAAATAGTTGAAAGATTGGAGATTAAGGTTTAGTATCTTAGATTTTCATTATAGTGTCTGGATTAGGAGATAAGATGGAAGGGGCTTTGTTATCAAAGGCTCTGTTTTACCTTGCCAAGGTGCTATTAAATGCCTTGCCTTGCCCTTCGCGTCGCAGTGCCACGCCCTAAACTAGGCATATGGCTGGCTACAAAGAGAGCCTAAGAATCTCCTAGTATTTTTGGAAAGGTAACTTAAATAATGAAACAACCCTGTTTCTGACGGGTGATCCTGGATCCCAGAACTGTAATGTCAATGCCATTGGCAGGGTGTGAACCTTGTGACAATGTGATATCATCCACCACAAGTCGTATACGCTGAGCTAGCACGTGTTGGCCCTATACACAACTGAAGCCAAGCCACTACCTGATTTTTTTTTACACTTCAACATGACAACATAATCAAACATCTAAAATCTAAAAACCTTTCCTTAAGAAAAGGTTCCGCTAAAATGGCACCTCACCTCGCCCATTGTCTTGCCTCTATAACATAGAAAATGGGAAAGAAAGAACAAAAAGAGAAAGTTAGTGAGGAGAATCTCTGTTAGTTGTGATACTCATTCTCATGCTTCTTATGTCATTATGCTTTGCAAATGTTCGTTTAGATGGATGTATTTATTTTGTTTCCTGCTTTGTGTACTCAACAAGTTTGTAGTTTCTTAACTAAATTTGAAGTCTTACAACTTGACTTGCCCCAGTTGGATGGTAATTGGTAACAAAATGTCAAAAAACATGTGTCATCTTGACAAGAGCTTTCTAATGATATTAGTTTAGCGTGGAGTAAAAAAAAAATAGTAATATCTTTTCTTCTTCTTTTTTCATTAAAAGTATTCTCATTATGACAAAAAAATTTCACAGGTAGAATAATGCAAAGAAATATTATTTCCAGGATCTTATCCTTTGTAAAAAGGAAGAATGAAGTTTGCATCCTATTCTTGTCTCAACTTGGGAAATTATGTCAAAAAAGTTATTCTAATTTTAAGAATTTTTTTTAAAAGCATTTTATGGGAAACAGATACATTCTGAAATGTGTGCAGATCTTCAACTCTGGGTTCAATTGGGAATCAGTAATCAAGAGCAAAGTTTATTGAAATTTTCAATTGTTTTATCCAACTGAAATATTTGCTGATATTGAGATTCTGAACCTCGCTTTAATCTGGTCGAACTTCCTCCCTCATCTTCATTGTCTGCAGGATTTTCTCAGGGTTCTTTAGCACAACTCTTCGAACCTTATTTCCAGAATTTTTTCTACTCTCCAGATTTTATCTTCAAGAAGTCCATATGGCCCTTTATTAAATAATAACTAATATTAGTCAGAGGTAATAAGAAGAAGTCTATGGCAACATTAATAATGGTGGTGTCAATAAAACAGTTTTCTTTATTTTGGTTTGAAGCCTTAGTCTTCCCCTGTTATTTGTATGTACAAACTTAGCTGCATTGTTGCACCATTTATATACAATAGAAAAATGCCACTGATTGTTTCTCTCTACATTTTTTTAGGTCAATCATTGAACAACATGGTCAAGAGAGAATTTCAAGGATAAAAATTGTCGGGAAGGAGGAAATGGAAAGAAGTTTTTATGGTAAACTAGTACTTGGTAAAGGTTTATCTTCTGGTTTGGATGAGCAATTAGCCAAAGAAGCAAAAAAATCAGGTTGGCTGTGTCTCGTTAATGTTAAACATCTTTCATTCTCTGAAGCTTTCTACTAAAGCTCTGAACTCTGTTTTATGAAACAGCTTCTGCTGAGAAGCAGAAAATAGCCCAGGAGGTCACATCCATGCTGAAAGTAAGTGTTGATATCGATACAAGCACAAGTGAAAGGTATGCCTGATTCTTATATAAATATTAAATATTACACAAATGTAATGAAGGTGAAGAAAACAAAAGCAATGAGAATTAAGAGAGTGTGTATGCCATTAGAAACAAATTAACACACAAATGGCCAACCGCTGAAGGCGGAAGCATAAGTGTGAAGTGTATAGTTGAGAGACCAATAGAGTGCTCTGAGATAGGAGAAACCATACTATAAGCCTTATATTATTAGTGACTAAAATCATTGAGAAAAGTTCAAGCTGAGCATTTAAAAGGGGTTCCTTCCCAATCCGGTCTCTCCTTATCAAGCATCAGCTATAATACATAGGCAGCTAGTTGATGGATCTGTGATAGCCATTAGCTAATGAACTTATTGAGTCAAGGTTGAAGTATGGCAAATTGTGGATGGTTTGTGAGCTTGACTTCTCTATGGTGTTTGAATCAATTAGCTGGTCATTCGTTGAATATAGATGGATGCACCTTTTGGGCTTGCTTTGTCAGTGAGTGATGCTGCCATTGTTGGAGTATTTGCTTGGAGGTTGGAAGTGTCCTAATCATATCTTTTCTATAAGGGAACTTATTGTGGGTTTTTCTTTCTTTTTGCATCGTGATGGGTAGTATGGAAAGAACAGAACAGTAGGATCTTTTGTGAAAGGGCTATCAATTGGGGACAGTGGTTGTGGAGTTTGTTTTTTTTTTCTTTGTGGTGTTGGGTATCAAATCACCCTTCTTTAAGGATATGACTTTTCATGTCCTGTTGGCTAGACAGAAAAGTGTAATCTTAGGGCCTTAATTCTTTAAGGACCACTTGTGTAACACCTTTAAGGTCCACTTGTGTAACTCCTATTTTTCTTAACAGGTAAAAATTTTATTAAGCAATACTTGAGTGTTACAAACAGAAACGTTAGAATCATTAAGGTCCTGATACTATAGAATCCCAATTAACAATCAAATTTTCAAAACAAATCTCTTTAAAAGATGGAAGATGCGACACCCATCCCCAAAGAGTGAAGAGGACCTCCATGATCACCGATTCAATATTAGATGCTTTATCGCAAAACACCCTACTATTTTCTCATTCCATACCGTCCAATATATTGCATAAGGTAGTAAACTTCAAATCTCTTTTCCTTTAGAATACAGATAATTCAGCGTATTACAACTTTTTAATAACGTTTCCACAGTACCAGACATCACCCAATTAACACCTAACATCCTGCAAAAACTAATTCATACCATATAGACCCATTGGCAATGCATTAGTAAGTGAACTGCGGTTTTCGAATCGACTACGCAAAAATTGTACTCCACTTGAATGTTCGCCCCTATGAGCCAATTCTACGTTAGACGGTTAAATTATTCCACAGTTGTCCACATGAAAAAGATGTCCTTGAAGGCAATCCCTTTTTCTATACCAAGCTCCTTCGGGCAAATTATCCATGGCCAACCTCAAAAAATACTCACCAACTGAAAATCCTCTTTTTGTATCTCCCTTCGCGCCCATCTATCATCTTCTTGACCTAAAGTAACACTCTCCAAGGCATTAACTAAAAGGCAAACTTTTCCAACTTACCCACCAAAAGAGTGTTCCCAGTATAGTCAAGTCTAGGCGCGCATGAGGTGCGCCTCAAGGCGTTTTTATTGAATTCCGCTTCAAAGTTAGGCAAAGCGATGTGGTGAAATGAGGCATCCGTCTCGCCCCGCCTCAGCCCAAAAATGGTTGCAGTCAGCCCAATTGCTGCAAAAATAGGTTGCAACCCACTTTATAATAGGATTTTATGTTTCTTTGGTATAATATTTGATAAAAATAAGATAAAACGTTTTTAAGTTTTGATAAATTTGTCATACTTTTTCATTATTTTTTGGAAAAAAACATATCATGTTTTGATGAGTATGTGATCACATCAATTTTGATTTTTTATAGCATAGTTCAATGATTTTTATACTTTTGGAATACCAATAATGATCATACTTGTGAATTTTTACCAACAATTTTTTCTAACAAATGCTCAATATTCTCAAGTTTTTATTCTTTCAAGTTATTGTTTTTTAATAATTTAGTGGATGTTTGCAAGTTACTTGACACTTATGTAGTGCATATTTTCGCTATGCTATACAACTTTGTTATATTTCCATTTCAATTCTAGGTACTGGTGTCACTTTTTGTACATATTTGCTTATGATACTTATCAAAATGATGATGTATACTACATTACTACTATGCTGACCTGTTCAATTTATTATAAAAAAAATCTGTAAAAAATGTTAAGGCTGTCTCACTTCACTGAGGTGTGCAGGCATTTTCAGGCCCGTCCGCCGCAATGCCTTAATATAATGAGTGCTCCTACATGAGTGAAAATCCCAATGCAAATAATCATTATCTTGCCTACCAAAATCAACTACTCGGCCCTACTTCATCTCACACAATGCGAAAAGTCTTTGACTCCTATATTCATTGTCATCTCCTCCAACCAAACATGTTCCCAAAACTTAACATTATCTCATCTTCCTAGAACCGCCTCGATTCCTTGAACAAACTCATCCTTATAGTTAGATGTTGTTCTCCAGGTACTAGTATCATATGAACCTCGTTAATATCCAGGGAGCCAACTCGCTTATGTCTAATCACCTCCTTCCACAAGCATTATGCTTATGTACCAAATTTCCATAACTACTTACATAGTAATGCCTTGAAGAGGCCTTAGACCGCCCATCTCCTTAGGTAATAGGTATACACACTAACTTCCAGTTAAGGACATGAAATCCTTTTAACTTTTCCTCCCCCACACCAAAGAAAGTTTCTGATCACCGTTTCAATGTTCTTTGCAACTCGAACATATATGTGAAACAATCACGTATAATAGACAGGCATATTCGTTAGCGCACTCTTGATGAGTACCATTCTACCATCCTTTGACAACAACTTGGTCTTTCAAATAGCAAGTCTATTTCCTATCATATCACCACCACTAGATCCCACTAATGTTTACTTCTATGTTTAGCCCCCAAAGGAAGATGGTAGCTTGTGTAACTTATAATCTGGCATGCAATAAGATCTTAGCATTTGGAAAATTTTATGTTGAGCCGTTTTGGTTTTGGGGCAAAGTGGTTCTCTATACATGTCTTCTATCTCCCAGAGTTTTTTTTTTGTGCTTCTAGTGGGATTAGACAGGTGGCTTCTCTCCTCCTTACTCTTTCCCTCATAGAGGAATCGTTGATGCAGATGGTTTTGATGGCCAAAACTATAGATATTATCTTTGGGTTTAGGGTTAAGGTATAGGGGATTGAAATTCCAATTCTTCTTCTTCAGTATGCAGATGATGCAGGGTTGTTCTTTGATGCTTCAGCTGATGAAATCAAGTATACAAATCCTATACTATTGTTGTAGAATTGTTTGAGGTTATTTCTGAACTTAGGTCTATATTACATCATGTTTGTAATGTTACCTCTTTAAGCGAAGGGATCGAAAACTGGAAACATTTATTGGAAATTTGATTTGGAAGAGGGGAATTCATTTTGTCACTTGGGCCATATGGAAATAGAGGAAGAAGAATCTTTGAAAGTACTGGAAATCGACCCACCAAGTGGCTTTTGATATATTCATGTTTATCTGGGATAACATTCTTAATCTTCTTCTTTTTTCTTTTTTCCCCCTTTTTATCCATCTACCTCTTATAATGTGAGTAGCTCACACACTTTTGCTTCTTTTGGTCATTTGCTTAAAAGCAGGAAATTTTTTGTGCCAAGTACTTGTGTCTCCTATTAGGGCATGAGCACAAAGACAACTGGCACGGGACCAAAATGTTCAGAAATTAGAAGCAGATTTGCAAGTTTGTAAATGCTAATATGTTGTAACACTCATAAAAGGAACCCTCTCTAGCATTCCTGTGTTTCTCATGTCCACAGCCATTATCTTAGGGTCAGCAGCCAACAAAATAAAAAGTTTCAGAAATTTTATATGGGGATCCCCCTCAAGAAAGTACCACCTCATTTACTAAACTTAGTCTGGGATTAGGAGAGTCAAAGATCCAAGCTTTTCTTACTAAATGGCTGAGGCATTTTGGGGTTGATGAAATTTTTTTTTGGATGCAGTTGATTGTAGAAAAATATTGAGTGGATTAGAAAAAGGTGATTATTCGCCCTATGGTTGTGATAGGTGATGAGCAGTCATGAACTTGAAAGAAACTACTACTTTCACGTATCTTTTGAAATCAATAATGGGGAGAATGTTGATTTCTGGGGGGTGTTTGGCTTCTTGACAAGCAATTGAAAGAAGTTTGTGGCAACTCATGGATATCGATATCTAGGTAAATATATTGAGTCTTAGGATTTTGAAAAATTCTCACAAATTCTCCACCCAATTTCTCTTGCTCTTCTCATTCACAATAATGAAGTATATATATTACAAAACATTGCCAAGAACCTTGCTTTCCAAGGCTCGGTTGATCTCCTAAAAATCCTCCTAATCACAAAGATATGATCTCCTAAAAATCCTCCTAATCACAAAGATATATTTACCTAAAATACAAAGACTATATTAAGGAAAAATATTTCTCAAAAGATATGCACAATAAACTCTCCTATTTTAGTCACAATAATATTAATATCGTAATACCCCCCCTCAAGTTGGAGCGTGTAGATCTCGAACGCCCAACTTGCGAAGTAGAAACTCAAATTACGCTTTCCCCAACGCTTTTGTAAAGATGTCTGCCAATTGAACACTAGTGGAAACATAAGATGGACAAATCATCCCTACCCTTCGGATGTCGCACACCCAAGTCACCCAAAAGTTGTTTAAGCCACTTTAACTCACACACTGTTGCCGCCATTGATCTATACTCAACCTTCGCAGACGATCTAGACACTGTTTGTTGCTTCTTGGTCTTCCACGACACAGGAGAACAACCAAGTAACACGAACCATCCTGTCAAAGAACGCCGCGTAAGTGGACAACTAGCCCAATCTGAGTCACACCACCCTTCTAGACTTAGGTCACTGTCAGCACGAAGCAAAATCCCTTGCCCCGGACTCTTCTTCAAATATCTCACGACCCTGAGAGCCGCCTCCCAATGATCCTCACGAGGTTGTTGCATAAATTGTGACAAAATATGAACCGAATATGCAAGATCAGGTCTCGTCACAGACAAGTAAATCAATCTCCCTACAAGTCGCCTATACGGCGCCGGATCCGTAAAAAATTCACCCTTAGCAAGGGCCAAATTGTGATTTTGTTCCATAGGAAATGTCGCAGGCTTTGCTCCCAATAACCCCGTTTCAAAAATTATCTTGAGTGTGTATTTTCTTTGGCAAAGAAAGATTTCCTTCTGGATTACGGGCTACCTCTAGCCCTAAGAAATATTTCAAAACTCCCAAATCCTTCATATGAAAGCACCTGCCAAGGTAATCTTTAAAAGTTGTCAATGCAACCTTATCATTCCCTGCAATAATCAAGTTATCAACATAAACTAACACGTTGATCTGAGTTCTTCCCCTGCACAACCCAAATAATGAATAATTTGAATAGGATTGCACAAATCCATAATTCTTCAACGTTGTTGACAGTTTTGCAAACCAACATCGGGGAGCTTGTTTCAGACCATACAACGATTTTTTCAACCTGCAAACCATGTTAGGATTTGTATTCTTGAAACCTGGAGAAACCTTCATATAAACCCCCTCACTTAAGTCACCGTGAAGGAAAGCATTATGCACATCCATTTGATGTACCTCCCAATTTTTAATAGCAGCAATTGCAAGAAAAATACGAACCGTCACCATTTTTGCCACTGGAGCAAATGTCTCGTTATAGTCAATTCCTTCCACCTGATGATTGCCATAGATCACAAGTCTTGCTTTGAGCCGCTCTATGCTGCCATCAGACTTATACTTAATTTTATATATCCACTAGCTCCCTAGTGCTTTCTTTCCGGGTGGAAGAGTCTCTATTACCCAAGTCGCATTGTCTTCAAGGGCTCGTATCTCCTTACCCATCGCATCTTGCCATCCCGGGTCTTTCATTGCTTCTTTAAAATGCTTTGGCTCATGTCCCACTGTCACTGCTACAAGAAAATTCCTATGTCTCACAGAAAAACGGTCACAATTCACAAAATATGTTATAGGATAGGGCGTACCTGAGGAAGATGAAGGAGCAGATGAATTCTCAGTTGGACTTATTTTCCGTATAGTATGAGTAACAAAATCACGATACCGTGTTGAAGGAGTTTTGGCTCGTTTTCCTCGCCCTAGCTCACCGTCAACTTGCACACCTTGCTCCCCCACCGTATTCTCCAACCCCTCATCACGCACATCCTCCTGTGCGGGCTGCTGCACAGGCTGCACTGCAGCACCCGACTCCCCCTCGAGGGTGAATTGGGCCCCATCAACACACTCATCGACACCCTCATCCTCACTCCATGCCCCATCCTCATTGTTCGCCAGCATAGGAGTCCCCACATTCCGTGGTTGGTTTGTCGCAAAAGGAAATTCTTTCTCAAAGAACTTCACATCCTTCGATACAAGGTACTCATGTGTTTCTAAATCATACAATTTCCAACCTTTCTTCCCAAATGGATAGCCAACAAAGATACATTTACGGCTCCTACTTGCAAATTTATCACCTTTGTGTCGTTGATTATGAGCATAGCAAAGGCACCCAAATACACGAATAGCATCATAAGAAGGGACTATCCCAAACAACATTTCATATGGAGATTTAGTCTTAAGTAAAGTAGAGGGTGTTCTATTAATCAAGTGACTGTTTGTGAATCACATTTAGGGAGGAGAAGTTATTTACACCGCCCACATTACTTCATGATTCCCCATGAGTTTAATTCATATTCTCATACACCCCATGAGTTTGATTCATATTCTCATGTGGACTTGGTTATTAGCAGCCATATAGAAGGCCATGTACTACCACCACGTTCCAATAATGTTTTTGATCAGGTTATTCGCTGCCAAATAACAAGAGAAGTACGATCGTGGGGCAGAATTTGTAACCTATTTGGGGATACATTTGAAGCAATGTTCAAGAAGTATGTGTGCATACACTTTCAAATAGGGAAGTGGATGTCCTTTGAGCCACGAATTCCCGTGGGATATTGTTGTTAGCAGTAAAATTTTGATTTGATTGTTTGTGTTTGTGGTAAGAGTTACTACAAAGGAAAATTCAAGGTCTTCTTCTGCTCGTGCACTTCGCTTGTGTTCTACCTGTTGTTTGTGCCCATTTGACTTCTTCAATTTCAAGCTCGAGGACAAGGGGAGGGTGACGTAACAAGTTAGTAATTAGTAATTAATTTATGTTTAGTAATTGGTTTGGACTTTCTAAGGCCCATATTGAAGTTAGAGCACTAGCCATATTAGGGTGAGGTTAGATAGATTGCTTGCCAAAAAAAGCCAATCTGCTGCATGAAGTTAGATTGTAGTTGGCTTTTGATTGAATATAAAAATTGAGCTATGTTATTTAATTTTGGATTTTTTTACAATGCCCTTTCCACACCCAAAACCCAATTCCCAGTTAGTCAACTGTTAAAAGACCAAAGTCTTTGCTAGACAAGACAACACACTTAAATGCCCTGCAAGTGTCCAACATGTGACTCTACCTACCAATCTCACGTCTAAATACTCAAAATACCCCAAGCAAAACCTAACCATTAGTCAAAAACAGCATTGACTAGCAAAGACTTTGGTCTTCTAACTGAGAATGGAGTTTTGGGGGTGCAAACTTCGTTTTAAACAAAAGGGGGTCAACACTAACTATGATTATGTTTTGGGGAATTATAAAAAAAAAACCCTTTATTTTTCTTTTGTAGGGTTAATTTTTAGTTTTAGGTTAGATTACATAAGCAATGGAGATCTTTCTCCGCAGCTAAGGCTAGAAGGATTACTGTGTACTTTCATCTCTTCGATCATTGATTCAGTTGTAATAACATTTTGCAGTTACAATGATTAATTGATTAGTTAATAATGTACTCATCATTTAAGGGAGAGCATGCGATGTATCTTAATGTGGTACTTTATGTCACCTGGCCATGCTTAAAACATTTGCTTGTACATGTTTAGCGTATACGCTCAATACCAAAAATCAAATATTTGTTTCTGCACCTATGTAATATGGTAAGTAAATGTATACAAATATAACAATATATGTGCTTATGGAAAAGGATTTCTCTGACAAGTTATTCACTTAGAATCTAATGGTTCAATATTTTTATTCAGCTCTGAAAAGATAGTGGCCACATTGCGTGCTGGGGCAGAATATGCAGAGCTTCCTGTCAACAATTGTGTTCTCATTGCAGGAAGTCAGCCTGGTGTTCTTGGAGCCCAGCGAATTGGCATGCCATGTATTGTCCTTAGGAGCAGGTACGCTCTTTTTCGTTTACTTCACATTTTGTAGAAATGTATGATGAATGAATCTTGGGCATCAATTCCAGGAAGTTGTTTTGAACTTGGAATCCATGCAAGGATATAACATCTAAGTAAATTTTGAAATTCATCAATGAGAATTTAATGATAGCTATAACTATGATCTTGTTTTAGGTTTTTACATTTTTAATTTGTAAAATGTACATTCTCTAACTAATCGAAATGGACAAGAAAGAACATAAAAACCTAGTGATGATTTTAGAGACTTTAATATTTTATTCGAAGGGGACTAACAGGTGTTTCTGAAAGTTAAGGAAACCTGTGTGAAGGGACCCTCTTTACATGCTAAATATTTTCTGTTTTGATATTATTATACATACACGATTTCATACCTATGAATATCTAATAGACTAATACACTGGTTTAAATCATAATATGTGATTTTTTTTCTTAAACAAGGGTATTAACTTAGGGAGGGAGACTCGCACCTGTTACCTTAAAAAAAGTTGTTAGTTGCTAACTACCAGAGCATAGAAGGTTTTAGCTGAGTTTGGAGCACTTATATTTGTCGAGATCGAGACTAAGCTCATTTCAGGAGCGGCAAAAGGTGAAATGGTTATTTGTTTGATGATAACAAAAAGATTCTAAGCTAAGGAAAGAAATCAATGGCTTGAGTTTTATTTTGGTATGATGACTCATATTAGGAAAACTAAGCACACTGCCTGATATAAATTGAAGTATTTGTAAAGCAAATACATGACCCTTTCTATGGGCCACCAACCAAAATAAAAAAGCCTAATCTACGCAACCTGGGATTAAACGCATAAGAAAATTAAAGCAAACAAAAATCCCTAATTCCAGTGCACACCAATATCAGTTATTTACTATGTAGAATCAAACAAAGCAAAACTAAACCCAGTTACTATTTTCTCAAGTCTAAACCCCTGTCACACGCATAACACATGTTTGTAATAAAAAAGTGAAATTGTTTATTTTTCATTAGTTTGATATAATTATGTCGATTTACTTGGTCATATACAGAATCACATGTTGCAGTTTAAATGGTGTAAATTTTGAATGTGGCACAAATGTAAAGCGGTTCACTTGTATGTGTTAAATCTGAACTTAGTTGATGGGATAGATCAACCATCCACCTGGCAAAATTTTCAAGTGCAAGATTCTGCTATACACCTAGTTTTCCTGTTCTACAATCATCCAAACCATCATTTTTCTCTGTTCCGAACTATTATTTTGTTTATTTTTTTACTCTGAAATGAACTTCTCGATACAAACAACTTGACCAGTTATGAGGACAATGTCGATTTTTTTGAATCTGGTTCAGCATGCATTCATATTTCTATCACTTGTGCATAAACCCAGAAAACTGCCATTTTCCACCTGTCATTTGTTTGTTTTTAGACAATGTCGATTTTTTTGAATCTGGTTCAGCATGCATTCATATTTCTATCACTTGTGCATAAACCCAGAAAACTGCCATTTTCCACCTGTCATTTGTTTGTTTTTAGCCCTGTACTCATGTTCAATACCTACTTCAGGTGTTAAATGTTTTCTGGTGCAATCATCAATTAATTTGGTTATTTTTATGCTTTACAGCTTGACATCTAGAGCCGAGTTCCCCTCAGCGGATGCTGTAATGGATGGGTTTGGAGGGGCAGACCTTACACTCTCGAGACTGTAACGAATGGGAAGGGTGTTAGCTTGTCATTATTCTTGTACTAACTCCACATTTGTATTCTTACAAAACAAATTTTGAAAGTGGTATTATTATCTTTATGTGTATGTGTTGAAAGACTCGTACAAGCAGTCAGGAAATATCACATGTATATCTTGAAAGACTTGAAACTATTTCCTGAACTTCCCAGCTAACTGTGTTAAAATTATCATTATCAATTAAATACATTTTAACTGTTGGCTGTAAATTTCGACTTCTGAAAGTTAAATTTTGTATTGCTTGAAGTATTATTTTCTTATACCTAATTATGAATGTAAATTAGTACCGAATCAAATAAGTCTCCTGCGAGTAACCACAAGAACCCCAAGCGAATGAGGCATGCATCAATAATGGTCGAATTATCTATTTACGTGTGAAGTTATTTTGAATCATGTTGTTAGATTTCCATAAATAAAATAAAAATTATCGAGGACTGTTGTTCTGAAATAAACTGTCAGGTCCAGTTGTTCAAAATAGTTACTCAGCAAACACTATTTGTGCATTGTATTTATTTTGATCTTCTCCCTGTTCTCTCATTTTAGTACAGAGATGATACATTACATTACAACTATTCATATAGTTCTGACCATATGAACAAGAGTGATGACACCACAGCTACCAATTGAAGTATACTCATCATCAACCTGGACCCAACCATCATCCTATGAGGAATGTTCTTTCAGCAACTAAGCAATGGTATTCAAAACTGTAGATCTTGATCTTGATCTAATGTGAAGTGGAAAAAAGTGAGCAAGAACAGAATTTTACCTAAAGCATAATGCATATTCATCAGTAAAGAAAGAAAGAATACAAAGTATAAACAACTCAATGAGAAGACTCTTTATATTACAACTGAAAACTCTATATTACAGATTATATGAATGATATATATATATATATATATATATATATATATATATATATATATATATATATATATATATATATATATATATATATATCTTTATAAAACCCAATCACTAGTGGGGTGTTGGAGCACATTACATGGATCAGCACATATTATGTCACAGTAAGACATGTCTCAGTATTTTGCTAAACTAATGTCTAGGATGTTCTATTCAAGTCAATTTCAATATGCAAATATAAAGCATATTTTCATCCAAACATTAATCATACAAGCAATAACATATGCAAATAAGCATACTAATGTAAGCAAACATAGCAAACATTCTTTGAAACATAATTCAATCTATGAAATAAATTCATACCTGTTTGTTGTAACTTCCAAATAAGATTCTACTGCTGTAACAATTCAAATAAACAGTTAGATAAAAATGTACCATTTTGTTCTTGGGTTGAGTCGCGGACTAGGTCGCTCTCTTTAAGACGTTTCGCGGCTCTGCCCAAGATTGTGCTAGCAGTGTTATAGCCCCGCCGTCCCCAGGATAAAACAGCCCAGAATCTTCTCTGTCTCGTTCAAATGTGCACAACAAATGAACGGTATACATATCACCCTCTCATCATTTGCTCGGAATCATAAAATCAGAAAAACACGTTCTGGATTTTTGCAAAAAACCGCAAGAACTGTTTTCTAACTCTGTTTTGCAATCACTTCCTGATTTCGAAGAACCAATATTCAAAACTCGAAGAACACTTTGATTTCAAAGAACCGAGATTCAAAAGCTGGAAGAAACAATCTGTTTTCGAAGAAGCAAAATCAGATACCGAAGAACTCTGTTCCAGAGTGGAAGAAACAAAACTCAGGAGCTGTTCTTCAAAGAATTCTGGCTCAGATTATCTCTGCTCTGTTTCTCTGTTTTTCAGGTTGAAAAACTGAAAGAAGAAGAAGATCAGAAGACTCTGTTTTTCTCGTTTTTAAGAATCAAAAACTGCTGCTCTGTTTTTTTTTTCGTTTTTAAGAAGCAAAAAACTCTGTTGCTCTTTTTCTCTCAAGCTTTCAATTGATCAAGAACTGGAGAAGCTCCCTGCCTGCTCTTTTTTTTCGTTTCGTGAACTGGAAGAAGCAAAACTGTTGCATTAAGCAAGACTCTCTGTTTTTCATTATGAAGAAACAGTCAAGAGAAGCAATACTGCAAGACTCTCTTATTTTCGTTTTGCAGGCAGGTAGAAGAAGCAAGACCCTATTGCTTTCTTCATTCTCTCTTCTACTTAAGCTCTGATTTGATATGTATAAATAGAATGAAAGCAAAACAAAACAGGGAGCAGAAATGGCTGAAAACATGGCGGGATTCCTGGAACCACTAAGCCGCCCCACTCATTGTTTTTAAATTCGTTTTTAATCAAATTATTTTAAAAACCCACATATGTTCCAACAATCCCCCACTTGGATTTTTAAAACAATTGTACAATCCTCCACTTGGATTGAAAAAACAATTTTACAATCCTCCACTTGGATTGAAAAAACAATTTTTCATCGAGCAATCTTTCAAAAATAAGATTGTGCATAAACAAAAGTGTTCTTTCGACTTGAACTCTTGCGTAGTGTTCATGCTTTAGATTATACTAGAGTAACTCGTAGTTTTGAACTCTATCTCTAACAGACATTACACGCACAACCTTTTCCTGGGTGAAGTCTAAAAAGCCCGTGCTTTACGGCCATGCACGTATATCCCAGTAAGTGAAGGCTCTAGGAATTTTGCCCACAAATTCCATAGGAAGCGGCCAAACTTCCACAATCACTTAGGTGAGTCTATCAAGAGTACTCCTGTAGCTAGGTACTCCACTCCACATAGAGTATAAACATCATTAAGAGTTTTTCAACTCATCCTACTATCGCTTCAGGAATTCATGCTGTATTCTAGGAATGAGATTATTATTTTGTCAGCATGATCCACATCATATCATTCACGACTTGTTATTACCCATTGAACCTATTTCTTGGGATCTCCAGTCTATAGGTTGGGTTACCGTCATGAATGACTCATCCATCTAAGGGCTTTAGTCCCATTCCTTTCGAGGTTTCAAAAACCTTCTCTCTAGCTAATACTTTCGTCAAAGAATTAGCCGAGTTCACATCAGTTCGTACTTGATCCGATCTCTCAGCACCAGTACATAGAATTCTCTATCCGTACTGTGCTTACGACGTATTTGTCGTTTCTTGCCGTTATCATAACGGTTCTGTATTTTTCTGGCAATAGCCGCGGAACTATCGCATTGGATCAAGACAACTGGAATCAGTCTTTCCCATACAGGGATCTCTGCTAGCAGGGTTCTCAACCAAACTGCTTCTTCACTAGCCGTAGCTAATGTTCTAATCTCTGACTCCATCGTGGACTGTGCCAAAATGGTCTGTTTCTTTGACTTCCAAGAAACAGCTCCACCAGCTATATTGAAAATATAGCCACTGGTGGTTTTGGAGTCATCTGAAAGGACATTCCAATCAACATCGCTCAATCCTTTAAGGACAGCGGTAAACTTCTGTAAGCCGAGGATCGTAGTCCTCTTAAGGTACCTCATGACCTTTTCAATTGCATCTATTAGGCTCCTTGAAATTTAAGGAAAACCTTCTTTACTGAAAATACATAGTAATCAAGGCCACGAAGTTCATTTCTGTTTACTTCTCCTAGGCTCAGATTCTATGACTTTATCAGTTTCATGCATTCTTATCATAGGTACGTTATTTGAGGATATACCCCCACTATTCCTCGAAATAACCCCCACTATAAATGCAATTTATCTTTTCATGAAAAATTCCTTGAGAAACACAAAAAATCTTTTCACAAAGAATCAGAATCCACAAAATTATTTTTAGCATGTATAAAAATATACGTAAGCTTCCCAATAAGGGACTTTTGAACTTTGGTCCTTCTAACTATAATCAAAAACAGGTTTAGCTACCTTTTTGAATGCATATTAAATGACGGTCTTCTTGCTATCTGAAGATGACCATGCATTCAACTCTTAAGGACCCATAAAATGAGAATATCGAATAAAATACTCATTCTATTCATCTCGCTATTCTCATTTTTTCTTTTAAGTTCAAGGATCAACTAAGAATATCATTAGAACACTTATCTTAAATTCAGCTTCTGAATTTTTCAAACTTCGATGTAAACATCAAGCTATTTCAGCCTCTGAGAATTTAGTTGCAAACTTTGATAACAAAGTTTCGCAACAAAATCAAGCAATAGCTTCAATTGATCTATATTGTCATCAACATCATCATCATGAGAACATATCCTTTCTATAAGAATTCATGTCCTCATGTGGAAGTCCGACCAACTTATGGTCTGTGCTTAATCATTTATGTATTGACATCAATAACAAAATCCACAGGTCAATTTGTATATATATGATTCCTTATTGCCTCCTTCTTTCAGCTTAACATCAAACATCAACTATATCATTAAACACAAGGTTTTTCATTCCATCAATAGTATTGATAATTAGAGGCATTCTAATTTTCACAATAGATCAATTATTGTTCTCATCAAAATAGACTGAATCTTTCAAAATGCATAGCATAATTATCATATAACTGCATACTCATTATCTAAAGAGTAACATGCATAGATGATATTATTCACTTCTCACGAAATGTTCAAATGGAATTTATTGATTCAGATTTCATGATATTCCTTCTCAGAAAGCATCAATTTCATAGTTACATTTCTATGAATGGTGTTCTATTCCTCCAAGGTTTAGAGTTTAGACTACATTTTACATCTCATCATGTGTATATGTATGTCAATCTCTAACTACGTTAATCATAATTAATATGATTTCAATATGGTTGTAAAGTCACCATAAAAATATCTTTAAAATTTCACAACATGGTAAACCACCATTATAGATAAAGATATCTGAAATTGTAAACGTAGTTGTAAAACTCTAAATCATGTGGATCTTTAAATATAATCCTCTTTCCAAACTTTTCAAATATTACCATGGATTGTGTCCTTGCATAGATTCTACCATAACCAATTTATAAAATAAATAAATGGAGAATCATGCTTCCATCCCAATTTCACAACAAAACACTACTACCCAAGGATACATAAAAGCATCATAGTGTATGGGATCCATAACAGACACATTCAAGCAACATGGCAATAACATACATTTTTCTCATCAAAGAAATGTTTGCCAACCTATCCTTGGATCCCTTTGAATCAAGGAATAGTCCATAGCTAAAGTCAGTATCATAACTCAACTTCACTTCTAGTGTGATCACATGTGTGCATTCTTGTATTACAAATACATGCAAACTTTGTTTAGCAAATTCAGTATTTGTAATCATGGCAGAAAGAACACGTCTTAAAATTGTTGGAGCACATTACATGGATCAGCACATATTATGTCACAGTAAGACATGTCTCAGTATTTTGCTAAACTAATGTCTAGGATGTTCTATTCAAGTCAATTTCAATATGCAAATATAAAGCATATTTTCATCCAAACATTAATCATACAAGCAATAACATATGCAAATAAGCATACTAATGTAAGCAAACATAGCAAACATTCTTTGAAACATAATTCAATCTATGAAATAAATTCATACCTGTTTGTTGTAACTTCCAAATAAGATTCTACTGCTGTAACAATTCAAATAAACAGTTAGATAAAAATGTACCATTTTGTTCTTGGGTTGAGTCGCGGACTAGGTCGCTCTCTTTAAGACGTTTCGCGGCTCTGCCCAAGATTGTGCTAGCAGTGTTATAGCCCCGCCGTCCCCAGGATAAAACAGCCCAGAATCTTCTCTGTCTCGTTCAAATGTGCACAACAAATGAACGGTATACATATCACCCTCTCATCATTTGCTCGGAATCATAAAATCAGAAAAACACGTTCTGGATTTTTGCAAAAAACCGCAAGAACTGTTTTCTAACTCTGTTTTGCAATCACTTCCTGATTTCGAAGAACCAATATTCAAAACTCGAAGAACACTTTGATTTCAAAGAACCGAGATTCAAAAGCTGGAAGAAACAATCTGTTTTCGAAGAAGCAAAATCAGATACCGAAGAACTCTGTTCCAGAGTGGAAGAAACAAAACTCAGGAGCTGTTCTTCAAAGAATTCTGGCTCAGATTATCTCTGCTCTGTTTCTCTGTTTTTCAGGTTGAAAAACTGAAAGAAGAAGAAGATCAGAAGACTCTGTTTTTCTCGTTTTTAAGAATCAAAAACTGCTGCTCTGTTTTTTTTTTCGTTTTTAAGAAGCAAAAAACTCTGTTGCTCTTTTTCTCTCAAGCTTTCAATTGATCAAGAACTGGAGAAGCTCCCTGCCTGCTCTTTTTTTTCGTTTCGTGAACTGGAAGAAGCAAAACTGTTGCATTAAGCAAGACTCTCTGTTTTTCATTATGAAGAAACAGTCAAGAGAAGCAATACTGCAAGACTCTCTTATTTTCGTTTTGCAGGCAGGTAGAAGAAGCAAGACCCTATTGCTTTCTTCATTCTCTCTTCTACTTAAGCTCTGATTTGATATGTATAAATAGAATGAAAGCAAAACAAAACAGGGAGCAGAAATGGCTGAAAACATGGCGGGATTCCTGGAACCACTAAGCCGCCCCACTCATTGTTTTTAAATTCGTTTTTAATCAAATTATTTTAAAAACCCACATATGTTCCAACATGGGGCAACGAGAACCGACAGAAGGGACAATTGTAACTTGTTTCTAACCATTTCTGGATGCACTCAGTATGGAAGTAGTGCCTACATGGCATACGAGTTATCTCTAACCCAGTTTTGAATTCCACCAAACAGACTGCACATTGGGTAGTCGTCATGGAATCATCACTGCCAAATAGCACCTTCTCTAACTCTTCTACTGCACTTTTATCGGCTGGAACCACAGGAGGGTGGTCCTCATCAAAAGACTCACCAATCACAGCAGCGTACAATGCATCTTGGTCATAATCATGCACATACGTTTCAAGCATTGTCAGGTCAAGTGTCATCTCCAGTGATCCAGCGAAATGGTAAGACTCGCAAGAATTGTATAGGTATTCACGTAAGCTCATGTCAGAAACGATCCCACCAAGAAAATTGTCTACAAGTGGGAGGTGGCCGAAAAAAGCGTGAGAGGAAAGCAGAGCAAATTTCTGATCAATGAGTTCTTGTGCTCCATCTGAATGTCGTACAAAGAACTTTTGTAAACTATGAATGTGCACTACGATGGTCAAGGGAAGAGGAGGCGGCGGCGGTGCATAGTTGTAGAGTATGGGTTGCTCATTGGGCATAAACAAGTTTGTAATAACCTCTGTGGAATCAAGTTGAAAAGACAGAGGGACTGGGAGATTTGTATCCATTACTTTACTAGAGAAGCAAGAAGCAAGAAGCAAGAAGCAATGCAAAGCCGAAAGAAGGAAAGGAAAGAAAAGAAAGCAAGAATGTTGTCGAGAGAAATAAATCAAGAAGATGATTAGCAAGAGCGAGAGCGAAGTGAATCTGCCGTATTTTCTTTTATACAACTAAATTACTTTCTAAAAACGAATTTTTTTTGAATTTTCTTTTCTAGAAATTGAAACCTACAGGGATTTGGATTATAAACTTTGTTTTATGAACCAAGCCCATTTGGAAGCCCAAAGTCCAGCCCGTGAAACAGAACTCTCCAATGTTAAGTGGAGGTGTTAGGTTGGGTGGTGGTAATGTGTGGCTTTGTATTATTTGGAAATTGGTTTTGTTTTATGTATAAAAATACCTTTCATCCTTTAGCAAGAATTGTGTTTTTGCGAAATTTTTGTTTTTTTGAAATTATGAAAAGAAAAAAGATAAAAGAAAACGATATTTTTTTTTTGGATTTTTTGAAAAAATTCGAGGGTTTTTTTTTCATAAAAATTCAAAAACCACCTACTAAAAATTACATTTTTTAGGATTATTTAAAAAAAGTTCAGCTTTTTTTTAATTATCATTTCTTTTAATTATTTATTGATTTTTAAAACCACCCCTGATTTTCTTATTTTCATTTCTTCTAATTATATATATATTTTTTAAACCACTTTCTGATTTTATAATTATATATTGATTTCACGTTTGTTTCATTTCTTTGGTATTTAGGTTTCATTTAATGTGTTTAATAGATTTATTTACTTGCAACTTATTTTTTCACATATTTCATATATCCTCGAAATTCATTATATATATTTCATGTATCCTCGAAATTTTTATGTTTTTTATTTACCCACCGATATATTTCTTAAAATCAAAAGACCGAAGTTAACTCGAAAAACAAAATGACAATCCTTGTCCTTGAGTACTCTAAATCAAATAAGGGAAGCAGTAGTAAAAACTTACGAGTGAAGGAAGAAGCAAAGTATTCTAAGAGTGTGAGTGTTGATTTGGTTTGTAATACTCTTTTGAGTTTGAATAAAAGCAAACTTGTGAGTTCTTAACAGTAACAAAACTTTGTATTTCAAATATTTTGTGTGTTTTTAAGATTAGGTTTTTTTAAGTTTTACCCTCATTTTTTCATGATTGGTTAAGTCAATGATGTTGACTTTTCAAATTTTATAAGTTAACCAAAATACCCTACCCCAAATGACATGCAAGGATTTATAATGCAAATGTTGACGAATAAAACCCTTCAAAATTCATATCTACCAATCTTCCATCATTCTCCCTCTCTTCCTTAGCAACACATCATTGTCACTCCCATCTTCGGTGCCTCTTCTCACTCAGGATCATAAACCCAAGATCAACATCTTCATACTCTAATTCTAGAAGGAGATCAAAGGCAAATCCGTGAACTCTTTAGCTAAATTATTCGATGATCCTTCTTTGATTTGGTTGGAAAAAAAAAAAAAAAAAAAAAAAGGAAATGTAATGCTTTAATATATGTTTTCAGGATGAGTTAACAAGACTAGTGGAATCAAAGGTTTCCATACTTGTTCATATCATTCAAAGGGTTTGGATTAGATCCAAGTCTTTTGGATTGATTTATATGGCATTTTCTTGTGTGATGGGAAGCTGGTGGGCAGGGAGAGAGAGAGCAAGGATGAGAAGTGGATGGGTGTGTTGCAGAGAGAGAGGAATGGATGGAGAAGAAGGGTGGGTTCTATAATTTATCAACCATGAGATTTTTTTTCGTCACTTGCATTATAAATCCTAGCTGCTGGATGAATTTCGGGTTGGCTTTGTGCAGATAACTCGTGCCAAACTCAAAAAAACGCTTAAGGTTACCACATTTCAGTATACACCTCATAGCAATTTTTTATTCATGTATTGTTGCTACAGTTACCTTCAACCATTTCGATACAATTGTCATTCCGTGCCAAAGCCATTGTGGATGCTCTAACCAACTTAAATGCCTAGACCAGATATGCAACTTCTCATTGATGTTATAGGTTCAAGAAATGTCAACACCTTGAGTGAAAACTAAACACGCAAGACCAAAGGGTTGATTAAGAGAACAAATGCTAGTCCAAAAATATCAATTATACACAATAAAATGCAAACTAAAGTTGCAAGAGAAAGATGCTAATTAGATAACAAGAACTGAGAATCACTTGCATTTAACTCATTCAGCAAAGAAATTCAAAACATTATCGTCAACACACTTTGCCCAAAAACTTTGAAACCATGGAGACCAGAAAGGTTCCTAAATGTTGTGAGCAGCTCACACCTAATTAGGCTCTAAATCTCAAGAGCATCTTGAGATTGGCCTACATTTCCAATGTAGATCTTTCAATAAATAAGACAATTTGACACAGGTGACAAAAGTCTTGCACGAAAGCTTACTATAGCATGCATAATAAACTGCTGCAATCAGAAGTCATGAAGAATCTCTAAATACCACTATACACATTAAAATGAAACCACGGATTTGGCATGCTTTGCAGTCTGCAACCTGGAACCCGCAGTATCACTTTCCTCATTCTCGAAAAATTCAACAGGTTCAGTAGATAGCCTACTCCTGCAAATCAAAACAACAACAGTTAGCAATGTGGTGTTCAAAACAACAACAGTTAGCAACAGTACATGAATCTGAAAGTGCTTGGTCAGCAGAGTCTATAAGGTAATAGTACGTTAAACATTTAGCTTGAACTAATTCAAACATAGATCACAATTGTTCCAATAATATACAACAACCATACATCTGTAGGGAAACGAGTCGCACACACCTTTGATGCACGAGACTCTCGTTCGACAAGGCTTTTTCTAGTCTTTCCTCAAAAGGGGTTGCATGCCAACTTACTTTCTGATCCTGCATATTAAATAAGCCAACATTGATTGAAATTCATACCTTTAATTCGACAAACAACAAAGAAATAATAATAATAAGAGAGAAAACTTAGAATACCTCTTTGTATTTGTTAGTGGAATTAGGGATTCCATTTCCATCCCACCATTTCGGTGAAACACGAGAAAGTTCATCCTCTTTCCAGTGAGCAGCAACAATTCCAAGAATTGGCCTTTCTGTACCAGGAGTTTTACAAGGGGATCCTCCACTAGACACAGTCCCAAAATTTTGAACATCATTCTTTTGGGGGGACGACGGCTTCACCCAATGGGACAAGCTTGCTTCCACGTTCACCTTCTTGCCAACTGTACTTTCTCCCTGCATTGCAAAGTTGCTAGTGTATGAAGCAGGTGTACAGTCAGGACTTGCATGTTCACTCTGTTCAAGAGATTCTCTCAGCTGATCAAGTGTTTCAGCACAAAAGTCTTCTTCCTTTTGAACCATCAACTCAGAGAAATCCTGGACGGGATTCTGCACATGATAGACATACTGTGATCTAATCTGAGCATTCTTTCCATTACCGAAATTCCCTACATTCGCTGAATACACTGTTCCTGGAGTCTGCATTTCATCAGTTAGCTTTAGCGGAGTTGGATATGGAGATCTCTTTGATCCGTTATGAATTCCTTGGAAATCAGAGTGCCCTCTATCTTGGCCATCAGGGGTAAGAATTGCCATATCTTGCTCACATTCAAAACGCACATATTTGTTCTTATGTTGGGTATTATCAATGGGATGTTCAGAAGTAACTGATAAGGGTGAATCATAATCAACCTTCTTTGCTGTACCAAAACTCTCAACCACACTGCTTTCAGGATAACCGGAAGAAGTATTTTTGCCTGATAGCTTCTGACCTTTTGACGAATTGCTATGGAAGGAGAAACCAAAATTAAATCAATTTAATGCACATATAATGCAAATAGACATTACAAAATGGATCTCCCCTAGGGAGATCTTTAATAGCAGACACGTCATAATAGATGATTATAACAGTCTGTTTCAGACTTAATTATGTTCCCATCTCCTTTTCTCTACTGATGAGAAGAAAACAAAGCAAAATAAATAGGACAGAAATGAATTGAGACAGTATTTATCATTGTATATCCTAAAGTTCCCTCACTCGTAAACTGAATTTGAACAATTAGTTTGGCATGTATTAAAAATTCCAACCTTGTAAATTCCCACTCCCCATAACATACTTCTTGCAAAACTTCACAGCGTTTAACAGGAGAGATAGGACCTTGATCCAGCTCCTCCTCCAAATGTAACTTTTTAATGGATGTGCTGGGAAGCCATGAATGGAATTTGGAATTTTCTGCATCTCCATCATGATGTAATACATCTTTCACTTTCTCAGATGCTTTTCTTATTTCAACAGGAGTTTCCAGCAAGGTACCACAAGACCTAAGGAATCTGGCCTGTCAAAAGTACTAACAAGATTATATCTCACAAATCCCTGGAGTTGAATAAAAATATTGATAAAAAAATAAAAAAATCTGCCTTAAACTTCTAGGATAAGAATGCTGGATTAACTATCTATAAAAAGAGATCACATCCTCAATAATTCCACATTTCTTAAAGCATCCGACGTAATGAAAGGCAATAATCTATTCAAGTTCAGACAAAATTAATCTGTCATACACTATATACTAAATCAATATCATCAAGGGAATGCTTCTATATGTATGTGTATTTGTTATAT
The DNA here is from genome assembly GCA_963556465.1 of Berberis vulgaris. Lineage (NCBI taxonomy): Eukaryota > Viridiplantae > Streptophyta > Magnoliopsida > Ranunculales > Berberidaceae > Berberis > Berberis vulgaris. The sequence continues at coordinate 88,450,350 of OY747125.1, read as the reverse complement.
TTCAAGGGATTTTAGAAACTTAACATGTCCATTCAATTGTGTTTTATGTTTTTTACCATTTACTTCAAGCCCGAGCACATAAGATATATGCACAAAAACAAATCAGCATTTTAAAAACTAAGACGAACTTATCTTTTTTCTTTCTTATCTTTTTCCTATTTTTGTGCACAGACAGCTGAGGCTAGATAGAAATCAGACAGTCATGTTGTACCAATAGTTAAAAACAAGAAAGCACGTACGCTTCGAAAAACTTGTCGTATCCGTGTCTGACACGTATCCAACACCGACACTTTGTCGTTATGCATCAGACACTTGGTCAACGTGTCAGCAAGTGTCAGACACATGGTCAATGTGGTCAACGTGTCAAACACGCCTCCAATACACCCGGAACTTGGTCATGACACAATTAAAACTCAAAAACCAACTTTGTTTCATTTTTTACATTAGATGTTTGCAAATAACCACATAATTTAATGGTTGTTGATCCATCTGAAGTGAATGAGTATTTCAATTGCGATTTAAGATGAATGACTCTTCTCTCATTTGCTTCTTCTCTACTTTATTTTTTTCTTGCAAAAAGTGCCAACTTCTTCAAGACACTCTAGGATGGCACTTTATTAGATTATCATTATGTCTATATGACTTATTAAACAATAGTATGACGTGTCAATGTCTCCCCGAGTCCTAGTTTTTGGAAAATTGTCAAGTCGGCCTATCGTGTATGAAATGATGCGCGTGTCCGTATCCATGCATCCTTGGTAAAAAAAAAACTAAGATCAGATATATTCCACCAATGGTTCAAAAACTGTGATCTATCAACAGTAAAGTCAAATTTTAATACATTTTTGTAGCAATCAGAGTCCAATCTATTCTAACTTATTGTTCAATTTTTAACAATGTAGCAACTTGTTGAAATAAATGCCAATCTAAATTGGTTTTTACTGTGCATGTGGCAATGTAATTGTCTATCTGGTCTCCTGAGCCATAAGCTCAACTGTATGTAGGTTTAGCACCTCAGGAAACCCCTAGGATTAGGCAGTGCAGATGACTCACTTGTAGAAATTATGGAAACAGTGAAGGTGGAGCACTGCACCCAATTTCCCATAATCTAAATTAAGCAGTTTCCAAGAGGCTTCCTGAAAAACCAGGGTGTGTTTGATTATTATTATTATAATTTTCCGTGGAAATACATAACGGTGGAGATAAGAGACAATTTTCAGACCGCGATGCTGAAGATAGCTATGTTTATTAATGATTTTGAGAGAAGATTTACAGCGGAAGGTAACAAGTTCTATCCTCCCACCCCTTTCTTTCCTATCATCCACTTTTCACTATATTTATGATTTTCCACAGAAAAAAGATCAATGCACGCTAAATGTTTTTTGTAGATCTATGCTTGAATATATTGTTTTAAAATGCACATGCATAGAGGTGGCAATGGATCGGGTCAGCCATAAACATATCAGACTTGGGGCCCCGTATCCATCCGTTTCTTAGGATATAGTCAACCAGGTATCTTTGAAACCACCATAGCCTAATATTACCAACAAAAGAAAAACTTCATTTATTTTCTTTAAAAAGTAATGTAATAGACCCTAGCATCCACAACCATCATTAACAAACTCATTCACTTAGCCCCTTAATCAAGCAATAACTGTTGTGTTTCTTGTAGAGATACTTACAGATTATCATAAAATATATAGATGTACATATCCAGTCGAGAACTCTATAGGAACGTGACTCAGGTTTACACTTCATTTCCCATACCCACCGGTCAGGTCGGTACCCATTTAGTGGGTCAAATTCCCATTCCTCTCTTTATATCTCTGTGAAACATAAAGAGCTTGCTCCATGTAGAAGGTAAGAAAAACTCAATAATATAATTAAACATGAAATAGCTCTTGTTTGATTAATCAGATGGCAATTAGTTCAAAATGTCCTTGATGCAAAGTCTTGAGTATTGAGACCCCCACCCTTACCCCTCATTTTTTTGTCTTTTTTTTTTAATAATTTTATAGTATAAGTTGTGGTTAGGCATAGCCCTACCAAAAGGAGTATAATAAACTAAATAGGAGCTATGTCTAAGAACTCCCTTCTCGTTGCACACAGTTCTAGCCCGTGCATATCACTCCCTCCTATTCTTCGAACATTATATAGATTCTTGACGCCCCTCTCAAAACCAATCTATTAGTAGTGGCTTCTGCACCACAATCTGATGGCACTTGGTGGTAGAAATGTTAATCGTGCAAATCAACATAGTGTGGGCATTCCCGAATTTCCATCATTTAGAACTTCACTATTTTCTGCTCCATTTAGTAACCTTTTCATCAGTTGTTGCACATGTTTACCTCATTGCAGATAATAGCTTTCTTGCTCCAAAATGATGCTTGCCCACCTGTTCCCATGGAGTAAGGATAATAGTTCAAAGTAATCTTCCATCTCTTCAAAAGGTTACTCCATGTTCATTAACATTTTTAGGGAGGTTAAGAGATCATTGATGCTCAGCCTAGGCCACCTGCATACTACCAAATGCAAAAATAAGGTTCAAATTAGGGAATTTTAATATCCCAAAACCTTTCTTTACATAGGCCACTTCTCTTTCTTTCAATATCCGTTTCTCTCTTTCTTGTCTGCTTCTCATTTTTTCATGGTTGGTATTTTCAACTTATGTTGTCTCACTCTTTTCTCAGTAAATTGTAAACTCCATCTCTTTTTGTATTTCTCCATATGACTGAAGATTTTGTTTACTTGTACTATTGAATAAGTAAGTTCAAATATTAATTAATGTATGATATTACTTGATACCTATAATGTAACTTTGCTACGAATGACATCATTATTGATACTTCCATGTTTGGAACTCTCAAATCAATATATCATCAACATGGATTAAAAGATGTTTGATCAATAATGTTTTCTTCTGAAAGCAATGTATATTTTACTTTATATAGCATTCCATTATGAAGTGATATTAATTCAATGAAAGTACGAAACTAGTATCTACAAAGTTGTCTTTGAACTTGGACAGTTGGACATCAAAACCCCATGTGCCAGCAACATATGGGATTGCTAGGTTAATTGGGAATTTGGGATGGTAGATGCAATAAAAAAAATACAGCACAGCCTGTTTGCCAAGCATTCACGACTAAAACACTCGTATAAAATAAAGAGGAATACATGCAAAAAGTCTATGCTTTCTCAATAATTCTAGAAATGAACTATGGAGCCCAGAAATGGATATGAAGAAATGATATGAAATTTCGGAAAAATGGGAAACGGATGAAGTGACGTATGTCCTAGCATGGTTATCAAAAACGAGCATAAATTATATTTGATAGAAATGGGGTCGTCTGACAATTAAAAAAAAAACCAGTTAATAGGCTTTGGTTCCTTCTACCAATCCCAGCATACCCATGGGGCCATATATATGTCTCACAGTTCCTAATGTGCGTTCAGGCTCCAATTGTGCAAAGCCTTCCCAGTTGTGCCCACCATTCCTTCTTTATTTCAGTGTTTCCCAAGATGCCACCGCAGTTAGCACAATCCTAAGTAACAGAGCCATTAGAATTAGCAGCAACACATAAACTTAGAGCATCCTATATGCCGAAGATCATAACCTCACGATGTTCAAGGTAGACAACTGCATCTGCCATCTTATAAAAAATCCTCCTGTTGGCTCTAACGAAATGGTAATAGTTTTGCAGCATACACTTCCCTTACTGATCTGGAAACATCTTCTACCAGAGCAGCCATTCTTATTTGCACATAACACTCTTCTATATATTTCCCACCAAATTTGGAGGACTGTAAAGCATAGCTTTGATGGAATCCTTAATGGCCCTTTACCCCAACTGTTTTACCAATTGTACCCATTCTGCTTCATGAGCTAAGATGGCTCTAGTATAGCATTCCTCATGAAGAGCAACTCTTCACCACATGAGACTATGGACATTCCATGGGAAAATTGAGATTTATTCTCTCTGACATTGTTAAAGAGAACACCTAGAGGAAGCAAGCAGCATATGCCCACGAGTAAGGCTAGCGTCAACAACCCCTTCGTAAGGCATTTCCAGCGAATATGCTTAGCTTTGGGATGAAACGGACCCTTCTAGCAAGGTAGCATAAGCAATTTTAGTAAAAGGGGCTCACAGTAACAGCATGGACACAACAATGGCAGAGAAGCCTCTAGGTTCAGGCTCCAACTAAAAAAAAACTGGTCTAATCCAAAAGGTGGGTTGAACCTGCTGAAGCTATCCCCATGTTTTGTTTTTTAATTCAAGAAAGAGTTTTACAGTGATTTTTACATTTTTTAGAATAGATGAGGCTACCGCGGGCCTGGGCCTTATGCAATAATCATATAGATATCCCTTCAACACAAGATAGGTCATCGAAAGGATCTCGGACGACCCACCAAAGCACGAAAGCCAAGATAAGTTTAGCAAATAGAATGTTTAGATCTTAGAGTGCAGAACTGCAGATCCTACAGTTATTCCTCATTTGATTAGCTTTTGTCAGTGCATGGGCTTGATCTTGAAGGACTCCTCCCTTGTGGATCATGCCAAAAAAAAACTCTTGTTAAAGTCCATCTACCTGGTGAAGTTCTTAGCTGCATCTACGTCAGAATGCATCTCCTGGCTCGGAAATAATTCTTTTGTTTAATCTAGTTATCCCACACCTATTCCACTTCCATCCATATGGATTCTTCACTACTGTAACAAAAACCATTCAACATACAGCTATTCTGTTCAAATAATGAGTAGTGAAAATGCCACCAGCTTCCATAGCAAAGCGCATAGAACTCAAGTTTATAGTAATCATCTTCTCCTCACAATTTTCCCTGCCCAAATGAATCTTCTGCAAAGGCAGAAAAAAGAGAACTGACACCTCCGATTCATCTTAGATGCAAGTTCCAAAACTTATTTTCTTTTATATTATCATATAAATGCCATCTGATCTTGTCATTAACTCTATGTCCCTCTCTTTCTTTTTTTTTATGATAAACAATTCAAATTGTTTGAAAAATTTTGCTACCACTGTATACCTGTGTATTTGACAACATCCACACTTTTGATGCTTCTCTCATGGCATGCCACTACACTTGATGATGGGATAATGTTTTGACTTGTGAGGTTTTGAGATCATCACTTTTCTATTGTTATATTACTTTAAGACCTTTGTAAATAATAAAGTTCTATGCTCTAAAACACTACACTCCCCAAGTAAATATCACTAGAGTTTGCACAAAGCATTCAAAATTCGCATTGCTAAAAAAATTTGAGTTTTGGTTTTACTATCAACTACTCAAAAGCCAAATACTGAATGAAAACCATAGCATCACGCACCTCGTCCTTGAGATCCTTTTCTTTGGGGGATTCCAAATTGCAAACTCTTTTATCCTGCCCTGGAGAACGCCCATTGTCTAAAAAGTAAATTTTTTTTGCAATTAGCTTCAGACATCAAAAAAATAGAAAAGTAGTCTAACAAAAGACAACTCAATCCACCATTGACCATAATCAAATATTTTTTATAATTCGCCTTCATAAGACTATTTACCAACTCTATGGAGTCAAACACAAATAATATCCGCCTAAAAATTTTCATTTTTAACAGAAAATCGAAGATACAACAAGAATGTAAATCTAAAGAAGATAAAAAAGTGTACCATCAGATAGAAGCAAAGAACCTAATCGGTTTCTGGAGACGAGCGGGTCGTGCTGAAATCAAAGAAAACCAAACACATGAATGAGTTCACTGGGAATTCAGTAAGTTTGTTGAAGATTTAAGGAAACACAATATAATATAATACTCACTCGAGTCTTTGAAGAAACGGCATTAGAGCCGGAAATGAGATGGGGACGAGTGGTTTCGTCTCTAACACGAAAGCAATTCATGAAACAACCCATTATCTGTCCGAATGTTCTCAGAACAAAACCTACTATCATGGAGAAAGATTGAACCGAAGATCGATTGATCGATCTGTGTGTTTGTTTACAGAGAGCTGAATCGAAGAAATGAACAAAACCCTAGAATGGATTATGAGAGAGAGGCAACAAGTGTTTGACGAAATGAGAGAGAGAGAGTAGGTTTTGTTGTTCGCGTGCGTTTGGCGTTCGTTCGGTCGGAATTTTGGATTTGCTCTCTCTCTTTTTGAAATTTAAATTTGGTTTCGACTCTCAAACGAGGGAAACGCTTACGCCAGTAGGTTTGGATTTGAGTTTGGGCCTGATGCTGTCTGTCTATACGGGCTTCGATTGGTCAGCCTATTTGTAAAGGCCTCACCAATTAGAAACAACATCCACCAATGCCAAGGTAAGTATTAGTTTAGAAAAATTGTAAGTGTCAGGGGAAATGGCGAGGAAAACAGCGAGGGACCCCACAGGGGGGAGGGCCGTCCATCCCCCGGGATGCGCGTTTGAACCCTCGGGGGGCGTGCGTTGAAAATTCAAACGCGCATCCCAGGGGGGATGGACGGCCCTCCCCCCCTACTCCACCCCCCTGTGGGGTCCCTCGCTGGTTTCCTCAACACTTAGATGGGTTCATTAGTTTACCTTTTTTTTTTTTTTATAGGATCTCGTAACCTATCAACAAGGTGCGACCTACCGGTCAACACCATAAGAAAGTAACTATGCCACCAACGGGTCTCGAACCTAGGACGTGGGGAATAAACCCACACAACCCTAACCACTCGACCATAACGCCATTGGCTAGTTGACCTTATTTGGGGTATCCTATACTCCAAAAGGGTACTACGTATCTTGGGTGGCAAAGTCTACATAACCCTGTGAGGTTCCTCACACCAATCCAATGGTTTTACTCTGTAGGGGACAATTTCAAGGTAAGAAAGGGCAAGCTTTGTGTAATAATTTAGATGGTCCAATAACATTCTGGGAGAGAATTAAAATTTGGAGGCTTTGATGTGGAAGCAACATACAAGTTAATATACAAACAACATGCAGACTTATCTTTTGGGGACCAGATTGAGTTGATAAGTTTGTTCTGTCAATGTCAAGAAGTGGTTTCACCAGAATCCAAACACCCAACCTGGATCATGAATAGACCACGTACATGCAAAGGAGCCTGATCGATCTTGCATCAAAGGAAAACAATCTCCCCGTGAAATCATTTTTTATAATGTGGGAGCTTACATTGCGCTCAGTACACATAGTCATACTATCTACACACAGTTATTCGAGAAAGTGTTATACATAGTTGTACAAGAAAGTTTTCCAATATGTGTGGCCCAACATGTCCACGCTAAAATGAGAGCAAGGAATGGTGCAACAGAAGAAAGTGAAACTGCAGCGTCAATGCCCATGGAAATCGTCAATCACAGTGCCCATGGAGGTAGACCCACCGCAACTCCCATAGCAAATTGAAGATGACTAAGTGAAAAGATTGAATGAAACTTTGCTAATAACTTGTTGCTTGGCTCTTCCATTTTAAATAGTGTTTTACATACAACAGTCTGTTACTCTTTGAGCTGTAAAAAGACTCACAAATTACGACCAAACTTTACAAATGCCTAATGCAACAAAAGCTTTGGAAGGATAATCACTCTAATCAGAAAAGCTATTCATCAGCTAAACCCATGAAAAGCCAAGACTCCCAAACCAAAAAATAGGTCATGAAGGAACATCCATTTGATTGTCAGATAAATCATAGAGATGAGAGATCCTCGTAAACAGACTTGATCCCTGGCCTTTCGGAAATGGGACGTATACATCTCAAAGCTATTCCCAAAACCTCCTTCAAGCCTTTTTCTGATGCTGGATTAGTACCCATCTCTGAAGATAATGCAGAATCAAAACAATCTGCACCACGCCCTTCTGCCACCCTCAACTTCACCCAGTCTGTCAAATCTACCCCACCCTCCTCACCAGAAATCACGTCTCCAGCACACTTCCCAGTCAAGAGTTCCAACAGTATCACCCCAAATGCATATACGTCTGACTTGAAAGACGGGGATGGCTTCTTGGCTGCAGCGAGTTCCGGTGCACGGTAGCCCAAGACTCCTGCGTCAAGGATCTGTTCTATGGTGCCACTTTGCGTCATGAGACGATGGAGACAGTAATCAGCAATGCGGGCATTAAGCTCCGGCCCATCTAAGAGTACATTTGTTGCTTTGAGGTTACCATGTGGGACCTCACGGTCAAAATGAAGATAGTTCAAACCACGTGCAACATCAACAGCTATCTTGAGCCGTTGGTTCCAAGATAATGGCGGTCCTTTTCTTCCGGGACGATCTGAGAAATTGATAATATCAATTACAACATAAGACAATACATACTGATAAGTAAACGTAATCAAGATATACAGGTTGATTTCCAACCCAATACATAAGACAATACATACTGAAAAGTAAATTATTCACCATCCCAAATTTGTAACATATACAGGTTGATTTCCATTTTCATTTTGAAAGACAAGATTACATTTGAGACAGATAACAAGACTTTGAGTCAGCTTACAATGTTTCCTGACAGCACTATAGCATGCAGCAATAAGTGATAAAGAAAAGTTATTTGCTTTAGTTGACCGTGTCATTGCAAGGGACGCAGTATTACAGTCAGTCAGTCAGTCATGAATATTTCAGTTGCTATAGCTCCAAGATCCTACCAATCATAGCTCACCTACCTGCAGGAATTTCATATATTCCGTACAGGTGATGCATAGACCTACTATTCCACATTACTTCTCATATACAATCCAGCACTGATTTGATTAACCTATTGGCTTAATTAGAAGTATCATAGGATGGCTAAACAAAGTTGCGTGATCTTTCTTTCATCATTCAGATTGGCTTCTGATAAAATGGATTGTATTCAACTTGATGGAGGTCCAGCACTCACCCACCCTGACCGGAATAGAATGACATTTTACATGAGTTTTGCTACTAACGAGACTCGTTTTACTATATTTTCCTGAGTGAGAAAATATGGTCATCTTGACCGCAGAAACTAAATGAGGTAAAGAAAAACTTTAAACTTTCCTACCTCATAAATGACAACTCTTAAAAGTTTTAAGGAAACAAGAAAGATGGAGAAAACAAGAATACCACGATACATAATTAACTCTTCAATCAGCTAACCGAGGATTGATGAATTTCTTGGAAGGAGCATAGCTTTGTATCAATGTCAGACCTAATCATTCTCAACCTACAACACTGTAGTTCCTGAACAGTTTTTAATAATGTTTTCAATTTGTCTGGGTTCGACCAATGAAATTTTGGATCTCCAACTAACGAGGTGGTGTTAATGGTATACAGTCTTATGGTGTATGAGACCGTAGAATTTGGGAACTCATTTATTTACTTACATAAGTAAAAATTAAATCAAAATAACATGGAAAAAGAAGACGGTCAAGAATGTTACCATAAAGAAAGCTTGCAAGGCTACCAGGAGCAATATAATCCGAGAGAATCAACTTCTCATGTTGGGTAGGCCCCCAATAGTACCCCCTAAGTCCCACTACATTGGGGTGTCGGATGTTCGCGAATTTCTTAGCCTCCTTAGAGAAATCCTTCTTTTGCTTTGCTACCCCTTCTCTCAACCATTTTACAGTCAAGAACACCCCATTATCAAGCGTTGCCCTGTAAGAAGTCCCATGGCTACTCCTCCCCAAGACTTCAGCTGGGGCCCTTGACAGCTCTTCCGGAGTAAGTGTGATTGTGTCATCCAAGAAATGCAATTCACCGGCTAAGCGATCTGGAGATGTAACATCCAATGTTGCTAGATTTTCTTGTGGAAATGAATCTCCAGAATCTGGTGACCATGACAGCTGGCTGTTCTTTGATGGTGAGAAAGCGGCAACTGCTGCTAATTTCTCTTCAGGGCTTATCATCTCTGACGAAGATCCTTTGTGTGAAGCCATAAGATCTTCAGCTGAAACAACTAAAGCACCACCACTTCCTCTTCCACTAAAGGCGGAAGGGTTGGATAGAGTCTGCTTGCAAGGAGCTTCCTTGCTTGTAACGTTCTCTTGCGAGGATCTCCTTGAGCAGATGTAATATATAAAAATGGCAAGAAGGATCATTATGATTATAGCGAGTACACATGTAACTATGATCACCACCTTGATCACAGTTTTAATGGGCTTCCTTGTCGAATTTCCAGCTGAGGAATTTCCGGAGCCCGGTCGGTCAGTTGGAAGTTGTAAACCAGAATTTCCAGGATGGAAAGATGAGTCTGGGAACTTCTTAAGGTTTTCTGGAACATTCCCTGAGAGATCATTGTATGAGACATTGAAGTTCTGAAGGCTGACAGTTAAGTTTTCTGGCAAAGAACCAGTGAAATTATTTTGGGACATATCCAGTGAAACCAGAGAAGTCATGCCACCCATGGAAGATGGCAAGGAACCAGATAGATTGTTAAAAGCAATATCAAGTATTTGAAGGCCAGCCAATGACCCAAATTCTTCAGGAAAATATCCATTGAATTGATTATGTGAAAGGTCAAGAACTACAAGATTCGAGTCCTTGGGAGATTGAGGAGAATACTTAATAGCCCCAGAGAGAAAATTGTTGTCTAGATGAAGTTCTTGCAATGTGGGCAATGTCAGCAGGTTATATAAAAGGGGACCGTTAAACTGGTTGAAACTGAGATCAAGAACTTTGAGCTTGGGATACTGGGTAAGAACTGCTGGAAGGGCATTACTCAAGGAATTATGTGAAAGGTTAAGGTGATTTAGCCGTAGGAATTGAGAAGTTACTTCAGGGATGGACCCCTTCAACTGATTCTGGCTGAGATCAAGGAACTCGATGGAATTATCCCATTTCGCCATATGCGATAGATTTCCAGTGAACTGGTTTCCTGATAGATCTAACACAACACAACTGCCCGTCAACAATGGAAGTTCACCTGATATTTCATTTGACGAAAGATTAAGGATGCGTAAAGATGTTGATGTGATCATACTGATTGGTCCTGAAACATGAATAGCAAAATTAAATTGGGCATTCATATGACAAGCACAAGATATTCAACAATTAATGAAAGAACAGCTTTGCAAATTAGTAGACCACTGAAATCAAAAGTGGTATAGAACATACCTGAGAGATTGTTGTTGCTCAAATCCAATTCAGTCAAGACTAGAGAATCCTCCTTGAGAAGACCATTTGGTAAAAATCCAGAAAATCTGTTGTTGCTAAGCCGTAGAGTGTCGAGCTCATAGACAAAATTGAATGCAGGTAACTCTCCGGAGAGTTGATTGTAGCTAAGATCCAACATTTCCAAACTACCAAATATTGGAAGTTCACCTCCACTGACTAGTGAGCCAGTAAGCTGGTTATGGCTCAGATTCAGATACTTGATTGTATCCGAGATGCCCGGTAGGAATTTCTGCTGCTGAGAACTAGAACTTGCTAGCAAATTCCCACTAAAATCAACATGAATGGCAGCCGAAAGAAGCAGGAATTCCTCATCAAGGTGCCCCTCCAATTGATTCTGATGCAAATCTAACCACTCAAGACTTGTAATCAACTCAAACCCCTTTGGTATCCTCTTTGTGAACCCATTACAAGAAAGGTCCAAATGTACCAAGTTTTGCAGCTTGGTCAAGGCCGCCGGTATGGATCCAGAAAACAAATTTCTACTCAAATCCAAAGATTGAATAGACGAAAGCCCACTTACGGATTCTGGGAGCAACCCGGAAAAGTTGTTTCCAGCCAATGAGAGATTCTGTAAGCTATGTAACTTACCAATCTCAGGGGACAAACTAGAAAACACATTATTGGAAATGTCGAGATACCGAAGAGTTTTAAAGACCGAAATGGATGAAGGGATTGTTCCAGTGAAGGAATTGTTTGACATGGAAAGCTTAACAAGGGAAGTAAGGTTAGCAAGGACACTTAAATCTGCATCACCAGTTATGCCCTGGTTATCAAGCACGACACCGGCGACATTGCCACCATTACAAACAATCCCATTCCAGGAAGAAGGACACCCATTGAAATCAATGGACTCCTCATTCCATGAGTTTAGTACATAACCAGTTGGGTCGTGCCTGATCCCTTTCTTAAACTCAAGCAGTGCTAAAATGTCCTGTGAAGGGAGCTGAGCTACACTAGTACTAATCAAAGAAAAAACCCAAAAAACCCACACAAAATGCTTCATTTCTTAGATAAATCTAACAAATGGGGTTCACAGAAAACTCACTTATTTCCAATCCAAGATAACAAAATAAAAAAGCACTAAAACGCCATACCAGAGACAACCAGAAGAGATGTTGAGGGCCTCATTAATGGTGGAAGCTTCATAAAACCAACTGAGCAGCACCTAACAAAGAAGAAGATGTGACCTTGAAGGAGGACCCCACTCACATTACCACCACTTTGAGCTAGATTGAAGAAGCACTGAAAGTAAAAAAAAAAAAAAAAAAAAACACTTGAGATTTCTCTCAGAGAGGGTAGGTTAACAAGTAATGAAATTTCTTCCACTCAACCTCATCTTTGGTTGCATTGAATGTAAAAGGGACCAAGAGAGAGAAAATCTCTAAAACCCATGGGTTAGTAAAAGCCAAAAACCCTAATAGTTTACAAAGAACAAAGCTCGTCTGCTTTGCATTTCACACTCTCACTCTCACTCTCACTCTATCACCATGAAAGGGGAAGCTTAAAGGTTAAAAGTGAGACCTTTGGGTGTGTAGAGCATGTGAAGGGGGGAATCTGAGCAAAAGGGTATTCTTCTAACTCACTGAAAAACCTAATCTAACCCTAATCTTGGGTTCTGTTTTAGCTCCTAAAAATGGGGGTAGCGGGAAAATTAAGTGTTTTTTTTTTTTTTTTTATGAGTAAATGGAAGCTTTACCCGCCAAACAAAATAAAGTAGCCCGCCAGATTGTGTTCCTTGAGGACGTCAAATGCATTTATCAAATCCAGTTAAGGAGCCAAGGTAAGAAAGTTGATGCCACGTGGAGTGGGGTTGCAATGGCCTTGCCTTTGACTGGGTTCCAACTTCCAAGTTCCTTCCAACCCCTCAATTTTTGCGGAGGCAAGCTGCACGAATGAATTGAATTGATTCCTAAACAATGTTCCTCGAGATGATTAATGGTAATCATGATCTAGTTAGTACCAGTCAAGATAGATCTTAAAACAAAATTCAATGGAACATAGTTGATTTTGCACGACTTATATAATGATACGTACACATCATTGATTTATTGACCACTATGCAATTTACGGTTTAAACACTTAAGGTCGATATGCCCAATGTAAACACAGAGGTGTTGGCAATATCTTTTAATGCATACCTCCAATGGTTTGCTAAATATCTTTCAAATTTCAGGTCGAACTAATTATCAAATAGCTTTCGGTGGACTATTACATAATTGGGTCACAGTCAAAGTAGTTTTATTTTATTGTTATATCTTATTTTTATTTTTTATTGAATGACAATAAAATCAATGACCACGGTTATGACGTTAAATATGTTTGACTATAATGTTCTTCAGTGAACTGGTGCTTATAATTTTAGGGAGTTGCTACGTGTATTCAGTGGTGAATCCAATAATTTAGTCAAGGGGGTAAAATGACAAATAATTATTAGTTGATAATAGTTGTTATCAATAGTGGTCTAAATTTTTTTTTTTTTTATATCTGAGCTAGTAACTAATAAAATAGAACTATCAAATTTTAAGCCAAAATAGGGTCGCAATATCAATAATCTTAGCAATGGGCAAACGAGCGTAATAACTAGAATATATAACTAAAATAAATAAAAAAAATTAAGATAAGTATCTAGTTGAAGCTAAAAAAAATATGAATTTTACAAACATAATATGATCCTAATACAATTTCATAGGAAAAATAATTTATATATGGCTCAGATTTTGTACAAGTTTGCTAATGGTATATATTTTCATTGAATTATATAATTATTATTTCAGATATTAATTTCAAATATTTTTTTTGTTGGAGGTTTTATACCACTTATGAACAAGCAATTCATTTATTTACTTTTTGCAATTATATAAAATTGCGTTGAAAACAAAAAGCAGGGACATGTCATACGCACCAAAAGGACCGAAAATAAGTTTGTATTAAATTAAACAATTTTTAATTTTTGCAATTACTAATAAAGTTGCATTGAAAAAAAAAATGAAATTTGTGCTCGAAGAGTATCAAACTCGGTTCGTTTATTAAAATTAATAAACTTCCAACCACTACACCAACATAGATATATTTAAATAAATGAATGAACAATTCTAATATTGTATGATACATTATATAATAAAAAAAAATTGTAAGACTAATATATAGTAAAAAAAAAATTGAAAGTTGAGGGCCTCTCCCCTTAGTAAATCCGCACCTGTGTGTACCAGACTATTCTTGACGAAATAACAAAAGTAAATATCATCGATAAAACTAAACTATAGTCACGAATTCTTAACTTTAAATTTTGCATACAAGCATCAAAGATACACTAACCATCGCACAAGTTCTAAAATAAATAATAAACACTATGGTAGGTTGCGTAAAATTTTATAAAATTGCCCTGCAAACAAATTTTATCTTCTGCGTGCATCTAAAATATATTGTTGAAGAGTATAATGTGTTCATCAAACACAAAGGGTTGATAAAAAAAAATACGTATTAAAAAGAATAAATATGTAAGTGACAACATCAATTAAAAAAATTGTTGCAACTATTATAACAAATTTGTAAAAATTTGCATGTAAAATCCAAAAAATTCATAATTGAAATCATTTCTACAAAGTCCTCAATCAACAACATTAGTGCTCTTTTTCTCTTGGTAATTAATTAGAGTTATTTTGGGTTTAACAAAATGTGATTGCATACACCAAGCAATTTTTAAAAGTTAAATTTAAAAAATGAAGTTGGGGGTTTCGAGCCAAATAGTTGAACACACGTAGCAACTCCCTAATTTTAATGTCTCTCATAGTCTAGTTGTTTTGAATGATTTATTTGAATGAATATTTTTTCCTAAACAATTGTTGGCACAATAAATGTTCCAAGAGTAATTGACAAAAGATCCCTTTTTTTAGTTAACTTTTTATTTAGCTTTAATTAAGCTAATACAAAGTCATTGAAAGTTATTATAACATTGAATATGTTTTGACGGTTTAACTATGACTTGCGATGATTGATGTGCATGTGTACTTTCTTAACACATTTTCATATGAACTAACTATTTAAATGGTTTTTTTGACTAAATAATTGGTGTCACGTACATGTCGAGTTTGACCGAACAATTACAACTGATTGTCACTATTGTAACATACATAATTATAATGCACTTTAGATATTCCTACTAGCATCAAAGAGATTTTTTATACGAGATTTGTTCACCAATGGGGCATCACCGACCTCCTTACATATGTGTATCTTTCTTTAAGCAAGTTCTTTTTTGTTGGATCAGATGAGATTAGACCTGCGACCTTAAGGTTAAAGAATTTCAGTGTGTCGCTAGGGCCTCATGCCAATCCCATTTGATCTCTCAACAAAAATAGATAACAATCTAATATCATCGTTGTTCATTTTATATTTATCTTTATATAAGTAAGATATTTTTTGTTGGGTTGGATGGTATTGGACCTGCGACCTTAAGGTTAAAGCCTTTCGGTACGCCACTAAGGTCACAAACTAATCTCATTTGATATCTCAAGAATATTGAGACTGTCTGACAACAATGACACTTTTGTTATGTGTATCTTTATCTAAGCAAAAAAAATTTATTGGATTAGATAGGATTGGACCCGCGACCTTAAACTTAAAACCTTTCGGTGTGTCATTAAGGTTGCAAGTCATTCCCATCCAATCATATCTCAATAAAATGGAAATAAGCAAGTGTCACTTACGTTAGTGTTTATGTTTATTTTTATCTAAGCAAGTTGTTTGTTGCTGCATTGGATGGGACTGAGGCTGCAACCTTAAGGTTATAGCTATTAGGTGTGTCAGTAATGTCACAAAAAATTCAGTAAGGTCGCAAACAACCTCATATGATCTTTGAAGAAAATGGACAAAATTCGGTGTCATCGACCTTCTTATTTATGTTTATCTTTATCTAAGCAAGTTTTTTTTGGTTGGATTTTGTGAGATTTTACCTGCAACCTTAAGGTTGAAAATCATTCAGCGCATCATTAAGAAGTCATTCTCATCTAACCTATCAAGAAAATTAAGACAAGCAAACATCATCTACATTCTTGTTTATGTTTATTTTAAAGTTATTGGAATTGGATTTGCGACCTTAAGGTTGAGATTCCCCCGTGTGTCACTAAGGTCACAAGTTAATACCAGCTAATCTCTCAAGATAATAGACACAAGTTTATTTAATCTTAATGTAATCATTCACCACTTGTGTTTTTGTTTACTTATAAGCATTATTGGTTTGGATTGTGTAGGATGTATTGTATGGCTACGGTTATAGCATTTTAATTTGTTCCTAAGGTCACAAGTCAATCACGTCTGACCTCTAAGAAAAAAGTCATATAGGGGGTAAAATATGAGACTTTGTTCACTTTAAATGTCATAACTTGTCAATTTGTTTGTGTTATTTATTGTTATATAAATAAGTTATTTTTTGTTGGTTTTGGTGGTATAAAATATTTAACTTAAGGTTAGCATTTGGGTTTATCGCTAAGGGTTTGTTTGGATACGAATAAAGTACTGGTTGAAAAAGATTTTTATTTAGCAAATATCTCTCAAACAAATTTTTGTTGAGCAAATTTTTTTAGAAAAATCTTCATTTGAAAATTTTGTTTATGGGACCCAAGTCAAATTTTCTCACGTAAGTAGGGAAATACGCACCTTTTTGTTTTGTTTTTTTATCCGACCTTGTTCACTCTTTATTATTATTATTATTTTCAAATGAATTAGATATAATTAGCATTGTGGCCTTAATTATGTTTATATCATTCAATCCCTGTTGACATTGTTAGAAAAAGGGCAGTGTGTAAAATTCAAAATTTATATTTTTTTACACACACACAATTATTTCTATTTGAGTGTCAAAAACATCAAGTATACATAACTTGTGTTTGCATTGATGATTTTTTTTTTTCCATTTTTTTGACTGAACCATAAATATTTAATGGCGGTCGCAAATGGTTGCTCGAGTTATCCTACATTTTCCTCAAGATTTGTTAAAATCTCAAAATGGATTTTTATTTTTTGTTCGTGATTTTTGTTGCAAGTCTCAAATGGAGAAGAATAAGAAATGATGAAAAATATGCGGCAATTATTGAATTACAACCATATAGAACTTTTTTTTTATCTTAATGTCATCATTGTTTTTTTTTTTTTTTTTTAAATTATGTCTGACTTGTAAACATTGAATGGTCACATGATTTTTTATCTTTTAAACAATGCTTACATTATGTCAAAGTAAATGTGATTTTGGTTGTAAACATGAATCCTATACACGTAATCGTAGCTTGTGTATTATTTTGTTTTTGGTATTTGTTACTTCAAGTTTCGTATAGGTAGTAAACATTCTATCATGTTGGTTATATTTTTCATTATAGGATTTATATATGCGTTGGACAATCTTTTATTTTCCTTAGTTGGAGTAATAAGATTTGGAGGATTTCAAAAGGTTCTATTGAAAGTGTGTCATGCTTTTGAAACTAAAGGGAGTTTTGCAACTCTAGAGAAGTTGACTACAAAGTTATTCACTGCCACCATGTTAACAAGTGAAAAACCCTTGGTGGAACGGTGAACGCGCGCCAGCAATTTTTCACAAACAATAGTATAAAACTCGCTCTAACGAAAGCTTATCCCTTGGAATTACAATCCATGACCTCGCAAGGCCAACTTGAAACTTACAATAAATTTCAAGAACCCACAATCGGATAAATAAGAATTAGACAAGCTAAAACTCGGATTTATCTCTTCTAGTGACATTCTTTGTGTGATAGATCGAGAGACAACGCGCTATTTACAATCACTATCTTATCAATGGAAGACTTCAATCTCAATATGAGATGAAGTGGTTGAAAGCTTAGCAACTTTCCTATGGAGGCATCAACCAATTCTAAACTTACTTCAACCTTTTCTCACTTATCTATTTGTTTAGATAACCCTCGCAAGCATAGAAAAGTAGAGTTTCTTCATTGAAAACACAATGACTATGCTCTTGAAGTGTTGTGTAACTGATACTAGAGTGATGAGTGTTGGATGTGCGATGAGTGAAGAATGAGGCAAAGTTTTTTTGGGCATCTAGAGCAATCTGGTCGACCAAACTAGCATTCCCAAACGACTCTATTTAAAACGTTGAGTTGACTGGTGTTACAACAAACCACTGCATGTCGCTCAATACTTATCAGCCTGTAGACTGCATTGTGTCTGAATTCAACTTTTGAATTCCTTTTAACACACCCAATCATGTGGTTTCAACTAATGGTGACTTCATCCTTGACTTTGACTAGTCTCTTGATGACTTTAGTTGACTTATGTTGACTTCGCTTGGACTTTTGACATCGCATTTTGACTTAGTCTTCATGAGTTTACTACTTCAGTTTTCTTGTCCTTGACTTTGGCTTTAAAGAGCTTTAAATGGCATTTACAAAGCTTAAGACTTAAATCTCAAACACTTAATATATGGTTTTATAATTATACCATATATTTTTACAAGAATCATGGAAGTTTCGACATAATTCATAGATATATTTTGCAAATTAAGTTTGGGGATTTGTAAATTGAAGTGTGTGACTTTTGATAGTTTTATGTAAAACTATGATGTTTTCTTTTGTCATTACTCTTTTCCATAAATAATCAAATATTCCAAAAATAGTTTTGTTGTAACTTGTTGACAACCATACTAACTTGAAATTAAAAAATGACTATTTTCCATGGAACTGATGAAACCCAGATAGAAAAGAAATATATTTTGGTGATAAATTAATATGAATATATTCATATCAATTCGGCAAAAATAGCTTAAAACAATAGAACATTTTTTTTTCTAGAAATACCAAAGCAAATTTCTTTAATAAACTTGATAGACGTTAAAACAAAATTGATAATAAACATAATACAAAGTTATAATAACCTTTTTAACCACCTATTTATCCAAAGTCTTTAGCCAGCTTAGCCATAAAACTCATCAAAACACCAAATCTCATCACAAAAGCAACATAGCAAATGATGTTTTAATCTACGAGAAAATGAATATGAAGTACATAAAGGAACAAGCATTTTGGACGAGGTAGGAGAAGAAAAACATTAAATGATTTATACCAAGCTGAGAAATAAAGTCTCATGAAAGACTTAGAGAAGATGTGATACACATTAAACAAGAGAATAGATGCAAGATAACACTCTAACTTCAAGCAACTACAAGGATGCATCCCTAATATACCTATCCATATTCCTAGTAGCAGATCTAGGAACAAACTCAAAAAGTTATCGAGAATAAAGTGAGATCAAATTATGAATGGATAGTTTGATCCAAATATTGAGACATTGATTTCTTTAGGAGTTTAATTATGATAAAAATGACACATCTTGGATGAAAGAAGAAGACGCTAAATAACTTTTCAACGACGATAGCGTGAACTGCCTCCATCAAGTTAAAAGTTTTCGTTGGCCTGAGTTCAGTTTAAGAATGCAAAGTAAGCTAGTTACGATTTAAATTTTCAAAAAGGTCTTTGTCTTCTATGGTTGTTACTTTATTCGATTTACATAAATTTAACATCTATACTCAATCATAATTTTTCTGGAACATAACACTTGCATTTAGGAAGACCATAATAAATATCTCCAGCTATTAGTGGGCACAAAAAGGTAAAAAGGGCAACCTAATGTTAAAACTCTAAGACTACATTGGCTCGCACTTTAACATCATAACCAGTTGGCAACTCGTGTAATATTTTAGTTCTTTATCCTCTTTAAAAATACAAGATCTAAAACATTAGAATATAAATAACAAAATTTCAAAAGTTCCCCACTTATCACCTCCACACTTCTTGTGGAAATTCACAAGACACACAACTCCACATATGAGAATATCAAAGTTACACAAGCTTAATTTTAAGTAATCAAATATACAAAACTAGTTATAAAAAAATAAAAACTACATTCTTTTTTAATTGAAACAAGGGACTTCTGAGTGAAATTTAAAAGAGATCACTTTAATAGTTGTTCATGTAGGCTAGCGAACATTTTTTTTCCACTCTTACATGGGTCAAAGCAACAAGTCTTGAGGTGGGAATGTGGAAGATCGTCAACAAAAATAGGGAAAACATATTTGAAAAGAATATAGTTTTTTATAACTATAATATCCTCCATATACATATAAAGATCTTTTACGATTCAAAGATTTTAATGGTGTTTATACTAACAAGTTCCCCCACGGGGCGCTTAAGGTGTAATTATGTTGATATATAAGTTTTCAAAGTTGATCAACAACATGTTCAATGGACGAATCTGTTAGAAAATAAATATCCTTTTAAGTTAGCTTAATTTCTAAATGGTTTTCAAGCTTAACAAGCCAAAATTATTAGGGACATAGTCAAGGTAGGTGTGAAGTTTAAAGAATTGAAAAAAAAAGGATATTAAGAAAGAGAGATTGAAAAAGAAGAAATTATTTTTACAGCTCATACTCAACTTAGTGTGGTGTGGTGTACTAAAGATATGAGTCTGAGAAATCAATTAAGAAAGAGAGATTGAAGAAGAAGAAATTCTGGTTTGACTGAGTGAGAAGAGAAAAGTAAAATAACATAGGGAAATGAGTGAGACAACCAGGCAGTAAGTAGGGTTTGGTTGGCTTCTGATATTCTCATATCAGCACATGGGGTCATTTGTTGTCATGTGGGGTCAATGTCAATTTGCATTACATGATGTAAGTACACTAGCTACTGAGGATATCTACTAGAGAACATTAAAAGTAGCAATTACACCATCTGTACCTAATTCAAACTGAAAAAGATATATGTATGCATCCATTGATATCTTGTACGTGTAAATAAACTAATATATAAATGTCCATTTATTAGTGCTCGATCACTATCTTAAGCAGACATTTCATATCAAGTTTCACCAAACCTTCACACCATAATCTTGACACTCAACACCGCTCCGTAATGCGTAGAATAGGTCAGCTTCCCTTACAGACTGCACATAAGTTTGTGAACATCTTGAAACTAATATTCTACTTTTAGTTTTCTTGAAAGTGCTTTATTGGAGTCGGTTGTTTGTGGAAAATGAATGACAACTTTAGCTTTTGAGCCTTGCACAGGGCAAGAGCAACTAGATTAAAATGATGTTGTCTATGATGTTTTTGACCAATCTACGCATCAAAACTTTATTTATATCGACCAATCTCCACATCAGGATGTTATGTAAATTGTATGCCCAGTCCATGTACTGTAGGATAGCTCTTTGACTGCATGTTCTATTATTTCAGTATATTTGTGTGGAATATAGTTTTTACTTTGTTTTATAATGTATAGGATAAGATGCATGTGCCTTCATCTACTTGCATGTGTCTTCATCTAAATGAGTTCGTTATAATGCATTGATATCCAAAATAGCTTGCATGTATAATTATGTTTTTTGTTTATTGGGCAATGATCGTTTAATAAAAAATGTAGTTTAACATGAGTGCACAATACGAACTTTAGAAGACTGACGACAAAGAGTTATTGCTTTCATGATATTAGTCACAACAACAATCACCCTTTATCATTATTATAAGAAGCTAAGGAAACCAGTAATAAACACAGATGAAGTGAGAAGATGTGCTTTAAAGCGATTGTATTTTGAGAGTGATCGAGAATGTCACGATCAGCTTAGGATGAAGTGAGCTTCTTTTATGCGATTGTGTGCTTGATGATGACGGTATGGATTAAGATATAGTAAACATGTGAAGGTTGAAGAACAAGTTCTCATGTTTCTCATTACTGTTGGACATTATTTACATAATCGTAAATCAAGTTTTGAATTCATTCGCTCAGGTCATACAGTTAGCGCTTACTTTCACTTGGTATTATTTTCACTTCTTAGGTTATACAAAGATGTAGTCAAACCCGTTAAAGCCACAAATTCTCCTGCTGATGGTGAGAATGATCAGAATTGGCATAATTATTTTCAGGTTAGATTTTGGGTATCGTGTTTTTTTTGTAGAAACAAAAAACAAAAAACAAAAAACAAAAAACAAAAAAAAAACAAAAAACAAAAAACAAAAAACAAAAAACAAAAAACAAAAAACAAAAAACAAAAAACAAAAAACAAAAAACAAGGTGTTCAAATATTTATCAAATGATTTTAACGAATGACTTTTTCGTATAACATGTCGTCGGCGCAATCGACGACACTCATATCAAGGCCAATGTTCTCCCTGAGGACCAAGCTAAATATCATAATATAAAATATTTCATTTCTCATAACGTGTTTGTTGTTTGCACATTTGATATGAAATTTTCATATGGGCTTGCTAGTTGGGAAGGTTCAATTCATGATGGTCGGATTTTAAGAAGTGCAGTGAGTCAGACAGGAAGTAGGTTGACAATACCTGCTAATGGTATTTTTTCCCCTAATAATTAAAAACATAATTGGTAAGAGTCAAGATGCTTATAAGTGTGGATACTAATCCCTGAACAATCATAATTAAATAGGTAAATACTACCTTGCCAATGCAAGATTTCCATTAGTTTCAAAATTTCTTACACCATATCGCAACACCCGATATCATCTCTGAGACATCTATGATCGTTAACCTGAGAATGCAAATGAGTTATTCAATTTCCATCACTCATCGCTTCGTAATGTTGTTGAGATAACTATTGGTTTACTACAAAAAAAAATAAAAATTTGTGTATCTTAGGAATCAACCATTCCATGATATTGATACACATGCAAAATTTGTCTTTGCATGTACTGTTATTCATAACTTTCTTCGCGATAAAGATCCTGATGATCATTGCACAGATAATGAATATGAACAGAAGGTGAAGAAGACAATGAAGAACGAGATGGAGAAAATCTTGTTATTTCTAGCACATTAGAGTGGACAAGTGATAGGGATAATATGGATAATTTGATGTGGGATGAATATCAAAATCAATAAAACTATGTTAGTTTATTTTAAGTTATGTATTAGGAAGTTTATCTTATAAGAGTATCTAACTATAAGGATTTAGTTTTTTTTAGTGGTTTTAACATTTTATTTTTCTATAAGAATGTTTTTTTTTTAGTTGCTTTAGTCATTTTATTTGTTTATAAGGTTACTTTTTACTAGCTACATTATTGTTGTTTCACCGTGAACTTTTTTTTGTATGTATTTAGTAACTATGACAACTCAACCAATCCAGGGTGACAACAAATCAACCAAAAAGCAAGTACGATGGAATCAAATTATGGATAACATACTTATCAATACTTTGATGGAAGAAGTGGCTAAAGGAGGGAAAAAACTGATAATGGGTAGAAGCCAAATGCACTTCAACACGTAGTTGATTAAATATTCGTCATTACAGGAAATGAGATCAATCATGAGAATGTGCGAGCAAGATTGAAAACACACAACAAAAACTATCTAACAATTCGTGACGCTCTTTCTCAAAATGGATTTGGATTTGATTATGAGAATGGGTGTGCTGTTGTTGACCCTGATGTTTGGGATAACTACATTAAGGTAATTTTTGTGCATATTAATAAATATTATAGATGTTTAACATTTTCATATTAAGTCAACACATCTTAGTAACTTGGATCGATTTTTTTCCAGGCACACCCTAAGGCTGAAGTTCTTCGACAGAAGGTTGTTCCACACTGTGATAAGCTTACAATTATAATTGGTAATAACTAGGCAACAAGTGATAATGTTGTATCAGGCAGTCCTAATATTGCAGACTCTACTAGCCCACAAAGTGTAGTCAACCAAAATGTTGACGTAAACCTTGATGATGATGAAGGTGATGCTGGTGTTGAGGTCAATCCATCACAACGTTCTCGCCACACAAAGGAAAACCGCAAGCGATCACGTAACAACATCAACTCGAAAGATGTTTGTAATGCAATAGTGAAGCTCGTTGATGTTTGTGGTGTGATGGCCAATTCTTTGCAGGATCAAGGGTTCCAGTGGAAAGATGTTGAGCAAGTAGTGAGAACTGTTCCTAACCTTTCAACATTTGATGTGTTTAAAGTTATGAACTTTTTAAGGGACGGCAGGACCTCGGGTCTTTCTTCATAGGTTTGACAAAAGAGTGTATAGAGTTGTGGGTTCAAGCTCAACTGGAGGAGTCCAATTAGATTTGTCTTAATTTAGCATTGAAGTTTTAATTCATTATATGGTTTTTAGTTTAGGATTGAATGTTTGAGTCAATATTGTCGCTAGATCATTATCATTATCAAACTTCTAGTTAAGAGCTTGATTTTTAAATCAACATTGATTTGGTATTATGGTACTTGTTTTTATGTGGCATTGCTTTCGGTTTAGTTTTATAGTTCTACTTTTATCTGGTAAGTTTTTGGATAGATTATTGCTATAATGCTTGTTTTTATTGTTATATGGTGATGTTAGAGTAATAAAATAAAATAAGTTGTAAATTGTTTTTAATTCCCAAATTGATTTTCTATGCAATCAAACATTGGAAAATGAAAAGTACATAATTTTTCCAGGAAAATTTTTTATCAAACCAAACAACGGAAAATGCAATTTTCATAGACTTATTTTCTACAGAATTGGACTTCACATAATCAATTTTTTTTCCCATGTCCATTTTCCGTACAACCAAATAGTCCCTTAAAGAAAAAGAGAAAAAAGAAAAAAGAAAGAAGAAAAGAAGTCCAAAAAAATAAAAGAAAAGAAAAAACACGTAAGGACAAAAAGACAAAGATGATAGAAGGAAAAGTGAAAAATGAAGGCTTCTTTCTTATTCGGGTAAGAGATTAGTTGTTTGTTTTTACTTTTTCCAAGGATAGGTCATGTCATATTATTAATATAATGAAGATCTTAGTACTAGTTAAATCTAAGTATTCATATCGACTCAACGATCTAATTTATTTGTGCTCTATTTTTATCTTGAATCATTGAAATTTTAATTAGATTTTTACTGGATTAAAAATCTAGATATATGGGTTAGAAATTCATATTTATAGACTCTGATTTTTCATATGTTATTAAACTGGAAAAATTACTATTAATATTTAGGTTATAAAATCAGATATCATATCCTAGGATTTAGAATTCGTTTTTTGAGTTCATTACGACATCTTGATTTTAAGAAACATTTCGAGAAATAAAAAGCGTAAAAATTTTGAGGATATATATAATGAATTCATAGGGTATATGAAAACGTGAAAAAATAGATGCAAGTAAATAAATCTATTAAACATATTAAATACCAAGAAATGAAACAAACATGAAATCAATATATAATTAGAAAATCAGCTTTTCAAAAATAATATATAAGTAGAAGAAATGATAATTAGAAAATCATGAGGATTGTTTTAAAAATCAATAAATAATTAGAAGAATTGATAATACAAAAAACCCTGAAATTTACAAAAAAAACTCCTAAATCTTTTGAAAAAAAACCCTCGAAAAAATGTAATTTTTGGTAGCTCGGTTTTGTATTTTTTACGGAAAAAAGAAATTTACGAAAAATTTTGAAATTAATGAAAAAATCTAGAATTTTTTCGAAAAAATGTGACTTTTAATTTCACCCTTTTTCTTTTCGTAATTGCATAAAAATGAAATTTTCGTTGAAATTTTGCGAAATCACGTTCTTTGATCATATCTTATTTAGATTAATCCAGCTGATTTCTTGAATTATCATTCTGGATTATTGAAAGATATAACTCCGAGTTATTGAATTTGATTTCATGTATTATTCATATTATAAATTTAATTATTCAGTTTATTAAATAAATTACCGATTTTGATTAAAATATGATATTTTATTAATTATGGAAGTTTAAGTAATTTAGAATATCAGATTTATTTATACAACATATTGTGTTTAGTAAGTCAAATTATGTGATTTGCTTAATCATATCATTGGGAGATGTGATCTGAATATTCTTTATTTTATCGACTTATGCATCCATAATGTTAACTACAAATAAGGTTATTTTATCACCGGAAAAATATTTTGATTCAACATTTTGGGGTGCTTCGCGAGTCCGTTATAAACTTAAGGCGTGTCTTTTTTCACTAATGTTTTTAGGTGTAATTTAGGGAGATGTCTCAATAATTTTTTATTGTTTTGCATATCATAATGCGATGCATAATTTTGGACACTTGAGCTTGTGAAAACTTTCTTAATCGATATGAGGATGATCATAATGGATGTAACTGATATGCTTATGCATTAAGCCACGTGTTAGTGTTTCATGCTTGTGATATTGATATTTGTGCATTTTTAGTTACATACCACAATCCCATTGATTATGATTGTATGCTATCTTTTTCTAAAGAGAAACTAACTTGCGGGTCTTGCGGAATAAGATTGTTTCGGGTTGATGCCCGTTTGTAATGTGAAGTATATGCGCATTAATTAAGCCAACTTGTAGGCTGGTGAGTCATACGTGAGGCTGTTTCGAGAGAGGGATATCTTGTATTACCTCATTTGGGATATTTGTGCGCGGATGGTTACCTCGTATGAGAGGGATCGTACAGGTGATGTATGTTTGGCACGGTGATGAGTGCGATTGTACTAGTAAACAAACTAAAAATTGTTTGGTGTACATGTAAAAGTGATATATATTTTTATTAATGGTTGCACTAAACTGTAAATTATATTCTATGTTGGTTTACGTCAAAAATCATTGTTGAAATATATAAGTGATATGGGAGTTTGTAGAAAAACTTGTTCTGAGCATTTTTTCTTAAATGCATTTTTGTGAATTTTGGCTTAGTTTTGAAGTTATACTCTTGGAATTGTAGTCTGACCAAATTCAAAGCAACAATGAATATTTTTTTCTTTTTCTTCTTAAGTTAGAGTGCTCGAAAAGTTATGAGTTGTCGTGTTATCAATGAAAACGTCATTCTACACGACTTTTCAGTTTTGAGATTTTACAAATTCCGCACGTTTGGTAAAAAATGTTAAATTTTTTGACGTGTCATTTGGTTATATTATTTTATGGGATGCTAATCTTTGTAGATGCAGGAGAGTAAACCTTGCTAATATTTTATGTATGTTTGGTTTAATCTAGATTAAAGTGTATTGATGGTAAGTACAAGGTAGGTTACATATTTATGATAAGTCACAATGAGTTAAGAAACTACTTACTTTCGAGGATTGTTGGGCATCAGAAGAAGTATAAATCTTTGCCATGTATGAATTTAGATTATTTATTTCTTCTTCATGATCATATGTCAACTTCTTTTTAGTGCTTGAAATTCTCAAACCATCATTGCTAACATGAGTTTTTCTTTCTATATCTTAGGTGCACTCTTGTATGAGTGTAGCTCCTGAGCAACAACGAGATTAATAGTGAGTCGAATTGCGGAGCGGGGATCATTCTTGGGATTTCGAGTTATCTTCTTCTTCATGCTACTTAGTTATTTATTCCAACCCGATTAGTAGCGAGACTCGATAATGAGGAACATTAATTCATTTAGTTATTCTTGATTTATACTTTAGGGGTTGTATTTTGTTTGTGAGAGAAATTGGATGTATTTGTTTTGAAGTTGATTTACTAGTTGGAGATATTGGCAATTAGAATGAATGGTTTATTTGATGTTTTCACTGTGAGCAATGGTTAACCAAATGTGTGATGTTGGATTTTTAGAAAGTCAAGTAATTAGAGAATATTTTGTTTTTCCAAAAATTAGGGAATGCCATTTTTATTGCTATTTGTTTAATTTACTCAATTTTAATTGAGTCAATGAAAGTTATTGTAATGTTAAATATGATTTGACAGCTCAATAATGAACTATGACGACTGTTGTAATTTACTAGCATACATATTTGTTTTTTAAACATACTTTCATATGAACTAATGTTTTCGGTTGATTTGAACGACTTATTTGACTAAATCATTTTTCCTTAATAGTTGTCACATGTAGGCCAAGTTTGACTGAAAAGGTTATATACCGATTGCCACAATTGTAACACACGTAATTACGATGTGTTTTAGATATTCTCTATAACATCTTGAAAGAGATTTTTTACTATATATATGTGATTTGTTCATCTCCAATGGGGCATCATCGATCTTCTTACTTATATTTATCTTCATCTAGAAAAATGTTTTTTTGTTGGTTTGGATGGAATTGGGCCTGGGACCTTAAGGTTAATGCCTTTCGGTGTATCATTGAGGTCAAAAGCCAATTCCATCCGGCATCCGGCGGGTCTCGAACCTAGGACGTGGGGGATAAACCCACACAGCCCTAACCACTCGACCATAACGCCATTGGCGTTTGGGTTTGTTTTTAGAAATAACCAACTATCGAAGGAGGATGTTTCACTCACTAATTTTTCCCCCCTTCTTTCATGATTAGATGTACTTAGCTTTGTGACTTTAATTAAGTTTATACAATTTAAAGTATATGTTATTCTGGTTACAAATTTGACTTCTACACACGTAATCATAAATCATGTATTATTATATTTTTCGTTATTTGTTACTTCAACTTTGTATATGTAAAGATCTAGAAGGTAGTGAACATTCTACCATGTTGGTGATATTTTTCATTGTAGGATTTATGTACGCGTAAACTTGGACAATCTTTTATCTTACACAATTGATATAATAAAATTCAGACAATTTCTAAATTTCAAAAGTTCCATATGATAAGTGTGCTAAGCTATTAAGACTATAGGGGGAGGGTTGAATAGTCTTTTTCGAAAATTGATTTAGATTTGAAAATCTCTTGCCAAATTGTTCAAGATCTTCGCTTGAACAAGTTGGTGATTGATGTTGCAAATATAGAAAAGTTGACAGCAAATGGTGATTGGTGTGTCAACTCTAGAGCAATTTACTACGAGTAATTACCCCCACCGTGTTTAGTTGATTTTACTGGAAAGGGGAAAATAAGTGAAAACTCACATTTCCCATAATTTTAATCATGTCAAAAATCTAATTATACTTGAGCATTAGATTTTATGTAAGTGGATTGCAAATAATTTCCAATTTGGTCATTTGATATCTATCATTGTTTTATTGTTTGAAATTGGATTTAATCATCTGGAATGAAATGAAAATCAAATAAATAAGAACAATAAGTAAAGGGTATGAAAATCGAACTAGTAAAAAATAGTTGGAACATATAGGCTGACATTATTTTCATGATATATTATTAACACAAATTTTTACTTTTTTTGAAAATAACATAAAAAAAAAACTAAAAACCTAAAATCTACCTTGGCAGTAGCTCGGGTTAGCTTACTAGTGATTAAAACCCATGCTTCCCAGATCTCATATGTTGTCTTAATCCCCATAACCTCAAGGTCAAAGCCACAATAAGGGTTTTGGTTTCTTACAAATAAGGCACTTACTGATTTTCTTTCACAACGATATCTTTTGATGGTACATGGTTAAGATGAAGGTTTTAAACCTACTCCTTATAATAATGGAATGGTTTACAATTCACTAGTCCTAAGATAGGTAGGTTGGCGATGAGGGAAGAATTGTCTCAATATTTTTTAATGTGGTTGAACTAAAAACTGATTAAACCCATTAAACCGACTGAAACGATAAAAAACCGAACCGATTAGGTCGGTTTCGATTAGGAAATTCAAAATCGATAAAATCGGTTCAGTTTTTCGTTTTTAAGTGATTTAATGGATAAAACCGAGCTGACCAAATATATAATAAATAATATATATATTAAGGTTAATTGCTAAATCCCCTTACAATAAATAGCTAATTTAGATGTGCCCTCATCATTAATCACTATTGCACTTACCCCCAAGATTAACGGTAAACATGCCTTGACCGTCAGTTTCAAACCAGATGATCAAAATATTACTGAGAAATCAAAGGCTGAGATTGAATATTTCATATCTCAAACATCTAATCTCGAAGAAAATCCTAGGGCCTAACTAAAATTGTAATCCTATCTCGAGGAAATTCAAACAATTAATTAAATTTTGTATATCAGACATCTCATCTCGAAGAAAATCGTAGGGTCCAATTGAAATCATAAACATATTTCGAGGAAAAGAGCATGGGCCCAAATTAAATCATATACGCATCTCGAGAATCTGACGATTGTTAAAAAATCCCTATTTTTCCTCCCCCCTTCTCCATCCTCTATTTCGAGCCCTGCCGCCACCCTCCCCCTTCCTCATCCCCTTTCCTCCTTCCTCATTTGTTTTGCAGCCCCATTGCCACCTCCCCCTTTCTCATCTTGGTCCTCGTTCCCCCTCCCCCTTCTCCCTCATCTGTTTGGCAGCCCCGCCACCACCCTCCCCCCTCCTCCTCCTATGGTCTCTCAATACTGACTAATTTCAGCATAGTTTGTAACTTTTTGGCGAATGGAATCACAAATTTAGATGTTTTAGGTGTTTCCTCAGTCCCTAATGTAACACACCAATCTTTTTCTCCTTCCCACTTTCGGGTTTACAGTATGTTAGGCGTTTGCTTTCGACTCTGGATTTGGTGTTGATGCTCTAACTTTTTGACTTTGTTGCACTCCTAAAGATATGGACTTTTTCTTTTCAAGAAAATTCGAAAGCTTCTTTTATTAGCCCTTATAAATTGTCACTGATGAGATAAGGTGGGGTTGTTTGTAGGCAACTTTGAAGAAAACAGAGTATGGGTGAAAACATTGTTGTAAAAGTCAAAATTATAGAAGTTAGAGAACCTTTAATGCATAAATGTTAGAGATGGAGTCACAAGTCTGATGAGTTATCCAACTAGTTATTCATCCATACTCTGTTTTCCAGGTGCAAACTCTCCGAGGAGAGGTTTGTTAGTGGCTTAGAACTTTAACCTCAATATCTTATTCCAACCTTTTAAGGCAAACCTTATGATGAATTTAGTGAACAAATTGACATATAAAACAGTGGAAAGTGATGTTTTTCAGCTAACACACAAAGAAGGAGAAAGGAGGAAGAGTAAGGAGGAGGGGGAGGAGGAGGAGGAAGGAGTGTAGTATATACCTGAAACAATCAACCCAAAGCCAAACTAAACACTGCCCAATCTGCTGCGTATGCTGCCTTTTTTTAGCCCTTGCATGCACACAAATTCAACCAAAACCACTACTTATTACACGCTGTACACGACTTGATTTCACGTTGTATGCATTGCCTGTTTCACGTTGTATTATCTGATAGTATTCACGACTTGAGTCCTTTTCTAACACTTCCCATATAATTGGGAGTGTGTGATTGTGAGTTTCACATAATTGGAAATCCTTGTGTGTAGAGGACTTTGAGTCCCTGATAAATTGTGAGCAACATAAGAAGTCCTTGTCTCACAAGGAGGAATGAGGAGGGAGGAGGAGGTGGCAACGGGGCTGCGAAACAGAGGAGGAGGAAAGACGAAGGAGGAGGGTGGCGGCGGGGCTGCGAAACAGAGGATGAAGAAGGGGGAGGATGATGAATGGGGATGAAGATGAGGAGAAAGGGGGATTTTTTATTTTTATTTTTTTAACAATGTCAAATATTTCTTGAGATTCGTATATAATTTAATTTGGGCCATGCGATTCTCCTCAAAATATGTTTATGATTTCAACTAGACCCTTTTCTTCGAGATGAGATGTTTGAGATACACAATTTTAATCAATTGTCGAATTTTCCTCGAGATCCGATTACAATTTTAGTTGGATCCTAGGATTTTCTTCGAGATGAGATATTTATACACTCGGTTAAAGAAAAGCTTTTTAAGAGTTTGGTCAATCAATGAACAAGGATCATTGTCATACAACACATACTAAGCTATGAAGCAAACTGTGGGTGGGAGCTAAGTAATTTTTTCACCCAAACTAGGCTATGTGGGTTATGAATTCTTTGGTCCAAAAAGTTATGGTTTAGGCGAGATCCCATTGCTTCACAACACTCATTAATAGAGACTTTATTTTATTTCCTTTCCCATGTCCATCGAACTAAACTGCTTAATTGGTTAAGGTCTAGTCACTGAGATTCCTTCTCAAGTATATGTTCCATCCATCTTGATTCTCATCTGCTACTCAAAACTCTTTAAAAGATTTTCCCCTTATCAACTTGTAGTTCAATAATTGAATCATTTCTCCATTGCGAGCTTCAAGGGAGGTTGCATTATCCATTCAAGGTTTGAAGTTCATGCATTCACTTCCATAGTGGTCACCCATAGTGTCGATGTTTGATTGAGCATACCAAAATTTAGTGTTGTCCTCATATTTTGAGTACCCTCACTTTTATAATTTAAACACCATATCTCCAAATCCATTTTTACGAGCAATATGTGTAGGAATTTCTCTATTATGTGAGTTTATCAAATAACTGACTCTCTGGAGAGCAGTTACATAATGGAGGAAAACAAATAACTGACTCTCTGATAGGGAGAGCAGTTATTTTCTTTAAGAGATAAGGTCTCTCTTCTCATGGTTATAAATATGTTCATTTTGGGTGTTGCTTGTCCTATTGAAAAGCAGAGAACATTTTTTTGATCCACAGAGAAGAGAAGATTGATCTCTGCCTGCAGAATGGCTAATTCCACAAGTAAGTAATATCCATCTTCTTAACAAGTATGTTTAATTGACACTATGTGGTTTGATTGCTTAATTGTCTCAAGTAAGTAATTCCAATATATGGTATCAGAGCCAACAATCTAAGCATCAAATTCATTTATACTCTCTATTGTTTCCGCTGCTTGTTTCCGCTGCCATGAATCCTACATCATTTATACTCTCTATTGTTTCCGCTGCCATCAAATTCATTTCTGCAGAATTGTTTGTATGTGTCACCAAAGTGATTTTCCTGCAATTAACCTTCTGTAGTCTCAGTATATCTTAAAGTTCTTGGTTTATATATATTTAACAAGTAGACTAAATTTCCAAAGAAATGGTTTCTACTGGGTTTTATATAAACTGCAGCATGGTGACTTATGAAGAATGGTATTCTGTGTCACTCTTCTTGCCTAAAGGTGTTGCATTTGCACAGATTATTATGTTTTTGTTTTGATCATGCTCGATTTGAAATTCATACATAAAGTTTATGTAGACAGTTTCTTGCCTAAAGGTGTGACTGTTCTATAGTTTTCGTATATGAATTCTCCAATCAATTTTGGAAATTATGCAGATTTCAACATGTTGAATCTCATCAACATTGAGAAGTTGAATGGCAATAATTTCAAAGCATGGAAGCAACAGATTGAAATGCATCTGGGAATGTTGGAGTTTAGCATTGCTTTCACGCTTCCGCAACCAACTACCCTCACTGAAGACAGCACAGTCCAGCAGAGAGACAACTTTGCTAAATGGGAGAGGGCGAACCATATGTCATTGTTGATCATGCAGAATGCTATGGAGGATCACATCAGGGGTGGTATAGCCACTTGTGATTTGGCAAAGGAATACATGGCTAAAATAGAAGAGAAGTTTAAGAGGTCTGACAAGGCTGAAACAGGCTCTTATCTTTCTGATCTGATAAACACCAAGTATGATGGTACTAGCAGCATCCGTGAGCATTTACTTAAACTGGTGAATCTTTCCAACAAGTTGAATGCCTTGGACATTGGCATCACTGACCAATTTCTAGTTCATTTGGCACTCTTCTCTCTCTCGAGTGACTATGAACAAATTAAGGTCAGCTATAATACTCAGAAGGAAACCTGGAGTATTAATGAACTAATTTCTATCTGCTGCCAAGAAGAGGAGAGGATGAAGAAGTCAAGAATTGGGGCAGCCAATCTGGTTCATGTTGGCAAGGGAAAAGGAAAGGTTTCTAACTACAAAGGATCTAAGCTGCCTGGACAGAAATCAGGTTCTATGTCTGCTGCAAAGAAAGGTACTCATCCTCCTTTTGATTCTTCTATTAAAACTGATGGCTCCTCCAGTTCAGGTTCTGGTCTCACATTTGTTAAGAAATATTTCAAGAAATGTTTTCATTGTCAATCCCTTGAGCACTTAAGAAAGGATTGTCCTGCTTTTAAGGCTTGGCTCATAAAGAAAGGTACAACTTCTAATGATGTTTTTGTTACTGTTGAGTCAAACTTAATTTTTATTCCTCAAAACTCCTGGTGGTTTGACACTGGCTGTTCTGTGCACATTACAAACTCTTTGCAGGGATTTCACCAAGGTCAAACACGAAAAAATAAGGATTTCTACAATGTTTATGTTGGCAATGGAAGCAAAGTGGTTGTTGAGTCAGTTGGTCGTGTCATGTTGAGATTGTCTTCTGGTTATGTTTTAGTTTTAAACGATGTTCTTTATGTACCTTCGATGAGAAGGAATTTATTTTCTGTTACTCAGTTTGTAAAGGATGGTTTTTCTTATATTGGAAATGACAATCAAATTCAGTTTTTCTTTAAGAGTCAGTTTGACAATCTCCTTGGTTATGCATTTCTCAATGGTGATCTTTGGCAAATTCAGTGCACTTACTTTCATGAATGTTTGAGTGTTGATCATTCTGCTTCCAAAAGATTGCTCCATAATGAGAGTTCTTCCATGCTTTGGCATAGGAGACTTGGGCATATATCGAAAGATAGAATGAAAAGATTAATGAAAGATGGTGCTTTGCTGTCAAAACTTGATCTTAATGAATTTGAGGATTGTATAGACTGTTATAAAGGAAAAACGACCAATTCAGCAACCAAATCAAAAGCCACAAGAAGTAATGATCTCTTAGAGATTATTCATACAGATATATGTGGCCCATTTCCAACGAGAACAATTTGTGGGAATTCTTATTTTGTTCTATTTATTGATGATTTTTCTAGGTATACATATTTATATTTACTTTCTGAAAAAGCACAAGTTCTTAGCTGTTTTAAATCTTTCCAACTTGAAGTAGAAAAACAGTTAGACAAACGTATTAAAATTGTGAGATCAGATCGTGGTGGAGAATACTTTGGTAGATATACAGAAAGTGGGCAACATAAAGGACCTTTTGCTCTATTTTTAGAGCAAGAGGGTATAGTTGCACAATACACTACTCCAGGTACCCCATCACAAAATGGAGTTGCAGAACGCAGAAACCGAACTTTGAAGGACATGGTACGCAGCATGCTATCTTATTCTCAGTTGCCAGAATTTTTGTGGGGGGAAGCCATAAAGACAGCCAACTATATTCTGAATAGAGTTCCCACAAAAGCAGTCCAAACAACTCCATTTCAGATTTGGACAGGAAGACAACCAAGCTTCAATCATTTTCACATTTGGGGTTGTCAATGTGAAGCTCGTTTGTACAATCCAAATGAGAAGAAATTGGAGATGCGAACCACCAGTTGCTATTTTGTGGGATATGCAGAAAAATCAAAAGGATTTAGATTTTACTGTCCTACTTCACATACGCGCTTGGCTGAGAGCAATAATGCAAAGTTCATTGAAGATTTTGGTTCTTTCCACTCCAAATCCAGGAACTCTTATGTTTTTGAAGAGCAATCTATTTTGGAACCCACAGCAGCTAGTAATACAGTTCTTCTACCAATGCCACTTCCTGCAAATGTACCAAGTTCAAATCTGCCAGATTTTGCATCCCATGGGGTAGCACCTCCAGGTCAGACTTTGGTCAGTCAACCTTCATCTAGCTCAGTTCCTGATTTGCATGAGGTTTCTACTTTGCCAACACCTTTACCAATTGTTTCGAATGAGCCTATTCCATTGAGGAGATCAACTAGAACTAGGACACCAGCACTTGCCAGTGATTATGTGGCTTTCTTACAAGAGATAGAATATGACATTGGTGATCATGATGATCCGGTGACTTGTAAACAAGCAATGGATGGCTTACAAAGCACACTTTGGGAAGCTGTAATGAGAGAAGAATTGGATTCAATGAACAAAAATGTTGTTTGGACTTTGGTTGAAGGTTCGGAATTTATTAAACCCATAGGCTGTAAATGGGTTTATAAAACAAAACGGGATGCACATGGACAGATTGAACGGTTCAAAGCACGCCTTGTTGCTAAGGGTTTCACTCAGAGAGAAGGTGTGGATTATACAGAAACTTTTTCACCAGTTTCCACCAAAGATTCTTTTAGCGTCATTATGGCCCTCACAGCTCATCTCGACTTGGAGTTGCACCAAATGGACGTCAAAACTGCATTTCTTAATGGCAGTCTTGATGAGGATATTTATATGGAACAACCACCAGGATTCATTGAAAGGGGGAAGGAACACTTAGTGTGCAAGCTCAACAAATCCATTTATGGATTAAAACAGGCTTCTCGGCAATGGTATTTGAAATTTGACCAAGTTGTTCAATCATTTGGTTTCAGAGAGAATAAGATTGATAGATGCATTTATATGAAGCAAGTTAAATGCAATTTCATTTTTATGGTTCTCTATGTTGATGATATACTTCTTGCTAGTTCAAGTGTGCAGCTACTTCATGAAACAAAGCAAATGTTGTCAGCAAGCTTTGATATGAAGGATATGGGACAGGCACATTATGTCTTGGGCATTGAAATTACAAGAGATAGACTGAAAAAGACCTTGGGGTTATCCCAAAAGAACTATATTGATCGAGTTCTTAAAAGGTTTAATATGGAGAGTTGTAATGGTGGTGATGTTCCAATTGCCAAGGGTGATAAATTCTCTAATTCACAGTGTCCAGTGACTGATCATGAGATAAAGGTAATGAAAGATAAACCATATGCATCTCTTGTTGGTAGTGTACTGTATGTCCAGGTATGTACAAGGCCTGACTTAGCCTTTGCACTTAGTGTATTGGGAAGGTTTCAAGCGAATCCTGGTATTGCTCACTGGAATGCAGGCAAGAAAGTTTTGAGGTATTTGAAGAAAACACAAGCTTATGTTTTGGGATTTCATAGTGTTGAAAATTTGGAAGTGCTTTGTTATAGTGATGCAGATTTGGGAGGATGTGTAGATGATAGAATGTCAACTAGTGGGTATATTTTCACATTAGCTGGAGGTGCTGTTTCTTGGAGAAGTAGAAAACAAACCACTAGAGCTGTTTCGACAATGGAGTCAGAATATATAGCTTGTTTTGAGGCAATGAGACAAGCTGTGTGGCTTAAAAATTTGATTTTTGAGATGAAAGTAGTGAGAAGCATTGAAAGACCAATTAGAATTCTTTGTGACAACACATCTGCAGTATTCTTTGCCAAGAACAACAGAAGATCAGAAGCTTCAAGACTCATGGATATTAAGTATTTGAAGCTTCAAGATGAAGTCAGAATTGGGACTGTAGATG
Source organism: Berberis vulgaris (assembly GCA_963556465.1). NCBI lineage: Eukaryota > Viridiplantae > Streptophyta > Magnoliopsida > Ranunculales > Berberidaceae > Berberis > Berberis vulgaris. Next base: position 88,413,147 of record OY747125.1, on the reverse strand, counting down.
TGGAGCATATTGGCACCTATTACATGGTTGCAGATCCATTAACCAAGGCATTGCATGTGACAGCTTTTCAGAGACATTTGCCAAGCATGGGTTTGCAAACATCCATGGATAATGTTTAAATGTGGGAGTAAGGTAATTGCCACATTTTGTTGTTGTTTGTATTTCTGATCAGAGCTGCGCTTATTAAGATTATGAGTCCTTTTACATGACGATGTAATTCACTTATAAAAGTTCAACTCTAATAAAGTTTGCCTTACAATTTTGCAGATATGTGAGACAAAAGATGACATCTGCAGTGTCATATGACCATTAAGAAATGTGGGAGTTATAATGGTACCAAACAACTTTCATTTGAAGCCTCCATAAGACCAACGTTTCTTTGATTTGATTAGTTTGTGATTTTGGAACACTAATACTCTGTTTTGTATTAAGTTGTCTGAAGTTCATCTAATAGATCATTGGATTCAGTTGCAAAGTTTATTGATCATAATTATTTAGTGATCATTGTATACTTATTTATATGGTTTGATTGCACTCATGTGGGAGAATGTAGGAATTTCTCTATTATGTGAGTTTATCAAATAACTGACTCTCTGGAGAGCAGTTACATAATGGAGGAAAACAAATAACTGACTCTCTGATAGGGAGAGCAGTTATTTTCTTTAAGAGATAAGGTCTCTCTTCTCATGGTTATAAATATGTTCATTTTGGGTGTTGCTTGTCCTATTGAAAAGCAGAGAACATTTTTTTGATCCACAGAGAAGAGAAGATTGATCTCTGCCTGCAGAATGGCTAATTCCACAAGTAAGTAATATCCATCTTCTTAACAAGTATGTTTAATTGACACTATGTGGTTTGATTGCTTAATTGTCTCAAGTAAGTAATTCCAATAATATGCACATGGATGCAGGTGCAAATGAATTTAAACGATTGTGATGCACAAATCTCTACCATTTTAATATTTGCAATACATAAATCATTGTTATAATAATGTTTGATTATTACAAAATAAAAATAAAAAATAAAAAATCTCATGGGCATGGTTGTGTTGCCTTCTCCTCTATGTGAAACGTTTTTGTAGAGTACCTCCACACTCACATTTAAAATAATTTATGCATGATATTATTATAATCATTAAGAGGAAAGAAAAGAGACAGCAGGGTAGAAAATGCTCCAAGCCTCCATCCAACCTAACCCAAACTAAAGGCTGCATTGAGGAGTGAGGAGGCAACTTACGTGCCAAAGTGCGAAACTGGATCTCGTCCCTTCCCTCTTCTAAAAGCTCTCGCGCCCACCACCACCATTTCATTTGTGGAACCCAACCAAATTCTTTATATATACGCACAGAGAGAGGAGAGATTGAGAGACGGATTCCTTAAACAAAAGTCTTCTACTCTCTCCTTCCTTCCTTCCTGATTGAATTGGGTGTTGTCTTGGATCCACCATCCCAAATGGCTCATGTAACTCAGGTCAGTCACTCACTCCGATCCATGTAATAGTAAACTCTCTTCCCCCGATCACGCTTTACAACACTTTTAACTCAATCTTGCTTTTGATTATAAATAACCCCAGGCTGGATTTGCAACTATTCCATCTGGAACTAATGCTGCTGCTGCTGCTGCTGCTTCTTCTCTAAGGAAACAAGGACTCAAGGTTGTTTTTCCTCCTTTACTACTATCTTATTAACTCTTGTCTTTTGCAGTCTTCAACTCTCCCAATACTCGTTTAATTTAAGTCTTCATCTACAATGAAAGCTGTGTTCAATTAGATTTACAATTATGCGGCTTTCCTTTTCCTCTTTATTACTTCTCTATCCCTTAGAATAGTAGTATATTGACCTCAGATTATTGTCTCAGGCTCAGCCAAGCTGATGCATAAAACTTTTATTTGATTGGGTAAACCCTTGTGTTTCCTATGGCCTTTTCATTTGCTCCAACTACCGGCTATCCTACTATCCAGTCCAGGCTTCTCCCGAGTCAAAAGTAAGGCAAATTTCGGCATTAGTCCGGAGATGATTATCATATTTTGCATCAAAGGTGATAATTTTGGGTAAAATGCTGATATAGGGAGCATCTGAGATAAACCTGACCAAAAGTTCTTGTTGATCTTTATACATGAAACTATCAAGGGAAAATAATTCCAAGGCAAAAACAATTTTTTTAAAGGAGAGAGAGATTGGGGGAGGATGCACGTGTATTAAAGTTTGATTATAAAGGGGGCACGTGATGCATGGAAGAGGGTGGCTAGGTAATACTTTGAGGTATAGTTGTGTAGATTAATTGAAGAATCAATTTTGATGTAATGGAAGATTTTGTTTTTGTGGGTTGGGCCAGATTGATTTCTGATCGTCTTCCTATTGTCATAGCATTTTCAAAAGTTTCCAACATTCTTAGAGTCACTCTTTACTTTTACTAGTTGCTGACTTGGTGTTTATTTTGGTATTTGGAATATAGATTTCGATTGCAAAAGAATGCATAGAAATTTGATGAAGAAGATAATGGGATCCGTATAGGTCAACAACTAGTAGTGGTGTACAAGTGGGGACTTAACACCCCCCTCCCTTTTTTTAACATCAGATTTCAAAAGACTCAATTACCTTTAACTTAGTTCATATTGTGCATTTGACACCCAAATAAAAATTCTAGATTGGAGAGACCAAATGTTAATTCAAATTCATGAGTGTTGTTGAATTCAGAACAGCAGATTAAGAAATAACAAACAGGGCCTTGGTTCAAAATATCACATGGCTCCATTTTTTTTTCATCTTAGAAGTTAGTTCAAAATATCAGATGGCTCCATATTTTTTTAATCTTAGAAGTGTATTCTTCCTGCAATGGGTGTAGTGAAGGTTTTCAAGATGCTGTTTCAAGAAGTAATTGTGCATCACCTGCTGCTTGCATTATTTTAAGCATTAGATAGCATTTATCCATGGTTCTATGCATTTGGAAATCTTTAGTGGATATTATATGTTTTCTATGTTTAATGCAATAGACTATAATGCTGGCATACTTGTAAATGGATTTCGGGTTTTAAGGCTGTTGTGGAAGAATTTTCAATAATGAGATCCATTGGAAACTGTTAAATGAATGTGTAAGGTGAAAGAAAACGTCTATTGGAGAATATTGGACATGGCAAAGATGTTAATGTTTCAGCTATGTAAAAGCTCCATTTATCGTTACAAGCAATGGAGCAGATGACTGCATTTTGTTATGACAAAGAGAGTCCATATATTACCTATTGCAGGTTATCTTAGTTTTACTTGTCCCTAGAACAAACATGGACCACAATGCATGTGGGGCTCTGTCTACATTTTAATATTGATTGTTTGATTCTAGATGGGTAATAACACTTAGGAGATGTGATTTCCAAAAAAAAAAAACACTAAGGAGATGTATCTATGTGTTTTTTGTTACAAGGAAATAATGCATTTTTTCGCCTTCTAATGTAGCTACTCCAATGAGATGTGTGTTTTCTTCCTTTAAGGCCTCTTGTACGAAGTAGTAACTCTAGTATAAGGTGCAGAATCTGATGGAGGATGGGATTGTGAGCATTTCTTGGAGAGATTTTTTAAATTTTGATCAGCAAAACAAAAGAGATTTTATTAATGAGGAAAAGCAAGTGGAAGGGTACTAGAATCCCCCACTCACAGGCTACAAAAGTATGCATCAAGTATCAAGTTTATCTATTTATGCACAATGGCTCCCCAGTTAAACATATAAAAGAAGAAGCTAGTATCTTTGAAACCCTAAGAAACACCTCAAGTCCATAGGATCACTTTGATTTCTGTCCACAAGTTATCAGAAGTTTTAGAGACAATCTTGAACACTCTATTGTTCATTTCTCTCCAAATTACCAAGAGAAGGCATGAATGAGTCTCTCCCATATCCAACAGCCAAGGGGGGAGAGATTAAGGTGCTGGGTATTAGTGGAGAACCAAAGTTCTGCCCAGTGGAGTGGAGGAAGGAAGGAAGTAGAAGATGGGGAGTGACTTTGAATTTTGAAAAGCACTTTTGCCACAAGCCTGGGACAACTGACAGGCTAGAAGAAAGTTGTCAACTGATTCAGCTGTCTGGCTGCACATAACACAGTGGTTGGGCATGGGCCACACTTGTTGATGTTGTCAACAGTGAGGATCTTGTCTTGAAGCATAATAAGAAAGGAGGCTCTGGGAAGAACTTGGCTGATCTATATGCTAACTAATGTAGTTTTTTATTCTAAGAACCTTGGGGAGAACCTTGTAGTCATGCTTTAGCCTGGTTGCTCAGGAAGATGGAGAATGGGATCCTTTCCACCCAGACTTAAGAAAGACCCATTTTGAAATCTACTTTGGGCCCTAGGACCGCAGACTAGTTATATGTAGAACCACTTAGCGAATTTGCTTGCTTGTAAGCCACCGTATTCTTCCCACATTTTTTTTTAAGAAAAGCAGCTCAGAGATCAGGGAAAAATTACAAACTTCGGATCTTTGTTCTTCACACCTTGTACAAGTCATTGATTTTATAGTTGTAGTTTTCATAGAGTAGAGCAGGATAAATTCTCAGAGTGCTGAAGTACATTAAATCAAGAAAAATTTATACTACAAAAGGAAAAGCCTGGTTTAGGAGCTGAGAACTGGAGTTCACCCGAAAAGAAGCTCATACTCATACCTTAACGCACACTTCTAAAGAGATTTCAGATAGGTTTTTTTTTTTTCTTTTCAAAACAGTGTCATTCATTCTCATACCATTTCGGAAAGATGTGTCCCTCTGGTCGTTTCAAATGGGTGTGTATAGAAAAAAGAAGAAAAGAATCCCTCACATTTTTTTCTCTCCATTGACGCCTCTTTCTCACTTATGGGGCATCTCAAATCTGATTGGTGCTCAAACAAATTAAGTAGGAGATGCACTCATTCACCGCGAGAAGTTTTCACAATCGTCCGTCATCTCATTATCAATCCCCAATCTTATGTAGGAGCGACGGGCATGGTTATCTCTTGATTAATATATAAACCCATATGCCCATATGCAGATATATTCTTATTTAATTACTGCCAATTTCACATCTCTTTGACCTTTTCTTAATTTCAGGTTGTGCAGAGAGAAAAGGCACAACACATTTAGACCCAATTGTTCTTCTCTCCATTAGTCTGCCTTTTATTTTCAAATAACCCAAACAGAACCAAAATTATAGAAGTTGGATATCAGTGTCCTTTTGTTGGATTTCATTTGGTGGTGTGGATGTGTGACCTGATTGGTTCATTGTGTAGGGATTTATCAGTTTTTTCCCCCTTCCATTGTAAAACCTAAGCAAAGCTGTTGTAGGAAAGGGTATAAGTGGACACTTCTCTGTAATATTCTTTGATTGTTATAGTAATATCTATTTGTTACAAGTAGGATGCCTGATTACAGTGGGAAGTACTGAGTTCAATCTGTGATAGTTGTAATTGTATTAATATATTATATTGGAAAGTAAGGTTAGTGAAACTATTGAAGAATATTACCTATTCGAATATAATCTTTGATCATTGTTTTGAAGGGAAGGAATGTAATTCTATCCAACCACTGGTAAAAAACAAAGTCTCAGGGAATGTGGGTCACAACTGCAACTCCTTTAATTGATAGGGTTGCATGAGTGGCTATGCTAAGACAATCGACATGGTTATTGACTTATTATGAGGTTGCGTTCAAACCCACCAAAGTGGCGGATGATATGTGGAGACATTTTTTTGTAATCTCTAAGTGGTAGAATAACTATGCATCCATGTTTGGTTTGTGGCAATAGAGCATCTTATACACTATCGGTCTAATCTTGAGCAATGGCACAGAAGCGCAAGCTGCAAGCACAATTAAGATACTTTCCATTGGTATATTATTTAATGGTGCAATTTTTTTATTGTTAGAAGATTTTTTTAATTGTTATAACTCATCCAAGCACCAAATGACAGGCATAGGTTCATTCATAATAGCTTTTGTTTTACCAGATGACAATATGAGATCATGGGAAAGGGTGATTATCCATGTAAGGAAATATTAAATTCCACATGCGTGTGCAAAAGCACACGGTTGAAGCCTAGTAATAAGAATAAAAGATTATTTTCTAAATATATCTTGAAATCTTGTGGATGATTCTTGAACCTTATTATTTCTATTGATGATATTTCTGTTACATCTTTAAATTCATTTGACACAGTATACTATACATCCTTCTTACTGCCAGTGTATATATCTTTGCAGACGGACAATGTGAGGTTTCAAGATAAGTCATGGGTTCCAGTGTTATCTTTGGACCTGAAAAAGAAGAACCGATGTTCAAGAAACCAATTCCAAGTATGCATGTCAGTTCAACAAGCTGGCACACGAAAAATTGCTATTTCACCTTTCGAGCTTGAGGATGCTAAAGAACCTCCTCTTAATCTGCACAAGCCAAAGGAGCCCTATACAGCAACCATTGTTTCGGTGGAGAGGATCGTTGGCCCAAAAGCTCCTGGGGAGACTTGCCATATTGTAATTGATCATGAAGGAAATGTTCCATACTGGGAAGGACAAAGTTATGGCGTCATTCCTCCAGTAAGTAATTTTATGAACTTTTCAAGATAAAATTAAATGATGACCTGATGCTTTGAAGATGAGAAGGAACTAGTCTTTTGACATACGTACTATAAAGAGAAACTGAAAATTTAAGGTTTTTTCAAACATTACATTGTGCACCTTCTCTACTGTCGAGTTTACAGTGATGTAGGATATATCAATATTGAGTGATATCATTTCTTATCCCGTTTTTCTACAAATCAATTTGGTGGTCTACTTAGTGACTAGATAATTTTTTGATGAGTAGTCTATACCATCAGTAGATGGTTGAATTTGGCGTTACTGAATTTTGTGCTTTTCCCCCTTCTATTCTTTCAGGGTGAAAATCCTAAAAAGCCAGGTGCTCCCAACAGTGTCCGCCTGTACTCCATTGCATCAACCAGGTATGGAGACTCTTTGGATGGTAAAACAACCAGTTTGTGTGTTCGCCGTGCATTGTATTATGATCCTGAAACTGGAAAAGAGGATCCCTCCAAGAAGGGTGTTTGTAGCAATTTCCTTTGTGACTCAAAGCCTGGAGACAAAGTTCAGATTACAGGTAATGTCATCCTTTTATAGATATAGAAACTTGTATAGCTTTGAATGGTCAGTGAGAAGAAACACATTCTATTTCTGCTATGTTTCAGAAGTTGCTGAAAACAATGGAAATCCAAGTTTACCCTGAATGCAAGATCCACTGGGCCTCAGCACATCATTAGCCTTTGTCATTCCATCATCACTGAGTTCAATCTCGAACTCCGAACTCCAACCCCTCTATTTCATGGAACTTAGTGAATGAACAGATTTTCACTTCCTCCGTCAAAGGTGATTGAAGCCAAAACCCCCTGGTTTAAGAGAGAACCACTTCACATATCAAATCAATCTGATCCATCGCCCAAAACCTTCTCAACAACAATACCATCAAGCAAAACCTTGCACCATGGTTCCAACTACCCTAACAAATCTAATCAGAGACTAAAACCATAAAAAACCGACTAAACTGATTAAATTGACCGAACCGATCGGTTCGGTTCAGTTTCGGTTTTGAAAAATTCAAAATTGATATTATCGGGACGATTTTCGATTTGTATGTAATTTTTAACTGACAAAACCTAGGGTTGAAAACCGAATTGACAGTTCGGTTTTTCACCTAAATCGTGAACCGAACCAACTTTGATCGGTTATAAAAATTCAAACTGAACCGACCATTAACAAAATCGAACCGAAATTGAATTGATTCTAACTTATGCAAATTGTAACCGAACCGACTAAAACCAAACTAAAATCGAACCGACCATATTTTTAAACATATTATATTATTTTTTTATGAAAAATATATATTATTTATGATATATACTCGGTCGGTTCGGTTTTGTCGGTTAAAATCACATAGAAATCGAAAATCGAACCAACCACTTCGGTTTTGAATTTTTTAAAACCGAAATCGAGCCGATCGATTCATTTTGGTTGGTTCGGTCAGTTTAATCAGTTCGTTCGGTTTTTTGTTAAACCCTAACAAAACCGAACCGATCGAATATATATAATAAATAATATATATTTTATATAAAAATATGTATGTTTTAAAATAGTCGGTCGGTTCGGTTTACGGTTTACCTAAATTAAAATAGTTTCGATTTCGGTTCAATTTTCTTAATGATCGGTTTCAACACTAAATAAAACAATAAGGAGACGAATACTGGGAGAGGAGCATACCTGGATGATGAATAACCTAATCGCAGAGAGAGAGATGATAGCAATCCTAGATTTGGAGACTAATTGATCGCAATCGCTAAATACCTCTGTGTTGAGTTGATCGTAGCATATCAAAGGGATTAAAAAGGGTGAAGGGAAGGAATCATGTTTTTTCATTTCTCACTCTCAACCGTAGATTGGATATCTAAATGTTGAGACGAAATGGTGCATTTTAAAGTTAAGCTGGTTCGGGTGAATGAAACCAATCATCTCGTTAATTGATTAACAGAGGTATTATAATGGTGTTGGTTTAGAATCAAGGATTGTGATTTCGTTTTCGAGTTAATTTCAGTCTCCTGATTTTAAGAAATATTTCGGTGTATAAAGAAAAAACGTAAAAGTTTCGAGGATATATGAAATATGAGAAAAATAAGATGCAAGTAAATAAATGTATTAAACACATTAAATGAAATCAAAATACTTATAATTAGAAAATCAAGGGTTAGTTTCAAAATCAATATATAAGTAGAATAAATGTTAATTAGGAAATTAGGGGGTGGTTTAAAAATATCAATAAGTAATTAGAATAAATAATAATTTTAGAAAAAAAACCTCGAAATTTAAGAAAAAACCCCGAAATTTACAAAAAACCTTTTCTTTTCGTAATTTCAAAAAAACGAAAATTTCACAAAATTTCGCCGAAATGACAATCCTTGCTTAGCATAATTATTAGTTTTTATTTAATCCTCTTGGTAAAAGTATTTTACACATGCAAATGGGTTTTTTTTTTTTTTAAATAATAATATTTTTTTCTTCATGTCATTGCTATTTTCTCAATTAAAAAGAATTTGGCATAGAGTCAAAGATGACATAATGATGAGGATCATGGTTAGGAACGGATCCAGGATTGCAGACAAAGGGAGGCAAAGAGTACACAACTATTTGACTATACAACTATACAAACAATATACATGGCATGATTAATTCAGTTGTAGCTAGCTAATTAAGAGCTTACATACTTGGATAAAACAAAAGCATACATGGTGGTATAAGATGGGAGTTGGTGAGGAGCAGACCTCTGGCTTTCTTTCTGACTTTTTGGCTTTGAGGTATTTAGGACGGTACAATCCAAGTCCAAGTAGTAGTAGCAGTAGTAGCCTAGGTAGTGTCTCTTTTCTACACTGGACTAGATAGAGAGCTTTATCTTTTTGGGCAGCCCAGGCGAAACAGACAAAAACAACTTAGCTGAATCGATCTACGACCACCGTGTTTTTCAACCGCCCAATCCCAAAGCCAAAGCCAAACCCAAATGATTGCTTTTGAGAGATTAGAGAGAAAACAAAGCACATCACATCCCAACCCCCCAATCATATTATTTAATTTAAAATAGAGAGATTACAAAAAGAAAACAAAAGTCTTTGAAATGTATAACTTTCTTTCCTCTTGTCCCCAATCCAATTAAAAATTTTAATATGAATATGGTGGGAGTTAAAATAGAGAGATATTAAAAAAAGAAAAAGAGAGAGATGGTCTCCAACCCAATTAAATTTTGTAATATGAATATGGTGAAAGTTAAAATAATGAGAGATAATAAAAAAAAAAAAAAAGAGATAGTGGGTGGGTTTATGGGAATTAAAAAAATAGAGAGAGATGGAGTGGGATTGGGATTGGTGAAGGTGTAGTTTAAAAAACATAAAACAAAAGTTTTGTTTTAAAATGACTTGGAGTCAAAAGCCGAGATTGTATATAAGGGGGCCAATCTAAACTTTTAAAGGAGGGTAATATAAAAAATATAAGTAACTTTGTGGGTTTTTTTCAAAAAGATAAGGGGGGCAATTGACCCCCTTAGGCTACACATAGATCCGCCCCTGATCATGGTCGTGGAGATTTCATCGATCTTTCTTTATCCTCATCTCTGCTTTGTTCCTTCTCTGCTTTTGAATGAATATGAGTTCCAGTCTATTAGATTCAATAGATAAGGTATGTATACTCTTTGCTTTCAAAGAACAATCTAGAGAGCATCGGTCATCAAGTCAACACTGCAGGGAACAAAGTTAATTAGGTTACCTATTTGTGAGCAACGGGGGTCTCTGATGCTCTCTGCACAGGCTGTTGAGCAGGGGCGGATCTATGTGTAGCCTAGAGGGTCAATTGCCCCCCTTATTTTTTGAAAAAACCCACAAAGTTACTTATATTTTTTATATTGCCCCCCTTTATATACAATCTTGTCTCTTGACGTCATTTTAAAACAAAGACTTTTGTTTTATATTTTATAAACTCCACCCTTACCAATCCCAATCCCACTCCACCTCTCTCTTTTTTTAATCTATTTTTTTTTTAATTCGCACAAACCCACCCACCATCTCTCTCTTTTTCTTTTTTTTATTATCTCTCATTATTTTAACTCTCACCATATTCATATTAAAAATTTTAATTGGGTTGGGGACCACTTTTTATTTTTATTTTTTAATCTCTCTATTTTAACTTCCACCATATTCATATTCATATTAAAAATTTTAATTAAGTTGGGGATCGGGGAAGGAAAATTATACATTTCAAAGACTTTTTTTTTTAACCTCTCTATTTTAGATTAAATAATATGATTGGGGGGTTGGAACTTGATATGCTTTGCTTTCTCTCTAATCTCTCAAAAGCAATCATTTGGGTTTGGGATTGGGCATTTGGAAAACACAGTGGTCGTAGATCGATTCAGCTAAGTTGTTGTTTGTCTGCTTCACCTGAGCTAGCCCAAAAGGAGTAAGCTCTCCATCCAGTCCAGTGTAGAAAAGAGACACTACCTAGGCTACTGCTACTACTTGGACTTGGATTGTACCGTTTTGAATGCCTCAAAGCCAAAAAGTCAGAAAGAAAGCCTGAGGTCTGCTCCTCGCCAACTCTTATCTTATACCACCATGTCTGCTTTTGTTTTATCCAAGTAAAAAAGGGTAAGCTCTTAATTAGCAAGCTACAACTGAATTAATCATGTCGTATATACTGTTTGTATAGTTGAATAGTTGTATAGTCATATAGTTGTGTACTCTTTGCCCCCCTTTGTCTGCAATCCTGTATCCGCCCCAGCTGTTGAGAATTGTCCTATTTCTTCCTTTTTTCTAATGTATTCATGCCTTCATGGTCGGATTGTCATCTTAAATAGTTTTCATCCTCTCTTCGATTTCTTTGCTATTCGTATTATTTACAGTTTCTACTTCTTCCACCGCAGTTAATTATTATTTATTTATTTATTCCGATAGAGCAGAATGCGTGAATGAACTTGTTATTCACTCACTTTAAACACATACAGTTTGATCAAATGCTAATCCAATGAAGTCAATTTTCATATCTGGATCACATAAAAATCCTATCATTAGTATGTTACTATCATCCAAGCATGATCCATTGCGCAGAACCTATGATTCAGATGAAACTAAAATTAGCTCTGCATGTCTTTCATTCATGTCAAACCATCACATTTTGGAAACAGGACTAGAGTGGATGCTTTACAAATTTTACCAAAAATCCATTTAACATGAAAGAACGAAACATGCTGTTAGCTTGTAGTTGATGGTGTTTCTTGAAAGTTGAAGTTTTTAACAGTGAGTCAGTGACAATGTATGCCATTGTTGTCATTTAGTTTTCCTTTCCCATTTATTCTATGATCAAATGGTAGCCTCACGTAATTAATCTACTCTGAAATTTGTTCATCTAGTTGGCAACAGTTAGTTGCTGGATCATTTTTGTTTTTCGCCTTTAATTTGTATCTTTTTAAAATTGTGACAGGCCCCTCTGGCAAGATTATGCTTTTGCCTGAGAATGATCCGAAAGCCACTCACATCATGATTGCTACTGGGACAGGGGTAGCCCCATTCAGAGGTTACATCCGCCGCATGTTCTTGGAGTCTGTCCCATTCAAGTTCAATGGACTTGCATGGCTGGTCCTTGGGGTGGCCAACACTGACAGCCTTCTCTATGATGACGAGTTTTCCAAATATGCAAAAGACTATCCAGACAACTTCCGCTACGATCGAGTCCTCAGCAGAGAACAAAGGAACAAGAAGGGTGGTAAGATGTATGTCCAAGACAAGATCGAGGAACACAGCAACGAGGTCTTCAAGTTACTGGATGGAGGGGCCCACATCTACTTCTGTGGTTTGAAGGGAATGATGCCTGGGATTCAAGAAACACTGAAGAGAGTTGCCGAGGAGAGAGGAGAAAACTGGGAGGAGAAGCTCTCGCAACTCAAAAAGAACAAGCAATGGCATGTCGAGGTCTATTAATCCTGAGTTGTGGTCATTCCCTTTCATTCTGAGATTCACCCAGCATCTTTTTCATTCGGTATTTGCTATTGATTGGTCTTATTTACCAGCTATTGTCGGGAAACATTATTATGTAACAGCTCATAATAATAGATGACAATTTTTATAGAACAAAATTAGCTGTTGTTTCAGGCATTTGAGGGTTCTTGTATGTGAATACCAGTTCCTGCAAGACAAAGCTGATTTATTCAAATCAAGACCCATCTCTTTTCAATCTTGTTTCAACCAATTGCCGATGATGATAGGGGCATATTAGGCTATTTTAGTACCATATTTATATATATATTTAGCTATTACTTGTTAATTATGGTACTAATTGCTATTTTCATGTTTGTGTAAGTTTTCAATTACAACATTTTAAAATAGAAGCAACTTGGCAATTTAGGAATACTAATTGCACAAGGAAACCACACCAACAAGGAAACCACAGAAAGAGGAAAACAAGAATAAAAGGGGGAAAATACCTGGCTATGAGGGACCATCCAACAACCCATCCAGCAATAGCATTCATCCATCGCCAAGCCCTAACCCACCATCTCAGACTTTTCTTCATCATCATCCACGCTTACAAACCCTAGCCGCCGTCACCCAGAATCCATCCCATCCACGGCTGCCATCACCCATCATCTGTTTCATCTCTCAGATTCTAAGTCCCTAACTCTCGCTGTCCCTGAATCGTCCCCATACATCGCTCTGTTTCGTTCCCATCACAGCCGCACAAACCTTTTCGCCGTCTTCATCTCTCTCTCGATCGCCACCGTCTCAGTCCCTCTTCCTTCCCTCTTCGTCCCTTCTCGTTCTCAGCCAAAACCCTCGCCTACATCCATCCACAACCCTTTCTCCGCCTCGCAACAGTCTCACAGTAGAAGTAGAGATCGAAGTGAAGCAGAAGAAGAGGAAGGAACAGATCACATAGTGGAAGGAGGTATTTTCATTCGCGCTATCCGCACCCAACATTCCTCTCTCTACCACCACGGATCAGGCGGCAGTGTTTTGTTTCATCACTTAACTCTTTTACTTATTTTAGTTTGATAATTGATTATGGATTACTGTTTGAACATAATTAATATGTCTAGCTAAACTTCTCTTAGTTAGGGGTGGATTCGAAGCCCCGAACATGTGCTTTATAAATTAATTGAATTTAATCTTCCTTGCTATTAGTGATTGTGTTTTGATTAACTGCTTTATAGAAAACTTTTCTTTGTATGTTTGTTAAGGTGGCCAACTTAGTAAGCATGCTAGGATTTGGGGCTAGAGTATAGGAGAGTTTCACCTAATTGTTATAATCCTATATTCACAAGTAGTAAATACCAAGGAACGTTGGTAAGGTTAAGTAGAAACCTAGGCAAAAACAAGATGCTGATCATAATTGTAATTGTCTAGTCAGTGTTCATATTTTCCACAAAACTTAATGATCTTAGATTGCTATTTAACTTGCGATTCCTGTTTAGATAGCATGATAAGAATAGTTTGAAAGCGACGCTTAGTTTAATTCAACGAACTTGGGAAAATAATAAGATTAATGCAGTGCGATCACGGTTAGTCTTGAGCATTGTCTCTCACGAGTTAGCAAGTGATTATTGAAGATTGATTTATAAGCATGTGTTTGGTGTGTGGAGATAAAACCCTTAGCTAATTTCTCATCTTTGCCATCTCTTTAGTTTATTATCTTTACATTAATTTTCGTAGTTATTTTCATAGTTTAATTTAGAAAATTCAATCCCCTTTTATTTAATTAATTAGGTTGTTAGTTGTCTTTTAATTATTATTAGTGTAATTAACAAACCCTCTAATCCCCGGTCTAGAACGATCCCTACTTATTCTATACTACAAATCACAATGCAGGGAATTAAGTTGTGTGCTACTAAAATAGCGCATCAGATGACCCACAATTTCAAGATCAAGACCTTCCTTCTTGCAGCAACCCTGCCACTGATCATGATTACGACGATGATTCTGACTCAGTTCATCAGTTCTTGTTCCACTTTTGCATTCAACACGAGGACAAGATGATGATGTGGTTGCACGACCAAAACTTGATTAATATCCACAGCACTGTTGGTCCCATTGAGACCAAATCCTACAGCAATAATCTTCTGCTCTTTGGACAAATCATTGTTGTCAGCAGCTAGAGCTTGATAGTTTTACAAGGATCAAAGTAATCAGTACTTGACATTTAGTTTTCAGTTTGTTTGCTCTCGGCATTTGATTGATGAAAAAATCACTATTATTGTTGTGGCATTTGATTGATGAAAAAATCACTATTATTGTTGTTGCATAACTTTCAACATCAATAAAAAAAACTAAATATTTTTTTTGTTTTTTTTGTTTTTGTTTTATCCAACTTGCAATACACTTCAACAAAGCTTTACGGAAGTAGAGGTGCAAAGCAAAATAATTATATTGTGAAATAAGATTGAAATGTGGAGAAATCTAAGGGTATGTGAATCACTCCATTCCTTATAATGATGTAATAGAATGTATTTTCAATTTCTCCCAAAATACTCAAATCTCAGTTCTTCGAAGTACTTCTTACAATTATTAGTTCTACTATATTTCATAAGTGACAACCTATCTACCATTATATCTTCATAAGGCTCAATCTCTTCCCTATGAGAAAGTAAGATTAGCTCTCCATGAACGATTACAATAAACTAATACTTAAAAAAATAATTGACAATGAGAAATTATTGCTAAAAATTAAAGATAAGAAATGATTAAATAAAAATGAAACTTCTACTTCAATGAAAAATGTTGGAATACAAACTAAAAACTTGGACTTCTCTCCAAACTTAAAACCTAAAATATAAAACTCTCTTGAATGGAAAAATAGTTTCTATTTATAGACCCATGATACGTGTTTCGACGGTTGAGATGTAATTTGAAAATCTAACGGCTTTAATTTAACTCCTTGTGTTTGATAGTCCAGATTCATTTGTTTAATAAAGTGAATGGTTGAGATTTATTAGGGTTTAATTGGATGGATTGCATGAGAATAAATTAAAAAACTCAAAATTTTGAAATTAAATTCAAAAAATTTAAGAGTGGTTTTGGAAGGAGTTTTGACAAGATATTGATGGAAAGTGCTAGTGGTACAATTGTGTATCAAATGGAAATTAAAACGGGATGTGGATATGTAAAAACAATGTGATTTTGGGTTCAAAACGTTGGATTGGTCATTAAGAAGTGTATAGAATTTGTGTTTGATTTTTAGCTTGGTTTAGTTTCAATCTCTGAGAACATAATTTCTCCAATTGCTCCTCGACATGCAAACTAATGGTGGAATTATCTCGAATTTCATGTATTTCTTGATTTCGTACAAAATTATGACATTAATCAAATTCGAGATAAAGAGACATTTAATTAATTTTGAGCACATCTAGAGACTTATAAAGAGCTAAATGGGAAGTAAAAATCAATATTTTGGGTCTTTACCAGCAGCCAATGTTCAATAGCCTCCCAAGTCTTCATCAGTTCACTTACCTTCGACGATACATTACTCTTTGGCAGTCAACCTTCATTAGTATTTTAGTCTTCAATAATTTGTTTAGACGACAATAAATCACTTAACATGACAGGAGAGGTCTTCAAACAACCAAATACACATACTCGGTTAGGCAAGTCTTTATCCTTGGCAGAGCAAGAACAATTTGTGTACATTTACTCGGCTAAGGAGATTTTAAAGGCATAACCAAATGACTCGAGAGAGTGAACTTCTTCAAAAATTGGCCTCGACAGTCATAGTATTAGAATGGGAGTGGGCGAGATCGACATTCTGTGCTTGACATCCGGAGTTGAGTGTTTAGTAATTGTCATTTAGTCTTTAGTTTGCTTACTCTCGTTAGCCCGTGCTCGACAATCTCCATAGTCATCTATGATCAACAATCAATGTTCGATATTTTGTACTCGACACTCGGTCTTTGCCCTTATTCGTGTTCGGCAATCGGTATTCGACATTCAATTCTCGACACTTAGTTTTTAATCTGCTTAGTTCGGTGGTCAGTGCTTGTAATACCCGCCTAATTAAATAAATATAAAATTTTTTTGTTCATTAATTGTGGCATATATTGTAATCTCAATTATTTGGAAAAAGATTTTTTTTTTCTTTTGCCATTGCTAAATAGAATAAGGCGTGTGTGCGTTTAGCCAAAAATTTGTAAACCCTAATGTTGATGGGTTGTTACTCAATTGTATTTGGGCTTGGTTTTGGGCTTTTATTAAACTAATGATTAAGGTTTTATTTTGTGAAAGAGGGTGGGTGCATTCGAAAGTTCGGTGGGGGCAGATAACCATCCACCATATAAAGAGAACAATCCATTTTTTCTTCCCCATTTTTTTTATTTCTCCCTTCCCTGCGTGTTCTTTTTCTCCTTCCTGTTTCTTTCTTTCTTCTTTACTATGCGTTGTTTTGTGCAATCGATGGAGGCCGAGAGAGGAAGGAAAGGTTTTGATGAGAAGTGGTTTCTAGTCTACAAGAATAATTCTAGGGAGCCCCCCGCGTTGGTAGCCTGGGTTATTGTACGGACCCTCCTGGGCACGTGCCTGGGAGGGTGTTTGGCACATGAACCCAAACCCAAATCTAATAACAGGGCATAAAGTAGATTCTTTGTTTCTACAAGCAATTCTTCACTCCATTTCATCTCTCCAACCCTTCTCACTGCTGGGTTTCCTTCAACTCCACAACTTAACTCACTTCTCTTCTTCAACTGTTCAAGCTTGAAAAGACCCATATCTTCCACCCCTTACAACTGCACTAGAAATTTCAATGGTTGTAAAGCTTTGTCTGAACCTCGAGAAGAGAACATGAAACAAGTTTCTTCCTGTTGGTTTGTTGATGATGTTGAGAACTTGGAAATGGGTTTTGATCCAAAAGATCTAAATTGTTCGCATTACAAAAGGGTGTACAGAGATTCTGCCTCTTCCTTGAGTGAAGGATTTAAATTGGGAACAAGATTTTCTTGTGGTGTTTTTTTTGCAGAAGATAGAGTAGAAGATAAGGTGTACTCTGGAAGTGCATCTATGGATCCTTTTGGTAATGTTTTCGCGGTCTGTTTCGTCTTCATAACTATGTTGATATTCATAATGTGATCACTCCCTTTTGTAATTGAAGCAATTTTCCCTTTCCTGTATCGTCTTCAAAGCTCAATTTTCCCTTCCCTTGCCAAATAGGAGGAGCTTGCGCAGGAGGAGCTTGCCAGAGAGGAAGCAAATTCGTTTTTCTTTTTGGAGCCGAGGGGTTGGAGCTTGCCAAAGAGGAAGCAGATTTGGGCCTGGGTTCACGTGCCAAACACCCTCCCAGGCACGTGCCCAGGAGGGTTCGGACAGTAACCCAGGCTACCAACGCGGGCTCCCTAGAATTACTCGGTCTACAAAGGAGAGAGGACAAAGAGCAGGGAGTGAAGGTGGAGAGAATTGGAGCTCTCCCCTGTGTGTTCTGTTGCGAAAAATGGAGAATGAGGGAGAGGTTGGCCGCTGGTTCGTGATCTGTTTGTGAGTTGAAGAAGGTTTCGAGATGAAGGAATAAGGAGTTGTTCAAGGGGATTTTCGGATTTCAAATCTTGATTCCAGCGAGTCTTCTTTCATTCTTTATATGAGTTCCTCATCTTCATGCATTATTTAGTGATCTCATCTATGCATTTTTTTTCTCTTCATTTTAATTTGCTCGGTTATCTCTTTCAATTTTTGTTTGAGATTTTACTGTTTTCATTACCCATTTGTTAAATTATGTTATAAATTTAGTGCCCTTCTTTTTTGAAATAATAATGAAAAAAATGGTCTTTAGTTTTGAATTCAGGCAATATGTGTGAAATATGAATAGCTTCTGAGAAAAGGTAGTTTGGTTTATTGTGGATGCCCCTTGAATTGTTTGTTGGTTTTGAAAGACTATTTACAAGGTCGGTTTTAATGGGGTAGTGGTTTGATTCGAGCCCGAGATTGGTCAACCAGACCCTATGAAGACGAATTACGTTGGATGTGTTCTATTGTAATACCAAGGTGTCATTGAAAATGAAACCCCCCCCCCCCCCCCCCCCGCCCCCCCCCCCCCCCCCCCCCGCCCCCCCCCCCTTTATGCTTCCTGATAGATGGTAAAGTTTGGGATTACAAGTTCAGCTTTTGTCAATGAACTTATTGTTTATAACTTTATTGGTGAATGAACTTGTTGTTAGTAACTTTATTGGTGCATCAACTTGTTGTTAATTAATTTATTGGTGAATGCATTATTCACTTATTTAGGTTTTATCCAACATTGATTAGGAACAAAACTTCTTTTAACTTTTTCAGAATTTGTGTAGTCACAGATTTAGAACAGGGGAACCTCCACTCATGTTGATAGAATTGTCATTATAAATGATCAAGCCGAAGGCTTACTTGGTTGAAGATGAAAACATTGGTCATATCAAAAGATTGTGTTAGGGAAAGTACCATGTTTTGGTTTTGATGATTTATTTCTTCACTGTGTTCCAAAGTAAATGTTTACATCACAGAGTTCTCAAGGGAATCTAACTTAGAACCCCATTATGTAAATTGTGGAGCATATAGTCTATAAATGCTTTGATGCTCCTCTAATGGTCAATGTGAACTAGTATGTTTTAGCACTCTACAGTGAACATGGAGAATCCATTAGATATTGATTTCCACTTTCAAAACAAACAATATAATTGATCTAGCTAGCTACCTTAGAGTGTGGGCATGATGTAGACAAATTATCTTGCAGACAATTAAGAATGCATAAGTAAGACCACATTGGTTGATAGGAGTTGCATGCCTTTGAAGATCAGTGACTCTGCCTTTTCGAAGGGGGCAA
Source organism: Berberis vulgaris (assembly GCA_963556465.1). Lineage (NCBI taxonomy): Eukaryota > Viridiplantae > Streptophyta > Magnoliopsida > Ranunculales > Berberidaceae > Berberis > Berberis vulgaris. The sequence goes on along the minus strand of OY747125.1, from coordinate 88,393,792 downwards.
AGGCTTGAATTTTCAGTTTGAATGAATTCCTTTTGTACACCATCATCTTGCTTTGCAATAGTAGATTTTAATATCAAGCTAAATCACTGTTTTAGTGAAGTCTATTGATACTTGCAGACAATGATATATTATGAATGGATGCTTTGATTTGCTTGGATAAGTTTTTATCAAAATTTATTTTATTTCGACATCAAAATTGGGTTGTAATGAGATAATGTCTTGTCTGTATTAGTATTATGTATGATCAAAGCCTTATTTAGTTTTTGTCTAGAAGAAAAATTTTCTAGTAATAGATATTGGCTGGAATTTAACTAAGCCCTTATTTTAGCTTGAGTATTGGTATTTTTATGTGAATTGGTATGCATATTGTTTTTCCTATGATGCAAAGAGATGAGATATGTGAATTGGCATATGAGCTTATGATAAGCATACGTTTCATGCGGTTACATTAGTGCCTGATAATACCTTTTAATACTCTGGTTGCCAAATTCGTTTGTTTGTACAGTTTAGAGCGCGACATGCTTACTTGGCAAATGTGTCAAATATTATTTGTTCCCCAAAAGAATGGTGGTTACTGTAGTTGATTTGTCATGGTTGACAAAGCGTCGTTATAAAAGAGTTTTGAGGTTTTATTTATTTTTTATGCTATTTTCCACAACTCCGAAAAAAAAAATGTGAAAAGAAAAGAAATTGTTTTGTATACAGACTTGCTTGTATACATGTGATATAATTATGGGTATGCAGACTTGTTTGCATATCGGTGCACCGTTCCATGTGAGTTCGGTTGTACGTGTAGATTTAGGAAATGCTTGCCATGGATCGAACTTTGGGTGAGATGACATGTTCCTCGATGTGACACCCCACTTGGAACATGTACGCTCCGAGTGGTTTCGAAGGCAAGGGAGGCACACTTGGGTGAGGTGTGTTCGACACAAGGAGGATAGTGCGATTGTGGAAAAGAAGCGAGATTTCTTTTTTATGTATGTGCATGATTACCTTAAAGGAAGAAACTAAATGCTCATTCAACCATTGAATGAGAACTATATGTCTCCCTAAAGGTAGAAAATGTGTTTTGTTAATATTTTAATAATAGTCTGATATAACTATGATTTGTATCGTAGTTTGAAAATAAATTACATTTATGAGGATTGATAACTTAGAAATATTATCCGATTGTTTCTAACATTTTCATGCAGGATCGCAAGTCCACTCATATTTCTGCACGTCAGACTTGCCATGGTCAACTTTTATACTAGTAAATGCATATTTATTTATTTTGATGATGACACCTTTGCCTCATTTAGGAACTACCTGTTGGTGTGGTTGGTTATTGTTTTTGTTTAGTTTGATGTTATCACGTGTAGATTTATTGATTTTGGGATGAAGATTTCTCACACCAGCTTTATTGCTGACCCAAGTGAGCTTTTGCTTATTGGGTACATTCCTTTGGGAATGTAACCGATTAGCCTTTCAGGTTTAGAGATTTTAGGACAGCGTTACTGGAGTTCCAATAGTGGGGCTAGCAACGTCGGAGTCTTTCCGGGTTAGAGTTTTATTTGTTTCAGTAATTTAATTATGTTTTAGTTGTTGCTGATATTTGTTTATGTTGTTATTGAATTTTCACGTTCCGAGTTTTGGGAGAAACGGATAATCCTACGTGAATTTTAGGATTTTTATTTTTCCTCAAAAATCGGGGCGTGACATTGCTCGGATAAGTTCTTGGCAGTTCGATAACCTTTGGCAAGTCTCTCATATTACCAAGAGGGGGCGATTATAGGAACCAAATGTATCACATACTAAGTACAGTCGCAGGGCGAATATCCGAGACATAGATATTTGTATAAAGGTTAATATTGGAAGATATTTTGGCATGTAAAATATCTCCTTATAAATAGGGTTGATAACATTCATTGCCAAGAGAAGAACATATCTTAGAAGGAGGAGAAGTTAGTGTGAGTCTCGATTATACTAGACAATTTATTCGATTTATCGACTCAAGGGTCGAGATATCTTTGATATATATGTTTTTTTCAGGACTAATATCCTACTACTTTATTATCATCAGCTTTAGCTTTGGCTTGTCTTGGATTTTGTTTTACCTAAGAGCATGAGTGCTCAAAATATATTTATGAGATATTTCCTGTCTACTATATTACCATATATTGTACTAATTTTTATGATAAATGATAGCAAGGCCCATTATTTAAATTAGGGCATTTGGTATTCTCCACCCTACAATTTCTGGTTTCTCTTTCTTTTTTATTGTTTATTTATTTGTTTGTTTGTTTTTAGCTATGTTATAAAAGGGAAATTCTAATTGTCGAGGAAACCAGCGAGGGAGGGAGGACCCTCCATCCCCCTCGCGATACGTGCATTGAAAGAAAGACACGCATTGCGAGGGAAATGGAGGATCCTCCCTCCCTCCCTCGCTGGTTTCCTCAACAGCTAGCCAATCCCGTTATAAAAGCTACAGATTGCTTCAGCGTTTGTCTTTCCTAGGCAAAATGTTACATACAGTTGAAGACCACCTGGGTAACTAGCAATTTAATTATATTAGCAATAAGAGGCTTGCAAAAGCTCAAAAGCACCCCAGTATAAGTCCCATTGATCAAGCCAGTAACAATGAAAAAGGGAAATTACAAAACTCCCACTCTCCACTCTATTTTCAAAAATGAATGTTGTTCCAAAGGATGGACTTGGGATCATCAGCTCTGTCCTTAATCCTCCAAATATTTGATGCCACAAAAGCAAGATTCATATAGGAAACCTCCTTAGCCATCTAGTTTGAAAAATAAGCTTCCATTGACAGAGATGGATATATTTCTCTGTAAAAAGTGCTTCTCAACACAATTTTCTATTAAATTATCAAGTTTGATGGTAATATAGAGACAGGAAGAATGGAAGATTACATAGTATAAACAAGCATGGAGTTTTCTATTCTATAGACTTGATCATATCGATCAAACTTCACAAATTGATTTTTATTTTTTATTTTTTATTTTTTATTTTTTATTTTTTATTTTTTATTTTTCGTTTTGATTTAAAAAATGTAAAGATCAACTAATGCGGTTCATTTTCAGTTTTAATATCTTTAATAAAGTACAAACCGAGCCGATAAAAAAAATCTAGGAGATAATAGGTTCAACGAGATATTAACTAGTTTATGAACTCACAACTATCAATGACTCTTTTATAGCATAGGTTTCCTCGCTGGTTTCCTCGACAGGTAGTCTCACTCTTATTCCTGATATTCCCAAGAAAAAAAATGGTGGTTGTACTTGTTTGAGATTTAAAAGTAGTTTGTTAAGTATTTGACCATTTTCGATTAAATTAGATGTGATTATTTCAACACAAAGTTAGGTTTTTAGTCCCTTTACTACTTTTTTGAAAGTGTGAGGGTCAACTCATACACAACAAACAAGAAGGAATAAAAAATAATAGATGGTAAACCACTATAGTTAGCATTTTTTTAAGAAGAAGATTAAATGAGGTTTTGAAACATCCCAAACCTCAACACAATGGTAGTTTGTGTAAACAAGAAATATATAAAAAAAAAAAAAAACTATTTGCTTGCCTCATATACTTGTATCAATGCAATGTTCATCAACCATAGAGGAGTTGACAAAACTAATATATCATATTCAAAAAATTTGCATTTGCATTAAAAAATTTATAATAAGATTTTTTGATACTAAACACTAACAAACTTTTTCTTGTAATAGAATAGTTTTGTTTTAGAATTACCAAAACATGGTTAGGTACACCCAACAATTTTTAAAAGCTAAATCTAAAAAATTAGATTGGGGTCATCTAGTCAAACAGTCAGATACACATACAACTCTCTATTCATATCATTGTAGTGATAGAATTTAGTACCTATAACCTATTTGAACACTTTATGAAATTTATGATGAACACTAAAACTAAAAAAAAAAAAAGCAGAACAAACAACTGTTATAAATAACCTTTTGCCCTAAAACATCATAGTAGTGAGTTAACGTGTAATATCTACGTTTAAAAAAATATATTTCGATCAGGGGTGTACTCAGCTGATGCGGTGGGGGCACATAGCCACCCACCCTTTAAAAGACAAACCCTCCACCCCCCCTCTTTTTTCTCCTTCTTTTTCTTTTTTCTTTACAGTGCGAGACTCCCCCCTTCCTCCTCTTCGTCTCCAGCGAGAGTTCGTCTTCTTCCTCATTTTTCTTCCCCCAAATCTCACTTCTTGTTCCTCATTTCTTCCTCTCTTCATTCCCTCTTCGTTTCTCTGTTGGTTTTTCGCAAAAAAAAAAAAATCAGTTTCACATTTGGGTTTGGTGTTGGATTTGTTTAATCGGTTTCCTTAGCTCCGATCAGCCGTTGAGGGACCTTGGTGGCGTCATTTGGAGCCCTTAGACCCCACATGCAAGGGTGGTTTTGGTGTTGGCCGAATTTTTCAAAAAATCAGGGTGCATGTCCATTTTGAGGGTTCTTCGGCATGAATCCGGGCTTTGGGTGTGTGGGTGAGCCTCACATTCATGACTCTGAGTGTTCTAAGACCCATTTTCGGCCTGTTGTGCAGTTTGGAGGCGATCAGACCGGGGTAGGGAGGGTTTCGGCGCGTTTTCGCCAGACTTTGGGTTTCGGCGGGGTGTTTGTCGAATTTTTATTGCCTGTAAGTTTTTCTTTCAGTCACGCGCCGCTTGTAATTTTTTTCTTCAGTTTTCAGCTAGTTGACTCATTTTCGAGTCCGCCTTGCAGTTTAAAAATTTTTGTGGTCCTGCATTCGTGGTTTTGCGAGTTAGGAGCTTCGACCAGTAGGAATTGGGTTTTAAAAACCCATTCCGCTCAGGTGAGTGGAATTATAATATTTATTTTGATAAATAATTATTTGAAATCCTGAATTTAATTTTACATTATATCGTCGATTGTGTATAATTGAATCCCAATCCGAAATTCGGGGTTTTTAGATATTTCGATAATTGTGTTGGTTATTGGTGAATGAATTATGTATTGGGTTTCCTGATAGCATGATATAATTGAATGAAATCGAATAGTGAATGAATTTTGGGTGTGATTAGGCTTTGGTGTAATGACATTGGACTTGTATGCTTCGTTTTCGAGTTTGCATAGTATGTCATGTTTTACCGTGGATTGCCGAGTCTTGAGCATGTATGATAATTGACTCGAATAAATTTATCGTGGTGAATTGGGTCATGTTGGGACCCTGGCATAGTCGTGGTTCTATAAAAATTGCCGAATTGATTATGATTGCATGTCTGTTACCGTTGACTATGTACAGACTCGTCATTTGTGCATGGGGATATTAGTATAAGTGTCTTTACCCCGCTATAATGCCTGTTGTGCCGATGCTTAGGAGCTTGTTCGCATCGTGAGTTGGATGGTGCTTGAGATGACTCGCACCAGACATTGAGGACGCTATTGCATGTGGCAAGCTTGCTGAGGTGCGGTGAGCTCTCGCACGCACTTGCCACTATAGAGTGCAGTAGGACGGGTCCCGGAGGACGTGCTTTGGAGATTACTCGCTTTCCCTCCCAGCGCGCTTGAGTTTGATTGTGTTAGGTTGGCCGTGTTAGGCCAGTCGTTCGGGATGTTTGAGTTTGTATCTTGGCAGATGACACCACATTAGGATACAAACAAGCCCGAAGTGGTACTGGTGCACGTTGTGGGATGTGTCTGGGTGAGACACATTCGTAGGGTATGCGGATACCTACGATATGAGACACTTATACAGAATTTTACAGGATTTTTGGTTTCGACTTGATTGCTATACCTAGGAGACTAGGAAAAATTATTAGATTATCTTTATTTCCATCGCTTGATATTTACCATGTTTGAATCACGTGTAATGATCGGCATATATCGTAAACTTGTAGTTATTGTGGAATTTAAAATGTTTGTGTTGTTGCTTGAACTTATAAACATTATCCTTAGAGACACGGTGTGATTTAGACTTCAGAACTTGTTGCTTATTCATTGTTGTGTGGCATAAATTTTCCTTATTTATTATTCTGTTATTTGTATTTAGTTCACTCGCACCAGCTAGCTTTGTGCTTTACTGACCCCACAAGGGATGTGCTTCGATTGGAGTGCAGGCAGTGTTGGCGTTCCTGCTGATCGTGGCGCTTAGGCCCCATTTTCCGTGGTAGGCGCATTTTGTGCTGCTTGGTCATGTCCACCCTATACGGGTATGTTTTGCTTCATTTGTGTTATCAAGTGTACTATATTGTTATACTAGATGTCTGTATATTGGTTTTGTCACTATGACTTTGGCGGGGCGAATCAAATATACTTATTTTGTTCAAATTTTTATCGTAGTTTTATTTCCGTTTCATTATCGTATCAAGAATGTGTTATATTATGATGTTGTGGCTGGTTATGATCCGCCCGTGTTACGGGTTAGTTCACGCATCGACACGCTGCGATTCCCGTGGAGGGTCGGGGTGTGACAGAGCTTGGTATCAGAGCCATTATTTATCGGTTCACATGGAACATCATCGTATACCACTTTCTTGAGTGAATTGGGTAGAGGAGTTAGGACTTTTGTTGTGTTGTTTGATGTATTGTATGTGTGTTTTATTTTACGTAGAGGTTGTTTGGTGATGACGCGTAGTAAGAGATCCCAGGGTGAGGGATTAGGCACTGCTGGAGAGGATGTCTCTCAGGATTTTATGGAAATGATGACCCAATTGGCACAGAATATGAGGCAGGGCAGTCAGTCAGAGGATCCGTTTACTCGGCGCAACAGGGATTTCGTCAGCTTGGGTGGTGAAAGATTTGATGGCACTGGAGATTCTCTAGCTGCAGATCGGTGGATCCGTAAGGTATAGCTCATATTTGAGAGGATGGTGCTGACACCTATACAACGTACTGAGTTAGCAGCACACCAGTTTGACAAAGAGGCTATGTACTAGTGGGATTCAATGAGGCAGAGCCGTGATGTGTCAAAGATGCAATGGGATACATTTTGCCAGGTGTTTGAACGACATTTTTTTCCTGATTCTGCCAGAGCTGAGATAGTGGACATGTTTCTACATTTACAGCAGGGTTCTAGATCTGTTTCATAATACTTGGACGAGTTTACACAGTTGAGCCGCTACGCCACTTGTTTTATAGATACTCCAGAGAAGAAGAACATGAAGTTTTTGAGTGGTCTGAACCCGTTCCTAAGGAAACAGTTGATGGTGATGATTGATCGTCCTTTTGAGAGATTAGTGGACGTCACTTTGAGTCAGGAGCGAGTGGACGCCGAATGTAGACAAGAGACTTTGGTTCGACGAGCTAGAGGTTTGGAACGCAGTCAGAGGTTTGACCGAGGAAGCCAGACAATTGAGCAGGCACAACAGTCAGAGCTTGTCATCAAAGAGACCCTGGTAGAGGGGGACCCGTTAGGACTGGCAGAGACCGCAGAGGTGACAGACGTTCCCGAGGAGATCATTGACAACAGCAGCAACAGAGACAGCCTAGGTGGGGTGGTCAGACAGGAACAACGGTTGCTTCACTTGTGGTCAGGAGGGACATGTAGCCCGTGATTGTCCAAGAGGTCAGACAAATCGATGAGAGCATGTAGTTTGTTATACTTGTGGACAATTGGGGCATTTTCTAGACTTTGTCCTCAGAATAGGGATGGACCAGCACAACAGAAGGCGCCTCAGGGACAGTTAGCACCTGCGCCTGGAATTGGTCAGAGAGTCCCTCTCCCAGCACCACCTGTTCGCCTAGCAGCTATTCCCGATCAAGGAAATGTTGAGGGTATGTTACTATTTTTTTCTTGTAGTTGTGTGTGCCAGATATAGAAAGATTTGTGTTATGTGCATTATGCGTAGGAAAAATTGCATGTTAGTGTGTTGTTATGTGACTCAGGATATATATATTGTGTGCCAGGTTTTGTGCATTCGTCATCTTCCCTGTTGAGGGCTCTTTTCAATACAGGAGCATCTAGGTAATTTATTTCTAGACAGTTGGTTGTTAGAGACAACCTTGAGGTAGTGCCTTTGCCGGAGCCCTTGTGCGTTGTGTCTCCCTTGGGCAGTTCGGTTTGGTTGTGGGAATATTGTCCCCGTTTCTAGTTTTCCTTGTTGGGGTACAACTTTGTGTTTGACTTTATTGTCTTGGGTTTTGAGGGCTATCATTTGATTCTAGGGATGGATTGATTGTCCAGTCATCCGGTGATCATTGATTGCTTGCATAGGTCGGTGATGTTAGCGCCACTTGATGCTTCGCCTCGTGTGTTGGCTTGGGAGCCCGATTCGGTTTCTTTGATGTCGAGTTTTCTTAGCTCTCTTGAGATTTCTTGTCCCGACACCAGCTCTGTAGAGGTTGTGTGTGAGTTCCCTGATGTCTTTCAGGAGATTCCTGGTATCCCTCCTCGTCGTGAGGTAGAGTTTTGGATTGACCCGGTTCCTAGTACTGCACCTATAGCTAAATCAGCGTACAGGCTTGCATCTAGCAATTGGAAGAGATGAAAGTACAACTTGATGAGTTGCTTCGTAAGGGGTTTATTCGTCCGAGTAATTCACCTTGGGGAGCTCCAACAATATTTGTATCCACGAAGGATGGATCATTGAGGATGTGCATAGATTATTGATATCTGAATAAAGTGACCATCAAGATTAAGTATACATTGCCTCGAATTGATGATCTATTGGATCAGTTGAGGGGAGCCGTAGTGTTTTCACAGTTAGATTTGCAATCTGGGTATCATCAGATGAGAGTTGAGGAACATTCCGTTCCGATTACCGCTTTTCGGACCCGTTATGGCTTGTATGAGTTTCCAATCATGCCATTTGGATTGGCAAATGCACCAGCTTTCTTCATGGATTTGATGAATAGATTGTTCAATCCATACTTGGACAAGTTTGTGGTAATCTTCATTGACGATATCTTAGTGTACTCGAGGAGTTTAAAGGAGTACAGAGAGCACCTTCGCATTGTTTTGCAGACACTTAGAGAAAATCAGTTGTATGCGAAGTTCAGTAAGTGTCATTTCTTGGAGCCTAAAGTTCGATTTCTTGGACATGTCATTTCTAGTGGAGGTATTGCAGTGGATCCCGAGAAAGTCGAAGCAGTGAAGTCTTGGAGACGACCGAGTAGTGTGACGGAGATTCGTAGTTTTTTGGGTTTGGTTGGTTATTACCGACGGTTTATCGAGAAATTTTCCTTGATTGCGGCACCACTCACTCAATTAACTAGGAAGAATGTTCCTTTTGTATGGTCAGAAAAGTGTAAAGAAGCTTTTGAAACTTTGAAGCTTCGGTTGACTTCAGCACCAGTATTGACTATTCCGACACCTGATAGCCGACTGGTGGTATTTACTGATGCTTGCGGTACAGGAATGGGTGAAGTGTTGATGCAGGGAAAGAAGGTTGTAGCCTATGCGTCTCGACAGTTGAAACCCCACGAACGGAGATATCCGACACATGATTTAGACTTTGCAGCCGTAGTCTTTGCTTTGAAGATCTGGAGACATTATTTGTATGGTGAGAGGTTCGAGTTGTTCACGGATCACAAGAGTTTGAAGTACCTATTCACTCAGAGGGAGTTGAATATGTGGCAACAACGATGGGTTGATTTTCTTAGCAGCTATGATTTTGAGATACATTATCAGCCTGGTAGGGCTAATGTGGTTGCAGATGCCTTGAGTAGGCGACATGCAGTGATGGCAACCATGATGATTCAGGAGTACCGAACACTTGAGACATTAGTTTCATTTGCAGTTCAGCCTACTTTCAGTACAGAGGGCAGCATGATAGCGGGTTTAGCAGTTTATCCGTCGTTGATCAGTAGAGTGGTGGAGAGACAGACCTCTGATCCAGTGATTACGAGGCAGATAGAAGATTTGGTAGTGGACACATTGGATGAGTGCCCTACCGATTGGTCGGTGGGTTCAGATGGAGGGTTGCGGTTTCGTGGGCGACTTTGTGTTCCGTCTGATGAGGAGTTGCGAAGAGATATCTTACAGAAAGCTCATAGATCTCATTTCACCATTCACCCCGGTGGAACAAAGATGTATCGAGATTTGAGACGTTCTTTTTGGTGGCGTGGCATGAAAAAAGACATTGGAGAGTTTGTGGCACGGTGTGCGACTTGTCAGCAGATGAAAGTCGAGCATTAGAGACCGTCTGGGTTATTGCATCCATTGGATATCTCGACGTGGAAGTGGGAGTATATCACTATGGATTTCATCGATGGACTTCCACGGTCGAGGAAAGGTAATGAGTCGATATGGGTTATTGTTGATCGGTTGACGAAGTGTGCACATTTCATTCCTGTTAGTAGGAATCGGACGACAGACAGTCTAGCGGTGTTGTTCATTCGGGAGATAGTTCGCCTTCATGGGTCGCCTGTTTCGATTGTATCCGACAGAGATCCGTTTTTCATAGCCCACTTCTGGCAGAGCTTTCAGCAAGCTATGGGTACTAGATTGGACATCAGTACAACTTATCATCCATAGACAGATGGTCAATCTGAGCGAGTGAATCAGGTAGTGGAAGACATGCTTAAAGCATGCATTTTAGACTTTGGGGGCAGTTGGGAAGATCACCTACCGTTATGCGAGTTTGCGTACAACAACAGCTACCACGTAAGTATTGGCATGGCACAGTTTGAGGCACTCTATGGACGACTGTGTAGGTCCCCTGTTTGTTGGGCAGAGGTAGGAGAGTCAGTTGTGATGGGGCCGGATGTGATCAGAGAAACTACTGAGAAGATTGAGCTGATTAGAGCGCGTTTGTTGACAGCCCAGAGTAGACAGAAGAGTTACGCTGATAGGAGGCGGAAGGAGTTAGAGTTTGATGTTGGTGACAGGGTTTTTCTGAAAGTTTCCCCGATGCGCGGAGTTGTTAGGTTCCGAAGTCGAGGGAAGCTTGCACCGAGGTATGTAGGGCCATATGAGATTACTGAGAGGATTGGACCAGTGGCCTACAGATTGGCTTTGCCGCAGAGTATGTCAGGTCTCCACGACGTGTTTCACGTATCCATGTTGCGGAAGTGTTTGGCAGACCCGACGCAGATTATAAGCCCTTGAGGTAGAGATTTCTGATGAGTTGATGTATCAAGTGAGGCCAGTAGCCATTGTTGATGATGATGTGAAACAACTTCGTTGGAGGACAGTGAAGGTTCAGTGGAGCCACCGAGCGGGTGACGTGACTTGGGAGCTGGAGGACCAGATGAGACAGAAATACCCCGAGCTGCGTTTTAAAAAAAAATTTATTTCAATCAAGGGTGTACTCAGCTAATGCGGTGGGGGCACATAGAACCCACCCTTTAAAAGACAAACCCTCCCCCCTCTTTCTTCTCCTTCTTTTTTTTTACCGTGCGAGACTCCCCTCCTTCCTCCTCTTCGTTTCTAGCAAGAGTTCGTCTTCTTCCTCATTTTTCTTCCCCCAAATCTCACCACTTGTTCTTCATTTCTTCCTCTCTTCATTCCCTCTTCGTTTCTCTATTGGTTTTTTGCAAAAAAAAAAAAACAAAAAAATCAGTTTCACATTTGGGTTTGGTGTTGGATTTGTTTAATCGGTTTCCTTAGCTCCGATCAGCCGTTGAGGGACCTTGGTGGCGTCATTTGGAGCCCTTAGACCCCACATGCAAGGGTGGTTTCGGTGTTGGCCGGATTTTTCAAAAAATCAGGGTGCATGTCCGTTTTGAGGGTTCTTCGGCATGAATCCGGGCTTTGGGTGTGTGGGTGAGCCTCACATTCGTGACTCTGAATGTTCTTAGACCCATTTCCGGCCTGTTGTGCAGTTTGGAGGCGATCAGACCGGGGTAGGGAGGGTTTCGGCGCGTTTTCGCCAGACTTTGGGTTTCGGCGGGGTGTTTGCCGAGTTTTTATTGCCTGTAAGTTTTTCTTTCAGTCACGCGCCGCTTGTAATTTATTTATTTTTTTCAGTTTTCGGCTAGTATACTCATTTTCGAGTCCGCCTTGCAATTTTAAAATTTTTGTGGTCCCGCATTCGTGGTTTTGCGAGTTAGGAGCTTTGACTGGTAGGAATTGGGTTTTGAAAACCCATTCCGCTCAGGTAAGTGGAATTATAATATTTATTTTGATAAATAATTATTTGAAATCCTGAATTTAATTTTTACATTATACCGTCGATTGTGTATAATTGAATCCCAATCCGAAATTCGGGGTTTTCAGATATTTCGATAATTGTGTTGGTTATTGGTGAATGAATTATGTATTGGGTTTCCTGAAAGCATGATATAATTGAATGAAATCGAATAGTGAATGAATTTTGGGTGTGATTAGGCTTTGGTGTAATGACATTGGACTTGTATGCTTCGTTTTCGAGTTTGCATAGTATGTCATGTTTTACCGTGGATTGCCGAGTCTTGAGCATGTATGATAATTGACTCGAATAAATTTATCGTGGTGAATTGGGTCATGTTGGGACCCTGGCATAGTCGTGGTTCTATAAAAATTGCCGAATTGATTATGATTGCACGTCTGTTACCGTTGACTATGTACAGACTCGTCATTTGTAAATGTGGATATTAGTATAAGTGTCTTTACCCCGCTATAATGCATGTTGTGCCGGTGCGTAGGAGCTTGCTCACATCGTGAGTTGGATGGTGCTTGAGATGACTCGCACCAGACATTGAGGACGCTATTGCATGTGGCAAGCTTGCTGAGGTGCGGTGAGCTCTCGCACGCACTTGCCACTATAGAGTGCAGTAGGACGGGTCCCGGAGGACGTGTTTTGGAGATTACTCATTTTCCCTCCCAGCGCGCTTGAGTTTGATTGTGTTAGGTTGGCCGTGTTAGGCCAGTCGTTCGGGATGTTTGAGTTTGTATCATGGCAGATGGCACCACATTAGGATACAAACAAGCCCGAAGTGGTACTGGTGCACGTTGTGGGATGTGTCTGGGTGAGACACATTCGTAGGGTATGCGGATACCTACGATATGAGACACTTATACAAAATTTTACAGGATTTTTTGTTTCGACTTGATTGCTATACCTAGGAGACTAGGAAGAATTATGAGATTGTCTTTATTTCCATCGCTTGATATTTACCATGTTTGAATCACGTGTAATGATCGGCATATATCGTAAACTTGTAGTTATTATGGAATCTGAAATGTTTGTGTTGTTGCTTGAACTTAGAAACAGTATCCTTAGAGACACGGTGTGATTTAGACTTCAGAACTTGCTACTTATTCATTGTTGTTTGGCATGAATTTTCCTTGTTTATTATTCTGTTATTTGTATTTAGTTCGCTCGCACCAGCTAGCTTTGTGCTTTGCTGACCTCGCAAGGGGTGTGCTTCGATTGGAGTGCAGGCAGTGTTGGCATTCCTGCTGATCATCTCCGTGGTAGGCGCGTTTTGTGTTGTTTGGTCGTGTCCACCCTATACGGGTATGTTTTGCTTCATTTGTGTTATCAAGTGTACTATATTGTTATACTAGATGCCTGTATATTGGTTTTGTTGCTATGACTCTGGCAGGGCGAATCAAATATACTTATTTTGTTAAAATTTTTATCGTAGTTTTATTTCCGTTTCATTCTCGTATTAAGAATGAGTTATATTACGATGTTGTGGCTGGTTACGATACGACTGTGTTACGGGTTAGTTCACGCATCGGCACGCTGGATTCCCGTGGCGGGTCGGGGCGTGACATAACACCTATTTGATACTATGCGTTTTGGGGAGACTGGTCTTAGGTAAAATCTAATTGCGTCATTACCATATGAAAGATGACTAATACGAGGGCATAATCTGCGAACCTAAATGCCATGAATCCTGATTATCATTTCAATTTTTGCCAAGGATTTTGGTATTTTAGAATAAAATAAAGAAATGAAGGGGCAACAATTGAGGATGATGGAAAAGGAACAAACAACTGGATATGATCCAATCAGCAGAAAGCCCAAGTTTAGCTAAATGGACAAAATAAATAATCATTATACGCTATCATAGGCTTTGGTCATGTTCATGACGATCATGTGCCCTTGTTCTATTTTCTAGTTTTTGGAAGAAAAATTCATGGGCAATACCCACATCTTCATAAATGGGGGTTCCATAAAGAAAATCTCCTTGGGGCAGAGGGATAAAGAAAGTCCAAAAGGCTTTCATCCTATTATCAAGAAGTTTGGATGTGATTTTGGAGTTGAGACTGATATGCCTAAATTTGTACGGGGTAAATACATTTGACACCTTTGAAATGAGGGTAACAAAAGTATAATTAAGTTAGGGTTCATATAGTTTAGGGAAGGGTTGTGCCCTAGTGAATACGTGATTATCAACCAAGCTTCTTCAGCTCTGAGTTCTGAGTTTCAATTGCATAGCAAATTCAGACTCCACATTAGCGATCAAACTTCCTACTATTTGGCTTACGTTTCTCTGTGTTTTGCATAGCTTGTTTTCTTCCCATCCATTTTTTCACAATCCTTTGCTTGGTTGTTTTTCCACATTAGCTTGTCTTTCACGTTTTTTGTCTTTTCCTTCTCACCCTTTTATTCAAACCCATCTTCATAGCTTTTCAAGTCATCGTCAGTAACGACTCCTCATTATCTTTTCATACACTTTCATAAAACTCTTTCCTCACCTTTCTTACCTACACTGTCTCTCTATTTTTCTCTCCCTCACCTTTCTTATTTGCACATTCTCTCTATTATTATCACCTCGCCTTTCTTATTGCACATTCTCTCTATTATTATGCTTGTCCAACTTAAGATTTCTGGTTGCTCACTGTCGTCTTCATGATGTTTGTCTTGTAGGTCTCCGACGCTTTATGATCCAGGTTGCAAATGCTTTTGTCTATATCGGTCATGTCCTGGTTTAGTTACTATCTGGGTATTCTTATTTACTCCACACAGTCAATCCAACTATATCGTCCCTCTCTCTACTACATAGTTTTAATCTAGTTCCTTTCTGGTCCCCCCTTCTTATTTCCACCTCTTCATACTTCATTACCACTCACATCAGCACACATTTTATTTAATGTGTTATCATAACCCTCATTTACACCATATATCTGAATAAAGATTGTGTGGTTGCAAATTTTCACCAGATCACATGTTGATCACGCAGAACAAGCTGCATAAGATGAAGATTAATTCTTGACATCGGTGTGGTAATTCCCATGGGGACTCCGATGCCAAAGTTAGAGCAATGCCTTTAGGAAAGTATTTATTTCTCTATATTGAAGAGAGAATTGTGAATCAAGAAAGAGTTACCTCCAGATGGCTTTGTGTTTGGCTATTTATAGAGGCAGAACGAGTAAACTGTTGGTAGATGAGTGAGACACGTGGCAGATGAGTGAGAAACGTGACAGATGAGTGAGACATGTGGCAGATTAGTGATACATGACATATTAGTGACACACGTGGCAGATGAGTGAGTCATCTGCTTGCAGAAGGCTGTAACTTCTCTTAGGTAGTTGTAACTTCTCTCAGGTAGTTGTAACTTTCGTAGATAGTTGTAACCTCCCGTTGGCGGTTGTAACTTCCTATTTGGAGACACCTCTCCTGCAAGTTTGTGTGCTCAGCTGAGCATGGTGGTCAGCGCCGAACACTACTCCTCTATTGAGAAAGAAATGTTCTGTTGAGTTGCATATTGGGCCCAAACTTGGGATTTCTCTACTTGTAACTTCCGTGGGTTATATATTCGGGCTTCTCGATAACATCCCAAATATTTGGGCTTCCTTATCCTATTGGGCTCAGGATTATTTTTGGCTCCCATAGATTGGTTTTTATTATTGTGAGATTTCTGACCTTTCTCTTTAATTTGGTCTCAGGGATTTTCCATTCACATCATTGCTTTCTAGCATTGCTAACGGATTATTCCAATTTTAGTCTTCAACCACCCTTAACCTTTCGACCACTGCTAGTCTTCCACAACCTCCACTTTTCGCCACACAATCATAGTCCACGCTATGTCTTCTCCCCCACTCTCACCTTCACCAACCTATCGCATACCACCAACTCTCCTGAAGACCATAATCAAACTAGTGCTATGCCGTCTTCACCAACTTATTCACCTTTGTCCTCTCCTCATTCATCTCACTCGCCACAACTACTTATACATGCTCTATCTCCCTCGGATCAACGCATGCATTTTCATGCAACACAGCCTTCACCTCTGTTGCACCCGTCTCTTCAAGGCTCACCTCCCTCTAGGTCCTCCGCCTCTATTATTGCACAACTTGTTGCTCACTTTGGCAGTAGTCTCACATTACCTGAACCACAATTTCAACCACAAATGGATGAGGGCCTCGAGGAACCTTCACTTAGAATTGTTGCAAAGTACTTTCATGGCCAACAACTAAGCCATGTCACCTTTGCACACAAGATGCTTCCGCAGTGGAAACCTAAACACCTTTGAGATTATTGAAGGACATGCAGACAAACAAAATACTTATTACTTAGTCCAATTCACTGATCATGAAGACAAGCTCAAAGTTCTACAAGTTGGTCTTGGTCATTATTTGGGTGGTTGGTGTCAGTAAAGGATTGGATACCTGACTTCACCACAGCCAACTTCGACTCGATTCCCTATTGGGTGAGGTTTCATGAATTTCCTCTATAAAAGCTTATTCTTTCTAATGTGGAAACATTTGCCAATTGTATTGGGACTCTCATGGAATTGATCTAGAGGCTTTCTAAATGATATCAATACCATATATACGTTTTAAAATATGGTTGGATACTAGCAAACCATTGCCAAACAAGATGAGTGCCTCCTTTGGTATAGAAAATGGCCAGACTTTCTTGATTAAATTTTGTTACGATGATATGTCGTTGTTTTGCTTTTG
This sequence comes from Berberis vulgaris, assembly GCA_963556465.1. Lineage (NCBI taxonomy): Eukaryota > Viridiplantae > Streptophyta > Magnoliopsida > Ranunculales > Berberidaceae > Berberis > Berberis vulgaris. The sequence continues at coordinate 88,377,036 of OY747125.1, read as the reverse complement.
TTGTGGTAGGATTGGTCACAAAGTAAGCAAAAAATGTAGGGTGTTCATGAGCCCCCACATACTCTTCCCACTGCCATCACCTTAGTAAGGAACAACTCTACAGAGTCCTGCCATTTGGACCGGATTCCAGAATTTCTCACAGACAAGCATTACGCTCCAGTTTGGCGCACTCTGTTAGCAAACAACAGCTAAACCGCTTCTCTTTTACCCCAGTCAACATGAACAAAGAAGAAGAACTGACTTCACAACAACAGGAGGTGGGGATCATGCACACTAGAGCAATGGAGGGTGGTACGGTCACTGAGACAATGCCTCAAACATATACCATGCGGCATATTTCCCCAACCTCAATGCGACACTTTGATTTAAACTCAATAGCCGACATGGATAGAGTGATCCCGCTGGTCCGGAACACCACTCGGCGACGACTCAACTCCACCCTAATCTCAAACCTCCACAGACAAATATCATCATCACTGACAACACCTCCCATCCTACTCAGCATGTCCAACCTTCCATTACACCACATGTTACACAATCACCTCCTACCAACTCCACATTCACTCAAATTCATGTCTTATCGGCCTTGCATCACCTCCAAGATCTCAATGCAACAACTCCACCCCCACCTAGCACCTTGTCATAATTCTTTAACTTTGGTCAACCAGATTCAGAGAGGCAAGAAGAAGGAACACAAACTCAAGTTGAGCGGGCTACAGTTTTGGACCCAACAACAACATAGACAATGGGCTTTCCTGGTTCCCACCTTTTGGGCCCACAATTTCCTAGCTCTAACCGAATGGTCTTTGGCAGGAATTGCTATCAAGGCTAGGAAGTACCCATCAATTGGGCTCTGGTGCACAGTACCAAACAAACCCAATCAAGCGACCCATCTCATAACTCATGGACCACATTATTCCACAGCCACTACGCCTGGCCCAAGCCCAATACATAGGTCTCTTCCCCATCTACGCTTGGACCAGATCTTTGGTCCTCCATCGTGAAAGATCAATGCCATCTTGGACTCCTTCATCTCTGAACCGCCCTCGCTCGAACAGGGATACACAATGGAGGACACAAACATTGCTCTTATGGTTGAATCGCTTCATGTTTTCCCATCCTCTTTGATTGGCAACCGACACAACCGAGCAGGCTTTCCATCTGCAAATGCAACTTCCCAAGGTAACAATGTTTCGTTGATTGATGTGGCAACACATCTCTGAGCAACTTGCCGTAAAGCTATTTTACAAAGAATAGCTTAGTGCCTCAATAGAGCTGCTTTGAATCAGGGGAACCCCAGTGCTATGGATGATCCACAGACCCAGGGTATTAGCAATGCTATTAGCAACCCACCGTCTGCTCGGAGAACTAAAAGAGGTCAAAGAAAGGGGAAGCGTAAATTGGAGGTGGATCAAAGTTATGTACAGGAAAGTGGTTTTGTTACTGCAGGTAAAAGACCCATGTTAGGGGTATCTTTTAAAGAAGTTAATCAAACTCAGACTCAAAATAGTGTTCCTACAGCTCGGAGGCTCTCCTTCACCAGGGTACAGTGGGTTTACCCACACTCATTGGGGCAGAGATCATTCATCGCACCATAACATGCTACCATCAGTCAAGCCCGGGTGACTCTGCTAATCAGTCTTCCACTTAGTTACACACCACCCTCGAGGAAGAGGCGACCGCCTCCAAAGGGTCACCTAGGTTGCCATGATACTCAGTTGGAATGCAAGGGGCATTGGGTCGCTCTGCGCATGCCGAAATCTGCGGGCCCTCTCGCTAAGTCCAATCCCGACATTTTTTTTTATCTCTGAGACAAAATCATCTTCACCAACAATGGATTGTATCCACAGGAGACTAGGCCACAGACATAGAGCTTCAGTTTCGGCTAGCGGTCTATCCGGTGATCTTGCCTTGTTTTGGAGAGAAGGTACGCATTTAACAGTTATTTCCTCTTGTAAATACTTCTTTTATTGTATTGTTGATAATTTTTATTCTCAAGAAACTTGGTCTATTATTTTTGCCTATGGCGAGCCTAATCCGGCTCACCGTACTCGTTTCTGGGAGGCTTTTTTCTCAAATCTACTCACTGTTAAATTTCCTAACCCTTATCATTGGGGGTCTTAATGTTATTGCTTCGCAAAAAGACAAGTTGGGTGGTAGGAAAGTCATGCCTGCAAATGTTAAACATCTCACACATTTCCTAGACTCACGTCATCTTATTGACTTTCCTTTAAATGGCTCCAAGTTCACTTGGAATAACAAGAGAAATAATCACCATGGTATTAAATCACAATTAGACAGGATCCTGGTGTCAACCAATTGGATGAAAATTTTCCAATCAGTTACAACCCACTCTATTCATACCACGTGCTCTAACCATAGAGCTATCTCCCTTCAATTGGTAACCACGCTTAACTCGGGTCCAAAACCATTCCGATTTTTTTCATATGTGGAACAGGGATCCTCGGTGTTGTGATATCGTTCACACTACATGGCACCCCCAACCTTCACCCCAATCCGACTGAAAACTTCTCTCTTAAAACCAAAGTCCCTAGTCGTAAACTATCGCGGTGGAATAGGGAAGTGTTCAGGAACATTTACCAGATTATTAAGGATACCCTTCATAGCTTGGACAACTTCCAAAACTCACCTCCCACCTCTGTCACTACTACTGAGATCTCTGTCCTGGAAGATAAGCTTCTTGAACTATACCATAAAGAGGAATTGTTTTGGCAAATTAAATAAGGAGAGTCCTGGCTTAAAGACGGTGATAAAAACACCAAATTATTTCATCTATCATGTTTGCTTCGTAAAACACGGAACAATATCGATCGTCTTTGCGATCACAATGTCGTGTGGCAGACTACCCCAGCCTCCATGGGTGTGATATTTAATGAGTGTTTCGAGAACATTTTCCAAACCTCAAACCCTGACATAAATTGTAATATCTCCACTCTCTTCTCCCTGACTATCACTGACTCAGATAATGAGTCCCTCATTAATACCCCGAATGAGGAGGAAATCAAATCTACTATCTTTGAAATAGGTAGCCATAAAGCCCTGGGCCCAGATGGTTTCCATGCATACTTCTTTCAACATTATTAGGATATAGTTAAACAAGATGTGATAGAAGCTGTAAAAAACTTCTTCACTACAGGTGTCATGAATCCCAATATTAATGAAACCTTCTTGGCCTTAATACCCAAGATATCTATTCCAGCCACTCCGAAAAAATTCAGACCAATCGGTTTATGCAATGTAATATACACGGTCATTTCTAAAATCCTTGCAAACCAATTGAAACATCTCCTGGATAATATCATTTTCCCTAACCAAGTGCTTTCCTCAAGGGGCGATCTATCACTGACAATGTCAACTTGGCACATGAAGCCTTCTTCCAGATGAAACACCGTCGTCGGAAGAAACATGGCTGGATGGCTATTAAAATTGACATGGCTAAGGCTTATGATAGAATTGAATGGCCTTTTCTCCTCCATATTCTGAAACATCTTGGCTTTGCGGATAAATGGATCAAGCTCATCCATCAATGTGTTTCCACTACTTCTCTTCGAGTGCTTCTCAATGGTTCACCTTTACCTCCTATTAAACCAACGAGAGGCATTCTCCAAAGTGACCCTCTCTCACCTTATCTCTTTATTTTGGTGGCGGAAGCCTTGTCCCGTCTCCTGGCACAAGCTTAATCGACCAATAACCTAAAAGGTATTCACCTTCGATGTCATTCGCCGTCCATCAACCATCTCCTATACGCTGATGACCTCATGTTTTTTTTGTCGAGTGTCGCTTGCTGAAGCGCACTTAGTCAAAGAGATCCTTGCGACATACTGTGAGGCTTCGGGACAAGCTGTGAACTTTGATAAGACCTTGGTTTACTACAGCTCTAATGTACACCCCAGACATTCCAAGATGATTACTCGTATCCTAGGGTCCAAGCTGTATAATCCTAAGGGTAAGTATTTGGGCCCCTCTTTGCTACTTTCTAGAAAAAAACAAATGACTTTCAGTTCCTTGTCGATAAAATCAATAATAAACTGTCCTCATGAAAAACCAAAATGCTATCCCAAGCCGGCAGAACTGTCATGATCAAAGCAGTTATTCATTCTATCCCGGTCTACACCATGCAAACCTTCTTTTTTCCTAGCACCATCACCAACCAGATTAACAACATAGCTCGTAATTTCTGGTAGAATGGTACGGAAGATGGGAAGGCCAAACACCTCTGTACGTGGGATAAAATTATCACTCGACATCTTGGTGGATTCAATATTCCACCCGCCAGACAGAAGAATCTGGCCCTCAAAGCCACATCTATTTTTGGCATGCAATTGCTAACCCACATAATCCTTGCACTGCACAACTAAAAGCTATTTATTTCCAATGAAAAAGTATCTTTTAGCTATCCAAGAGTCCATCCACGACATCATTTCCATGGAGAGGAAACTTGAAGGCGCTTAATAAGATGTGAAGTCACCTTATATGGCAGATCAGGTCAGACGATGATATTGATATTTGGAATGATTGCTGGGTCAAACTAGGATTTTTGCTGGCGGACTGTGGTGTCTCAATGACAACACCTTATAACTCACTTAGCAAAGGTGAAAGACTTCTGGACTCAGGACGATTATAACTTGAGTTGGAACTGTCTTTCCGGCGTCAGTGGCCAAAGACATTCTTAGTATTACCATCCACCCCACACATGCTCCTGATACTTTGATATGGAAACCGGAAAAAAAGGTGTTTTCGATCAAAAGTGCCACAAAAGCTTTTGTCCTCGAGACATTGGAACCAACCACTTCGGTCTTAGACAGGAGGAACTTAAGCCCCAAGTTATCCAGAGATGTTTGGCGTATCAAGGCCCCTTCAAACGTAATTCTCCTGTTTTGGAAGGTATTCGAAGACATCTTACGCACGATGACAACATTGACCCACATCCATATGCCCATTGAGGATTGTTGTGTCTTTTGGCATAATCATAAGGAAGATGTAGTCCACTTTTTTTTTCTTTGCCCTGTGATTCAGAGGCTCTAGTTACTCTCTCCTCTCCCCATGAATTGAAGTCTGGCAAATATCCCAGCCCAACCGTTACAGCTTTTCTCACATTTATCTGGGACTCGATAACCGACATGGCACACTTAAAGGAAAAGCTACTTGCTCAATTTACAGTGGTCGTCCATCACATTTGGCAAACCAGGAATAATTGTATATTCAATAATGTCAAACTCTCTATCCCTAGTTTCACCTAATCCACCAATCACACTTGGTCGAAATGGAGGAAACAATGGTTTCTGCCTCCCAGGCATAACATGACCCTAGAAGACACACAATCCCTCAATTAGGTTTTGGATGAAAACGCCATAGTGGCCAAATCAACAACCCCTGTCACCCACAACATACTTATCGCGAAATCTCACCTTCCTTCACTTCTTCAAACCGAACCTCAACGATCCTGAATCCTTCATATTCATAAGCAAATTCTGGCAGTCAACACTCATAGAATTAACTCCCTAGTTAGAGACGCTCGATCTTCCCCGACCATCATATCTCCTGACATGATTGTGGTTTCTTACGATGCATGTTTCTTTGCTTCATCTCAGGAGGGAGCTTTTGGAGTGATGGCGTTGGATGCTTTTGGTGAGGTGTGTGCTACCCTGAGGGACTCGATTCTTGGCCGAGTCACAAACAGTACCATGGTCGAATGTTTTGCAGTAGAAACCACTCTCTTACTAGTACAAGCAATGCAGTGGTCAACATGGATGATCTTAGGGGATTCCAGTGCTTTACTATTTATTTTGCATGCCAATTTGGAAGAGGAGCAGACATACATACGATGGTTATGGCGTTCGATAGTATGTAGTGTTCAGACTCTTCTTGCAAATTTGCCTAACTGGGTTTGTAAATATATCCCAAAAGATTTAAATGGTGAAACACATGTTTTTGCTTCAAATGCAGGACAATAATTATGTAATAACTTTTAATTTTATATTATTACATATGTTCTACCCAAAAAAAAAGTTAGGGTTCATAATACCAGTTTAATCTTGAACAATCTTAATGACACCCTTTCCAACAATGTCCCAATACTATTTGCATAAGAAGGTATCGAATTTATACCAGGGGATTTAAGAAAACTCAGAAGCTTCTGTTGGAGGATCGTGCATGCACCCTGGATCCATTATACATGGTAACATTATTGTCCCCAATTTAAACACCTCTAGCATTGTGCCCCCATCTGAGCCCCGCTAATGAGTTTTATCCGAAAGGCCTCGTTGCTATTAGGGAATGGAGCGAATAATCTAGGGTTGATAACCAAACCTATGGTTTGGAGTTTCTCGTGTTCCTCGAGATGGTTAAGATCGGTCTGATGGAGGTATTCCTTGAGATGGTCGAAGATCGGTCCGGTGGAGGTGTTCATCGTGTTCCTTGGAGATGGTTGAAAATTGAATGGAATGCAAGATGTGACAATTCGCATCAAGGTGGAGATTGTTGAGATAGAGTTAGATTGAATGGTCCCACATCAACTAAAATGGAATTGTTATCTAAGAATATAAGGAGTAATTCACTCCCTAATGGTAACGAGGTCTTTCGGATAAAAACCCCGCAATTGACAAAAGCCCATGATGGGAGCCCAAGAATGACAATCTTGAACTCTCCAAAAGGAATTTGTTGTCAAGAATGGAGAAATATCGTTGGTAAGCTGGTCTACATCAAAGCTGTTACATATGGAGGAATCCATTTGACTGAAAGGGAGAGGGAGAGGGAGAGAAAATTGGAGATTAGAAACAGCTAGAAGAAAGAGTGATGGATGATACATTGCTCATGCACGCGGGAGATTGGAGATTAGAAACAGCTAGAAGAAAGAGTGATGGATTATACGAAAATGTAAGTGTGAAGAAGAATGATTGAATGGGATTGGAGGATAGAGAGATGAAATTGCTCATGCACGTGTGGTCTTAAGACAGCAAAGATACAATTATCGAAAGTTGATTGCTTTCTCATCTACGGAGATGATGATTGCATGAAAAGAGGTTGCTATGTGTGTGTATAGTACAAAAAACATGTTTGACGAAATGCCCCACAGGAAGTTTCTTGTGATGGGAAATAAAGCAAGTCGGTAACCATGGAGCTGAGTAACACTAGCACCACATGAGAAATACAATACTACGTCCACCAACTCCAAAGTAGAAGAAGAGGGTTCATTGGAAGAGATCTGATGAAGCAAGATATGCTGGGAGAAGCTGAGACACTCACCAGAAGAGTTGATTGCATCAATCTTTAGGTATTCCATACTAACACTTTTTCTTCATTTTCTCTATTTATGTCCTCCATGCCTTTTAGTTTGTTCAATAATGTTGGAAGAAAAAACACTGCAGTCATGCACGCATGCACACACATAATACTCTTGTCTGACCAAACTTTGATTGAATTACTGAATTTTCTTTCTCTACTATATATCCTGGTCCGTTACCCACCAAGAGCATCTTATGTGCGTAATCTTTAAACGACATCTTAATCTATGACTTAATTTTTATTTGTACATCTAACAACTGTAAATAATCTCATTCGCACATCTAACAACTCTAAAATCTCTACATAAGTTGACATCTTCACGCATTATTAGGATGCCTGTTTTATTTTATTAGAACATAACTCTAATATGGTAGACTACTAGACTGTTTTAGTGTAGTTTTCAAGGAAAATGGTCCTCTCTGCAGATCTGTTGGTTTGGATGTATAGGACTTGCCAATTATATTCTTATCAGTAGTTTTACCTTATTTGAATTTCATAGTTGTAATCTAGCTTTGCCTGCAAATTTAATATATTTGTTTTTTGGCATATTGTTGCACCTAAGAGCATGGGTGCTTTTAAACTATTCATGAATGTTTCTTGTTTACCGTAGTTTCATCTATGGTACAGATTTTATGATAAATGATAGCAAGGCCCCCAATTTAAATTATATGGCAGCTGGTATTCAACCCCCTGCAGTTTCTGATGATATGTACATTATATTATAACCTGTCTAGAAATAGGCCTACAAATAGAGCTAGAATTTGCTTTGGAATATCAAGTTCGGGAACTTAGATAACCATTCAGTTAATTATTTTAGCATTAAGAGGCCTGCAAGCCAAAAAGTGTATACGAGTATAAGTCCCATTGAACAAGCTAACATCAGTTAAAGAGGGAGATTAGAAAATCCCACTCTCTGTTCTCTTTAAAAATCGGCTCATTGCTTGCTTAGCATATAAACCCCCTGTTCAGTGAACAAAAGTTGGTGCTTATAAAACACTCCAAATTTTGTTGAAACCCTAAATAAACCTCGAAATGTTGGTTTTGACTTTTCAAAATCTGTTTCATTTCGAGTAACCATCACTCATCAGCCACATTGAGGTAATAGGACAAAAAAAAAAAGAGATGAACAATATTTTCAATTGGTTCTGCATGTATAAAGAGTATACTCATCAGTGGGCAGCTTATTTATTAACTAATCTGTAGTGAGGAGAAAGTCCATATCTAATTTCCAAATAAATATTTGAGTGGCAGCTGGGTGCAGAGCTTCAAGGGCACCATTGTTTTGTTTCCTCATTTTCAAAATTTGGAAGAAAACTTCAAGGGCAATACCCACATCATCATAAACGGGTCTTCTAGAAAGATATAAAAAACTCCTCGGTTTGAAGAGATAAATAATCCACAATGGCTTTCATCCTATTCTCAATTGGATATGCATTTGTAGAAACAATGTAGAGACCAAGGATTGTGATTTCGTTTTTCGAGTTTATTTCGGTCTCTTGATTTTAAGAAATATTTCGTTGTGTAAAGAAAAAAAAATTTCGAGAATACATGAAATATATATAATGAATTTCGAGGGTATATGAAATATGTGAAAAAATAAGATGCAAGTAAAAAAATCTATTAAACACATTAAATAAAACCTAAATACCAAGAAATGAAACAAACGTGAAATCAACATATAAGTAGAAAATCAGGGGTGGTTTCAAAATTCAATAAATAAGTAGAAGAAATGATAATTAGAAAATAGGGGATGGTTTAAAAAATCAAATGATAATTAGAAGAAATGATTAGAAAAAAATAACCCCCCCGAAATTGTTTCGAAAAAATCCTCAAAAGAATCCTCAAAAAAATGTAAAATTTGGTAGCTGGTTTTTGCATTTTTACGAAATTTACAAAAAATTACGAAATTTTCAAAAAATCCTCGAAAAAATGTAATTTTTTCTTTTCGTAATTTCAAAAAAACGAAATCTTTGTCGAAATTTCGCAAAATCTCATTCCTTGGTAGAGACTGATAGGTCTAAATTTAACCAGGATAAGCAGATTTGACACCTTGACAATGTGGGAGCCGAACGTATCATGAAGGTCAAGGTTAATAACAACATCCTTTCCAACAATGTCCAATTAATATTGGAAGAAGGCATGAAAAACAGTCTTATTGGAAGAAGGCATGAAAAACAATGTCCAATAAGTATTGGAAGAAGACAATGTCCAACAATATCCTAGGGGCTGGGCTTTATGACTGCTCATAGCGTGCAAAATGGCTTTGATGTCTTGTGGAGTTGAAAATTGAAGAAGCATTCTTATTCTCTTCCTCAGAGATAACAGTCTCGAAGAGATAACAGTATGGTTAGGGTTTTCCATTTTGGCAAAAAGGATGTCCTGATTCTCCTGAAAGTAATCTTGAAGGATGAAATGTCTTCAAGGGAGTGAGCCCATTGATTATTGTCGGCTTTGAGTTTGGTAATCGTACTAGTTTACATCTAAGAAATGCAGAATGGTGGAAAGATTTTGGATTGCAATCATGTTGAAGGATCCAAGAGAAACCAAACTTGTACTGCTAGAAGTATTCTTATGTAAGATGTAAATCCATCAGAAATTCCTCAAAATCAATAATACAATCGACATGAAAATACTTCAAATCCATAAGTTTTGTATATTGTCTTGGAAAGATTCTAAGATATATATATATTATTGATTTGACACCAACTCAGAGCACTGATCTCGATCAACTCAAACAATGACCACTAAAAAAAATCTAAGGACTACTATTGTTCGTTACATTTTTTTGTTTTTGTTTCTAACATGAAGAAAAGGATATAGTGGACCATATAGTGGCTGAAGAAAGTCTCAAGGATGTTTTGTTTGAGAAAAACTATCGGGAGAACACTCAATTTTCGTTTCTCATTCTTCTTGATCAGCTATCGTGCAAATAACTCTACTTTCTCCAAGTTGGTTCTCTCCGCCAATCGTCTTCCTTTGAAGAGTACTGATTCAACATTCCTTTGTTTCAACATTTCTTCTGCCATCCTCAAATTGTTTCCCCTTCGCTATTTGAAGATTTTGTGGGTCTTCCAGATAATAATTCATTTGCTTAATTCATTTGCTTGAATACGTGCGTAGTTAGTTGCCCTGATTTCACCAAATGCCATTGAAACAGCTTGGTCAACCACGTCTGAGGATACTTCTCCGGCCATACTAACAAACCCTGCAGAGGAGAGTTTCTGATCCCAACTACCACCAGACAACTCTCCATTACCTAAAGAGACAACTAATAGATCTTGACACTATCACAAAAGGGGAATTCTTGTTTGTTATTGAGCACATGGGTAATAGCAGCAGCAGTTGGATTGTTCATTGCAACCCCACCATTCACAGCCACAATCATCGTTTGTCTATCACAGACTTCATTTGAAACGCCTTTCCTCCTGCTGATGTTGCCAAGCACACCTCTCATCCTGAAATCATATCCTTCAGTTCTAAGGCATCTGCCTGAGAAAACATGAATGTAGCATGTGTTGAGAGGTCAAAGCATGGAACCAACAGCGGTGTCAGGATATCCTTCATTGTACATTCACCAAAAGTTTCTCTCAACAACTTCTCACTAGCCTTTACCTTGCTAAAACGAAATAACCCTTTAGAGGACAAAGAGGAAATCAATTTCCGGCGGTTCTGGATGAGGAAATTCATTGCTTCATCAGCTGTGAATATTGGACGTCCATCTTTGCTGCTTCCCTTGGTGAAAAGAAGAGCTGCAAGGATTCCCCCGACACCTGATCCTGTGACAACGTCGAAGAAGTCAGCAATGCAAGCATCGGGTCTGCCAGATTTCTTCTGGAGAGATGCTTCAAGATATGAGAGGGATTTAGCTGCAAGGATTCCATCAGTGGAGCCGGTGTCCATCAATAGACAGCATTCTGATTTTCCCGGGTGATGAATTATTAAAGATGGATGATGAGGTGCTGCTGTTTTTGAGATGGTCATCTTCTGGTGGGAAGTTCAAACTCTCAAAAAGCAGTCTGTTTTCGAGAATGGAAAAAATCTCGTTGGTAAGCTTGTTTACATCAAAACTGCTACATGAGAAGGCATCCATTTCACTGAAAGGGAGAGGGAAAACAGATTTGAAATAGAAACAGCTACAAGGAGAGATGGATGATGGAAGATTAAGTGTGAATAAGAAAGAATGAAATTGGTGTGATTTTATACTACCATGATGAAAGGAAGGAGGGAATGAGAGCATGAGTGTATGGGATTGGATGATATTGAGAGGAAATTGCTTATACATGTGTGGGTCTTAGGAGTTAGGGCATCAAAGACACAATTATTGGAACTTGACTCAATAGTTTTTTTTCCTTCTGTTTGTTACAATCATCACTTTTCTTCCAGTATGGAGTGATGATGATTGGGTGAAAAGTGTGTTTAGCACCACATGAGAATCACATCCACCGACTGTAGAGGAAGAAGAAGAAGAAGAAGGTTCAATGGATGAGATCTGATGAACCAAGATATACTGTGAAAAATTGAGACACGCTCATTAGAAGATTAGATTTTGCATTCATTCTTTGGCTACTTCTTGCCAGTTACCATTGCCAGTTACAGGCATGCATGCATACCCGACTAAACTCTGATTGAATTACTGAATATTCTTTCTCATCTGGATCTCGATCTACAGGATTTCTATAAAAATAAAACTTGGTCCCTTACCCACCAAGAGCATCTTACATGCCTCTTTATCTAAACCGACATCTTAATACGTTATGAGTATTAGTACGAGTACTTAACTTTTATTTGTACAGAACTCTAAATCTAAACCGACATCTTAGCACATTATTAGGATGATTTCGTGAGTTTTATTAGCACATAACTCTATTATACTCTCACTATTTTCGTGTTGTGTAGGCATGTTGGTTTGGATATACAGGATTTGCTTACTTCATTCTTATCATTGGTTCACCTTTGAATTTCATATCTATAATCTAGCTTTGTAGTGAAACTTCATATATTTGTTTACTTCTTGGCATATTGTTGTACCTAAGAGCATGGGTCTACTAAAATATTTGTGAAAAAATGTTTCATGTCTACTGTAGTACCACTTATGGTACAAATTTTATGTTAATCCAAGGCCCACCATTTAAATCATGACAGCTTCCCCCCTCCAGCTTCAGAATTTTTTTTTATTTTTTATTTTTATTATTATTATTTTAAAACAAGGAAAGGCTTACAGATGAGTATAGAATTTGCTTCAGAGTCATGTCTCTCTTGGGAAAGATATCACAGTCCAAAAAGTCTAGGTAAGTAACCAATCCAAGTATAATTAGCAACTGAGAGACTTGCTAGCCCAAAGTACCTATCAGTATAAGTCCCCATTGATCGGGCCAATGAAAGTGAAAAAGGGAGATCACAAAACTCTGACTCTCCATTCTCTTTCAAACATCAGTTCCAGGATTGCTTCCAAGATATAAACACCCTGTTTAGTAGATAAAAGATGGTGCTTACAAAATGCTTTTTTTAAGGGTGAGCAGGGATCACCCAAACCATTAAACACCTTCACAGGGTTCGAACCCTGGATTTGTGATACTATCCATCAAAAGTCTGCCAGCTGATCTAGCACCCGCTGGCAAAATGCCTCAAAGAAGAAATGCCATTCGTGGTAAGGGTCTTCTAAATGGCATCTCATTCATTATGTCCATGTGAATGTGAGAAGAAACAATAGCAATGACATTGTATCTACTGACATAATATAATCATATCATTGTCTATCTCTCTTGAGCAAAATATCGTCTCTGTGAATAGCTTTCAAAAGGTACCAAATAATCTTGTTAACACTGAAATTAGGCATCAGGGAGTGATGCATAATGAGGGCATATTTTGTGAACCTTAAAACCATGAACTAAACTATCATTTTCATCTTTTCCAAGGATTCTGGAAATCCTTGTCTCAGACCTCTAGAAGATTAGAAAGAAGTAAAGAGGGAACCATTGAGGATGATGGAAAAGGAACAGGTGGTATGCACTGATGGGTCATTTTAATCAATGAGTGGAAAAAACCAAGGTTAGTTGAATGGACAAAAGAAATAACCATTCTATTTTATCATACGCTTTGAACATGTCCATTTTTTTCTGCTAATATAGACGTGTCTATCTTAATAGCCATGCTTGTTTCAATTCCTCATTTCCTTCAATTGGAAGAAAACTTGACGGGCAGTACCCACATAATCATAAATAGGAATTCTAGAAAGAAAAACTTCTCAGTTTGGAGAGATAAAGAAATCCACAAGGCATTCAATCATATTCTTGATAAGTTTGTATATGCATTTGTAGACAACATTGCAGAGACCAATGTCTAAATTCATCTAGGGTAACTATGTAATAACATTCTTTCCAACAATGTCCAAGTAGTATTGGAAGAAAGATGGTGAAAACCAGCCAGCCCAAGGACTTTATGACTGCCCATATCATGCTAAATGGTCAAGATGTCTTGTGGAGTAAGAAAGTGCAGAAGCTTTTTATTCTCTTCCTCAGAGATAGCACTCTCAAAGATCAACTACATAGTTAGGCTTTTTCATATAAATGGCAAAAAAGGATGTCCCGAAAGTAATCTTCAAGGATGAGACGCATGTCTTCAAAAGAAGTAGCCCATTGATTATTATCTTCTTTGAGCTTGGTAATCGTAATACATTTAAACTTTTATGGAATGCAGAATGCTAGGAAAAATTGTGTTGCTATCACCTTGAAGGATCCAAGAGAAACCAAACTTGTTCTGCCAGAACTATTCTTATCTTAAGAGTAAATCCATCAGAAATCCCTCCACAAGTATATCAATAATACATAGCATTCACATGAAATACTTTGAATCCTAAGTTTTGTATGTTATCTAAGATAAGATTGTAAGACATAGTTTTGGCTCAACACCAACTCAGATCTCTGATGTTCATAACCTCAAGCAGTGACCACTAAAAAAAATTAAAAATAAAAAGAAAAGAAAAAAGAAATACTACTGATTGTTACATTTTGTTCTATTTCTAATACGAAGAAAATGATATAGTGGATGATACAGTGGCTGAAGAAAGTCTCGGTGATACTTGTTTGAGAAAAATGGTGGGGAGAACACTCAATTTTCTTTTCTCATTCTCCTTGATCAACTCTCCTGCAAGTAACTCTAGTTTCTCCAAGTTGGTTCTCTCTGTCAATTGTTTTCCTTTAAAGAGTACCGATTCAACATTCCTTTGTTTCAACATTTCTTCTGCCATCCTCAACTGGTTCTTTCCATCACTTTTGGAGGAACTTGTGGGTTTTCCAGATAGCAATTCATTTGCTTGAATACGTGCATAGTTAGTTGCCCTGAATTCACCAAATGCCATTGAAACAGCTTGGTCAACCGCGTCTGAGGATGCTTCTCCAGCAATACTAACAAAGCCAGTAGAAGAGAGTTTGTGACCCTGACTACCACCAGACAATTCTCCATTACCCAAAGACACTACCAATAGATCTTCAACACTATCACAAAAGGGGAATTCTTGTTTGTTATTGAGCACATGGGTAATAGCAGCGGCAGTTGGATTGTTCACGGCAACCCCACCATTCACAGCTAGAATCTTCGTTTGTCTATCAACAGACTTCATTTCAAACGCCTTTCCCCCCGCTGATGTTGCCAAGCACACTTCACTCATCATGAAATCAAATCCATCAGTTTCTAAGGCATCTGCCCGAGAAAACATGAATGTAGCATGTGTTGAGAGGTCAAAGCATGGAACCAAAAGCGGTTTCAGCGTGTCCTTCAGTGTACATTCACCAAAAGTTTGTGTCAACAACTTCTCACCAGTCTTTGCCTTACTAAAACGAAATAACCCTTTAAAGGATGAAGAGGAAATCAATTTCCGGCGGTTTTGGATGAGGAAATTCATTGCTTCATCAGCTGTGAACATCGGACGTCCATCTTTGCTGCTTCCCTTGGTGAAAAGAAGAGCTGCAAGGATTCCCCCGACACCTGATCCAGTGACAACGTCAAAGAAGTCAGCGATGCAAGCATCAGGTCTGCCAGATTTCTTCTGGAGAGATGCTTCAAGATGTGAGAGGGATTTAGCTGCAAGGATTCCACCAGTGGAGCCTTGTCCATCAATGGATAGTATTCTAACTTTCGCGGGTGATGAACTATTAAGGATGGATGAGGTGGTGTTGTTCTTGAGATGATCATCTTCTAGTGGGAAGTTTAGGCTCTCGAAAAGGAATTTGTTTTCGAGAATGGAGAAGATTTCGTTAGTAAGCGTGTCTACATTGAAGCTGCTATATGTGGAAGCGTCCATTTCACTGAAAGGTAGTAAGAAGAATGCAAACAAATTAGAAAAGAGGAAGATGGAAGAGTAAGTGCTGTGAAGGAGAAAGGAGGGTTTGATGTGATTTTATATTACAGGTAAAGTATGAATGAAAGAATGATTGAATGGGATTGGATTGGATGATAGTTGAGACGAAATTGCTTATACACGTGTGGGGGTCTTAAGACAGCGAAGACACAATTATTGAAAGTTGACGACTTTCTCCTAGTTGTTACAAATCAACCTTTATTTCTTTGGAATGATGATTGATTTTGATTGGATGAAAAGAGGTTCGTGTTCGTGTATGACAAAAATTATTGTTTGACGAAATGCCGAAAAGAAGCAAGTCGGCACTCTTGGAGTGGAGTAGCACCACATGGGAAATACTATGCCCACCACCGACTCCAAAGTTGATTGAAGAAGCTTTAATGGACGATATCTGATGAAGCAAGATATGCTGAAAGAAGCAGAGACAAACTCATCAGGTGATTAGATTGCATCAAATCTTTGGGGCTACTTAATTTACCAGTTTCCACCAAAGACATATAATAACTTTTGATTGATTTACCAGTTACCACCAAAGGCATAGAGTAACTTTTGATTGAATTACTGAGTTTTCTTTCTTCTTCTTCTCTCTACTGGATTTCTTATTAAAAATGAAACTTGGTCCCTTACCAACCATAAAGCATGATGCATCTTTATATAATTGATTTTAGCACATAACTCTATCATTAACATATACTAATTTTGTGTAGTTTTCCACAAATGTTCTCTCTAGGCAGGTCTGTTGGTTTGGGTACATACGACACTCGCCAACTACTTTATTCCCATGATCAGTTTTACCATGCCATCTTTGATCTTTGTAATGTAATCGTGCAAATTTATATATTTGTTTACTTCTTGGCATATTGATGTACCTAAGATAGAGCATGTGATGGAGGACCAACTGATGATACAACTGGCAATGATATTACTGCTGCACCAGAATTAATTGACTACAGCATAGCAAGAGACAGGCCAAGGAGGGAGATTAAAAGAAGCATCAGACTCCAAGACTAATTGAGCTTATTATGCCTAGAAAATTGTCAAAGGACTTTATTTTCCTGTTGTTTAATCTTCCTAGTACAGCTATATATAATAGAGATGAAATGAACTCTAGGAATGCTATTATTGAGAATTATTAAAGAAATCTTTGAAGGTGTTAGCCTTGGTCTTGCTTGTTTTTTGTTTCTTGGCAACTATCCTCGGCAGTTCCAACTTGAACTGCATCAGCATGGTTAGCTCTAAAATATTTATAAGATTTACCTGTCCTGTCTACTGTAGTACCCACATATGGTACAAATTTCTTAATAAATGATAGCAATGGCTACCATTTAAAAATGGCAGCTAGTATTCTGCCTCTCTACAGTAGATTATTTTTGTTTGTTAACTATTTTATTTAAAGTGATGTTTAATCCCTACAGCCAACTTCTTCCTCACCACCTGATTTTTTTAATTCTCTTATTCTACTTTATTGAAACATTTTTATCAGACTGCTCGAAAAATTTGTTGAGTAGATGATACTCCCATATGACTATTTGAACCAACAATTGAGTCTTATCTTAGACGACTAAGATGTGGAACGAACCTTAGAGCAAATTGCCTCATTTTAGGTTAAGTGGTGCCTCATTTTGTTTGCAGCAAAAGGCCATTTTTTAAGTAGTGATCTCAGGCTAGGCACCACTTATCCTCTGCGAGTAATGGTGTTATTGGCTGCCACTCTGCCATGGACAAATTTGATTTTAATTCTTCTTGGATTAGTAATAATTGATTGATATGAATCATACACTTTTGTGAGAGGAATTGGGATCACACGGGTGGCTGACCATGATGATTTTGACTACTACTTTTTTAGTTGCAAACTCACACACTTTTGTGATCCCTTGGAAGTGATGAATGGACAAAAAAGAGATTTTGTGCATGGCAGGACATAAGTTTGTTTGAAAAATGTCCCAATGGGTGGTTGTGATGTTTAATGGTACCAACCTGAACCAGATGGGATTGGGATCTAGATAAAGAACCTCACTTGTATATTGCAGCAAATGTGAAATATGTACCAGCACCAAGGCAAGCCCTGCAACCGTACTTCATAAAGTTTGAGTAGAAGAAGAAGAAGAAGAAGAGAAGAAACTTCAAATGGAATGAGAGAGATTCATTGAAGATTCATTGAATCAATGGATGAAATCTGATGAAGAAAGATATGCCAGGAGAAGGTGCGACACTCTCAAGAGTACATGTACGACCACCTTTTAATAACTCTGACTGCCATGCTGTGGCATTCATGCATGCACATACATATTCTTGCACAACCAATCTTGATTGAATGGAATTTACTCGAGTAGTCTTATTGGCTTTCTTCTTATAAAAATGCTTTCCTGGTTCCTTACCTACCAAGAGCATCTTTCATTCTTTTCATTTAGACCCACATCTTTATCCTGCTATATACAATACTTTGTTAGGATGAACTTCTTTATTCTTTATTTCCGGGGTTGATTGGAATTGGGTTTTATATAATTGGTGTAGTTTTTCAAGGAAAATAGTTTAATCTCCCTTTGTCTGATGGTTCAGATAGGATTTGCCACCTACTATGTTATCGGTAACTATATTATGTTTCTTTTCATCTTTTTGTTGAATGAAGTACTTAATGCATAGTATGCCTATGGCGGATGGAATCACAGGTTTAGGGTTCAAACCCTACCGGCAGCATCTGGGGTGGGTGGGGTTAAGGGATAAAAAACAAAGTTCTTAAAGCATCAATCTCCTCCAAGTAGGGGTGGGCAAACAGGTCGAGGAACCACGAATCCTCCGGTTTTTATTGTGTAAATTAAGAAACGTCCGGATCCATTGTAGAACGGTTCCACTCCGATTCCAAATATTTGTATTCAAACGGTTCCGTTCCAACCTGTTGTATTATTTTTAGTAGCACTGCACGTGCACGACACCCATGTCGAAACACAATCAATCCATAATGGCAAAATCGTTGTTATCAACATAGTTGAGCCACATTTCACTATCAAGTCTAGTTTAAAAGCTCTCTAGATCTCCTCAAACAGATATTCACATCACAGATCAAGCACAAAACAAAACAATCAAAAGGAGACATAGCGTACAAAAGAGACAACGAAGACATTGACGATTTCGATGAGTACAATCCCACCCCATACGGAGGAGGATACGACATTGTCCTCACCTACGACTGACCCATTGCTCCCTTTGGCGAGCTCTGCTACCTGATCTCCTCCACGTCTGATGGAGTTGATTAAGACCGACCTTCGCACTCTTCTGGTGCACATGCATCTGGTTATGGAGAAGAAGCGTTGGAGATTGAGTACAATAGCTTTCTCATCGTTATCTTGCTGAGTTCAAAACTGTCGTTGAACGTAAAGAGGTCGCTGAGAGCACTCTCTCTACTAACAAGGTCGTTCAGTTCACTATCACTTCATCTTCCTAGGTTTTTTTACTGTTTCCTTTTCATCCATTTTTCATATCTATAACATTAAGCTTCTTTGTTGTCATCTGATACCAATAAGAATCTTTCGCTATTTTTTTTTATCTCTTATGATTTCAACAAATAGAGAAACCATAAATGAGGATAAAAAAACCAAAATTATATAATTTTTTGTTCCAATTCTAAAAGACCCTCTTTCCATAAAACATAAAACCATAAGATCGAACTGATAATAAAAATGCAGGAAGTATAACTCATTAATTTCAACCTAAATTCAATGATCTTATGAGTGTTGAATAGTGGAACTGTTTGAAATCGAATGTCTAAACGTTCGAGTTAGGTTCGATCCCAATGTTCAAAATGAGGGAATGCGGATTAGATCCGTTAAATTTAAACGGTTTGAGTTAGGTTCTTTCAAATTTGGAATCGATCCGGACTATGCCTACTGGGGATGTTAATCAGTTTGAAATTGGATCAAAATCGAACCAAACCAAACTTGAGATTTGGTTTTCGGTTCGATTCGATTTCTGATATTTCAAACAGTAAACCGTACCCGAACCGAACTGACCAATTCAGTTTGCTTCGATTTTTCTTTTTTTTCCATCATCTTTCTTTTTCTTACTGAAACAATTTTGCGTTGCCATTACCATTTCCATATATCTAGACCTAAACACAGATAAAACCTTTTCACACAAACAGATTTCAAATAAAATTTGAACCTCAGCAAGATTATATTATCCGAAAAAAAAACAAGATTATACTAGTTTTTCTATTATGATAAAAGATATTAGCATTATTGCATTCTGATTAAACAAGGCTTGAATAACCATACAATTCGACCAAAAAACCCCAATAGTGCTAATGTAAAAAAAAAAAAAAAAAGGCTCAGATATACGGTGCCCAACGAGTTCCTGAACCTCCGCCCAACCTGGCTGCCGGAATTCCAGACTCGATTTATCCTGAGCTTCAAAGAGTCACGTTTCTCGGCCGATTTTTCCCTTTACGGAACCCTTGGCGGCACCGAGGATGGCACCAGAGAAGTACCCACTGCCTTTTAGTAGCTGATGTTCTCCGACCATGTACGACGATGTGCGGTGACTTTTTTGGCAAAGAGGAATCTGGCGATGTTGGGAGGTTTTGGACATATATATACAACTTTACAACAAAATGACCAAGATCACATGGAGATTATTTGTACCCAGTTGTTATAAAGCAACAGAAACTCCTTCAACAAAAGAGCCGAGGAAAATCTCGAAACAAAGCTCATTTACAAGATTATCAATAATGGATCTTAGCACACCAGGTTCGCCTATATCTATGATATTCATGGAATATCTCTCTACTTCTCTAGTTGGATCCAATATTTATATATTCACCTTAGCTGAACTAAATGGGGTAGGTGAAAATTAAATGGGGGTGAGTGGGGTTGGAAATTAAATGGGGTGGGTGGGGGCTGGGAATTGAGTTGTTTGTGGTGGGGTTGGGAGTTAAAAAATAGATAAAAAAAATTGATATGGTTCGATTCGGTTTATTCGGGGCTGGAAAAAACTTAAACTAAAACTGAACCGAAATAACTCGGTTCGATTCGGTTTTGACAATTTGGTTTCGATTTTCATTCGGTTTTGATTTATTTCGGCTCGATTCGATTCGATTCGATTTGGTTAATTCGATCGGTTTAGATAGACCAACCGTCCACCCCTACCTACAAGGGTGTTACTCATGTGCTAGCTAGTTAGCTTCTTAATATATTTATGACTAGTATTTATGATAAAACACAATGAGCTTTTTCATACATTGGTGATTTTTGTGCCCTTCGTCTTAAGGGAATCTTGAGTATTTGGTCCCAATCACATGCCCTGCATGTGGGTTAAAGTCATGCCTAAACGTAGATAATTTTGGGTTTAATTTAGTTGTGATTGGTCACTGTGAGTCAATTCCATTAATTTTGGACCATTCTCAATTAGTTTTCAAAATAACCTCCAATCTCCATAGCTATGTGTTTTTTACAGTGTTCTAAAAATCGGTCTAGGCGGCCGCCTAGGCGCTAGAAGGTGGAAAACCGCCCAGATTAATGCCTGGGCGGGCAGTCTGGGCGGTCTGGGCAGTCTGGGTGGTCTGGGCGGGTCTAGGCGGGTCTGGGCGGTCTAGGCGGCCTAGGCGGCCTAGGCGGGTCTAGGCGGACTCTAGGCGGGGTCTAGGCGGTTTGGGAGATTTTTTTATTTTTTTATTTTTTTATTTTTTTATTTTTTTATTTTTTTATTTTTTTATTTTTTAATAAGGTTGATTGTGTTCTTATTTTATTTTTCTTTCCTATTTTTTTAGAAATAAACTATTTAATTGTTTTTTATTCAGTATATGTCTAAATGTAGCGAATGATGATTACTTAATGGAATTCTCAAAGGATCTGTCGGTACCAATTTTACTAATGTAGATTTTATCAAACATAACTAAGGTTATTCATGCAATTTGAAGAAAAATAAAAGAGTACACAAATTCAAATTTATATAAAGTACCCATCATGACCAACTTCAGTCATTTGAGTTTTAATAAATTTTGTTCACGATTGTTAATTTTTCATGTTTTTAAATTTTGCATATGTATATTGACATTAAATTGGATGTAATTGATAAGGTATTATGCTTAACTTTTGTAAATTATTAAAGTTATAATACAAAACCTAAGACCGCCTAGGCACCCGCCTAGGCCCCTGGGCGCTAGGCACCTGCTCGCCGCCCGCCCAGCGTCTAGCGATTTTTAGAACACTGGTTTTTTAGATGTCTAAACTTTGGGATGGATGAACATATTGCCCACAAAGTTAAAATAAACCATTAGTAACTTATATAGACGTGCCTAATTATAGCTATGCAATCAATAATCCCGATGAATCTTTTGCTATTTTGGGAGAATGACTTGTGGCTTCAAATGCATGCTTACATGGTGGTGCTAGTTGTCAATAAATGGAAGACTTAAAGTAAAAAAAGTGCAATAACTATCTCTAAATTATGCCACTTGTCGTGATCTTATTGAACATTGACCCAAAGAGCAAAAGGACTAGAAGAGCAAAAAAATTCCTAGTAGTCTTCTCTTCCATCAGTTCTTGTACTATTTATTACAAAAGCATGTCTCCTATGTTTACTTGTCTTTTCAAAAACTTTTTCATCACCTCAAGCCTTTCCAAAACTTTGTGATGTCTTTGCATTTGTTTAAATGAATGGTTACTAACCAAATTAAACGAGAACACACGCGTAGTAACTTTGTGATGTTTTCTTAGTAATATGTTGTCATATGGAAAAATAATATTTTATGTCAACTCATAAATGTTTTCATATTTCGTTTTCGTTTCAATTTGATTTGCACCATATAATATATCCAAACTTGAGGAAGTGTATTAAAGCATAGGATCCGAATTAATATCCTTATTTAGTTGAATTCAAACATTCTCTGTCTTGCAGATAGATGTCCTTCATTGTAAATCTATAAATCTCTCAGAGGAGAAAATCTATAAATCAAAATGTAGAATAATTCGTAAATATTTAGTAATAGGTAATATATATAAAAAATTTCCAAACAAAGAGGATATTTACATTAAAAAAAAAAAAAAAAAACTAGACAATATTGGCTCAGCACTGACTTGGATACAAGCGGCGAGAACCGACACAAATACCTTGTGAGGTACTAAAAAATTGTAACTAGAATGACGAACAAGAAGAGGATATGGTAGAAGATACAGTTGCCGAAGAACTTCTTGGAGATGCTTGTTTGAGTAATACGGTGGGGAGAGCACTCAATTTTCTAGTCTCATTCTCCTTGATCAATTCGCCAGCAAATAACTCTAGTTTCTCCAAGTTGGTTTTCTCCGCCAATTTTTTCCCTTTGAAGAGTATTGATTCAACATTCCGTTGTTTCAACATTTCTTCTACCATCCTGGAGTGGTTCTTCCCATCTCGAATTGAAGATATTGTAGGTCCATTGGCTTGAATACGGACATAGTTTGTTGTTCTAAATTCACCGAATGCCATTGAAACGGATTGGTCAATCACGTCGGATGATGCTTCTCCAACGATGCTAACAAAGGCAGCTGGGGAGAGGGTCATATCCGTTCGACCAACGGAATTAGACTCACCATTACCTAGAGACACAACCAATATATCTTCAACGCCATCACAGAAAGGGAACTCTTGCTTGTTATTGAGTACATGGGTGATAGCTGCAACGGTTGGATTGTTCATTGCCACTCCACCATCTACAGCTACAATCTTGCTTCTTTTATCAAGTGACCTCATTTCAAAGGCCCTGTTATTATCAACAGTTGATGTTGCCATGCAAATCTCCCTCATGGCGAAATCATATTCATCGGTTTCCAAAGCATCTGCTCGGGAAAACAAGAAAGGTGTGCATGTGGAGAGATCATAGCATGGTATCAGGACAGGTTTCAATGTGTTTTTCAGTGTAGATTGACCGAAAGTCTGGCGGAACAGCTTCTCTGCCTCCTTCCCCTTAGTAGAACGGAACATCCGGCGGAATAGTCCTTTAGAGGACGACGAGTTTGATGAAACCAGCTTCTGCCGGTTCTGGACCAGGAAATTCAAGGCCTCATCAGCTGTAAATATTGGACGACCTTCTTCTTTAGTAAAAAGAAGAGCTGCCAGGATTCCTCCTACACCTGACCCCGCCGCAACATCAAAGAAATCAGCAATGTGAGCCTCAGGCTTGCCAGATTTCTCCTGGAGACATTTCTCAAGATGAGAAAGGGACTTGGCAGCAAGAACTCCGTCGGTGGAGCCACGACCATCAATAGAAAGTATTCTAACTTTTCCGGGACAATTCTTCTTCTTCTGGAGTTTGTCTTCCAGGGAGAAATTGAGGCTCTCGAAGAGGAACTTGTTTTCAAGGATGGAAAAGATCTCGTTGGTGAGCTTGTCAACATGAAAGCTTGGTGAGTCCATTTTTTGTTGGTTTAGTTGAATTGTTACTACAAAGTGAAGAGTTTGAAGAAGAGGAGAGAAATGGGAAATGCAAGCAAAGCAAAGCAAAGGATGAAGATGAATGAAGGAAGGTGATGTGATTATATAGGAGGGAAAGGGAATGGGTGGGGGGGACGATAGTGAGATGAACATTCATTCGGTCATATTTTAGAGATGGATTTCTTTAATTCACACGAGTGGATGTGACAACCAGGATTCACAAAAGCTGGATGAAATTGATAAAATAATGATGGAGAGTTGTGTAGTTGACAATCCCAATATTCTTTGCTGATAATTAAAACCGTAAAAAATGAATGAGCTTTTTGTTTTTGGAGCTTGAACATGGAACAGAAAACCTACTTAGCACTATTGGGTTAAAAAAGAAAAAAAAAAACTAGTGCTGGATGAAACTTTGTGATTTGTGGACATGCAATCAAACATCCAGAGTGAGCCTGCCCACTTAAAAAGTGATAATTTGGATAAACCTACAATCTTAGCTTAGGATAATTTTTTTATGGTGGCTTAGAGGAATTGATCATAGTTTGGTATAGCAAAATAATAAGTATATTGCAAATATTATCATCGAAAACAAAAACCAAATAAATTAGAGGTGATGTTCTTCCAGTCCACATATAAAGCATTAAGGTGGTGCAACCCCATATACAAATGTCCTCAAGTGACCACCCCTTCTTATTAGCGAGGAAATGGGCGAGGGATCGAGGGGGTGCAACCCTCCACCCCCTTGAGATTAAGAAAAGCGGTCCTCCCTCCTCCCTCGCCCATTTCCTCGACATTAAGAAAAAGCGGTCCTCAATTACAAAACACCACTTCTCTCTTCTCCTTACATAGATCCACCGACACGCAATTACCATTACCACAACACACACAATGTAAACAAAATTGCAGATGGATGAGATCTGTTGAACAAGATATGCTGTGGGACAAAATAGGGGACAACTTCATATACAATGTTAGGTACAATATCAATTGCTTGCAACAGTACTACTTCACCACCTTTATTTATTTTTTCAACAGTAACAAGAATATCTTAAAGGACTTGCTCTTTGCTCAAATTTTATTTTAAAATGCATGTTTACTTTCTTCTTATTACCCACTAACTAACAACATGTTCTATACTGTTCATTTACAAAAATGCTAGGAAATCAGGTTTTTGTAACTATGTTTTGTAATCAGGATGACGTGTCATGATTTGAAAAGAATGATGAAATTTTCAAAGATTTTATGTGTATCTTGAGGTTGTAAAAAAACTCATCTAACGATGCCACATCATCCTGGATGCAAAACATGTTTACAAAACCTGATTTCCTAGCCTCACCCATTCATTTAAGCCACACATATTAATAACCTTGAGATTATAGTTTTAATCGTCTTTTGCGGAGATTAATTTCAATGATGAGTTGGGTTGAGGTTTAGAGTTAATTTTTAAGATGAATAGTCTGATGCTTTGAATATATAACTACTCTCTCCAATTAACCTTTTTTAGTCTATCCTTATGACTCTACCATTCAATTATCTTGGTACCTAACTAGAGGGTGGACGTACCTTATAAAATAATTAGAAATATATGTCTCATCTTCTATAGTACCAAGTACAAAATTATTACAATAAGGTCCACCATTTTTTCAATAATGATCAGGAAATTGGGATAGCAATTCGTCCTTGGATTGAATAGTACTGAGTCTCTTTCCAACTTTTGTTATACCACTATGTGTTTGGTTCAAAAGAAAATTTTGGTTTTAATGGTCTTTTCTTTTATCTTTTTTTTTTCCTCATCCTTTTTATGATTGAAAAATTCTTTGTTAAAATGTGTTACAAGTTTGAAAGGGGAAAATTTTTGCTCCTATCTGGATTTTGCTCATTGGATCATCATCATTGTATAATTGAAACATTAATTAATTACACGTGACATAACTAATCACTAGTTTAGTGCACTCTTTCTTTCATTTGAAGCGTACTTGAATTTACTATCAATACCCCCAAAGTATGCATGAAAAACCGTGTGTACTTCTCGATTGAACAATAAACTTGTGGTGTGATTGTGTGGTATGCCAATGACATTTAAATGGTTACGTGATCCATCAAGCTCTCTGTAAAATATATATATATATATATATATATATGTATATATGTACAAGTATAAAACTAAAATTAAATTAAAGGACAAAAAGTAGCGCTTAAAAAAAATCTCCATCATCCGTGGAGGTACATAAAAATATACAATCTTAATTTGAGGGATATTACTACCTTGTTTCATGCAGGTCACTGTTTTTTTTTTTTTTTTTGAAAAGTGAGCTCAATTTTTATAGGATCTCATAACCTATCAACAAGGTGCGACCTATAGATCAACACCATGCATATCACTTTTATATATGGGCTTGGCTAATGATGGTTAAAGAGTGGGTTGAACTAATATCTAATGATTTTGATTGGACTTTAGATGGTCAGTTTATTCATTAAGCAAGTATAAGATGAGATTAATTAGTTGATGTTAATTGAAATCTCTATCAATCATCTCATGGTCAAATCAATAATCACTTTTTAATAATTGATACCACGTACAGTAGGGGAAATGGGATAGGAGAGCAACCAAAATACTTCCATCCATATATCGCAATCAGAAATTCTAAATGTCGAGGGATTCAGCGAGGAAACCAGCGAGGGAAATGAGGTGGAGGGGGTGGAAACCGTCCACCCCCCTCGAGATGTGAGCGTTGACTTTTCGCTCGCACATCTCAAGGGGGGTGGACGGTTTCCACCCCTCCACCTCATTTCCCTCGCTGGTTTCCTCGCTCAATCCCTCGACATTTAGCAAAGCTATATCGCAATATTCATAATAATCATTGAGGTTATTAAATACCCAAAGCAACTTTCAACCATGGCCATATTTTCCGAAATTCTGCGCACCTTCCATATCCATTTATTAAATCGAAATAGGTTTTTGCTACTCATTCTCAGCTCACCGCAAATCTTTGCATGTGTCCCACAGAATTAAGGAGGGTGGTTAATCATGGATGGAGCTTAGTACTGAACGAGTGCATGAACAAAATATGGGCGAGGTTACGAACGAATATGATCTTGTTGGTTGCCAAGTCTTTTTCTTTCCATCACTATCAATCCAAAAAGTTTTAGAGCTAGTTGCACGAGCCAGGCCCATGCAATGACTCGTACTTCGTAGTATCACTGTCTTTGTACCACCACCTCCTATGCCACCCCACACGCTCGGCTTGTCATTTCAGACTAGTTTGACACAACCATTCTCTTTTCTTCTCAAAGATGCTTTGGCTGGCTTCAGTAACCAGCAGTTCATCCATCCATTAAAAACTAGCTAGCCATAGCCTCTAAGAAAAGTGTCGGCAAATTGGCTTCTAGTAGAGCTAGCTAGCTAGCTGTTCCCCAACTCACTTACCTAGTTTACTTTTGGTTAAACCATAATCGTAGATTAGCTAGCTTTGATTTTTAACATTCTAAAGCATTTGTTCAGCAAATTTCTTGGTAGCTTGCGCAAATGGTTCATCCATTCAGTCAGTCCCACATTGATATTTTGAGAACATATGATATGGCTCCTGGCTTTGAAACCAAATTATATATGTTCTGCAATTCTCTTTCTTTTATCTACTGATTTTTTTCATTCTCAATATACTAAATCCACGTTTGGAAAAAATCTTGGCTCTTGGCCACTTGAGAAGTCATAGTAAGAGTGAAGAACAAAAAACATGGTCCCTCCTTAGATTTAAGTTTTGTTTGTGTAGAAAACATTCATCCAGAAATTTTAAGTTCGTTCAAAAGTCAATATTAGATTTTAAAATATTCACCAAAATGTTTCAGAAAACTTATTTGTTGCTCCAGCAATGAGACTCTCAACTAGTGTCCCCATCCTTTCTGTCCCAGACTTCCAAGTATTATCATTTTGGAAACAGAAGCAACCTTAATTAGAGGTAGATGTTCTCAGTTTGATTGTTTAGATTTTATTTGTAATATCAATCAAGGGTGGCTGTTTTATGGTATAAGTTCATCTAGGCTCCATGCATTATGTCCTTCCTGTACCTCATTATGCCAGATTTTGAAAGCATGCATTTACTGGATAATCAATTTGAAATCATTAGAGTTGCTATAAATGAGATCTAAACTAACTGACCCAATCACATTAACCTGAAGAGATACATTGATTTTCAAAGCAAACAGAATACAGAAGTTGTTACATTTCTTCACTCTGTAATGCACAAAGAGCTTGTCTTCAAAAGAATCAGCAAGTTTTATTACCACAAAGGAAGTGCAGACAAAGGTAATAAAAATTGCACCAATTTCATCGTCATGATGAGAATCTGCAGAGATCCAGTAGCTTTGTAGCTGCAGACATGCCACTAAGCACTGCACCTTCAACGTTGGGACTAACACAAAAATCTCCGCAAATAGTTAGCCTCTTCCCACTATTGTAAAGGCACTTCTCTTCTCCTGCAACAGCAATTCCAGGGAAAGCAGCACCCCTTGCAAGTTGTAAAAACATGAAAAGTAAGTAAAGGTAGCATGCTAATAAAGGAGCTTTAATAGGTGATCTAAAGGTTAACGATTGTGGTGGTGAAGGTTAGGAGCATGAATGTTTGGTCAGTGTGGGAGAAAAGGCATTCAAGATCATAATACCATATGAATTATTTACTTCATTTAAACTTTTAGTAAGAGATAAGGGGAAGGAAAATTACAATAGTACTACATCCACGATGCAAGCACTAATAGAGGTATATCGACCGACACTATTGCAAGAATCTGACTTTTGTTTAGCACTTCCCTTCTTGTTTAAGATTCCTTTCTCACTTCCGACATCTTTATTTGCTTATGAGAGTTTCTTATGGGAGAACAATATCATTCAGGACTTTGAAAACTTATTGTTCTACATGAATCGACCAGTTTCTTCTTCTGCTTGCCTGTTCAAAAGAAGACATAAATAAATATCAATCTCATTGATACCCTTGATATCATACCAACCCCAATCTTCTGAAACACTTTTTATGGTCCATAAAACTCTGAATAGTACAAATTTTCACAAAATCTTTGAATTCTATCAGCCATTGGCTAAGGGACATAACTTATGGAGGAGGGAAATCTTAGCAGATGAGACATATTCCCTTGTCCCTCTTGTTTGGAGTGAAGTATTGTTTGGCTTCCATCTTCAACCACAGGATCCAAGTTCAACTAGCTTACTCGACAGTCCTTGCATCGGATTTCTATCTATTGACATTTGCTTTACCCTATAGTGATTGATTTTCAAGTTTTTGCATGACTTTCACTTAGAAAATTTTGAATTCGTTCCTTACATATGTGTTTTGGTTTGATCAAAAAACAGTTCTCGTGATAAATTTCATAAACATGGAACAAATAGTGCAAACTTGCTGCACTGTTGGAAGCTTGGGCCAAGCAGTTAGTATAGTTTCTCATGCTTATGATATATTAGATATCAACAAAATATCAACAAGAACTTTGAATCCATTCTTTACATGTGTTTTGCTTCGATGAAGAATCGGTTCTCGCGATATTATGAATGTTTATTTTGATTTTGTCCCCCATTAGTTTATATGCAACTCTTTGCTCCCATTTTAAACGCTAATAGAGTCTGACCCCATTTTCTATCACATTCGTTGAGTCAACCCTGGACCAAATAGACGACTAAAATACCCTCCCACATGCCTTGCACGCGCACAGTCACCAACCCGTGATTTAGCTAGTCTTATTTGAGCTTCCTCCCACCATTGGTGAAACAACATAATTGGCGGTGACGATATAGATTCTGACAATCTTTTGTTGACAGCTTTCACGACTAGGCTGAAATTTCTTATTCCTCCCTTCCTCGCATTGTTTTTACTTCAACTTCATGAAGGAAGAAGAGCATGAGGGCTTAGTGGTGCTGAATCAGTTCAGTCTCTGGCCAATAAAAAGACTTGTGGAAAAAGTATTGCTAGTTGTAGGTCTTCATGAAAATAGAATTGCAAATGAACTTAGATTGATTGTAGAATGATCTACGCTACTTCACCAGGCCTTTTGATGTTGTATAATCAAGGGAATTTGTTTTTTGTTTCCGTCTGTGATGCAAGTGATCTTAATTGAGGGTAGGAAAGCTTGACGTTGGTAAATCCACTCTTCTGCATTTTATGAATCTCCCTTCTTGTTTAAGAACTTGTTTCTTAGACCGACCATGAACTCAATTCAAGTGTTGGCAAATGCATGAAAACCTTCCACGTTCGCGTTGTAGAACTTCACTTTGTTTGCACCAACTAATTTCATTATGAGGACTATATTATCTGGTGTTGGAAGATTGTTCGCAATTTTTGGACCGTAGTTATTCCAGTTGAAGCCACCACTCTTCTTCTCCATGATCAAAGCAACACAAATGCTCACCTCTCCACACAACAATCTAAATCAATCAGACTAAGATGATGAAGAAGAAAGGCAACAAACTTTATCCAAATAAGAGAAGCTAAATTGATGGGTTTGTGGCTGTGCACAAGGCATGTGGAAGGGTATTTTGGGCTTTTATTTGGTCCAGGTGAGTCAACATAGTTGACTTAACGGATCTGTTATATTAGAAAATGGGGGTCTAACTCAATTACCGTTTAAAATGGGGGCTAAATAGAGTTGCATCTAAACTAATCAGGGCCAAAATCGAAATAACCCATTTCATAAACATGGAAGAAATAGTGCAAACTTGCTGCACTGTTGAAGACTTGGCCAGGGCAAAGCAGTTTGTATAGTTTCTCATGCTGACGATATATTAGATATCAATAACATATCAAAAAAAAAAAAAAAAAAAAACATTTTTGCTACTAACCATCTGTGAGCTTTCATGAAAAATGGTCTAGGAATAGCATATCCAGTCTTTTCAAATTCTTGGAATAGCTCTTCAGCCACCTTAGACAACAATGAGCTCGAAGGTTTCTGAAGTCCACTTTCTGCGATCACACACTCAGCATACTTTGCTGTTGAATGTAATACCCAGCATTCACTGTGCACCAAAAAAAAAATAGCTCATATTAAATGAAAACGAGAAAGAGGAAGGGTGGGACTCAACAATAAATTACTTTTTTTACACCCAAATAAAAAAGGAAAAGCAAAAACTATATGGAGATGTGCACATATTATAACAATATAATATATAGTGATATAGCTCATGTAACTACATGAACCAGAAAAGGATGAACTGTGGCTTACAATAATCACCTCAAAGTGGAGATAGTCCTCATTAAGTCTCAACTTATTCTGACATTTTCAGTATGCCAAACATGTCTAGGACTCATTTGATTGAGTCCTGTTGTTATATCAAACTTGAACTCAGACGTGTTACAAAGGATGACCTTCATAAAGGAGATCATCTTCAACAAAAGTATCCCTTGAGGACTTGACACATCTCCATGTGGGATTGTGGGCCCCTTGTTTGAATTCTAAGCAATTAGGAAACATAACATATTCTGTTCGATGACCCATTCATGATGTATATTTGTCCTCATGTAAACATAGTATAAATCATAAATTTGATAGGAACTATAATTTACACATGCCTAGTGGCCAAACGCCCCGGCTTGCTGCTGTCGCAAAAAGCCCATCTTAAAACATCAGAATTTGTGAACGAGAAGCCTCTTACTGGTATCTGAACTATAGAAATGTAAATCAACAGATAAAAATAAAATACTAATTAAAAAATAAATTGGAAATCTGAATTGCTAACGTTAACTAGACATTATCAGGATACCAATAAATCAAATGTTTAATGGTAACTGAGAACAATAAAAGATAACAGAACCTTAGATATCCCATTGAGTGCACATGAAATGGTTGGTCTATCAGCACAATAACGGTACATTCAGCTCTGTAGGAGCCAAGGGAAAATATAGTCTCCCAACTAGTAAATTACTGATTCCCAACTCTGAGACATAAACCCGAGACCTAATTTCAGGTTCAACAGACGCCAATCTCTTTGGTAAGTCGAGA
The DNA here is from genome assembly GCA_963556465.1 of Berberis vulgaris. Classification (NCBI taxonomy): domain Eukaryota; kingdom Viridiplantae; phylum Streptophyta; class Magnoliopsida; order Ranunculales; family Berberidaceae; genus Berberis; species Berberis vulgaris. Next base: position 88,344,977 of record OY747125.1, on the reverse strand, counting down.
AAAAAAAAAAAACCAAAAAAATCCTAGTCTAAGGCATGGTACTGTGAGCCCTTGATCAAGCTCCAATACCACCAATCTCTTTGATTATTAGTAGAGAGAGAGAGCAAAGGATAATAAATCAAATAGCCAGATATCATTATTGAACAGGATCTCTTATGCAGAAGCACAGCATTGCTAGTGGCTTGCACGTCTGCAGAATTCACGATAAGGAGAATAAGTAAATTAAGTACCAAAATATCTTACCGATGACAAGGGCTCTAAGAATGCCAGCATGACAGTAAAACATGAAACAACAGGAACTTCTTGCAACTTCGGCGCCAACTCCGAAACCAGAGTCATATCTGAGATAAAGGAAAAAAAATATATGTATTCACTGTCATGGTGCTATTTTTAGCAGGTTCTTGCAGTCAATGTTGACAAACATGTAGCTTACTCATCATTAAAAAACTGAAGTAAATGCTTATGATTTTCATTTTGATTTTCAAACACGATCAGATCCATAACTGCTACCTTTATAGTATAAAAGAAGAAATATAAAACAAAAGAACTTACTAATGCCGAAAAACAAATTGAAGTACTTGCAGACTCCAAATATAAAGCCTATATACAGGCATAAGAAACTTAAGAAAACAGAAAAACCTAAAAGTAGATGCCCCCAATGCTAACAACACCACATTGATCTCTAAACACTGCCTAAGAACATAAATAAAATATTGTATGTGCACTCACAGACCCGTACCACTACAATCATCATACCTAACATCCTTAACACCCACAATTAAGATCGATCCTAAGAGCATCTTCTGTTCTAACCAATCAATATGTCTCACTAAATTGCAGATAGCAACTAAAAAAGATATTCATTGCCATAGACCTTTAATAGCACTAAAAAATAGGACGAACAAACCAAATCAAGCGGGATCATGATGGATTCCCACGACCTATGTCTTTTGTGTGACTCAAGATCCCAAATTTTTTTGCAAAATATGTCATCTTATCAAAAGAAAATAAAGCATAATAGACTTTTCCTGTTTATTTATAAGGAATTGGGCCAAAAGGCTCCAAAACCGATTTTGGGTACTGGTTTAGGACACTATTCATATGTTCTTTGCCTCAAAAGGATCCATCATGCGCATTTTCTCTCTTTCGCTCTCTTTGCAATGCAGCGCGGGCCTTTTTTTAAGCCAATGCCCCTTTAGTTTTATTTTTCATAACTTTATTTTTGGTGATCAATCGAAACTAGGTCGAAAGATTTTATCAAAAACTGAATCCCATATCTATAGAGTAGGAGTGGGTATCTCATCCTGCGATCCCGATCCCATCCTGTCCCGGTCCCATCTCGATTTTTCCGGGTCCTTTTGGGATTGATCAAATTCATCCCAATCTCATCCCGATCTAGAGTGGGATGGGATCGTGATGAAAATTTTCAAACCCGCCCATCCCGAATTTATTTATTTAATATTTATTATTGTTAATTTTAATCAAACTATTCTTCTAAAGAAAAGTTTAGGATGTGTTGAAATTAAATAAAAAACATCTATTGTTTGAAAATTTACTTGCTTGATTTGGTATTATTTGTTTAGATAGAAACTTTAATTTGGATATTTTAGGTCAAATAGAACTCATGAAAATTTATGATATTTCACATTTTATATTGGTTATAGGACAATTATTCGTGTAGAAAATAAAGGCAAATGATGATTTGAGTTAGTTTTGCACTATGAGTTATGTAGTTGGATATTTGGTAAATGAGCAATATTTTTCATTTTTGAACTTATATTAAGACAACTTCAGAACATTGCTCCTAATTGTATTTGGTATAAATGATATTTCAACTCTTGTGGAAATATGCAAGATGGATATGGAGGGGCTCCTTCCATCTGCCATCATTCACTTGACAAACTTAATTTCATTCTAAGGTACCCCTCCACAAATTTTATATAACATTTAATACTATTATGATGAATGTTATATGTACATAAATTTGACATTATTGGTGTGTGAGCAATGTGAGATGAAATTCTTTTGTTATTTTTCATAGATGACTATTTAGTACATGTTCATCCCGTCCCGACTCAAACTCGTTTGGGATGGGATGAGGTCTATCCCATCCTGATCCCGAACGAGATGGGATAGGGATGAGGTCCATCCCATCTCATGCCCACCCCTACTATAGAGATTTAGGTTTTTTTTCCTTGGTTTCTCCCAAGGTGCTTCTAGAAGGGATTCACTTATCCTTTTAAGCTAAGCTCTAAGGAGATTTAATTGGGATTGGAGGTTAACTTAAAGATAGTACTAAAGACTCCATTGTCTTGAGCAAAGATCTCTCCACTCCAAACTCCCTATTACGTGTTTACCCCATCATTTACCCAATTCACTCACCAAGTGTTTGAGGGTATCTTCAATCAACTCCCAACCATCCAAACTTTAGTTTATTCAACTAGATTCATCTCGACAAATCATAATCATCTAAAATCAATAACATTCTATTCTATATCAATCGAGATTTCGCAAGTTTCATGCCCAACACAAGTGTTTGTGAAATTAACACTTTGATAATTTTCAGTCGCAAATTTCAGCCTTACGTTAGAAACCCTAACCTTAAGGGATTTGTTATTTGATCAATTTGGTAATCATCTAAGCTAAATTTCCATGACGTGCTTTTTACCCATTGGAAACTGGACCAAGGCCAAATATCAATTTCCCAGTCGTTCAGACTCTGTATAAGATGGGGTTGTTTAAAAGCCCAAGAAACCAAAAAAAAAAACCGAACCGACCAGTTTGGTTTGGGGAAATGATAAACCAAATGACTCGGTTTAGTTTCCAGTAATTTTAAATGAATAAACCAAATAACTATTTAGGGGGTTATAGGTTGTGATGGGTGAATCGATCATTGGGCACAAGCATAACCTATATTGAAAATACCAATGTATGAGAAACATGAATTAATACAGGCATGAAACATCGAATAGAAACATCAAACCTAATGGCGGCGGTCGTCCAGTTACTGATGTGAACCTTGGAGAAAATACATTTTTATCAGATGCCACCACTGCATCAAAGTGACCAAGAATTGTTCCATCCAAATCAATCAGCATCCACATGTTTTTATCTTCCAGCCACTTTATCTTCCCAACAGTTGTTCCAAACTTGGTCTCCACTCCTGAAGCATAATCATTTTCGGGAAGTGAAAGGAACAGACGAAGGGTCAACATTCTAGTTAAAGTTTGACTTTATTTTCTAACAAAGTACTACACCACCTATAACTAGAAATTAACAATGTGAAACTTAAGATGTACCAGGCTCACTGCATAATGCGCTACATATAGAATTCATGCCTGGTGTACCAACATACTTCTTCATTGATCCTTCCTACAAGTTAAACCACAATAAAATCACGAATTATACACAATTGCTCATGATATTCCATTATCAAAAAGCATAAAACACACAACTGGATGCTCCAATAAATATATGAAACTTGTTTAAAGAAAATGATTAATAAATACAATACAACTAATTAATTGGAATAGAAATAAAAGGTAACAAAATCATTTGGAACTATTCAAGAAATATGGACCTTATTCACATGGAATTTATAGGGATGCACAAAAGAAAAGACAACATTAGTGGCAAAATGATAGAATTAAAATTGAAATGAATCTACGATAATTGAAAACAAGTAAACAAAATAAATTCTTTTATTCAATCAATTGTTTACCAAAGAACAATCTAGCCTTGTTTATAATTGCACTAACTTCTCTGACAAGCAAATCTATCCCTAAACCGAATTGGAAACTAAAGGCCCAAGTATTATGGGTTATTACTAAATAAGGCCAGTTAAAATATTATTAATAATAATAATACTAAAATATCCCACTTACATCAACCTCTCTGAGTTGAAGAAGCTCGTCCTCGAGTTTGAAGTTGAAGAAATTCGATGAACACAGGCAACAAGTGAAAGAAAAATAAGGCGAAGTGCACGAACACAAGGCAACCTCGAACTTTTCCTTTGTAGTTGCTTGTACCCAAAAAAATCAAATTAAAAATGTGGCACCATAAATAAAGTCCAACATAGGGTTGACCAAAAAACTGACTAAACCGCCCGACCTGATCAAAACCGAATCAATCGGTTCGGTTTTGATTTTATAAAATTCAAAACCGATATGGTCGGTCCCGTTTTGGGTTCTATGTGATTTTAACCGACCGAATATATAATAAAGTGATTTTAACCGACCAAATATATATAATAAATAATATATATTTTATGTACAAATAATATAGTATGTTTAATTTAGTTGGTCGGTTCAGTTTTATTTCGTTTTTAGTTGGTCAGTTCGGTTCGGTTTACGGTTTACATAAATTAAAATCGGTTTGATTTATGGTTTACATAAATTAAAATTGGTTTGATTTTCTTAATGTTCGGTTTCGATTTGAAATTTTCGAAACCGACAAAAGTCGGTTTAGTTCTCGGTTTGGGTAAAAAAGCGAACCACCGATTCAGTTTTCAACCCTAGTTCAACAAGAATCCTGAGCATGTAGTAGATTCACTGCGTGATTTGAATGTTGTGCACAAACTTGTCCTTAATATCCGTTAAACAATTGACCCAAATTGGATCAGAAACACTGTTCCACGGTGTCATACTATCCAGCCTCTGGTGGTAAATAAGTGCATCATCACAACTAAAAGGATGTGAAGGCAACGATAGTATATGAGATGGCCTGTGGGTATCAATATCAACAAAAAAACTTAAGTCTCTGAAGTTAGAACTATGTGGTGGTACGATTATTGATGTATAAATAGCCTAAGAGGACCAGAGACTTGAGTAAAAATAAAGGGACAGGGACTGAAATAAAATTGGGACCATGGACTGGGTTGAAAAAATAAAACAAGGGCTTGGTAAAAAATTGTGTTTTTCTCGCTCAACTGGACTGAAAGAGAGGAGAGGGGGTTCAATGGTTGCGACCGTGGAAGGGATGGGTTGGTTCTGGTTGTGAGGAGGGGTGGTTCCAATGGAGGACGAGAGGGTTAGGGTTGTGAGCTGCAATAAAGTGAAGGGGGAAGCTGTGAAAGGCGATCGATGGTTGCTGGAACAGAGGGAGGAATATGGCATAAACAGTGGGGAGGTGGTTGGGTAGTTGTTGATCGGCTGTGAGTTGTGACAGTGGGGGTGGTGTGACCGACAGTAGGTTGCACGTAGGGAGGTAGGTGATGGCTGATCGATTGAAGGTGGGGCAGGGAAGGGTTGCGATCGTCGTCAAACTTGGTTGTAGAAAGGCGATAGAAGTTTGGTGACCCATAGCCATATTGATCAGAGTTGCGATCGACCTGGGTGGGTCGATCCTTGGGAGGGTTGGTCTGGGTCTGTATCGCCTTGGGGGTTTTGGGGAAGTGGTAGGGACAGTATCGCCCCCGTCGACAAGGAGGGTTGAGGGGCTTTATGTCACCGCCGTTGGAGGTGGTGTTGTTTGAGTTTGTTCCATGGCCTCTTTGATACCTGCGAGCATCAGTTTCAACTTTTTCATCTCCTTTTCCAATGCCATCCTATTTGTCTCCATCTTTTCTTCCATCCTCTGCTCCAATCCTGGAAATTGGTCCGTCCACTCGGTTCTCTCTTGTTCAAACCTTGCTTCTAAGGAACTAGTCGTAGCCTTCCATTCTTCCATGACTTCAGTTGCCTTGGATCTTCTTCCTCCCCCATTTTCTCAGCCTTTTCTTTTGTGTATTTGTCTGATTTTGTCTTTGTCATGCAAAGGAGCATTTCGGCTTTGGTACCAATTGATAGAATTAAAATACAAATAAACGAAAATTGAAAGATATAACAGAAACTGGAATAAATTCTTTTATTGAATCAACTGTCTAACAAAGAACAACCTACGTTTATTTATATTTGATCTAACTTCTCTAGCAAACAAACCTAACCCTAATCCTAATTGGAAACCAAAGCCCTAACTATTATGGGTTGTTACTAAATAGGCTCAATTACAATATTACTAATACTAATATTACTAAACGTGCATACTTACATCACAAAGCATTGTTCATTCATTTGAGCCACCCAAAATTTTAAGGGAAATTATAGACTATTTGTAATGTACTTCAAATGGCATCATGTTAACCTTGAGAAATAGAAAATCGACCCAAACTGATTTGGATTGTTTGGCATGGGTTAGACTATGGGATATTGTTGGTGGTGATGATTTTATTCCACCGGAAGATACTCAGGTGAATGCAGAGAAATTACATAAGTGAAAGATATGAGCTGGGAGGCTTTAATCCATAATGACTTGATTGAGCATATCTGTGATGCAAACACTCCGAAATAAGCATGTGACATGTTTGCGTCATTATTCTCAACAGCTAATGATGTCCTATTGCAAATGTTGGCGAACGAGATCGATGCTATTGCACAAGGTAACATGTCTATCTGAAAGTTAAAAATATGTGTCATGAAACTCACAATTAGATGTCGAGTCAATGATTAGTGAAGATCGTATGAGAAGAATTATCATTCGGGGATTACGACCAGAATACAACGAATATTATTGCGGCAGTCCGGGGGTTGCCCACAAACCCTCATTGTTGGAGTTGGAAAATCTCTTGATAAAGCAAGATAAATTGGCAAAGGAGATGGCGAAAATTTTAGTCAACGATGATAATGAGGAAGTTTTCTACTCTGGTAAAATGAAGGGCGGAAGGTCAAGAGACTTTCAACATGGACAATCAAATAATGATGACAATGTCAAAACAAAAAAATAGAGAAATAAGGACTAGTTATAGATGTGGAAGCCAAGTCATATAGCACGTACCTATAGTGCTTAATATCATAGAAGAAAATGATGACAAAGGCACTAACTATGGTAATATAGGCCACAATGCAAAAGAGTGTTGGTCAAAGAAAAAGATAGTCGAAGGTAACTTGGTGACATCTAACAATCACCAAGATAGTGAAGAGGAATGGGATTTTACAGCGTTCGCGATAACTGTGATGATGAAAGAATATTTTGTTGAAGAGATAAAGTTCACAAGATATAAAAATAGTGACGAATAATGGAACGAGCTAGAAGACCACATAACTCTACCAATGATTGAGAAAGAGATCTGATTACAAAAGTAATTGGGAAGTCAATTGCGAATTTGAGGAGGAAGACAAGGAATGTCATGATGAGATTGTGGAGACACCTACTAATGTGGAGGCTGGCCTGAGACGTATGGAATTGGCTCAAGCTGAGGAAGGAAAGATTGAAAAGCTAGCCAACAAGAGGATGTTGACTCTACAATGAGTATAGAGGATGATCAAAAGATCAAACATGTTGACAAGACAGGGAAGCTTGCAAAGACAAGTAATGGAGTTAGAGACTATATCAAAAATTGAACATCACCGGTGAGGATGAGACTACTTTGTACCAGGAAAACATGAAAAACACATATCACCAAGCTATAAAGGGGCAGAGAAAATTGCTACGAAACAAAACAAAAAAACAACACATGGAAGCTAGCACCGCTGGCAGAACAAGCATAAGGGCTCAATAAAAAAAGGAAGTACAAGACAAATGATTCAATTAGGAAGTACAAGACACCTTTTGGAATATGAAACACAAGTTGGTGTTGAGGGGGATGTTGAAAGATCAACACTAACTTAGTAGAACCTTATGGAGAATATATGACATATTTCTCTAGATTGTTCTCTCCCCTTCTTCTTTTAGATACTTAGCAAAATGTCTACTTTCTAGATTTTTCTACCCTAGGATTTTTACTAGACATTCTAGAATGATCTTTCTAGATAATATCTCTATAACTATCACCCTTTAAATATTTCCCAAAATATCTCTTTTCTCTAGAGCTTTCCTAATTAAACTATCAGTATAAATAGGGCATTAGCCCATCCTTTGTGTAGTATAGAAGAGTCAGCTCAAGAGTATTGAAGAGCTAAGAGCTCATGAGTGTAGGTGGTGAAGTGTGTGTAAGGTGATGTGTGCAAGGTAAAGAACACTTGTGTGTGCAGAAGTGTTGTGGAGTGTGAAGTGAGTTGTGCGTGGTGTACAAAAAGTAGGTGTGGAGAAAAGTGTTGTGTGTACTAAGTTGTAATCGTTGTTGTTTTTATTAGGGTTAGGCAATCAGACAGAAAAATTGAACTTAATTGGGAACCGGACAGATCGAGTTGGGCCGGTGTGGTCTTTTTATTGTTATTTTAATCCCCGGTCCTAAAATTGGACCGAACCAAAATTCTCGATTCGATCCTTGGTTCCAATTCCCCAAGCTCGCCGATTAACCGGCCCGGCCCATGTTCTACATGTTCTACCTTTCAATTTTAACTTTGGAAACGGATACCCTATTCACACACAGACTCACAAGGCTTTTCCCTTCGAAAACCTTAAAAAAGTTGAGAACTTCACAGTTCACGCACAAAACTCTCTAATCTCTCTCTCAACTGACCCATACGAAATCCCACTCTGGACACAGGTGGTGACCAGACCAACTTCCGCGCAAGCAAGAAAGACAGAGATGGAGCAAGAAGTCAAACTAGTCTTCACTCTCCTCCACAACGGAGTAATTGTAACAAATGGATCCCCAAACCCAAGTCTTCAAAAGTGGAGCGATCCTCATCAACCACTCCAAAATCACTCAAATCGGCTACTCCTCCCAACTCCTCCGCGAATTCAAGAACCAAGTCGACGAGATTATAGACCTCAAAGGTCGAATCGTCCTTCCATGTCACCATCATCTCGTAAATTTGAAAGCCTAGATCTTCTTTTGTAATCGATGCTTAGGGTTTCTTTTTGTGTGATTTGTCTGTGCAGGGTTCATCAACACGCACGTTCACACGTCTTAGCAACTAGGAAGAGGGATTGTTGATGATGTTGACTTGATCACTTGGTTACATCAACGTATTTGGACCTACAAATCCCTACTCCCTCCTCATTCATTTTGTCTCATTTCCTCGGTGCCAACCATGTTTATAACCAGCCCGAACTGGCCTGAATTTCGGTTACCCGGGACCTCGGTTAACCACCTCACTTGGTCTGAGCTCGGTCCTCAAAATCCAGGTCTTCAAATTCCCAATCCAGTCATGGGTCCCAACCATGCCTGAGAACTAGCCCGGACTGGCCTGAATTTCGGTTATCCGGGACCCCGGTTAACTACCTCACTTGGTCTGAGCTCGGTCCTCAAAATCCAGGTCTTCAAATTCCCGATCCAGTCCTCGGTCTTGGGTTTTTGGGCCGGTTACCGGACAGGCCCAACCTTAGCTCTTATTAATAAAATTGTGAGTTTGTAATCACTCCAATGGGCCAGAATTCTACACAAGCTTTAGGATTTTGTTGATGAGTTCCTCTCAGTGTGTATCTATTTATGCTTTCTACATTGTACCTCTTCACACATCCACATTAGAAGATGTACGCTGCCCAAGCCCATACCAAACCTTGCTACACCCTAAATAAAAGAAAACTAAGAAATTGACATCTCACATAACTAACCATTTTTTGAGAATAAGTAAGAGTGAAAGGTAACTATCAATTATGATAAGTGTTCATGTAAACAGATGAAATCATAGATACCTTTTCAAAATCAACAAACTTGCGGGCAACAAAATCAAAAGTTCCGAAATTCTCTTTCCATTCAGCAACTAGACCTCTTGATTCCCACTCGGAAACAAGAGTCATCGCATCATTATCATTGATTGTGAAGAGTGGTGCGCCGTGATCAAAGAAGAGCTCCTTCCCATCTTCCATAATTTCTCTATATAAAATAGGCAAAAAAATTGTAGAATTTTAAAAAGAGAACAATAAAAGCACCACTAATATCAATCAAACTATGCTACAAATGTCTTTAAAGGAGAAATTCATTCGATGGGGAGACCTTATTCACATAAAAAAATGGGGTAGTCGAGATCTTGAGTAAAAAAACAAACGAAAGGGTCTCACACTCTCACCTCCTCCTGGACATTCTACCAGCGGGTCCTCGTCCAGAATCGAAAATGGTGACAGAGACCCCATTCTTGGCCAAAGTAGACGCACAAACAGCCCCAGAGACTAACCCAATCATAAGAAGAAAAATATATTAACATTCATTTAAGCTAAAATGTTAATCACATAAAGAGTAAAAGAAGTGAATAAATTGTCTGAATGGGTATGCAGAGTACTTACTTCCAGATCCCACCACAGCAACCTTGGAAACAATGGGATTCATGTGGTAATGACGATAGAATGAGAGATGGGTCTGGAATTGCCGACGATGAACAATGAGTGAAGAAAGAGGATAATGAGTGTGGGAGTGAAACAAGAAACGGTGCAATTGCAAATGAGGGAATTCAGTAGCCTTCCCATGCTCTGATGCTTTTGAGTTTGAGAGGGATGGATGCCTTTTGGCATCATCTTGCATTTATATATACCTCGGTCCCCAACATAACTTTGTAGGCGTGGATATTCCCACCACCACAAAATTTTCATCCCCTCCACATTTAAAAATAATAATTAATGTCTCTATTAGTAATGACCAATTAGCAATCAATCCCCTTTTTTAATTAAAATTTGCAATGACCTGCCCCTATAACACAAATATTCATACCCCATGACAATTTCCCCCTTAGAATGTAAAACGTGAAGTTATAACAACTATACTCTATCACACGAATTTCTTTTTTCGTAAAATCTAAGCTTACATTTAGAACCCAAGGTACCTGTCACCTCACACCTAAGAAGACTCAACCAAAGAAGAATTTCATGATCGATTTAGAAGTGCCAACAAAGTCAAAATTAACAAAATTCAACCTAATACTAATTAAAATCAAGCGTTGAAGATCAAAGTTAAAATCAAGAAGAATCAATCAGGAAAAAAAAATCAATACTTGGTAATTTATTGAAGTCCAAGAAGGTTGGAGAAATTCCAAACATATGGACCAAAGGGATAAAAGGCGTAACGGGGAAAAATATGAACCACATGCATGTCTGTCCCAGTTTTGGCCGACCATTACTTGATTAGCACAAAATTTATTATTTATTTATTGGGGGGGGGGGGGGGGGGGGGGTGTGTTGGGCTTCACATTCTGACAATTCTGTATTTAACAATCATTGGATTTCCAAGCAAGTTTTTTTTATTTTTTTATTGTGGCGGTGATTAAAATAGTTACAAGATCACCCTTAGAAAAAAAAAATCAACTTAATTTGAAATTTCTAAGCAAGTAAAATAGGTTCATGTTCATATGCGTATTGAAAAAATTGTGTCCACGAATGACAGATCTCAACCCTTTAAAATATGTAAGTCCATTTGAAAATAGTGTTTATATTTCCATCCAAATGTAGGGTAATCTAATTACATTCTTTTCATAGGGTGATCTTGTAACTATTGTAATCACCGGCTAAAAAAAACTTGTTTGGAAATCCATTGTATGGTTAAATTTGGTATACAAGTTAGAGAATTGTCAACCATGCAGTTTCATGATTAATTTGGAAAACTTTCTATACTTTGAAACCCTATGGTCGTACAAGGCGAAAGTTGTGGATACACATAGTTGCTATGAAGCTTAAACCCTGCTTAAACCCTTTAAGCAAAAGTTGAAGAGCGAGTCACCTACCTGCAGCGCATCACCACAAACAAACATAAAAATATCTCCTCTCATTTTCTCAGCCTCTCACTCTCAAGGGCCTCGAGAGGATCCATCATCCAACTCCCAACTCCAAACTCAACCGACCCACCCTCTCATCTCTTTTCTCTATTTCCGCTTCCCTCTACTATTAGTGCTAGGTTTTTTTTTTTTTTTTTTTTTCTCTCTCTATCTTCTTCTTCACTCTCTCACCATACCCAGGGTTCCAGCTTCACCATATCTAGGGTTTCACATCCATCACCAAACATGAATCAAAAGGTCAGCTCCTTTGGAAACTCCAAAAGAAAACAAATACCGGAGTATAAATCATGCATGAAAACTCTCTTGCATGGACAACACTCCAAAAAGGAAACCTCTCATGCAGATCTGAGAGCACAAGTCGTGTAGCAAAACTCTTCTACATGAACGACTCCTAACAAGAAAAAGATTTTCATCAAGATCTCTTTCCTTAAACTACGTCACAAAAGGCCTAACCGAACAAAGACTCTCACATTATAAATAAGACACAAGGTTGATGAACAAAGGTAAGCTACGTAACCCAATCTACAACTGTAAGCTTTTTTCTCAAGCCTTGTCTGATTTTAACATCGGAGTGTCATCGACAATGATGGTCTTTGACTCACGTGTATTTCCTTTGGGGTAATCTAATTACATTCTTTTCATAGGGTGATCTTGTAACTATTGTAATCACAGGCAAAAAAAAAAAAAAAAAAAAAACTCCGTTTGGAAATCTATTGTACGGTTAACTTGGAAAAACTTGCTAAACTTGAAACCCTATGGTCGTACAAGGCGAAAGTTGTGGATACACATAGCTGCTAAGAAACTGAAGCCCTGCTTAAACCCTTTGAGTGGAAGTTGAAGACCGTCACCCATTTAGAATTTCTGAACATAAAATTTCTCCACTCCTTTTTTCAGTCTCTCACTCTCGAGAGGATCCAACTTCCTACTCCAAATTCAACCAACGCTCTCATCTCCTCTATCTATTTCCGCCTCCCTTCTCTACTGTTAGTGTTAGGGTTTCTCTCTCTCTCTCTCTTCTTCTTCTTCTTCATTCTCTCACTATACCTAGGGCTCCACCGGACCACCTCCACCATTTCTAGGGTTTCACATCCATCACCAAACATGAATCATCTCTTCAAAAGGTCAGCTCCTTTGGTTTCCACGCTGCTGAAGCAGACTCTTCCCGCCTTGACCACCCTCCGCGGTGCTGCCTCATCTGAGTCCTCCTCCGTCTGCGGTGGTGGTGAAGTTCGTTCTATTGCACCTCCTCCGCCGTTCTTCAGAGGGTTTCACTTCTCCACTAAGCCTTTGGAGTTTAGGTCTTCGTTGGTCGCTCAGGCGGAGTTCGCAGTCGATGATCTCTATGATGAGGAGAAGAGTTCCGCGAAGAAGGCCGATGGAGGGCTTGAGATATCCAAACTTGGTATTTCTCAAGACATAGTTGATGCTCTGAGCAAGAAAGGGATCACCTCGCTTTTTCCCATTCAGGTATTTCTTGTTTAGCTGATTCAATAAGTGAATTGCTTTCAAATAATTGAAAATCAAATTGAATTCGAAGGAATAACCTCCTTTCATGGTTGCCCCATGGATTTAGGGTGTGTTTATGGTTCACTGTTTTTGTAAAGCCCCGCATATGGAACGGAAGCGAAAAAAATATATTTTATTATAGCACAAATCATAAATCATTACTAAGACAGATGTAGGCTTTATAGGCAAAAGAAGAAAACGCAGGATAAGAAACCAAAAAAATGGGGCAAAAGGAAGAGAACAAGACAAAAAAAAAAGGTCTCTGGCTTAACCATGCAAAAGTTTGTGTTGGTTCTTGTTCTTGCTACGTTCCAAATCATTTACTATTGGATCTCTGTTAGGTTTTAAGAACAGGGAAATTGATCAGAAAGACCACCTTTTTTTTTTTTTTTTTTTTTTTACTATGTAAATATTTCAAGTACTAGAAAATACTTCACTTGGCAGATAATGCAACTCAAACAATGGAAAATTGCAAATTTTCTTAGAAAACATTTTCACGCTTGTTTTGCACGTAAAACAAACACTACTTTATTTGTAGTCTTCATGGAATTTATTACTCACTTAAAGTCTCATTTTTTTTTCTCTAAATGAAACACATATACTTTTATGCAAACCTCCTCCGGTTGATTGATGATATGTTCATGCAACTTATGGGCGATCTCTATCGCGCCGCTTCTTGATTATTATTATTGGTTGGATGATTCAATGAACATTTACACTATAATCCATTCTTCTACAAGTTATTTGTTGTGTTGATGTGATGAGCTATGGACCTGATGCAAAATCTTTGATGCTTTATGTATAATGTATGTCAATGCTTTAGCTGATTCCTCATCTCCTCTAAAAATGCTATAAGATCATCTGCGAAGCATAGACGAGTTCTCCTCAGATCTGTGAAGCATAGATGAGTTCTCTTCAGATCTCCACATCTGTAATGCGATGTGCTTTTCATGTTTCCTTTTATTTGCTATTGCTCTGTTTTGTTCAAGAGTCTTCTCTTCCGAGCTTTATTTCATTGATGTAATAGATAATATTAGTATTGATTATCAAAATTTCCCTTCTTTTGAAATAGTGAAATTTAATGGGTAGTATACATCATTGGAAGTTCAAGTTTCATTGTTATTTCTAGTTCTTGTTAAAATAAGGTGTGAAGTAATATTTTTACCCTATCTCTCTTCTGCAGAGAGCTGTGCTTGAACCAGCAATGCAAGGACGTGATATGATTGCTCGAGCCAGGACTGGGACAGGAAAGACTCTAGCTTTCGGAATCCCCATCATGGATAAAATTATTCAGTTCAACGCCAAGCATGGGTGTGTTTTAGCTTCTGGCAAAGTTGAATTATTTTAATTGGCTTCTGACATCTAGTGTTAGCATGCCCGTACATATTTTCTTTGATGTATTGCGGTTCGCTTTTACGAGGTTACATTTACGTAATTTTGAAATGTACAGGCGTGGAAGAAACCCCTTGGCCTTGGTCTTGGCTCCAACTAGAGAGCTTGCTCGGCAGGTGGAAAAAGAATTTCATGAATCAGCTCCCACCTTGGATACCCTTTGTGTTTATGGGGGCGTGCCTATCTCACGTCAAATGAATACACTTGATTATGGTGTCGATGTTGTTGTTGGCACACCTGGTCGTATCATTGATCTACTTAAGAGAGGGTCTTTGAATTTGTCTGAGGTCCAGTTTGTTGTTCTTGATGAGGCTGATCAGATGCTTGCTGTTGGCTTTGATGAGGATGTTGAAGTCATCTTGGACAAATTGCCTCAGAAGCGTCAGGGAATGATGTTCTCTGCTACAATGCCTACTTGGATTAGACAACTTACACAGAAGTATTTGAAAAACCCTTTGACTATTGATCTTGTGAGTAGTCCTCAACCTATCATCCTCATAGAGTTGTCCACATCTAATCTTTATTTCCTCAGGTTGCATTAAACACCAAAATGGAAAACCACAAAGCCTCTTTCCCTTAAAGAAGCAATAATTTTTTGTAATGAAGGAGTATACAATGGGGAAATTTCATCCGATCTTGTTATCAAATAAAGGGGTAAAGGGTTATATGGAAATGTAATTCAGTCCTAATTTAGTTTTGTGATGACTATTGACTAGTGGGATAAAGGTTGAGTTTAAAATGTGCAAAATCTGATATAGTTTTCTTTTCTTAACTGACGCCTACTTCTCGCATTGATAATATTACTGCGCAAAATGGTTATTTGTTGATAAACCGACACAGTGAGTGCTTCATTGTCTTCACATGCATGTGTTTCACTGTTTTAATCTCGCTCAACTAATATTTTATGTGTTCATCCTTAGTTTATGAAAATTCATTACAAAAAGATGAGAGCTGGCAGTGGCAGCTACCTTTCTTTTTGGCTAGATCAACTTTTATGCTAGCCTTGTGATTGGTGAGCCCATAGTTTTTAACTGGGGCTTTGACCAAACAGATTAGATTTTCATCTTTCTTGTAGGTGTCAGTTATTTTTAGATTGCCTAAATTTTATTGGACCCCTGTCCTCTTTTAATTGTTTTTACCGAATCACCCTGATAGCGCATGTTGAGACTTTTTTAATATGTTTGTTGATTATTTGGGGGAAATGTGCTCTGTTGTAGGTGGGAGATTCTGAACAAAAGTTGGCAGATGGCATTACCTTATATTCTATTGCAGCAGACTTGTATTCAAAACAAGAGATTATTGGGCCTCTAATTACTGTAAGAATCTAAATTTCCTAGAATTTCCATGTAATGTTCTCCAGCTGCTTATATGTTTGCCTGGAGAATTATTCGTTGCATGTGCTGCTTCCTCATACTTTTAGTCTGGTTTTGCTTACACTGAATGTTATTATTTTTTATTAGGAACACGCAAAGGGAGGGAAGTGCATAGTTTTCACACAGACAAAACGTGATGCTGATCGGTTAGCATTCGCTATGCAACGTAGTTTCAAGTGTGAGGCTCTGCATGGGGACATCTCCCAAAATCAGAGGGAGAGGACGCTTTCTGGTTTCCGAGATGGACAGTTCAACGTCTTAGTTGCCACTGACGTTGCTGCTCGTGGGCTTGATATCCCTAATGTAGACCTTGTAAGGACATTATTTCAACTCTTATTATTAAGTTGAAGACTAGTTTGGACGATTTAATTGTCTTGTTTTTGTGTGTGTTTTTGTTTGTTTGTTTTTAAATTTTTGTATCACGTTGTCCATGATGTGCCAGGGGTTATATTCTATTTTGCATTTATCAACTGGTTTAACTAATTGGTCATTCAAATATCATATTTCTGATCTAATACTTTTTATTCACTGTGGAAGCCATGACAAGGCTGATTGACATGAACTGACTATTCTTTCCTTTTTATTTATATAGGTTATCCATTATGAACTTCCATCCACCTCTGAAATCTTTGTGCATCGATCTGGCCGAACGGGTCGTGCAGGAAAGAAAGGTAATGCGATTCTTGTTTATGGTGAACACCAGTCAAGATCTGTCCAGGTGATTCAACGTGATGTAGGATGCAAATTCATAGAGGTTAGTATATATCTCGAACGCATAAATGTTTCAATATTAATGCAATATCCTGTTTTATGGTTAAAAATGTTTTGGGATTTGTGAGTTATTGGACTTTCAATGAGACATGCATTCTTCTTTTAAGTAAGCATGCTAAATGTCTTCAAATTGGACAAGAGTTCTCTGAAGTAAAAAGTTATATTTATTTCGTGGAATCCACATTATTCATGAAAATGGATCAGGCGATGACACATATTAACATCAATGTTACCAAAATACAGCTTGGTTTTGCGAGCTTTGCTAGAAACTAGTCCAACATTGTTAGAATCCTTATCTAATCTTTATGGACTGCATACAGTTTGAAAGTCAAGTCAATTGCCCAGGCTTTTGGTAGTTGTGTTGTCAGAAATCTGAATGTGTGCATGCGTATTCTGTTGTATGCTGGATGTGTTGTCTGAATGCGCTGCTTGCATATTCTGCTCTATCCTTATAACCTGATGATTTTATTCACATTTTCAGCTTCCTAAGATTGCTGTTGAGGGTGGAAGTCGGGGCATGTTTGCTGGTGACATGGGTAGGGGTGGCCAGTTTGGCTCTTATGGTGGTCGAGGTGGTGGTTTTGGAGGTTCTGGATCTGGCC